>JASDDO010000024.1:879763698-880405270 GCA_030015575.1 Agapanthus africanus
CTGTTGAGAGGGCCGGTGGTGGATTTGACGTTTCTCCCCTGTCGTCTTCAAGGACGATCGGGGGATCCTCAGCGGGTGGATCCTGTTGGATCATCATTCCTATCATATTTTGGAAGAGGAGGCCCATATGCTGTATGTTGGCTGCTTGTTCAGCAGCCTCTTTGTCCTTCTTCTCCAATATTCGGCGAAGGAATTCGGCGTCGGTTTCATCCTCCTGGCGTTCGTCCGAAGACGTTTCTGGGTTTTATTTTGGCCCGGTAAGCGCGGCCATAGTATTCATCATTTCCTGGAGCTTTTGCTGTTGCTCCTGAGCTTTGGTCACCGACCGTGTGAGCGGTCTATGACCTGTAGACACACGGCTGTCTTCTTTTCCTGACGCCATGTATACGGTGTGGACCATCATGCCCCCAGACTTAGGGCGTCTGGGCTTAGTGCCTTTGGCTGTCGTTGCAGGCTGGGGGATCTTCTCTGGTTTCCTCCTTTTATGAGCAGTGGAGGTTGAGGGGGCCGTTGAGGTGGGCGTCCAGACAGCCTTTCGTGGTTTAGCCTGGTGACAGGCTTCCGATTGGATTTTCAGCTTCTTGTGCTGGCGGGAGAAGTTTGGATCGATCATCGAATCTCGGGCCTGCCGCCAAACCTTATAGATTTTGGAAGACAGCCGTTGAGGGGATCGGGGCTGCTCTGACTTTATCTCCACAACCTTTTTTAGTGGGGGAGGAGACCTCTTTAGCACCGCAGTAGGAGAATTCCTTTGCACCTTATTTAGCATCTCGAAGCTGTTCCCCGTTGGAACAGCAGCATTAACTTCCGCCATCGGGGCTGATGGAGTTAGCCCAGAGGGGGAGTTGCCCCCAGCCTTCCTTACTCGGCGCCAATGGCGACGTCGAGCGTGTCAAGCGGACGGCGTTGGTTCAGCGGTGAGAATGGCTTCGTCTTGCCCCCTGTGTAGGTGGGGGGTCGTTGCTGGTGTTAGCCTGTTAAAGACCGATGTCCTTTGGGTGGCAGGAGCGGGAGCTGAAGCCGTCAATCTTGTAAAGACCGACTTTTTGGCCGGGGAAGCCGCCTTGGCGACTTCAGGAGCAGGACCGGTCACTTTCTTAGAAGCAGCCTTCTCTGGGATTGTAGGCCCCATGATGGGTCCACAGGAGTCTTGGCCCAATCTAGAGAAGACCGAGGCGCTGGTGTTGGGCGACCCGTTGAGAGGGGCCGCGGCAGGGGTAAGACGATCAAAGACCGACTTCTTGGGAGCTTCTTTTGTCAGCACCGGAGCGGTGAAGCTTGTCGGTGGGAGCATAGTCCCAAAGAACAATCCAGTAGTGGCCTGAGTCACCTGGTCCACCGGTATTGTGAATAACGAAGCGGCTTGGGGTCCGTAGGCTATACCTTCTGGAGAGGCAGAGCGTTGGTCGCAATTGCAGTCCGAGCAGTTGGAGCATTTCGCAGAAGTAGAAGCCATCGATCCTTTGCTTTCTGGCGATGAACAAGACGCCAAGTCTTAGTATCTCGAAACCCAAGGGCAACCATTAGCGAACCGCGATTGGTTCACGAATCACGACACATGAAGTGTGGAGTGGAAAGAGGAAAAGGTCCCACCGGGCGTGCCAGAATCTGTTCCCCTCCGAACGGCGGCCGAGACGCGGGACGTCTCACCTGAGGTTCGGGGCAGATGCTAATTGGTGCTATCCGTCCATCTCTCCGAAGATGCCAAGTTGATTTATGGCACCGTGTATCGAAGGTCTAAACGGATGCGTCCGATGTAGCAGACTTCGTCAGATTCCCCCTCGCTTGAGGGGTTTTTGATTGTGGGGACGCTCTTCCCTGCAGACGCAAGCCCCTGCAGTTAATTACGCTACCGCGTCGCGGTAACAACTTTCTCCTTCTCCAGATGGTCACTTCGTGTCGTGTGTGTTTATTTTATGTTTTGTTGCCCGTGGATTGTTTACGGAGACCGAGTTATGTCGTCGCCCGTAGGGCGTGGACTAGTCCAAATCCGTATTATCTTAGATTTGGGTTTGGGGGTTTGGTTTGAGGAAACGTTAGCCATATTTGAGGCTAAGGTCAACTCAAACGTTTGTTAATGATACGTTAGTCTAACTTAAGACTAAGATCAACTTAACGGGATCGTTTAGATCCGACAAAAGAGCATTTGGACTCCATTGTTCCAGTTTAGGGACATAGTGGTCCACCGCATGTATGGTCGTCGGGACCCGTTACCTCTCTGACGACGTTGAAGGATTACAACGACAGGTGTCAAAGGAGTTCCGAGATGTACCCTTGAACCAAAGTTGATTGGAGGGATTCATAGTCCAGTCTGTTTGAAGGTTTAAGGATGCGTTAGCCATATTTGAGGCTAAGATCAATTTAAACGTTTGTTAAGGATACGTTAGTCCAGTTCGGGACTAAGATCAACTTAACGGGATCGTTTAGATCCGACAAAAGAGCGTTTGGGCTCTATTGTTCCAGTTTAGGGACATAGTGGTCCAATACCAGTTTAGGGACATGGTGGTCCATTGGTAGTTTAAGGACGCATAAGTCCATGGGTTTAAGGACCCCACAGTCCATATGGGCGTGTTTAAGGACGCATTAGTCCGTTAGTTTAAGGACGCATAAGTCCGCGGGTTTAAGGACCCCACAGTCCGTATCTTGGTTTAGGGACGCATAAGTCCATGAGTTTAAGGACCCAACAGTCCGTGTTGATGTGTGGTTGTCGGGACCCGTCACCTCTCTGAAGACGTTGAGGGATTACAACGCCAAGTATCAAAGGAATGAAGAGATGTACCCTGGAACCGGAGTGGATTAAATAGTCTTTGGCCCAATTTGGGATCAAGACCAATTAATTATGTTATGAGCCCATTAGCCCAGTTAATTACGAATTGAGGACTTATGGCCAGCTTGGGCTAAGTCCAATCATGTCTGGGACATCGGCCCTCCTGTTGGTCGCTTGAAGGGGAGGCTTTGCCTCTGGCCATTTAGCCAATTGGGCCAATGCCTAGTGTTAAACACTGAAGACCAATCAGTGTTGAACACTGAGAATGAGGTTGATAAGTCAGTGTTTAACACTGGAAGATAGTTGGTGTCAACACCAGCAACAAGGCCTTCAAATTAGTGTTAAACACTAAAACAGACCAGTGTTAAGCACTGGCAACAGAAATCCCAAATTAGTGTTGAACACTAAGGTAATCAGTGTTGAACACTGCAAAATAAAGTTCTTTGCTTAGTGTTGAACACTAAGGCCAAACAACGTTTTAACACTGAATTCAGGGGTTCCAATTTAGCGTTAGACGCTGAGGCAAGAGGGGTCACGTGGTAGCACGTGAGGGCGCCCTCCCTTCGTTTGTTCTGCTGAGAAGATCGCATCTTTTGGAGCATCACGTGTCATCACGTGACGGGTGTTTGAATGGAGTATGTTAGAGCCTCTGCCAAGGGTCACGTGGGTCACGTGAGGCACTGCCTCAAAGGGCTTTCTGTAGATCTTTTGGGGGGGTCACGTGGTGACACGTGACCCTGCTTTTCTGTAGTTGTTTAGAAGATCTGTTAATCCCTTTCAGGAATTAAATTCCTCGTAGGGTTGAACCCTAACAATAATTTCAGAGGAATTAAATTCCTAATTCCTTTTGAAGAGTTGAACTCTGAATTTTCTGTAGGAATTAAATTCCTCATATATGTGAAGAACTGAATTGGGTTAAACCCTAATAAAAGCTTTAAGGAATTAAACCCCCACTCTCTGTTAGAGAATTATTCTGGGGAATAAGATTAAGGGAATTAAATTCTTGTTGTTTTAACAGAACTAAGTTCTTAACTAGGGTTAAACCCTGATTCTTTTCATTCTGAAGAAATTAAATTCCCATAACACAGGGTCAAGCCCTAATTTTATTTTGAAGGAATTAAATTCCTATAGTTCTGTGAGAATTAAATTCTCGTGCTTCCATTCCCTCTCTATGTTTTGGATCTGCATGGCAGGATCTCAACCCATTGAGAATTAAATTCTCAACTCAAGGGGAGATGTGCACTTTACAGATCCTCCATCAAAGAGAGAAGAAATATATCCTTCTGTTTTATATCAGAGTTAAACTCTGTTGAGAATTAAATTCTCTTTTCTTTCAATAAAACCTTCCCTTTCTTACCTAGGGTTTTCTTTTGCAGAAGATCCAAATTCCTCTAAAGTATCAAGGCTCTCTCTCTTTTCTTCCCTCTGCATATATCCATCTCTTGTGTGTCTCTTGGCTCCTATTTATAGGAGAAGCAGCCGAGTCAATTAGTTTTGGTGGATCGTTCATTAGGAGATTTGATTTGTATCCATCATTCGTTTTGGACCTTTGGATTATTAGGTGAATTTTATTCACCATTGGATTTTAAATCCAGAGATTCTCCTTTGTTATTTCGGTTAGATTTTACGGGGAAATCTTCCCAAATTCGAGATTTTCCCATAGATAGATGATATTTAATCACCTTTAAATCTTTAATGCAACCGGTTGCTTTGGAAAGATTTAAGAGGACTTTTCTCAGAATTTAATTCTGTCAACAGATAGGCTTTGAAAGCTGGTCACGTGTGGCCACGTGACCCTTGGTCACGTGTGGGCACGTGGCCCCCTTGGAACGAGCCCTCTTCTTCTTTTTGTGCTCTGCTTTCTGGTCGCTGCTTAGCTGTCACGTGCCACCACGTGACCCCTGGTCACGTGTGAGCACGTGACCATCGTCTGGAGCCTTTTTCTTGATTCAATCAGGGAATTGAGTCTGCCGCTTTTGAGTGTCACGTGCCAACACGTGACCCTGGTCACGTGGGAGCACGTGACCCTTTATGAAGCCTTTTTCTTTGATGTAGTTGGGAAACTGAATTTGCCTTGCCGATGCTTTTAGGTGTCACGTGCCAACACGTGACTGCTGGTCACGTGTAAGCACGTGACCCTTTCCTGAAGCCTTTTCCGTAGGCTTTCCTGATTTTAAATCAGGAAACATCTCCGTCTTCACCTCCCTCAGCGGTACTGCTTCTGCCCACTTGGAGAAGTAATCAGTTGTCGCCAAAATGAATCGATGTCCTCTGGACAATACTGGTTTGATAGGGCCGATTATGTCAGTTCCTCACATTTCGAACGGCCAGCTAGCCACTGTTGGATGTAGTGGATTTGGATGCTGATGGATAAAGTCTCCGTGAATCTGGCACGAGTGGCACCGCTTCGCATACTCGAGGCAGTCCTGAATCATCGTGGGCCAATAGTAGCCAATCCTTTTGATCTTCAGCTTCATCTTCGGCCCGGCTTGGTGAGAACCGTAGAGTCCGTCGTGAGTTTCTTGGACGACTCTCTCTGCCTCTTCAGGTCCTAGGCATCTTATCCACAGAGAATCAAATGATCTCTTATACAGAGTATCATTGACGAAGGCAAAAGACAGAGCTCGCTTCATGAGCTGATGTTTTGAGGATGTATCTTCAGGTGTTCGACGGGATTTGAAGTAGTCTATAAAGATTTCTCTCCAATCCTCAGCCTTTTCCTGGTCTTTTATTTGCAGAGCCATTTGCTCGGTCGCTCCCTTTTCTTCGGACGACTCCGGAGATATTTCTGCCGGTACAAGAATCCGACGGCTTTGCACAATGATCCTCACGTCATCGAGGCTCTCGTCGGCCAGTTCTTTAGCGAGCTTGACTAACGCATCCGCCTTGCTATTCTCCACACGCGGTATGCTTTCCAATGTGTAGGAAGGAATTTGAGTCAACAGTTGCTGTACTCTCTCGCCGTACTTCACCAACTCTGGCTTGCACGTTTGATAGTCACCGTTTACTTGACTAACGACCAGTTAGGAGTCTCCGTATATGAGGAGGTTTTCAATTCCCATGTTGATAGCGATCTCGAGACCTGCTATCAAAGCTTCATATTCGGCTTCATTGTTCGTCCTTGGCTCTATTAAGGAGAAGGAAAAGTGCATTATCCCTCCTTGTGGAGTCACGAAGATGAGGACTACCCCTGATTTGATTATAGGGGTGCTTTGTTTGCGCTTCTTCATGGAAGATGCTCCGTCAAAATAGAGTTCCCACCGGGTATCATTCTCTCTCCTTTCCCTGTCGATCGTGTCAAACGCGTGTTCGTCCGGTAATTCGTAGTTCAAGGAGAGTCGGCAGGTATCGGATGCTCAGTGAGGAAGTCGGCGATGGCCTGGCCTTTCACTGCCTTGAGGGGACAATAAGTTATCGAGAACTCCATCAAGAGCAGGGCCCATTTAGCCAGCTGCCCCGTTAGTATGGCCTTCGACATCAAATACTTGAGAGGATCCACTTTTGATATGAGATGGACCTCATGTGCCAACGCATAATGTCTGAGCTTCGTTATCACGAAGATCAACGCCAGGCAGTGTTTTTCAATAGGAGAGTAATTGCATTCTGCTCCCAGAAGAACTCGACTCAGATAATAAAGGGCTCTCTCTTTCCCTTGGTTATTCTCTTGTGCCTATAATGCGCCTAGCGAACCTTCAAGGGCTGTTGTATATAGGACGAGAGGTTTTCCTTTAACGGGAGCGGCCAACACTGGCGGATTCTGCAGGTATTGCTTGATTTCATCTAGTGCGCTTTGGCATTTGTGATCCCAGACGAACGGAGTTCTCTTCTTCATTAGGTGACTGTAAGGACGGCACTTGCCGGAGAGATTGGCTATAAATCGCTGGATATACGCGAGCCTTCCTTGGAGAGACCACAGCTATTTGAGAGTTCTTGGCGGAGGCATTTTCATAATCGCCTTGATCTTTGACGGATCTATCTCGATGCCTCGGTGTCGGATGATGAATCCTAGGAATTTGCCCGAGGAAACTCCGAACGCACATTTGAGAGGGTTCATCTTCAAGTTGTATTGCCGGAGGCGTTGAAATACGATCTTCAGATGCTCTAGATGTTCCTCGTATGATTTGCTTTTAACTACGAGGTCGTCGATATAACATTCAACAATTTCATGTATGAGGTCATCGAAGATCTTTGTCATGGCCCTCTGATAGGTGGCACCAGCGTTCTTTAGACCGAAAGGCATCACCTTGTAGCAGAATATACCTAAAGTGGTCCGGAAAGCGGTGTGCTTCTGGTCCTCGGGATGCATTTTTATCTGATTATATCCTGATGATCTGTCCATGAAGGAGAAGACTTCGTGAGTGGATGTTTTATCTATCATCGGCTTAGTGACTGGTACTGGAAAGTCGTCTTTTGGACAAGCTCTGTTGAGATCCCGAAAGTCCACACATATATGCACCGTCCCATTTTTCTTCATCACCGGGACAATGTTGACGATCCAGTCAGGGTACTGAACCTCTTGGATGAAGCCAGAGTCGATTAGCTTCTTGACCTCGGCGTTGATGCTCATTTCAAGCTCGAGCCGCATTCTTCTTGGCGCTTGTTTGATCGGTTTGACGTCCGGGGATATTGCCAATTTGTGGACAGCAATCTCTGGATCTAGTTCTGGCATCTCAGAATAGTTCCATGCGAAACAGCCTCTATGCTGTATAAGCACGTCCTTTAGTGTGGCCACCCTTTCTTCAGACAGCAGCTCACTGACGAATGTCGGTCGCGGGTCACTTGCCGTCCCCAAATAAATTTTCTTGAGGTTATCTGCATTAGTATGTATTCCATCTTCCAGCTCTTTCGGCGGCTGCGGAAACACTGAGATCACCTCGTCATCCTTGTTTTCGAAGCACCAGGGGAGGTCATCCATATTCTCGGGCTCTTCTTTTGACAACGTTATCTCGTGACAGGTACGGGATCGTTTCCAAGATCGATGTTGATCTGATTCTACTCTTGTTATACATGTCGCTTTTGGTTCATGCTTCTACGGAGGGCTTACCCTCCAACTACTGGATAGAGCGAACCTGCCCTATTAATATTGGTCATCGACCCAGTTTTTGAAGGTGAAGCAGTTTTCGAGGGTATGCCCTATTGCTCGGTGATAAGAGCAAAAGTCTGGGTGGGAGATCTCGTTCGCTTGCTCAGGATGCTTGGATTCCGGTAGTGTCATCATCTGATGCTTTACGACGAGATTGAATATCTTCTTTGTCTTATCTTAGGGAAAAGAATATTCCCGGCCCATATTCTTTATAAGGGACGGATCCCGGCTGCTCGACCCTTGTTCGCGTGGTTTCTTAGACCCGCTTGGATGCTGTCGAACGTTTCTTCCATTCTGTGGCTTATTTTTGCCTCTGTGCCGGGTCTTCAGTATGACGGGCTGGCGACGAGGAGCATTATCATTCTCCACGGCCTGCTAAAGGAGGTGCTGCGTCCTGGCTTTCTCGTAAATGGCCATTTCATGGTTATGGTCGTCCCGGACCTTCTGACCCGCTTCCCTTACTAGCTTGTCCATCCGTTCTTCAAACGAAGAACTCGGCATTTTGATGGCAGGGCCTTGTTTTGGTTCAGGATCCGCGTCTTTTAATTGAATGTCTCCTTCTTCATCGAAGTCATGTATGACGTAGCCGCCATGGACTCGCTCCCGTTTTTTGGATTGAACATATCCAAGCCCGATCGTTTCCATTCTCTTGTTGGGCAACTTTCGCTGAGTCCTGGAGACGTCCCAAATCCTATTATAGAACCGAGCATGTTGAGTGGTCTGTTTGAAGGGTACACCCTGGTGCCTCAACAGCCTTTTCAAGCCTTCTGTGTAATATCTAGGAAGACGGATGCGCTGGAGCCTGTCAAGTGTAGAATCCGCGCCATGCTAAATTTCCTTTTCCACTTTGGTTTCCCCGGATCGGTAGAATAGGATCGCCTTTTCACCTTTTCGCCTGGGACGGATGTAGAATGTCTACAGTTCTTGCACACTATAAGTTTCAAGTGCATCGAGCTCTTTGTAATGCTCTTGTGGAATCATAGCAACTTGCAAACTTTGATCTTTGTCGGCGGAGATTTGTATCGACAACCGAGCAGAGAATACAGCATTGACCTCATCTTCCGAGTCGCTGCCGAAGATCAACACAGGGATGGACGGTCCCGGCTTGTTGTATTGGGGCGGCCCTGAATAAACTATCTCTTCTTCCTCCTCGGTATCACTCCAAAAGACCGGAATAGTAGTGATGGCTTTGTTCTTCGGTTTGTGACATCTTTCCGTATACTCAAAGTCTGGTAAGAAGTATTTTGCATCTTCGTACTTTCGGACTTCATTCGCGGAGAATGGGTTCAACTCTCTCGTTACGGTATACTCGAGACCGTCTTGAAATACTTCATACACTGGTGTTGTGTAGAAGGGATAATGTTGTACTCATGTAACCAAGGTCGGCCATGTAAAGCGTTATAGCAGGTCTTAGCGTCGATGACATGAAACTTAATGTCCGTGACAAGCAGCCCAAAGCGTAGTGTCAATATTACAGATCCAAGCGTTCATAATGAATGAGAGTCAAACCCGGAGATTGTGATTTTATCACGAGCGAGCTGCTGAACGCTCAGATTTCTTTCAACACTCTCATATTGAAGAGATTGACGGAGGACCCATTGTCGACCCGGATTTTGCCTATCTTGATATCATGACAGTATCCGTAGACATAAAGGGAGGGGTTATACTAGCACGTCCCAAGGAGGAGATCTTCATCGCTGAAGGTGATATCGGCCGTGTGTACTTCTTCCAACTCATCTTTCATCTTTTCTTCGGTGAGAAAAGCTTGGAACTGTTCGGGTTCCTACAGTGCCTTGATCAAAGAATCCCTTGCTTCTTTTGATAGCAGAAGGGCGTCGAGAATGCTTAGCTGCGAAGGTAACTTTCTCAGGTGTGCCAGAACGTTGTAGTCCACCTTACTTTTCTTTGGCAGGTCCTTGGCGGTTAGCTCTTTGACGACTTGGTCATCTAGGGCGATATCCTCAGGGATTTTTTCTTTTCCCTTATATTTTTTATTTGACCCACTGTTCGAGGGCCCAAGATTCTTTTCGGGCAGCGTACGACTGCGCAGCTGAATATTTTCACAGGTCTTCGGTTCTTCCTCTTTTCCCGAGGTGGACTCTTTAAAGAGAGGGCCAAGAATCATTTCTTCGTTAGAGTCGCTCCCGAAGGTAAGGACTTGCGATCCCCCAGCGTTACCATGTGACAGTTACCGGTAGTTCTTTTACGCTCCTCGGTCGTATTTCTTTGCTCCCGACGAGTTTTGCGTTTCATCCGCTTGAAATTTTGCCGGTGAGCAACATATCCCTTCCACCATCTTTTAAAAGCATTGCACTCTTCGGTGGGGTGCGTAATCTTTCGATGATATAAGCAATAGCTAGGATGTGTTTCCGCTCCACCAAGAGCATCCCTTTTGGAGGGTGGAAGCTTCATTCCCATCGATATGGCTTTGGCGAACCTTTTCCTAGTCTTGAACCTGCTTTTATTTGCGGCGGATGTACTTTGATCCGGTGGGAGCATTTCAACCCTTTCGTCCAGTCGCCGGCGTTTGGCTTTTTCAAATATGGCCATATCACGCACTCTAGCAGCTTTACTTTTAAGAAGAGTTTCGTTCAGGAATACATCAATCATTTCGTTTGATGGCCCTAGAAGTTCCAGCTCAGGACCCACCCCAAGTTTCTCTGTGTAAGGAGATTCTTCATCGTCTATCGACGAGTGAGAGATCACATGGCAACTTGCTACGTAATCTTCATATTCATCCGACGAGTCTTCTCCATCATCTCCGTCCTCAAGGACGTGACTGAGAAATTCTTGGAGTGTGATTGGAGTTCCCACCTTCTGGTTATACTCTTCCAGCGCGTCAATCTGCTTTTACAGATCCGTGCGCTTGTCACCAAGCTTCCCGAGCTTCTTGGATTTCTTCTTCTTCTTCAAAGATTTTGACAGCTGGGTGTGAGCAGTTTGACTATCACCATCAATTTTTGGAGTTGGGCGCGGTTTCAGCATTCCCTTGATAATCTCGGGTTCCAGCGGATTCTTCCACCTGATCGCCGGGCATATTTGGAGATCCTTCAGCATTCTTTTAGTTTTGGCTGAAAGAGCGACTTCCCATGGAGGTTCTTCTATGAAAGAGCATGATGCCCCCGGTGTGTCTGTCTTCTTGGGAGCGTGTGGCTGTGGTGGGTTCACCTTCCAATTCTCGGACAGCGCAAACTTGCCCTGTTGGTATTGGTCTTCGATCCAGCCTTTAAAGACGAAGCAATCTTCAATTTGATGGCTTACCGTTTGATGGTAAGGGCAATAATTGGGACTATTAACCTCGCCGGGTTGCAACAGTCATTTTGGAT
The DNA here is from genome assembly GCA_030015575.1 of Agapanthus africanus. Lineage (NCBI taxonomy): Eukaryota > Viridiplantae > Streptophyta > Magnoliopsida > Asparagales > Amaryllidaceae > Agapanthus > Agapanthus africanus. The sequence goes on from JASDDO010000024.1 coordinate 879,774,875, forward strand.
TCGGCAGATTGATGAGCCTGTTGCGCACCGCTAGCTCGAACAATCTCTTCGTTTTGTCCCGGGGAAACGAATAAGGACGCTTCATCTTCTCATTATAGTATCGCCGTCTTTCTTCTAGCTGATCTGTTAGTTTTGGGACACTGGGCTGCTGTTGAGTATTTGCGACGAAGGTCGCCTTCCCTTTACCCTTTTCATTTCGCGGCTCCGCTTTGGAAGAGACGGTCTATGACCCATCTGGTCCATCTGGGCCAGTTTGTCGATCAATGCCTAGAATGTGGTCGGCTTGAAGAACATCATGAATTGGGAAATGTAGCCTGAGGGTCCAGAGTGCCCACGAACATGCCCACTACCGGCGCTTCCTCGATGTGCTGTTCATATTTTGACCATAAATTTCGCCACCGAATTGCGTATTGTACCCAAGTTTCGCCTGGCTTCACCCTGGCGTTAATTAATGCGGTAATCGGGGTACTCTTGCTAGCGCTCGCGAATCTCTGCGTAAACAGCAGTTCCATCTCCGCAAACGTCTTGACGGAGTCGTTTGGAAGTTCAGAATACCACTCGAACACTGTCTCCGACAAGCTGCCAACAGACTGGCGGAGTAGAAGTTTATCATCACCTCCGGTATTGCCGCACAGGGCTCTGAATTGAGAAACGTGCCGATGCGGGTTTCCCGTCCCTTTAAATACATGAAATTTAGGGATCGTATGTCCCGGCGGGTACTTTATTTGGTCATACCAGCCTGGATACGGTCGCCCAGTTTTAACAATTTGGCCGGCCGCTTCATTCGCCTGGTGAGCTCGTATTTGCTGGGCAATGTAGTCATCCAGAGTGGCCTTAGAGATGGTTTCCTCTTTGGCTGCTGAAAGAGCCGAAGGAGGGTTCGATGGCTCCCCTCTGTCGTCTTCAATGATGATTGGGGGGTCTTCAGCTGGAGGTTCTGGCTGTAACATCATCCCAGCCATGTCTTAGAATAAGAGAGCCATTCGTTTTATATTGGCTGCCTGCTCTGCCGCCTCTTTTTCTTTCCTCTTGAGCATTCTTCGGAGGAACTCGGTATCAGTTTCTTGTTCCCGACACTGTTCCGAGGTCTCCGGATTTTCTTTTGGCCCAGTAAGTGCGGCCATTGCAGTCAGCATCTCCTGAAGCTTCTGCTGCTGTTGTTCCTGAGCCTTCGTTATTGACCGGGTAAGCAGTCGATGTCCCGTAAAAGCATGGCTTTCTTCTTTTCCAGAAGCCATATAAACAGTATGTACCATCATGCCCCCAGACTTGGGGCATTTGGGCTCAGCATCTTTGCGGTTCGCTGTGGTCACAGGAGCTTTCTCTGGCCTCCTTCTCTTGTGAGCAGTTGAAGTTGAAGAGGCTGTTGCAGTGGGCACCCAAACAGCTGTTGCCTTTTGTGGCTTGACAGGATGGTTCTCTTCTTGCTGAATTTTCACTTTTTTCTGTCGGCGAGGGTAATCTTGATCAATCACCGATTCCTGGACCTATCGCTAGACTTTGTAAATTTTGGAAGACAGCCGCTGAGAGGACTGCTCCGGCTTCGCCTTCGGTGCATTTTCCACGGGTGGTGGAGATCTCTTCAGCACTGCAGTAAGAGAGTTCCTGTGCACCTTGTTAAGCAGTTCAAAGCTGTTCCCGGTTGGAACAACAGCATCGATCTCCACCGTTGGAGCTGGTGGAGTAAATCCAGACGAAAAGCTGTCCCCAGCCTTCCGTACTCGGCGCCAGTGACGACGGCGAGCATGTCGCGCAGATGGTGTTAGTTTAGCTATGAGGATAGCTTTGTCATGCCCCTTGTTCTGGTGAGGCGCTGTTGGTACCAGCCTCTTGAAGACCGATGTTCGTTGAGCAGCAGTATCCAATCTGTCAAAGACAGTCCTTTGAGCAGGAACAGGGGCCGGAGTGGCCAGCCTCGTAAAGACTGATCCTTTGACGGGAGAAGCTTCTTTAGTGACCTCGAGAGCAGGAATGGCTATCCGTTTTGGGATGGCCGCTTCAGGGATCGTGGGCTTCGTGACGGGCACATTGGAGTTCAGGCTCAGCCTATCGAAGACTGATGTTGTCGGCTTGGCATTGGATGACCCGTTGAGAGGGGCAGTGGTGGTAGTGAGCCGATCAAAGACCGACTTCTTCTGCGCTTCTTGCGGCAGCGGGACGTTAATGCTAACTGGTGGGAGCATGGTCCCGAAGAACAACCCGGTGGTAGCCTGCGTTACCTGCACTACCGGCATTGTGAACAGGGAGGCCGCCTGGGGCCCGTAAGTTACACCTCCAGATGAGGCGGAACGGGAGTTGCAGTTACAGCTGGAGCATTTTGTGCAGGTAGACGCCATTGATTTTTCGTTTTCTGCACGGAGCAAGACACCAAATCTTAGTATCTCGAATCCAAGGGCAACCATATCAAACTGTGATTCGTTCGCGAATACGACACACGAAGTGTGGAGTGAAAAGAGGAAAAGGTCCCACCGGGCGTGCTAGAATCTATTCCCGGCCGAAAACACGGAAAGACGAGATAAACGTCTCGCATGAATTTCGGGGCAGATACTAATTGGTGCTATCCGTCCACCTCTCCGAAGATGCCAAGTTGATTTATGGCACCGCGTATCGAAGGTTCAAATAGATGCGGCCGATATAGTAGACTTCGTCAGATTCCCCCTCATTTGAGGGGTTTTTGATTGTGGGGACGCTCTTCCCTGCAGGCGCAAACCTCTGTAGTTAATTACGCTACCGCATCGCGGTAACAACTTTCTCCTTCTCCAGATGGTCACTTCGTATCATGGGTGTTTGTTTTGTTTTTGATTGCCCGTGGATTGTATACGGAGACTAATTTATGTTGTCGCCCGTAGGGCGTGGATTAGTCCAAATCCGTATTTTCTTAGATTTGGGTTTGGGGTTGGGTTTAAGGATACGTTAGTCTCATTTGAGACTAAGATCAACTTAAACGTTTGTTAAGGATACGTTAGTCTAATTTTAGACTAAGATCAACTTAACGGGATCGTTTGGATCCAATAAAAGAGCATTCGGGCTTTATTGCTTAGTTTAGGGACATTGCGGTCGATTACCAGTTTAAAGACATGGTGGTCCATTGTTAGTTTAAGGACATCTCGGTCCAAGGTTAAGGACATCATAGTCCGTGAGTTTAAAGACCTCACAGTCAAGGTTAAGGACATCATAGTCCATGGGTTTAAGGACCCTACAGTCCAATTTAAAGACGTCATAGTCTATGAAGTGTGTGGTTGTCGGGACCCATCACCTCTCTGAAGACGTTGAAGGATTACAACGACAAATATCAAAGGAGTGAAGAGATGTACCCTCGAACCAAAGTTGATTTGGGGATCTGTAGTCCAATTTTGGAACTAAGATCAATTAATTAGATTATGAGCACATTGGCTTAGTTAAATCTGAATTGAGAACTTATGGCCAACTTGGGCTAAGTCTAATTAGATTAGAAATGTTGGCTTTTTGTTGGACCATTAAACATTTGTCTGGGTTCAACCCCCCCATTATCTGGTACTGCTAAACAGGGGTTCTGACAACATTTTATCTTTGTTGAGTGCTGAGCACTCATATGCCATATAGAATGTTCAATTTTGGAAAGAGAAGTCTTTCCTCAGAAGGACTTAGCCAATTTAGGCTAGGATTGATTTGAATATAGTGTTAAACACTAACATATATTTGATGGTCATGTGTTCCCACGTGATGCGCTGAAAATAGTGTTAAACACTAAGGACAAAACGCTCAAAATAGTGTTAAACACTAAAATTGGATTGGTCACGTGGGGCCATGTGATGCCTCTGAAGGTAGGGACCAATCTTCCTTTGTTCTATTCTCAAATTTGCAAATAAGTGTTAAACACTTTTAGTTTTCACGGCCATCACGAGTGGGCACGTGATAGGCACCCATGCACTGATTTATTAAGGTGTTTATTAGGGGTCACGTGAGGACACGTGAGGGCGCCTAAATCAGAATCTTCTTTTGCCTTTGTTCTCTTTGTTTTGGAGGTCACGTGAGAGCACGTGAGGCACTGGGCTAATTCCTTCTTATTTCGGAAGATCTTTTTTAGGGGTCACGTGGGGGCATATGACCCAGTTTTATTCTTTCTTTTCTTATCACTGAGGATTGGAGTCACGTGTCATCACGTGACCAAGTTCTTTACGTGCATAGAGATCTTTCAAGTCTCTTTATTTTAAGAATTAAATTCTCTGTAGGGTTAAAACCCTAATTATGTTTTTTTAGGGGAATTAAATTCCTATGTAAGTGGAAAAATTAAATTCTTATATAGGGTTAAACCCTAGTTCTGTCTTGGAGGAATTAAATTCCTATGAATTTGGGAGAATTGAATTCTCATGTAGGGTTGAACCCTAATTTTATTTGGAGGAATTAAATTCCTATGAAATTGGGAGAATTAAATTCTCATATAGGGTTAAACCCTAGTTTTATCTTGGAGGAATTAAATTCCTGTGAATTTGGGAGAATTAAATTCTCATATAGGGTTAAACCCTAATTTTATCTTGGAGGAATTAAATTCCTGTGAATTTGGGAGAATTAAATTCTCATATAGGGTTAAACCCTAGTTTTATTTTTGGGAGAATTAAATTCTCTAAACTCAATTCTCCCTCTAAGTTTTAGATCTGCATGGCAGAATCCCCCCGATAAGAATTAAATTCTCAACTTGTGGAGAGATTTGCTTCTGCAGATCTTCAACCAGAGAAAGAACTAAGTTCTTTTACAGAAGAGTTAAACTCTTAGATTGAGAATTAAATTCTCTTTTTTTGTTTTATGGAGTTTTGATCCCTTCCCCTTTCTCACCTAGGGTTTCTTTTTTTTTTTTTTGAGAATTAAATTCTCCTTTCTTTTCTCTCTGCTATTTTTCTTCAGAAAATTCCAAGATCCAAAAATCTATCATCTTTCTCTTCTTCTTGGCTCCTATTTATAGGAGAAGGAAAAGAATTAATTTGTTTAGTGAATCTTTCATTGAAAGATTTTGTTTGTTTTTGTAACTAACATGATCTCAGTGAATTTTATTCACCATTGGATTTTTAATCCAAAAGATATTCTGTTTGTTATTCTTGGTGGAATTTAGGGAAGTCTTTCCTTGTATAAAATCTTTCCATAAATTGGTGATTTTTAATCACCATTGGATTTTTAATCGAACGGTGCTCCACTTTACAGAGCATAATCCTTTTTGTTTGGAAAGATTTAAAGAAATACTTTCCCAGTTTGGGTCTTTGATTTCCCTTAATTAGAATTTAATTCTATTAACTCATAAGGCTTTTAAAGCCCATCATGTGTTGGCACGTGATCCCAACGTTTGACCATTGAAATAAAATTTAATTCTATCAATTAAAGAGCTGAGAGACCTGTCACGTATTGGCATGTGACCCTCTTTTATTCAGAATTTAATTCTGCCTTTTAACAGAGCTAAAAGACTATCACGTGTCAGCACGTGACCCTTGGTCACGTGTGAGCATGTGATGCCCCATTGAGGGTTTTTCCTTAGCTGTTTTGTTATATTTTTGTTTGATTAGAATTTAATTCTATAAAGTAGAGATCACAGGAAACAATCACGTGTCAACATGTGACCCTTGGTCACGTGTGAACACGTGATACCTCATTGAGGTGTTTCCTGATTTTTTCTCAGGGAACACTCTTTTCGAACATGGCTGACTAATATACATAAACGACTTCCATATTGCAAGGATCTATCTTCGTGGATGATGAAGTCAGTTCGAAGTCCACTTTTTACTTGTTCTCGGATCTTTTGTAGCTTGGTATCATTTGTTTGAGCTGCCTTGATTTGATTTACAAGAGTGGACTGAACGTGTAAGTTCATCAAATATAAAGCATTATCTGGCATAACTACTTTAATCTCCATTCCATGTAGTTCTTGCTGTAGCTTCCATTGAGCGGTGAGGTTCATTGCTAATGGCTGGCGACTAAGTGTATCAGGAACTACGTTCACCTTTTCAGGATGATATTGTAGGTTGACGTTGAAGTTCGCCATGAGTTCTAGCCATCTTCTCTGCCTCATGTTGAGTTCTTTCTGAGTAAATATATACTTAAGACTTTTATGGTCAGTGTATATATCCACTCATTCTCCCAAAAGATAGTGGCGCCAAATCTTGAGTGTGAAGACCACTGCTTCCAGTTCTAGATCATGTGTTGGATAGTTGCGCTCATGGACCTTTAACTGTCTTGATGCAAAAGCTACAATTTTTCCATGCTGGTGTAGAACACATCCTAATCCTTTACCGGACGCATCACAATGCACGTAAAATCCGCCAGATTGATCCGGTATTACGAGAATAGGAGCAGAGGTTAATCTCGACTTTAGTTCTACAAAAACCTTCTCACATGCTTCTGACAATATGAATACTTCGTTTTTACGTGTGAGCTTGGTTAGGGGTGCTGCGATCTTTGAGAATCCTTCAATGAATCGTCTGCAGTATCCTGCTAAGCCTAAGAAACTTCTTATATCTTTCACCATATTTGGTGTCGGCCACTCACCGACAGCTGATACCTTAGCTGGATCCACAGAGATTCCTTCGCCTGAAACGATATGTCCGAGAAATCCGACTTGATCTACCCAAAATTCACACTTGTTATACTTGGCGTAGAGCTGATGTTGTCGTAACGTCTCTAGGACAATCTGTAAGTGCTCGGCATGCTCTTTCCGATTCTTTGAATATACCAGGATGTCGTCGATGAAGATAACAACAAACCTATCTAAGTACTCTCGGAAAACTTGGTTCATCAAGTTCATAAAAATGGCAGGTGCATTGGTCACCCTAAATGGTATTTCGAGATATTCATAATAACCATAACGAATCCTAAATGCCATCTTCGGAATGTCGGACTCCTTGACCTTCACCTGATGATATCTTGAACGAAGATCTAAGTTTAAAAATACACAAGATCCACTTAACTTATCGAAAAGGTCATCGATGCGAGATAGTGGATACTTGTTTTTAATTATCACCTCGTTTAGAGCTCGCTAATCTACGCACATCCTGTAGGTACCTTCCTTCTTCTTCACTAGTAGCACCGAAGATCCCTAACTTGAAGTACTGGGTCGGATCCAGCCTTTCTTCAGGAGTTCGTCCAACTGAATACGGATCTCCTTCAATCCTTCTGGACTTAATCAGTACAGAGCTTTTATTACTGGTTGTGCGCCTCAATGCTGAATTCAAGAGCTCGATTGGGAGACAAACCTGATATATCTTCCGCGAATACATTCTCGAACTCTCAAACTAGCTCTGGCTTCGATCCTTTCGCTTACAACTCTGCAACCTCTTCCATCTTTAGTTTTGCTCTGTAGATGCTAGGCTCTAAGGTCCGGTCTCCTTTTAAAGTAGAACACTGGGTGATATGGTATTTCGAACACTACCCTTCTTTGGCGACAGTTGATCGTAGCGAAGAAAGTTCCCAGCCAGTCCATTCCCAAGACTACGTCGAAATTCGGTATGTCCAGCACCTTGAAGTATGCATAGAATTCTCGACTGCAAACGACCACTAGACACAGAACGTATCCCAAAGTTGCCTTTAAAATGTCGTTCCCTAAACTGACATTCTAACTGGATACGAGCGGCTTAACTGGGATCGCATGAGTTCTTACAAACCGTTGAGACATAAAGCAATGCGATGCCCCAGCGTCGAAGGGCACGAGTGCAGGTAGCGAGACTACTAAGATAGTACCTAAGTCGCGCGGGATATGTTTAGGTATAACAAATATAAGATGGCTATGAATTGAAAGGACTTGAAAGAGAATAGGGAAGATATTTACCAGTGATAACCTGACCCGTAGCTTCGGCCTCTTCGACCAACATAGTGAATGTTTGGCGTCGTGGCACTTTCCTCCGTGCCTGGTTAAACAATCGGCGTTGGGGTTGAGCAGTCTGTGTGCGGAGAGTTAGAGCTGGTAAAGCTAACCGGGTAGGAGGAGCTTGGATCGCCGGTCTAGCTGGAAGGTTGTTGGGCCCTCGGTTCTAGGGGCATGCTCCGATAGAATGAGTAGAAGACCCACAGATCAGACACAAGTTGTTCGCCTTATTACAGTTCTTCACAAGATGCCCTATTCTTTTGCAGTATATGCAAAAGACTGGCATGCTGTTGGCGAACAAATCTACTGGCCTCCGAGATGGTTCGTTAAAAACTGGCCTGGAAGAGGCCCTTCCTATAATCTGGTGCAGAGGGCATTTCACACCGGCAGTCTGCGGCCTGCCCTTCTTCTTCACAACTGCCTCATAGTGTCGGACAGCCTTCAAAGCAAGCTCATGGGTTGGGAAATCCTTTGTAGCGAGTGCAGCTTGGATTTCAGGGTCCAACCCTTGTTGAAATCGTTGTGCCCGGATCTCAACAGTGGGAAGAAGGTGTGCAGCGAACCTGTTATGACCTTGTGTTAGCAGTGTTGTAAGTGAGATAAGAAAATTGAATTTGAGACTATATCTTACCTGCTGAGCATGGTAAACCCAGCATCATATTCATCCACTGATTTGACCCACATTGAGCCTTGTTGTAAATGGATGAATTGCTGCTCTATGTCAAAACGGATAGTCTCTGGGAATTACTTAGCATCAAAGAGGTCTCGGAATGTTTTCCATTCTATCAGTTGCGCGAGACGGCTCTCCTCAGTCTTCCACCAAACTCTGGCGTTATCGGTCAGTTGTAACTTAGCAACTCTCATCCAGGCTATATATGGCACTTGAGCTGCTACCAGGTCATCCTCTATCGCTTGAACCCATTCTTCAACTTCAAGCGGGCTCTCCTTACCCGAGAAGTTCTTTGGGTGCAGTGTCCGAAATTGCTAAGGTGCTTCAGCTTCGGGGCGGTTTATAAGGATAGCAGTCTGATGCTGCTGACCCTCCAATAGGCTCTTGATAAACTCAAGAAGTACCGTTTGTTCATTGATAGAAGCTGCAACGGTAGGTGGTGGTGGTAGCGTAGGCGGTAGAGTATTGCCGTTGACGTTTATGCTGGTATTGTTCAGAGAGTCCATCACCTTGATTATAAAAGATAGATTATGATAGATTCAAGAAATTTGAAAAGTAAGGAATGTAAATGTTTGTTGAATTCATTAATTCTTGTGGTATATTGTTTACGACTTCATGCAGAACTGACCTGCATGGACCACCAACAAAACTTGTCACGTCCCGCTTTCCAGTAGATAGAAATGATGACGTGGCAAGCCCGCGACATATTTATTCAGAGAAGATCATTCTTTAAATAAATATACTAAGCGTATTGAAACAATAATACACAATGCAAGAATAAATGGAGACTGTAAAATTTTCAACAAATATCTTTATTTACATTCAATTTCAAATATTTACATGTACATGAGTTTCAGCTGGAAAGTAAATACAATAAAAGAAAATGCCTAAATATATGGCATACATAAGCTGGAAAAAATGAAGTTAAGCTAGTCCTGAGTAGCAATCTTGTTGTAGTCCTCCTCTGAAGCCTCCACTTCCTCCGTCTCGACCGTATCTGACGAACATTCCAAGAAAATAAGGGTGGGTGGAATGCCCGTCAGCGAACTAGCGCTCGGTATGTCCCAAGGATAAAGTAAGGGTAAAAAGAAAAGTGTAGAATATGTATAGGACGAGTAAAAGTATATGTTCATGGGTAAATATGTACTATAGGTCTCTATATGGTCACTATGTTAACGTTTAGTTCCAAGTGTGAATATCAACGCAGCCGTAGAAGTATTCACAAGCTCAAGAGTGGGGCTAGGAGCAAGGAAACAAGGGCTCATTTCATGTGTATCACGCCCCCTTCCCTGTAGACGGAAATGATGACATGACATGCCGCAACGTATTTACTAAGAAATAAATACGTTAAGCATAATTAAGCAATATATAAAATATATAAGAATGACAAGTGATATAAAATAACATCAACTTTATTTACATTCATCTTTATATACAACTGTTTGAAAAGAAAAGATATAATGATAATAAGCGGTGCCTAAACAATGGCATACAGGAAATGAAAATACAAGGAGCTAGAAGTCAGGCTGTGCCGCGAGCTGGTCCAAGTCCACCTGGCTAGGCTCGATCTCTTGAGAGTCCTGTCCTCCTGACGAACATTCCAAAGAAAGAAATAGAAACGAATGTCTTCAACGAACTAGCGCTCGGTAAGCCCCAAAAGAAGAAAAAGAGTATAAATAGTAATGAGAAGTGGATATGTAAGTTGTATAGGTATATGATGATTATTATAACATGGTTGTTTGTAACTTGATAAAGAAGATATTCATGTACACGAGAGGAGCCCATCATATCCCGTGGACTATGGTAACATGTAGTATAAGGCCCCATCATAACCCACGGGACAACGGCACGAGAATTCATGGAGGTGTCTTTTAAGTGACCTCTAGTGCTACGATATACGTTCCGTACCAATCTACCCCTTTATCCCCGCGTAATGTGTTGTATTGATTATAATTATCAGACTTGCCGAAACATGGATACAAGTTGTTCAAGTAGTCATGTTCAGTATGTAATCAAGTAGTTAAATAGTCAAGTCAAGTTATAATCATGGTTCGGTTAAGTCAAGTCAAGTTATACATATTTGATATTGATGTTTGATTTTCAAGTATTCATGTTCATGTTCAAGTATTCATGTTTGATATTGGATTCAGATTTGATATGGACTCAGATTTGAGTTTGGATTCAGGTTTGATTTTAGACTCAGACTTTGAGTCAGATACTTATAAATTGAATTAGGTTCGGGAGTTATCGGTAACTGCTGCACATCGACGGCAGGATTTGTGTCTTTTTTCAAGATAATTACCATTGATAACTCCGTTAAGTTTTCTACCTTAAATAAGCAAGCACTCACTTTCTCCGGCTCCCTGGGGCTCAAGAGAATTGATCCCGCTTAAACCTATATTTACTAAAGTCCTTAAATATTGTTTTTATATAACTCGATGGGTTTTTATGAAGAAATGTTTTAATATAGTTAAAATAAACCTTGAGAGATTATTTATATTATTAGTCTTTTCATGAGCATGAGTTTTAAGGATTGAGGTATTTTAGTGATAAACAATTAGCTTTTGGAAGTTCATGGTATTTTATTGAAAAGAGTTGTCTTTTGGTAACTTGATGGTATTTTATTGAAACTTGTTAATCTTTTATTTTTAGAAAATAAGTTTATTATATTTTGAAAATAAGGATTTGTAATTTGTATATAATTATTAAAAATTAAATTTCTTTATTTATTTAGAAAATTCATTTTTCTTAAAAACCGTATTTAAAAGCTTTCGAGACCGAATGCTCCGTGAGAAGGTCTGCATCTCGCTCTACTAGCCCAAAGATGTGCGATAATCCACACCATCCATTAGCGGGTCCTCTAAAGAGCGTTGTAGAGGCATAATCGCAAAGGAATCGAAATACTGTTTTAAAAGAAAACCGTTTTAAAGTAAGTGGTATTTTAATGTAATATTTTCTTCGAACCAAAAATTCATACAAAAAGGAATCGTGCTATGAAACAAGAGTGTACGTGAGGGGTAGGTCGTTACCCCGTGAAGTTTTTCCTAAAGTTATTGTTTTAACCAAACTAAAAGGGATGATATTAAAGTCCATGGTATTTTGATGAAAAAATTCAAATATGGTTGTTTTACATGAGATTCTAGGTTAAATATTGATTCTAAATATTGGTATCAAAATTATAAATGAAGAAGTAAAGTTTGTTTGACCAAAATATAAAAGGAATTGGAGTTATAACTTTTATAAAAGATGATATCGGTATAACTCCACTTTTACCGATTTTGATTAAAAAGAATTTTTAATGAAGAGAATGAAAGTTTGGGAAGGACTTACTATTTCATTATGTTAAGAAGAGATAGAAGAGGAGGAGGAAAGTTTTGGGGTGTCGCGGGAGCTCCGGATGTTGCTTCGATTCTTCGCCGTAAGTTGACCGTTTGCTAACTTCTCTTTACTTCACTTGTACTTAGGAAATTTTTGAAAGTTTTGGCTAAAATTTTCAGAATGATGTTGAGCCAAAATGTGGGGTGGTATTTATAATGTAGAATTAGGGTTTGGGAATTAAAATGTTGAATTAAAATACATTAAAATTGTGATAAATTGTGAAATGAAGGGTCTCTGTTTGATTGCAGGAAAATCAAACAGTGCAGGGGAGTTAGGGGTAGGTAAAAGGTTGTGTGTGCAAAGCCCGGGGCTCATTGGGCTCAGATCAGTCGTCGGTGCCGGCCAAATCACGCTTTCTGTCGGTCGATTTTTGCCATCTGGCTTTGGGATTCTTGCCATGAGATTAAATTAAGGTTTACTCCATTTTGTGCCTGTTTGATTTTTTTGACTTTTCATTTTTCTGTGTATTGCACGTGCAATTTTTTGGGCTTCCAAAAAGTTAAAAAGAAATATCAGAAAAAATATTGTGTCTGATGGGGTTCGAACATATGGGTTACGTCACAACAGTGTAAGGGCTTTACCAGTGAGCTACAAATTGTTTCTTGCTGTTATTGAACAAAATTAACTTATAACTCAAACTCATGCTGTAAACTCATTTCCGTACATTAAACTGGAAAATTTCGTAAAGTAAATTCAGAGTCGTTACATTCTACCCTCCTTATAAAAATTTCGTTCTCGAAATTTACATTTACATGGGGACTAATTTTCAAATAAGTAAGGGTACCTTGCATGCATGTCTTCTTCTCGTTCCCATGTTGATTCTCCTGGCAAAACCTTTCTCCACATCACTCGGACCAAGTTTACTTCCTTGTTCCGCAGTATCTTTACCTTTCGGTCCAGGATTTCAACGGGTTGTTGCTTACAAGTCAGGCCAGTCTTTACGGTGAGCTCTGAATGATCGAGTATGTTGCTGGGGTCGCCCACATAACGTCGTAGCTGGGATATGTAGAACACGTTGTGCACTCCTTCTAATGAGGGTGGAAGTGCTAAACGGTATGCCACTTCTCTAACTCGTTCGAGTATGTCAAACGGTCCTATATATCTTGGGCTTAACTTACCCCTCTTGCCAAAGCGGATCACTCCTCGGCTTGGAGAAATCTTCAGAAAACATGGTCTCCAGGTTGGAACTCCATATGTCGCCGCGTAACATCTGCCCAATGCTTCTGTCTGTCTTGGGCTATGCGCATTCTTTCTCTTATCGTGCGAACTACGTCCACAGTTGCCGCGATCATCTCTGGTCCAAGGAGTTCACGATCTCCGATATCGTCCCAAGTTAGTGGTGAACGACACTTCCGTCCGTAGAGTGCTGCGAATGGTGCCATTCCAATGCTTGCCTGATAGCTGTTGTTGTATGAAAACTCCACAAAGTGTAGCTGATCTTCCTACGAACCTCCGAAATCTAGCATACAAGCTCTTAGCATGTCTTCTAGAATCTGAATTGTTCGCTCGAACTATCCTTCCGTTTGTGGATGGTAAGCCGTGCTGAAGTTCAGACTTGTTCCCAGGCTAGCTTGCAGACTTTGCCAAAACTGTGATTAGAATCTGGTATCACGATCGGAGACGATGCAAACAGGAACTCCATGTAATCTCACAATCTCCTGCATGAGTTCATAGGTATCAAATATAGTACACTTTGAAAGTTTAAATCTTATTTTAGATTTATACTTACCTTCATGTACTTCGTTGCTAACATCTCGGTAGATTGGCCAACTCGAAAGGGAATAAAGTGAGCCGATTTGGTGAGTCGATTCATAATAACCCATACTGTGTCGTTACCTTTCGTGCTGCAAGGGAAGGCAGCCACGAAGTCTATGGTAATGTGCTGCTATTTCCATTTTGGGATTGGTAACGGTTGAAGTAGACCAGCAGTTCTATGATGTTCAGCCTTCACTTGCTGACACACCAAGCACTTGGCTACGTTTCTGGCTACTTCGCGCTTCATTTCATGCTACAATTAGTGTTGCTGTAGATCCTTGTATATCTTTGTACCACCGGGGTGTACAAAATAAGGAGAGCTGTGAGCTTCTTTTATCAATTCTTCTCGAACTGGGCCGTTTGGTACATACAATCGACTTCTATATCTCAAGGATCCGTCTTCGTGGATGATGAAGTCAGTTCGAAGTCCACTTTCTACTTATTCTCGAATCTTTTGTAGCTTGGTATCATTTACTTGAGCTGCCTTGATCTGATTGACAAGAGTAGACTGGACTTGTAAGTTCATCAAATACGAAGTATTACCGGGCATAACTACTTCGATCGCCAATCTATGCAATTCCTGCTGTAACTTCCACTGAGCGGTAAGATTCATTGCTAATGGCCGACGGCTAAGTGCATTAGAAATTACGTTCACCTTCTCAGGATGATACTGTAGGTTGATGTCAAAATCCGCCATGAGTTCTAGCCATCTTCTCTGCCGCATGTTTAATTCCTTCTGATTAAATACATACTTCAGACTCTTGTGGTCAGTATATATATTCACTCGTTCTCCCAGAAAATAGTGGCACCAAATCTTAAGTGCGAATATAACGGCTGCCAACTCTAGATCATGCGTTGGATAGTTGTGCTCATGAACTTTCAGTTGTCTTGATGCAAAAACTATAACTTTTCTATGTTAGTGTAGAACACATTCTAATCCCTTACTAGACGCATCGCAATGCACAACAAATCCTCTAGATTGATCCGGTATTACGAGAATAGGAGCAGAAGTTAATCTTGACTTGAGTTCTACAAAAGCATTTTCACAAAATAGTACGGTTGAAATTTCTGGATTTGGTAATTTGTTGTTTGGTTGATTTTGGATTCCTAGTATTGGATTGTAGATCCTTTTAATCTTTGTTTTGTTGGTGGAAAAAAGTGGGATTTGGATTTGAGAATTTTAGAGAGAGATAGATAGAGAGAGGATTATTAAATAAATAAAGTACACGGGTCCCATCTAAAAATACAATGAATAGTGCTAAATCCTTGAAAATCCTTGAAATTTTTTAGAATTCAAGAATTCTTGTTTTGTGGTGGACTCTCATAAAAAACAAAGGAATCCTAAAATCCAAATCCATCAACAAAATACAAAATTATGGAATCCCAGGATTCCACAATCCAAAATCCACATCCAAATCCATAATCCTGCAACCAAACAGGCCCTTAGATCCGGCCATCGATGGCAAATTTCCTCACTACATGGTCCACATCTAATCTTTTGACCCACCTCAAACTTCTTGTCATAAAATATATTTTCATATAATGAATGTGTTCATCAGTTAAGGAACATGAGCTCCTGAAGTTGAGTTAGGAATAAGTTGCATCGAATTTTTGAGAGCAACCAAAGTGCTACCATACCCAGAGAGTTTGTATTTGATGGTACATCACTAGTACGACTTGACTTCTGAACACATTGCATGCGATCCATATATTTAAGTCAGAACTTATTTTGAAGCCACATCCAAGTTTATATTAAGTTAAATTGAACGCTTCTAAGAGTCAGAAGCTAAATGCTTAATGAAGACTTAGGGCAGCTCAATAGACCACTTGTTCTTTTGGGCAGGCCCTACATTCATCAATTCTCCCAAACAAATCCAAGATTGTAGCTAGCAGAGTCACCTTCTCATTGAAAACTTACCACATGGCCTTGTTTGGAGCATTGCTCCTTCCTATATAGGCAAAGGCGTTACCGTGGCTCTTAGAATCAAAATCTTCGTTTTTTAATACAACCAGAGCACACAAGTTATATAAATTCAACTAAATATCAGTTAAATCTTATCATGGATCCATTGCCAGCTTATTGAAATGGACCCAATATGTTTATTTTGACAAGAAAGCCGAAGCCGAAGGAGAAGGATTTTGTTAACAAAACCAAATGCTTGCCCAGAACTCGATGCAAAATGCAGCGCATCAGTTGCAGAGAAAGGACACTTCATAGTGTATGGTGCTGAGGGTAAACGATTCATGATTCCCTTGGATTACCTCAGAAGTCGTATCTTTGTGGAGCTCTTCAGAATGGCTGAAGATGTGTTTGGATTGCCTGGTGATGGGCCCGTCAGATTGCCTTTCGATACTGCCTTCATGGAATATGTTCTATCTTTGTTTAAGAGACGAGCGGTAAAAGATGTGGAGAAGGCTTTTGATTAGCTCCATATCCGTACAACGTTGTGCCATGAGCTCTTTATTCCCTCATCAATCCATTCAACCAAAAGCCTGTGCTTTCTAAGCATTGATAGCTTAGTCCCTGAGTCTGTAAATACATTGCTGTATAGCTTTCATACAATTTTTGTTATTACCACTTTTATGTGTGAAATAGTCAAGCTCCAAGATAATAGATTTTATGAGTTCTGTTGTCTTTGAAGCATCTGTTTGGTTTCATTACAATTCCCCCCTTATTTTGGATATAGAGTGTTATGGTCCCTAATGGAAAGTCTAAATAAAAGGAATGATGTATTTTATTGTCTTTTTCGACATAGTTATCAGATCAAGATGCTGGTCATTTCTTTAATTCGTTAAGGAGTACATAATATTCAAAATGTTTAATATAAGAGATGAGGATGTGGCAATGGTTAGTGCAGAGAAATATGGTTCTTTGTTGCTATTAATAGATCACCTAATAATTTGTTTGAATGAGAATCTATCAATTTTCTTTTATTGTTGAAGGAAGAAAAAGAATGCGAAGATAAAAACCAGTAGGCTGTAATACATATACAAGAGATTTTTTTAGGGGCGGGTTTTTTGCAATATTATTCCGAGTCTAATCACTTATATTTATAAACAAGGGTTAAAAGCACATAACACCGTTTGCCTATACCTTATCGAGAACCTATAGCCTATGAAGCATGCACACTTGTGGTAGGGTGCCATGTGTTGGCTGAGGTTGCTAGTAAGACCAAAAAAACAAATTAAATTAATATTTTTCAAGGAATAATATTTAACTATGTTTACTAAGCATGCATCCTATTAAACAAATAAGCAAAAATAATAAGAACAAGGTTCCGAATTGCCTAGGACGGAAGCACGCCAAATGATCGCTGTCCTAAGAACAGAATTCGCGGCCTCTAGCACAGGACTCGTCGAAGATCTGTTTCCAAGATACGACCGCCCTACCAACAGGGACTCCATCCGAAATGCAGTAGGATGAAGTGTCGAACCGGTCGCTGACCCTCGTCGCTCAACAAGAAAAAAAAAGATGGCCCGAACCTGAACTGGACAGAGGCAGTAACAGCAGCGGGCTTTGAAATATATAGGAAGGGAAAGGGAGAGGAGAGGTGCTCGCCGGAGGGGAGGGCTGGGAGCTTGCCGGAACAATGGAGAAGCGAGGAGCAACTTGGTTGAGAGCAAAGGTGAGAAGATGTGTTTTTCCTTTTTTTTTTTGAACAAAGAGAAGGGGTGCTCCTTATATAGAAGTTCTGAGCCAGGCCCATTATTGCCCATCAATACACAGATTTAATGCGGGCCCATTATTGCCCATCAATACAAAGATTAATGCAGGCCCAACGTCTCTGTCTTCCAACGGGCAGAAAAGCCTGCATTAAAGTTCATCCAACTGTACGAGCCCATGGCTGCTGCAACGGTTCAGGAACGGGTCCAAACAAAAGCATTTTTTGTGCAAAATGATAAGCGCACGTACGAACCGGGCCGGGATTGGGACGGACGGACGGCGGCGCGCGCATGTGTGGAAAAACCCAAGCCCACTAACCCTTGAACTGCTTCAAGAGGCTAAAACACATCCTCATATATAAGGACAGCAATACCTTATTGTCTAGGCGATGCGGGACTAAAGAAAAAGGAAAAATAGATTTTAAACCATTAAATAAAGCATAAAATCCATCATTTCCCACATGGTTTAAAAACTCAGTGTAGTTGAAATACAAAAGGACACATTGAGCGACATAATACTTAGCATATCAATGAGGTGGTTTTTTGCCTTGAACCTCACCTAGAATGACACATTTCCATTCGAAAGGGACGTGGTGAACTAGGTCTTGAACCAGACCCTTTGAACCAAACTTCCACATTCCACACAGCCAAATATAGGGTACGAGACCAGGTTCATAAGTCGGCTAGCGTGTTTCAGCCATGTGCTGATCTTGTCTCATGAGTGCTCTAGCGAATGCCCGCAATTCACATAGTCCCGGCCCCAGGAACACACTCACATAGTAAAGTTCTCCAAGGGTGCACTGAACGGACCTACACCCTGCCATAAAGGCCTTGAACTTATTCAAAGCAATAGCTCTTCCTTAACCGTTTCAGTCAGGAGCACTGTCACCATATGGAGGGTCTTGGAGATATACTCCTAAAAAGTCAGTGCTCCAAGTAGACACGCTAGTAGCTCGTTGCCCTTTGAACCAAACTTCATAGGATCTCCACTTGGAATGGTAGGGTATCCACTACGGTGTCTAAGTGGTGGGCAACAGACCCATCCCCCTCGATGAGGATTGGACTAGCTGTCTTGCTAGCCCCTTGGTCAGAGGATCTGCCAAGTTATTCACTGATTTCACAAAATCAAGTGAAATCACACCGCGTGCGATCCGGTCCTTGATATCCTCTAAACGGATTCTCAAGTGTCATTTTTCAGTATCACTCTTAGATTGTTTGGCCTTATCAATAGCAGCTTTACAATGACAATGTATAAACAAAGCATGTAATGACTTAACAGTTAAAGGAATATCAAGTAAAAACAGTCTAAGCCATTCAGCTTGCAAACTAGCTAAGTCTAAAGCAATTAACTCCGCTTCCATAGTTGATCTAGCTATGACTGTTTGCTTGGTAGACTTCCAAGAAACAACACCTCCTCCTAGCAAGAACACATAGCCACTAGTTGATTTAGTTTCATCTGAATCAGAGATCTAGTTAGCATCAATATAACCTTCCATGGTGGAAGGAAAAGAGGTGTAGTGTAGTGCAACATGCAAAATACCCTTTAGGTATCGAAATGCCCTCACTAGAGCTTTCTAGTGATCGGCATTAGGGTTACTTGTGTATCTACTCAATCCACCTACAGCATAAGATAAATCAGGTCTAGAACCATTAGCTAGATACAACAAACTACCAATTATCTGAGCATACAAAGATTGGTTTACAGGTGAACCAGAGTGGGATCTCAAGTGAAACAGAGGATCATATGGAGTAGAAACTGGTGTACAGTCAAAGTACCTAAATTTCTTCAATATAGATTTGTTCCCCTCCGAATCACGAAGATGCGATAAACGTCTTGCCTGAAATTCGGGGCAGATGCTAATTGGTGCTATCCGTCCACCTCTCCAAAGATGCCAAGTTGATTTATGGCACCATGTATCGAAGGTTTAAACGGATGCGGCCGATGTAGCAAACTTCGTCAGATTCCCCCTCGCCTGAGAGGGTTTTGATTGTGGGGATGCTCTTCCCTGCAGGCGCAAGCCCCTGCAGTTAATTACGCTACCGCATCGCGGTAACAACTTTCTCCTTCTTTATATGGTCACTTTGTGTCGTGGGTGTTTGTTTTGTTTGTGGTTGCCCGTAGATTGTATACGGAGACTAATTTATGTTGTCGCCCGTAGGACGTAGATTAGTCCAAATCCGTATCTTCTTAGATTTGGGTTTGGGGGTTTGGTTTAAGGATACGTTAGCCTCATTTGAGACTAAGATCAACTTAAACGTTTGTTAAGGACACGTTAGTCTAATTTCTAGACTAAGATCAACTTAACAGGATCGTTTAGATCCAACAAAAGAGCATTTAGACTCTATTGTTTAGTTTACGGACATTTCGGTCGATTATCAGTTTAAGGACATGGTGGTCCAATGTTAGTTTAAAGACATCCCGGTCAAGGTTAAGGACATCATAGTACGTGAGTTTAAAGACCTCACAGTCAAGGTTAAGGACATCATAGTCCGTGAGTTTAAAGACCTCACAGTCAAGGTTAAGGACATCATAGTCCGTGGGTTTAAGGACTCCACAGTCCAATGTTAGTTTTAAGACATCACGGTCAAGGTTAAGGACATCATAGTCCATGAGTTTAAAGACCTCATAGTTAAGGTTAAGGACATCATAGTCCGTGGGTTTAAAGACTCCACAGTCCAACGTTAGTTTTAAGACATCACGGTCAAGGTTAAGGACATCATAGTCCATGAGTTTAAAGACCCCACAGTCCAGTTTAAAGACATCATAGTCTGTGGGTTTAAGGACTCCACAGTCCAACGTTAGTTTTAAGACATCACGGTCAAGATTAAGGACATCATAGTCTATGGAATGTATGGCTGTCGGGACCCGTCACCTCTCTGAAACGTTGAAGGATTACAATGACAAATATCAGAGGAGTTCAGAGATGTACCCTTGAACCAATGTTGGTTGGGAGATCTATAGTCCAATTTGGGACTAAAGTCTGTTTGAAGGTTTATGAGCATATGGGCTCAGTTGATATGAGTTGAACATTTTATTGTTCTGGCTATTGAGCCTTCATCTGGGCTCGGCCCTTTTAATAATGCATAGCATTTATCAGAACAAAGTATGTTCTGACAGTGCGCTACGTGGCGCGTCAGGCGTTTTGCGCTAAGGAAAGAGCGCATTGCGCTTCTGTTGGATAGCGCACACGAGGACACGTGTCGCGCTTAGCGCTGAGCGCTAGTTTATTGACGCATTGCGCTTTTAGTGTATGAGCGCGTTGCGCTAGTCTGTTGGCGCACCAGTGAGTGACACGTGGCGCGCTTGGCGCTGAGCGCCAGCCTATGAGCGCAGTGCTCTGTTTTTAGAAGCGCAAAGTGCAGATTGTGTCTCTGGTTGACACATGGCAGGTTTTGGCGCTGAGCGCCGGTCCAAGGAGCGCAAGGGCGCAGTTCATGAGTGCAAGGCACTTTTTAATAGTGCAAAGCGATCAATTTTAAGATCAAAAAACAAATTTATGTTCTTCAAAAGAGGCTTTGCCTCAAGATCAAAGAACAAAAGTTCTTGTTTTTTATAAAAGGCTCTGCCTTTATAGATCAAAAGATCCGTGAATGAAGTAAAATACTTCTTTTAGTCTTTTTATGATTAGATCTTTTTGATCTTTTCTTTTAAATCAAAAAACCTTGGTCTTTTTATAGATCTAAGATATTTTTAGAAGACGGTTCTTCTTTTTTATGAGATGGATTCATCTCTGTTATTCAAGAACATAGTTCTTTACCTTTAAGATGAAGAAAAATCTTCTTTTTCTTAAGAGTTTGCTCTTTTTGCAGAGCGTTTTTTCTTTCTTTTCCTGTATGTGTCTCTCTATATTTTAGACTTGAAGTCTATGGTCCTTTATATAGGGCCAAGTGATTTGTTGAATTGGTTAGAGAGATCTTTCTCTGATTGATTTGGGAATATTTCCCACCGTTGGATCTTTGATCCTAAGGCTTCTGTTTTACAGAAGATAATCTTCTTGTTTTTAACAAAATTGGAAAGATCTTTCCATAACAGAATTTTAGTTCTGATTAATTAATAATTTATTATTAATAGATCTTTTGATCTGACGGTGGGGGAATTTTAATTCCAGCGCTGGCGCATCTTGCGCTAGCGCACCTGCGCTTGACACGTGGTGCGCAGCGCAGAGCGCAACGCAACTGTGCTAGCGCGTCCGTGTTTAACATGTGGCATGCAGCGCAGAGCGCAGCACAACTGTGCTAGCGCGCCCGTGTTTGACACGTGGCGCACAGCGCAGAACGTTGGATCTGAAGCGTTGCTTCAATTTAAATTTTGGAATTTGAACAGAGCTTTGCTCTGATTGGGGGTGCGCTGCCTAGGGCGCAACGCTCCTGGCGCTGGCGTGTCTGCTTTTGACACGTGTCGCGCAGCGCGCAGAATCTGAAGCGTTGCTTCAATTTTTATTTTAGATTTTTAATACAGAGCTTTGCTCTTATTAGGAAAAGGAAGCGTCGCTTCATTTCAAATCTTGGAATTTGAACAGAGCTTTACTTTGATTGGGGAAACAAATGCCCCCCCACCGTTGCACTTACGTGGCCCAAGCGTGAGTGCAGCGGTGGTTGGATCAACTTTTTGGAAGTTGAAATGGCTCTGAATGCCTATAAATAGGATCTTTGGTCCCTTAGATGGGTCCCGACAACCACACATTTCATGGACTGTGGGGTCCTTAAACTCATGGACTATGATGTCCTTAACCTCGACCGTGATATCTTAAAACTAACACCGGACTGTGGGGTCCTTAAACTCATAGACTATGATGTCCTTAACCTCGACCGTGATGTCTTAAAACTAACATTGGACTGTGGAGTCCTTAAACCCATGGACTATGATGTCCTTAAACTGGGCTGTGGGGTCTTTAAACTCATGGACTATGATGTCCTTAACCTTGATCGTGATGTCTTAAAACTAATGTTGGACTGTGGAGTCCTTAAACCCATGGACTATGATGTCCTTAACCTTGACTGTGAGTTCTTTAAACTCATGGACTATGATGTCCTTAACCTTGACCGTGATGTCTTAAAACTAACATTGGACTGTGGAGTCCTTAAACCCACGGACTATGATGTCCTTAACCTTGACTGTGAGGTCTTTAAACTCACGGACTATGATGTCCTTAACCTTGACTGTGAGGTCTTTAAACTCACGGACTATGATGTCCTTAACCTTGACCGGGATGTCTTTAAACTAACATTGGACCACCATGTCCTTAAACTGGTAATCGACCGAAATGTCCGTAAACTAAACAATAGAGTCTAAATGCTCTTTTGTTGGATCTAAACGATCCTGTTAAGTTGATCTTAGTCTAGAAATTAGACTAACGTGTCCTTAACAAACGTTTAAGTTGATCTTAGTCTCAAATGAGGCTAACGTATCCTTAAACCAAACCCCCAAACCCAAATCTAAGAAGATACGGATTTGGACTAATCTACGTCCTACGGACGACAACATAAATTAGTCTCCGTATACAATTCACGGGCAACCACAAACAAAACAAACACCCACGACATGAAGTGACCATATGGAGAAAGAGAAAGTTGTTACCGCGATGCGGTAGCATAATTAACTGCAGGGGCTTGCGCCTGCAGGGAAGAGCGTCCCCACAATCAAAAACCCCTCAGGCGAGGGGGAATCTGACGAAGTCTGCTACATCGACCGCATCCATTTAAACCTTCGACACATGGTGCCATAAATCAACTTGGCATCTTCGGAGAGATGGACGGATAGCACCAATTAGCATCTTCCCCGAATTTCAGGCAAGACGTTTATCGCGTCTCCGTGATTTGGAGGGGAACAGATTCTGGCACGCCCGGTGGGACCGTGAAAAGGTAATTCCATTATTGTTTCTAATGAGTTTAAACCCTAAAATGACATCCGCTACTCCTAAGTCTTTCATATCAAACTGGCTAGTTAAGAACTTCTTGGTGTCTGATATGATATTAGGGTTTGAATCGAATAGCAGAATGTCATCAACATAGAGGCAAAGGATTATGCATGCATCTCCTACAACATTAGAGTACACACATTTATCAGATTCATTAGAACTAAAACCATAAAATTTAATTACTCTATCAAACTTCTGGTTCCACTGTTTAGGTGCTTTCTTAAGTCCATACAAAGACTTCACAAGCCTGCAAACCTTATTTTCCTGACCAGGTACCACATACCCTTCAGTTTGAACCATGTAAATCTCCTCGTCGAGATCACCGTTCAAGAAAGCTGTCTTAACATCCATTTGATGTATTTCTAGATTGTAAATGGCTGCTAAGGCAACAAGCATTCTAATGGAAACACCTTTGGTAACAGGTGAGAAGTGTTCATACCGTAATTTTGCATTGTTTTAGACCCCATTCTTATTCATTTTAAAAATAAACAGGTGCTTTTGACTCATGTCTGCTACATAGTTACATGTTACAGGTTCTCGGAACAAAAACAGTAAAAAAGACAAAAGATGATGCAAAAGTGAGACTACGACCGATAAATGGTGGAATCTTGATCAAACCTATAGTTGGAGAATAAACGAAGATCTGTTCACAAAGAACAAGGTAGCGCAAGGTTCAAGACTTCGACACGAAGCAACGTTAAAAGTTCACTACAATTATTCACCGCAGAGATCTGGGAGAGAACGAGAAGACATCCTAAAGAACCAACTGAAGAAACAGAAAGCAAAAGTCAACAAAAAGCAGCAGACCAAATTTCAGCACAGGAGCCTCCTATTTGGCCGCAGAACCGCAGCCAAACCTGGCCTATGGCCGCGGTTCCGCGGCCGGGTATAGCCCGTAGTGGCGAAATTTTTTAGCATAAAGTTTGGCGGCGCTGACTAGTCTTCCTAGGGGTATTTTTGTAAAATCACACATGCGGCGATTGTAAACCTAGGGTTTTCTATGTCCTATAAATAGAGACCCAAATTCTTGTATTAGGTCATACCTCCTTTCATTAATAAAGTTCAGATTTCTTTTCAAGTTTTGGAGAGCATCAATTTGTAAGTAGTTTTAATTTTTGCCCTAATTCTTAATTTATTTTCTGCCCTAGGTTAAATTTATTCTCTGCCCTAGTTTACTTTAGATCTTACTTTTTATTAATCTGCAGTAGTTAATTAATCTCTTAAAATGAAAACCAAAATAAAAATCATGTTTTTCGTAGATCCCTTAATGAGCGAATAGTTTCCTCGCTTGTTAGGGTTAGGAATAGGGAAAGGTTTGAGAGATGCAAATCTCTCACCCCTTTCTTGCCCATCACATGTTAATAATTAGGACTCCATGTATACATACATATTCCGCTCCCTACGGCACCCTACCCACGAGATAACGGTGACACCGTAGTATAAAAGACCGGATATGCATGTTTTCCATGGAGGTTAGGGTGAGGATTAATAAAGGACGGACAAGGACCTAGAGGGAGAAACATTGTTTCTTCCCGATCGTCCTAATCCCCTTTATTAATAATTACCATAACTCCTAAAAAGGTCTAATTTAGGGCATTGAAAGAGGTGGGAAATTTTATTTTACCAAACTTAACTTAAATCAACCCTAGCAAGATTTCTAAATCCTAGTCTAAATCAAATTAGTTTTAGTGATAAAGATCCAAACACCATTTGGAATTAACTCGTTAGAACAATTAGGAAATATACATCATTCCTGTGGACCGAGCCGTATTTACCGGCTAGCTACCAAGTGACGCCGTTCTTGATTGCGGTTAACATATATTTTTGATCTAAAAATCCAACTCTAATAAAATGGCGCCGTTGTCGGGGATGGCATAATATTTCCTTTTTGCAATTTCGGGTTAATATAAAATTATAAAAATCATTAAAAAACTGAAGAAAAAAAATATAAAAATTCTATCATCATTTATTGTTTGAAGGGTTTCTTGTGTGAATCTTTGCAGGATCGACGTACAAGTTCGGATCTGGAAAAATTCAGAAAGCGAAACAGAAAGCTGAAGATCTGAACAGCAGGGGATTTCAACAACAGAACAACAGAATTTTTCTCGGGATCTGAACTGCACAAAAAACCGCTGAACCGCCGCCGTACCTACCTTCCGACCGCGGATCCGCGGCTTCTCTGCTGACTTCGGCACGTGGATTCCCTCTGTTTGTTCCTTTTTTCTCTCCTCTGCAACCTCAATATATCTTCTGTCAAATCTTCTGCAGGATTCTTTGCGCTAAAAAAATCTCTCCCCCTTCCAATAATTGATCTTGTGCAGGATTCTTTGTGCCGCGGTAAAAATTGATTGCAAGTGATTTTTACTGCTTTGCATATTTTTAATCGGACTTTAAGGGGCTTGAGACCAATTCAGATTGGGTGGGGATTTCATCACCCTTCCCAGGACCCCAGAAATCATATAAGGTATATGCATTGACCATTATTTAATTAAAAAATACTAGACTCAGCCCTAAGCACGTCGCGCTCAATAGGACAGAGGACTAGTTGTAGGTATCGGCCGTTGATCCTAACCTGACTTTGCGGTGTCTAGGCAAGTGTGTCTAAGGCGAGTGGTTACTTAATTAGGACCACTACTTGTAGTGGAGAGCCTCCCACTCACCTGGCACTTACCTGGTCGCAATTGGCGGTGAAGAGACGGTTTGAGGTTCTATTTCTAGCCCTTTGGAATAGTTAGGAGCTGTCTAGCTGACCTAGGTGACCCTAGATCTAGGCCTGATTGTGCATTTGTGGTTGATTGAAAATGTGTCAAAGCCTTTTATCGGAAAATCTATTTGCAAAATGCTCCACATTAAAAAGGTAAAAAAGAAGAAAAAATTTTTCTTCAAAAACTTGCAACTTGTCACTACAGAAATCCTTGCACCCCACTTACACCGCTTCTTCTCATTAACGTTTTCTTACCTCCACATTCTATTTTTTACCTTTTTGACTACACTACCTCTTTAGTGTATGTCCGGTTGGACTAGGGACACTAGCGCCCGATTAGTCCGTGTTTTGTTGGTACCGACCGATGAAGCTTTCGACTCCGAAGTCGAAATTCTTTCCACTTCCTCATCTTCACCTTCAAATTCTTCTTCCGAAGGTATGTCGGGATATAATCCTAACAACACCTTACCCACGGGACTGATTCCATCTCCGTTAGGTGCGAATAACCCGAATCACCCGACTGTTGAAGCGCCCTAACGAATCGCGCTCCAGGATCTTTTCTACCCGATCCGCACCGCCCTACCTACTTGTCTTTCACTCCCACCGGCAAATGGGGACAATTTTGAGATCAAACCCCACTTCATCAATATGCTGCCAAAATTTCACGGATTGGAATCCGAAGATGCCTATATCTTTATTAATAAATTCCAAAACGTTTGCGTAATGATGAGAACAACCCAATTATCCGACGATGCTATAAGGCTAAGGGTCATTCCTTTCACCTTATGTGACTTAGCCGAGAAGTGGTTATACAGCACATCGTCGCATTCAATTAAGAATTGGAAAGAGTTTGTGAAAGGTTTTCTTAAAAAGTTCTATCCTCATCACAAGACTGCTAGAATACGCAATGAGATTATACAATTTTCCCAGCTTCCTTCCGAACCATTTTGAAAGTGTTTTGAAAGATTCAAAGACCTACTTGTTCAATGCCCTTACCATGGGATCAAAAATTGGCAACTTTGCCAAACATTATATGAGGGATTGAACCCGGCAATGAAGCAGTTGCTAGAAACCATTTGTCAATGTCACTTTCTAACCAAATCTAGTGAGGAAGTGTGGCAGTTTCTCGAGGATCTTACTGAACAAACACTTCAGTGGGAGAGCACCAAGACCACCTCATCTTCTTCTATTGGTCAGTCTAGGGCAGGCATACATCAATTAAATATGTCGATTGCTATAAAGGCCGAGATGACAGCACTTACGAAAAAGCTAGAAGCGATTGAGACCAAGATCTCATCGCCTTCTCCTGCCCCTGATGTGCCCCCACGAACTGTTTGTGCTTGTTGTTCGGATCCATCACATCTCATCGAAGAGTGTCCTTACAATCCATCTGCTCAAGGACATGATCAAGTCAATGCTGCCTTTCAGCAACGACAAAGAAATGATCCATACTCTTTGACATATAATTCGGGTTGGAGGAGTCACCCAAATTTCGCTTGGAATCAAAATCAACAATTCTAAGGAAACAACAACTTTCGAAGGACTTCCCCTCCACAACAACAAGCACCTCCACAAACTCAATTCCAGCAACCTTTCCAACCGCAACCTTACCCTAATCAAATGAACAATTTTGTGCCAAACAATTCTTACCCTCAAAACAACTTTGTTCAACCTCATAATGATAAGGTTAACTCGCTAGAAAGAAGTCTAGATGCGTTCCTAAAGCAATCTACACAATCCGCAGCAAGGTTGGAGACTTCTATTCAATCTTTGGTGCAAAATATTGCCTCACACGATCAAAGCATCAAATCTATTGAGGCACAAATTACACAACTCAATGCTGCGTTGAGCGAGCGAGAAAAAGAAAAGCTTCCATCTCAACCACTGCCAAATCCCGGTCATGCACATGTTGCATATGAACAGCAGAATTATAACGTAAATGCTGTGACTACGTTGAGATCCGGAAAAGTGTTGCACAATAATGTGGGTATTAACAATGACACCACTGCCGGTGGTCCTTCTTCATCTTCTTCACCTTCATCTTCTTCTTCTTCTTCTTCGTTAGAGCCTATTCTTCATCCTTCACAAGGCTCTACTTCTTCTAGCTCGAATGGACCCACTTCTCACAACACGAACACATCTACATGGGGATCCGTTCCAACTCCACAATCTGATTTACAAAAATTGAACTCAACAAATTTTCAAAATGTTCCTTTTCCAAACAGGTTAAGATCCAATAAACCAACTCCACAAATGGAGAAGATTGTAGAGTTGTTCAAACAGGTTAGCATAAATATCCCTCTCTTGGATGCAATCCAACAAGTTCCTTCATACGCGAAAATCTTAAAGGACTTATGCACCAAGAAGAGGAAATCACAAGTGCCAAAGAAAGTTTTCATGGCTAGTGCTGTTAGTGATGCTCTTGTCCAATCTTTACCCCAAAAGCACAAGGACCACGGTTGTCCTTGTAAGTTTACAGTAGCGCCCCGGCCGTCTGTCCGAGGCCAAAATGCGGAAACAAAAACTTTTCTTTACTTGAAAACCGGCGCTACCACATACTAAAAACCCGGATCGGACCATTAACCTACTACTAGCTAACTAGAGAAAGGGTAGAGAGGTTATACCGAGCGATCCGTGTCCTTCGGTTTTCGGCCACCATTCCGATCTTCTCGCGGAATCTCCGGTCTCGATCTCCTCGTCGGAAAGGGCACCACATCACCGAGTCTTTTTATGGGCTCCCACCTCTGAACCGAGGCAACTCGGACACGAAGTTGGCTAGACGACGTGTCCAAGATTACTGTAGAGTAAGTGTAGAAAGCTATGTCTTGAGGGGTTATGAAGTTGCCATTTTTGGATGGAGGAATGAACAATGAAATGGAGCTATGGAATTTTTGTGGCAAGCAAAAAATAAGAATGATAATTTCCCCACCCACAAAATGAATCCTCTCCCATCCATATGTGGCTGGCCCTCTTGAAAAAAAATGAAGAGGAGAGAGAGAGAGATGGCATATGCAAATGTGTGATGATAATGAGAAATATATGTCACACCAAAGTCTCATTCACATCCCATCACATAAAGCAAGTCATGATGAGGAAAAAAAGAATCAAAAGATGCTAGAAGACTCATGAACCCTCCACCACAAATAACACCCTCCATTTTGCTAATTTGCACATTTGCAAATAAGCCCTCCATGGAAAATTCAGCCAAAGAAAGAAAGAAAGGAAAATGGCCGAAACAGAATGCAAACTGGCAACTTCAAAAAAAGCGATCCCGTAATAAATTACAGGAAATCCCCGCGACTGTATATACATACCCGCATTTGTATTCCGACCGAATACAAATGCAATGAGACAAAATCTACACTGTACAATACTAGGATCCGGCTTAAACCAAAGCCCGCTAGTATTATCCGTCCGAACCTTAACACGTGCATAAGTGCACGCATACGTTCGAACCCTGCCATAAATTCATACGGCCTCTACAACGTTTCGTCCGAAACTTGAGAAACTGTCTGTCGGGGACTCTGAAGACTCGTCAATATTTTGGCTGTGGATTTAACCACTAGCACGTGTAAGTCCATGTCACGCACCCCACGAACTTGCGGGGAGGCGGAATATATGAAAAACGATTATCAAAGCTTTGTAACACGGACTTGAGCGCATGAATCGTTATCTAAACCATTGCTAACAATCTACTAGAGGTTTAACTACTCGGATTCGAAGTTATACCTCACGTTACATGTCTTTCGGGTCTTCATCACTGTCCTCCACTCCTCGTAGGCTCCTTGGAACATCGGCACCTCTACGGCCTCCTCGAATCAAAGACGATCAACCCGAAAGCTCCTACGCCAAGCTTAATCTCAAACTTGAGATAACTAGGTTGCTTAAAGTGCTAATCTAAGCTACCTAGGGGATATAGAGTGAGGTTATGGATGTATTAGTCTAGCTAATCCTTGATCTCAACTCATGAGAGGATAGGGTTAGGGTTTGAAGAATGAGAGAGCTTGAGGAGAGAGAAGGTGAAGATGAGAATGAAATGAGATAATGATCTATTATAATATTTATGAAGCATTATTATTTATCAAATAAATAAATAAATGATTGATCAACCATGCTTCATAAATGCATTTGAGTGATTCATCTCCATGAGTCATTAAGCATTTATGATGCATTAATGACATGGATGAATCATACAAATGAGTCACTAATCTCATTTAATGCAATGCCACCTTACCCCCCAAGTCACCATGCTTCTAGAAGCTTCCCGACAATTTATGAGAACGCCCCTCCAATCCGTGAAAACACGGAAAAACTTTAGAATGTATAAATCCAATAACCCGATACTAGAATCTGGCTTAAACCAAAGCCGGCTAGTAAAAACTGTCCGAAAAGTCGTACGTGCGTAAACATACGTACGCGTCCGAACCCTTATCGTAAAACCATACGACCTCTATATCATTTCGCCTGGAGCAGGGAAACTCTCTGTGTGGGACTCTAAAGACTCGACACTACACTGGCAGAGGGTTTAACCACAGACCGCAAGCGGCACTAGCTGTACGTAACGGTCCCCAGGTAGATGTCGATAAGAAGGCCGATGAGGAAACTCATCCGAACTCCCACTGAGCCTGATGTGACAATCTCCGTACAGTCCGGTCTGTTCGTCTAAGACTATCGCATATAGAGCCTAGGGGGCGGCAAGCGTCAGTCCCCTAATAGCGGTATAAGTCATGTCGGAGCGAAGCCCATTACACCCTGAGAAAGTACTGGAACCTACCAGTAAATCTCGCTTGCCCTGGCCAGGGACTTTGCGTAATGGCTCTCTGACACAGCGCGATATCATCTCCCAATACCGGGAGAGACGAATCATGTATAACCACTACTGCCTCCAAGTGCTCGGGACTGCATCCAACTGCTACCTGTTTGCACGACTCCTTTGAGCCATGGTAGGGTAGATATCTAAGAACAGTGGGACACACTCGAGGCGAAGTAGCAGTGTCATGTCTGCGGACTATGCTGTACTCATGTCACCTGGGAACTGTTAACTGACGATGGGTATAATACCAACCAACAGTTCCCCTGCGAGTCCTGTCCGGTGTACCCGTAACCTAACGAGCACCTGTATACTATCTCCAGTACGACGTACTGATGGTTATGGGACAGACCATCTCCCCAATTGGGATGAGAAGCGTACACACTAGTCTACTCTGGAGTATCGATGCCCTGTTTCGATAATCCTACGACTAGGGACCTGTATAGGATGTTGCTTATAGACTACCCAGCCCCCACTAGTGTGACTGCCATCACAACGCTGGTAATTAAGCAAAGAACCTATGGGCTCTACTAATATGTATAAGTGATACGTTACAAGAAACATATGCACATATTAAAGTAGACACAAACCAAGTAGCATACTACCATTTTTAGCAAGACTGTATAAATTACTGTGAATATCCCAAGCTTCCATTAAGTAATATACAATCTAGTATGATACAATAATGGCCCCTAGGGCATATACACTAACAATCTCCCACTTGCACTAGGGCCATGAGCTGGCATATCGTAGACCTATCATCTCGAATAGCCTCTCGAACTGCGTCTGAGGAATGGCCTTTGTGAATGGATCAACAATGTTATTCTCCGTCTATACTCTTTTCACCTCGATCTCCCGGCGATCTACGATCTCCCGGCGATTTACGATCTCCCTGATCAGGTGATACCGCCTTAAGATGTGTCTGGACTTCTGATGGGACCTGTGTTCCTTCGCTAAAGCTATAGCGCCATTGTTGTCACAATACAGAGGTATTGGATCAACACTGGTAGGAACCACCTGAAGTTATGTGAGGAACTTCTTCATCCAGACAGCTTCTTTTGCGGCATCGCAAGCAGCTATGTACTCCGCTTCCATTGTTGAGTCAGCAACGGTCTCCTGCTTGGAACTCTTCCAACAGACCGCCCCTCCATTGAGGGTAAAGACATAACCCGACATGGACTTGGAGTCATCTTTGTCACTTTGGAAGCCGGAGTCGGCAAAGGCCTCCATCTGGAGGTCTTTTCCGCCATACACCATGAACATCTCCTTAGACCTCCTCAGGTACTTGAGAATGTTCTTTACTGCTATCCAGTAATTCTCCCCTGGGTTTGCTTGATACCGGCTTACTACGCTTAATGCGTATGCTACATCTAGTCTGGTACATAATATCGCATACATTATAGAGCCTACCGCTGAAGCGTAGGGTATAATCGACATGCGATCCCTTTCTAAATCAGTCTTGGGAGACATATCTTTGGAGAGGGTGATTCCGTGACAAGCCGGTAGGTTACCGCGCTTAGAATCTTCAATACTGAATCTTTTCAATATGGTGTCATGTACCTGGACTGCGAAAGTCCCAACATCCTTTTAGATCTATCACGATAGATTTGGATCCCCAGAATGTAGGTGGCATCACCCAGGTCTTTCATGGAGAATTTATGTGACAAGAATCTTTTGACTGACTGTAACATAGGAATATCATTTCCTATTAGGAGAATATCATCCACGTACAGGACGAGGAATACTACAGCTCTCCCTACAATCTTACTATATATGCATGGTTCATCTGGATTTTTGATAAAGTCAAATTCCTTGACAGTATCATCAAAACAGATGTTCCAACTCTGCGATGCCTGCTTTAGTCCATAAATGGACTTAAGCAGCTTGCATACTTTACCGCTGCCCCTACTCTGAATGAATCCCTCTGGCTGATCCATATAGACGCTCTCTTCCAAATTTCCATTTAGAAAGGCCGTCTTTACGTCCATCTGCCAGATCTCATAATCGTGGAAGGCAGCAATAGCAAGAAGGACCCGAATGGATTTGAGTATAGCTACTGGAGAAAAGGTTTCGTCATAGTCCAAACCAGGTCTTTGACGGAAACCCTTTGCAACAAGTCTAGCATTATAGGTTTCAACCTGTCCATCTACACCAATCTTCTTTCTGAAGATCCATTTGCATCCTACGGGTTTTACCCCATCTGGAGCAAAGTCCAAAGTCCATACTTTGTTAGTGTACATGGACTCCATTTCGGTCCGCATTGCATCCAGCCATTTTACCGAGTCGCTGCTTTGAATAGCTTGTTGGAAGCTGGTAGGCTCATTATAATCAATAGTGCAATTCTCTCTATCCCTGTCTATGAGAAAACTGTAGTATCTCTCGGGCAGATGAGACTGCCTACTACTCCTGCGGGGTGGCGTCAGGATGTCCCTTTCTTCTGAAACCTCTGGTTGCACTATACTTTCAGTAACAGTTTGTGGCTCTGGAATTTCTTCCAGTTCTATTTCGCTCCCATTTATTTCCTTTTCTAAAAACTGAGGTTCTAGAAAATGGGCATTACGAGAAACAAAAATCTTTTGTTCCTCTGCGTAATAGAATAGATACCCCTTGGAGTTCTTTGGATATCCCACAAACTTACACTGTACTGATCGTGTCTCGAGCTTGTCCGCATGCTTCTTTTTAACAAAAGCTGGACATCCCCAAATCTTCAGATACTGAAGATAGGGTTTCTTCCCACTCCACATCTGATATGGCGTGGTAGGCACAGTCTTGGTAGGAACTATGTTCAAAAGATATGCAGCTGATTCTAGTGCATATCCCCAGAATGATCGCGGTAACTCAGCCTTACTCATCATGGAACGAACCATATCCAATAGGGTTCGATTCCTCCTTTCTAATACTCCGTTGTGTTGTGGTGTGTATGGAGGAGTAAGCTGAGAGAGAATTCCATTCTCTTTTAAGTAACCCAGGAACTCGGCGCTTAAGTATTCACCACCTCGATCAGATCTCAGTGTCTTGATACTTTTGCCGGTTTTTTTTCCACTTCATTCTTGTATTCTTGGAATTTCTCAAAGACCTCGGATTTATGCTTCATTAAGAAGATATATCCATACCTAGAGAAATCATTCGTAAAAGTAATGAAGTAGGAATAACCACCTCGCGCATGTGTAGATATTGGACCGCACGCATCACTATGTACGAGTCCCAAGAGCTCGCTTGCTCTTACTCCGTGTCCAGTAAACGGAGTCTTTGTCATCTTTCCCATGAGACAAGATTCACAAGTAGCATAAGATTGATATTCGAACGGATTCAAATATCCCTCTCCATGTAACTTTGTCAACCTTCTCTTATTGATGTGACCTAGTCTACAGTGCCATAAGAAAGCCTGATTTATTTCCGGAGACTTTCTTTTAAGTGTATTCTGGACATTGAAAACCTGAGCTTGACTTAATACGTATATACCGTTATCTAATGTACCTGACCCAATCAGAACTTGATTTAGGTGGATGTTAACTGCATCTCTTACGAATGTAAAATCATATCCCTCTTTCGAAAGAGAGGACATTGATATGATATTACAAGTCATACTAGGTATATATAAACAGTTACGTAAAATCAATATATGCCCACTTGTCAAACCTAGGCGATATTCTCCCACGGATTCAGCGTTCACTGTTATTCCGTTTGCAACTTTGAGAGACCAATCACCTACCTTTATAACTTTACGGTTTCTCAAAGCATGTAATGAATTACAGATATGAGATCCTGCTCCGGTATCTAATACCCAGGAAGTAGAGTTAATTGACAAACAGTTCTCAATAACAAACACACTTGAGGCTGAAGCCACAACATGCTTCGTATTCTGGTTACTGGCTTCTAAAGCCCTGCAATCTTTTTGCCAATGTCCAATCCCATAATAATAGGAACTACCCTCTTTTACTACATTAAGTCCTGAAACTTTTGCCCTTCTCTTTTCTTCTGCTTCCCTGGTTTTCTTCAGGGTAGAAGGTAGAGACTGTAGAATCAAGTCAGTATCTGACTTGTCCCAACGTGGTCTCCAGGTCCTGGAGCTCATCAATATAGTTAGTCATTGTAAGGACGTTGTCCCCTACAAATGACCCGACGGCCAACCTCGCTTGATTTAATTAGGTCGAGGTCTCATATCTTACGATATGAGATTGCTCTCCATAAAAAACTTTGTTATGGAGAAAGATGGAAACTAAGTCCATCTTCTCGTGCTGTTTCTGGTATACACCATCAACTGAAGCTGACACGAGGCACTTGGCTTTCGTTTTATCCTTTTCCCTTGTCTGACGGATATCCATAGCCGTGACGGTGGAAACTGGACCTGGGACGGCGGGATCTTGAGTAGTAATAGGGTGTTCTAGCTTGTCATAGGCAATGGACATCTGAACAGACCTTTTCCAGTCATATAAGTCAGATTCAGTCAAATTGTTATCTAGATGTAACCTATGTGTGGTCACAAGGTTACTGCAATTAAGAGAGAGAGAGAAGAAAAACACTATTAGCATGATGCTCTTGCAAGTTTAGAGTGGTTTTTAATTTATCTAAACGGGATGGCTCCCACCGTTTCTCGAATTCTTCTTCAAACCATAAAAGAAGAATTAGCCAGGACAATTCTCACCGTGTAATACTTGCTTAACCGTTCAGCCAGGCCAGTGTCGATACTTCGAGGGAGGTTTTCCAACGCTTTCGCGAAGTTCCTTAATTAAATAACCTCTTTTCTCTGGGGGCGTAACCCCGCTGACACCTTTCTAGGCACCTACTTGGTTTATAGCATTGATCGTTAAGTGACGAATCTCCTGATAAGTAATATATACTCACAGTAGGATCGGGATCCAAAATATCATCGTATGATAATGTTGAAGGAATCCTACCAACATTCATCAAACTCCAAAATGGTATGCAATTCTAGCAAGTTTCAGTTTCTTTAGAAACTCCCGATGTATATTTTTGCCCCATGCTCTTATGACCTTGGCGTTGGTCAAGTGTCATAAGTCACATGTCAAGTTCTACCCGTCATTATCCAGGTTAATTTGAACCCATCCGTACATATTCTTGACGTTGGCCAAAATGATAATACGACTGTCCCAAACTAACTCATCTATCTATGCAACAAATGAATACCCAGCAGCTACCAAACACTATGCCTTGGCGTTGGTCAAAATACATAGCTTGAATACTACTGACCATCCATAAGAAATGACGGAGGGCTACGAATGGTTTTGGCGAAACCGTGAACGTAATGAACTTGATATAATCGAAGGAACCTGATAGCTTTTTAAAAGGAGTGGTTAAAGCTCCGCAATTAAAAATTCTGCTCTTTTAAAATAACCGAGTTGTTTCTTTTAAATTTGTTCCAACGATTTAACTTTGGTTTATTTTCTTTGCATTATAATAATGTGTCCCATCATTTATCTTATTATTGCAGAAAACAACGAAAATACCACGTCCTCTTATGCCATCCGCATTCGCCACTGGGTCCCGTCATCACCCGTTAGGTTACTTAACTAACGACAAAGCGGGGGCTGGGCTAGCGCGGGTGTAAAACATAAGTGACGTCTAATAGCTATCATATATAGATATTGTACATTCGTCAGACGCAATAATAAGCATTTCAGATCACAGATGAACTTTATTGGATATACTAGCAATTCACATTTTCTTTGATCCTGCAATAAAAGACGGATTACACAGTTGTGATGAATAGCCATTACCCCATCCTAGACCCCTACGGGTACGGCAAACTACCCGCCAAGTACCCGAAGTGAAGCGGTCTCCCTCAGCAACGTGAGTAGGCCACTAAACACTTCAACGTACCCGGTAGTTTGTGCACCCCACCTTGGGTCTATCCTAGGAGCAAAAACAGTAAAAATGAAATAATACAACGGTGGCTACAACCACAACCTGGATGTGCCCCGCAAAAGAATATTACATCAAATTACATTTACATTGAATGAATGGATATTAAACACATCTCAAACCCCGGCTAATCATCACAACAGTCCAACACAGTTCATATACACAAGCAGTAAATATTTCAGAAATGTGCAACCCCCTGTCAACCGACATACTAGCAGTTAGGGGAGGTTTACGAACACATTAAACATTACAGATAAAAACCCAATTAGAAAATATCTTAGAACATCGATCGAATACCATATTTCGTGTCTACCCCAAAAGCAAACCTGTACTGAAGAAACCTGGGCAGAAACAGTATATACAGGAAAACAAAACACTTTAAAATAAGAATTACTGCGCAAATCCGAGTCAACTCGGGGTTGACTCGGCGGCGGATCCGCGGCCAAAAGCACCATTTGGCCGCGGTTCCGCGGCCGTCTAGTCGAGTTGTGTCCTCGTATTTTCCCAGTATTCTTATATTTCCCTACTGTGAATTTTAAGGTATGTCAAATATTTTTTCAGACACTTTTAAAATTAACAGAAACTTGGAATTTTCGGGGTTTTGTTTTCGTGTTATCCGGCGATCGAACTTCTAATCAGTTGCTAACAAGCTAGTAATGGTTTAGTTGGCTCTGATACCACTGTAAGTCCATGTCATGCACCCCACGAACTTGCGGGGAGGCGGAATATATGAAAAACGATTATCAAAGCTTCGTAACACGGACTTGAGCGCATGAATCGTTATCTAAACCATTACTAACTATCTACTAGAGGTTTAACTACTCGAATTCGAAGTTATACCTTACGTTACATGTCCTTCGAGTCTTCATCGCTGTCCTCCACTCCTCGTAGGCTCCTTGGAACATCGGCACCTCTACAGCCTCCTCGATTCAAAGACGATCCACCCGAAAGCTCCTACGCCAAGCTTAATCTCAAACTTGAGATAACTAGGTTGCTTAAAGTGCTAATCTAAGCTACCTAGGGGATATAGAGTGAGGTTATGGAAGTATTAGTCTAGCTAACCCTTGATCTCAACTCATGAGAGGATAGGGTTAGGGTTTGAAGAATGAGAGAGCTTGAGGAGAGAGAAGGTGAAGATGAGAATGAAATGAGATAATGATCTATCATAATATTTATGAAGTATTATTATTTATCAAATAAATAAATAAATGATTAATCAACCATGCTTCATAAATGCATTTGAGTGATTCATATCCATGAGTCATTAAGCATTTATGATGCATTAATGACATGGATGAATCACACAAATGAGTCACTAATCTCATTTAATGCAATGCCACCTTACCCCCCAAGTCACCATGCTTCTAGAAGCTTCCCGACAAATTACGAGAACGCCCCTCCAATCCGTGAAAATACGGAAAAACTTTAGACTGTATAAATCCAATAACCCGATACTAGAATCTGGCTTAAACCAAAGCCGGCTAGTAAAAACTATCCGAAAAGTCGTACGTGCGTAAACATACGTACGCGTCCGAACCCATGTCGTAAAACCATACGACCTCTATATTGTTTCGCCTGGAGCAGGGAAACTCTCTGTGTGGGACTCTAAAGACTCGACACTACGCTGGCAGTGGGTTTAACCACAGACCGCAAGCGGAACTAGCTGTACGTAACAGTACCCAGGTAGATGTCGATAAGAAGGCCGATAAGGAAACTCATCCGAACTCCCACTGAGCCTGATGTGACAATCTCCGTACAGTCCGGTCCGTTCGTCTAAGACTATCACATATCAAGCCTAGGGGGCAGCAAGCGTCAGTCCCCTAATAGCTGTATAAGTCGTGTCGGAGCGAAGCCCATTACACCCTGAGAAACTACTGGAACCTACCAGTAAATCTCGCTTGCCCTGGCCAGGGACTTTGCGTAATGGCTCTCTGACACAACGCGATATCATCTCCCAATACCGGGAGAGGCGAATCCTGTCTAACCACTACTGCCTCCAAGTGCTCGGGACTGCACCCAACTGCTACCTGTTTGCACGACTCCTTTGAGCCATGGTAGGGTAGCAATCTAAGAACAGTGGGACACACTCGAGGCGAAGTAGCAGTGTCAAGTCTGCGGACTATGCTGTACTCATGTCACCTGGGAACTGTTAACTGACGATGGGTATAATACCAACCAACAGTTCCCCTGCGAGTCCTGTCCGGTATACCCGTAACCTAACGAGCACCTGTATACTATCTCCAGTACGATGTACTGATGGCTATGGGACAGACCATCTCCCCAACTGGAATGAGAAGCGTACACACTAGTCTACTCTGGAGTATCGATGCCCTGTCTCGATAATCCTACGACTAGGGACCTGTATAGGATGTTGCTTATAGACTATCCAGCCCTCACTAGTGTGACTGCCATCACAACGCTGGTAATCAAGCAAAGAACCTATGGGCTCTACTAATATGTATAAGTGATACGTTATAAGAAATATATGCACATATTAAAGTAGACACAAACCAAGTAGCATACTACCATTTTTAGCAAGATTGTATATATAACTGTGAATATCCCAAGCTTCCATTAAGTAATATACAATCTAGTATGATACAATAATGGCCCCTAGGGCATATACACTAACAGCACGTCAGAGGTATTAGCCATACGTAACGGGCTACCAGGTATTGACCAAAAGGGAGATCGATGAGCGAACTCATCATGACACCCTACTGAGCCTGTCAGTGACAATATCCGTACAGTCCGGTCCGTTCGTCTATGAGTATCGCATGGCGGGCCTAGAGGGTTGGTAAAAGTCAGACCCCCAAAAGCGGTACAAGTCGTGTCGGAGTGTAGCCCAGAACACCCTGAGATACTACTGGAATACCTACCAGTAAATCTCCTGCCTTGGCCAAGGACTTCGTGTAATGGCTCTCCTAGACACAGCGCGACCTCACCCCCAATACCGGGAAAGACGAACCCCTGCAGATCCGCTCACTGCCTCCATGTGGCTCGGGACTATACCCAACTAAAACCTGTTTGCATGACTCCTTTGAGCCGTGGTAGGGTAGTAATCAAAGTACAGTGGGAACTCACACGAGACAAATGACGATCTCAGGTCGATGAACTAACCTGTACACATGTCACCTGGGAACTGCTATCTGACGTCAGGTATAATACCAACTAGCATGCTCCCGGCGAGTCCTGTCCGGTGTACTCATAACCCAATGAGCACCTGTATACATCTTAGGTGAACCAACTGACACCAGTGGCTTGTGAGACCGGCCACCGTTCCTCGTCGAGGTTTCGACTGTATACACTAGTCTACTCTGGAGTATCGATGCCCTGTCTCGAAAACTCTCTCGACTAGGGACCTTTTAAGGATGTGCTTATAGAC
This sequence comes from Agapanthus africanus, assembly GCA_030015575.1. Taxonomy (NCBI): domain Eukaryota; kingdom Viridiplantae; phylum Streptophyta; class Magnoliopsida; order Asparagales; family Amaryllidaceae; genus Agapanthus; species Agapanthus africanus. The sequence goes on from JASDDO010000024.1 coordinate 879,814,863, forward strand.
CCCAGCTCCCACGTATATGATCGCCATCATACTGCTGGCCGTCAAGCAAGAAGCCTAAGGGTTTTATCAACGCGCAATAGTGACCTGTAAGGTCACCTAAAGCAGTACACGATGATAAAGATAAACCAGATAGCATACTATCATCTTGAGTAAGACTGTCCTACCGGTATAGGTCCTCCCTCAATCATTGCAATCACGTGCCTATGATCCAATAATTGACTCTGAGGGCACTATATCCAACAATCTCCCACTTGCACTCAAGGCTAATTATTGCGATGTCGCATACTCACAGCCCGTGTGATACCGAATACCCAACTCCTCTACTATTCAGTTTCACAAAACCCGTTTGCGAAACTATTGCGTTCGAGGAATAGCCTCAATGAGTGGATCCGCTCTGATGTTTCTTTCTATGTCTCTCTTTATCTCAAGTTCGTGGAGAAAGCCATCTCCCGAAATGAGCAATACCTGTCTAAGAATATGTCTAGATATCTGATGGGACCTAGTTCATAAATGAACTCCAAATCCAAACTTCTTAGACCGTATCGTCAACTGAACTCAATGAGTATCCTGCGCCATGCCTCCCTCAGTATCCGCTTGGACCACCTATCCAAAACACTGCCCCTCGTCAGAGGGAAAACTGTAACTCTAACAATCACTCTGTCATCCAGGTCACCTTGGAAGCCTGGAATGATAACTGTCTCCTAAAAAAGGCTGTTGTTATCATATCCCTAGAACATCCACTTATGTTCTAAAACTGCTTCCGAATGTTTCTCCAGGATTGGATTACTATCAACTTATTGCATCTAGTGCAAAAAGCATCTGGTGTGGTACTTGACATCTCATGATTGACTCAATTGCCTACGCAAGTGATATGTCAATCATGCACATCCCTCTCCCCTTTAGTCTGTAAGACACCTTTAGAGAGGGTGACTCCATCACCTGCAGGTATACTACCGTGCCAGGAGTCGTCCATTCTAAAACACCTTTAGAATGCTGTCTAAGTACCCAGATTGGGAAACTACCCAAATCTAGATCTAAAACCATAGATTTAGTAACCAGAATATCTGATATAATATCTAAGTCCTATGTGGAGAAAACACTGTGTGACAACCAAAGTATAACCGATCGTAGTATAGGAATTTCACTTCCTACTCTGTGTATGTCATCCAAATACCAGGACATCACACCCTACTACCTTCTTAACAGATCCATCCCCTATTCTGATGAAGTCAAACCTATGACTGCCACATCAGAAATAGATGATCTATCTCCGCTATATCTGCTTTAGTCCATAAATAGACATAAGCTACTTGTCCACCAATGCTTTCGCTGCTCCCACTGACTACGAAAACCCTTTGGCAGAATCATATACACATGCATTTCTAAAGCCAGTTCAGAACGACGCTATATTCATCCTCCCGCCGGGTCTCATAGTCAGGAACAACAGTAGTGTCAAGTCTGGGTAAACAAGAACCTCCCTGTCACCGTCTTTGAGCATACCGAAGTACCTCTCGAGTGCCTGAGGTTACCCACCATATCTGCGGAGTGGCTAATGGAATGTCAAACCAAATTGAATCTTTAGGTTCTTATCAAATTTTCAATGATCGTTTGCGGTTCTGGAATCACTTCCAGTTCTACCATACTCCCACTACTGTTTTCTGAAAAAATCCATTTTTATTAAAACTGTGGCGAGTCAAGAACAATATTACTATTGATCTTCCAGATGGTAGAAAATCAACCCTCGTCATAGCCCGTGTCAACCCACAAACAGCCATTACAGAAACGTGTCTTGAGTTATCCAGAGTCTGGTTTTAAGCATAAGCCGGACAACTCCCCGTACCTTAACATCGTTAAGATATGAACCGTTCTATACCCAATATAGAAATAGAGGCACTGATTTAATTGGAACCAGATTCAAATCATGCAGCTGTCTCCAGTGCATGTCAACTAAATGGAAGGAGGTCGATCAGCGTTACTCAACTTAGGAATGCATCCAGATATGAGCAACCTGAAAGAGAAGCAAGTTCTCAAAATCATTACTATCAACTTAATACCATACAAAAGTATCTACATCTTCGATCACCTTGAGGAATCCTGATACTTGCAATACCTGGTTCTCTACTTTATTCATATACCTATAACTTCTCAAAACTTGGACCTTGTGTTTCTAGGAAACACTTGTCTAAAAACTAGAGAAGTCATAAGTAAACCGAATATAGTACGAGGACCAACCCCTCTGTCCTAATGGACACTGGACAACATACAATACTTTGTATAAGTCCCTTGAGTTTAATAACTCATTCCCTGTATGTCGTAGGTTGAAAACTGTACTTATGGTTAAGAAGAATTACACCGTTGTTTAATGCTCCTTACCTAACCATCAACTGATATAGGTAAATGTCACTGACATAATTTCAAAAAGTTATATCTCACTTTATGAAAATAAATGTACAGATATATCAATTTGAAATTGGTGCATAACGACGGATATTCAAAACCAAATGTTTGCCGTCCGGCAAACAACCCAGGTGATTTTCTCAAATATCACCAATTATAACGAATCCCGATATAATGAGGATGATCACCTAATTCCCAATAACTTACTCCCACTCAGCATCTGTAAAACCATACAGATATGAGAATCATACCTGGTAAATACATACCCTGGAGCAAGGACCAATTGGGAAATCAGTTTTCTATCAACAATACACAGTGAAACTGAAACATGGATATGTTTCGAAGGGGTATCCGGGTATTCTTACTAATGCCTCTTCCATTATCCAGATTCACAATTGTAACCGTATATTTCTTTGCCATCTCTCCAAATCCCTTCATATGTCTTTAGTCGTTACCTTCTGTACACCCTCTTAGGCTAAATGGTTTTCTTCCTTCCCTACCTTTCGGCACCAGCCTACGGTTTGGAAGAAGACTATCCAATAAGCATAATGGGTGTACTGTCCTAATCCTAGGAGCACTCGCAAGCCGAGAGAAGGTAAAGATAAAAGACACCTGAATAAACCTTATTCCTATTTCTCCTGAACCAGAATCCATCCCCGAACTGGAACAAGTTCCTTTCGAGTTCGTATATAACCATACGATGGAGTATCCAAATAACTGTGGATCTTCGTAGTGATACGGAGTGTTCTGGAGAAATACAAAGGTGATGTAGGATTGGTGAAGAAATACTTGGTTTGGTCGTGAATAGCAGTCGTAATTTACTTTGCCCTCTTACTAATCCCTTTATTTATCTTTACTTAATACCTTCTGTACACCATACTTAGGCTAATCGGCTTTCTTCACTCCCTACCGTTCGGCACCAGCCTAAGGTTTGGAAGAAGACTATCCAATAAGCGTAACAGGTGTACTATCCCCTAATCCAAGGAGCACTCGCAAGCTGAGAGAAGGTAAAAGGAAAAGACAACTGAATAGTCCTATTCGTTTTCTCCAGAACCGGAAACCATCCTCGAATCTGGAACAAGTTCCTTCGAGTTCGTATATAACCATACGATGGTTTTATCCAATGGAAGTGGATGTTCGTAGTAATACGAGGTGTTCTGGAGAAAAGGGTAAAAGAAGGAGTGGCAATGAGGTATGCAACTCTGACAATCCAAAAGCCAGTGTTATAAGAAGGTTCGGTCAACTTGGTCACTGAGTCATAGTCTAGGGTCGGGCCATGGTCGCTGCCAAAGAGAGAGAGAAAAGAAACACTCAGCGTGCACTCTAACCTAGATCAGAATGGTTATCACTTTATCTAATCAGGAAACCTCCCACTGTAACCTCAAATTCTCCTCCAAACCTGAAAGAAGAATTAGTCGGGATCACCCGAGGAGTAAACCAACTCATCAGTGGGAATCGGGATCCAACTATCATCGCATGATAACGTGATGGAATCCACTCACGTTATCACACTCCAGAAGGTATGCGCATATCTGGCAAGTTTCAGTTTCTTTAGAAACTCCCGATGTGATTTTTACCCCATGCTCTTATGACCTTGACTTTGGCCAACAAATCATAAGTCGCATGTCAAGTTCTACCCGTTATTATCCAGGTTAATTTGAACCCATACGTACCTACCCTTGACTTTCGCCAACAAGGCAGTATGACTGTCCCAAACCAACGCATCTATCTATGCAACAGAAAAGTAACAAATAGCTACCATACACTATGCCTTGACTTTGGCCAACAAACATAGCATGAATACTAAGTGCTACCCGTATGAAATGACGGAGGGCTACGAATGGTTTTTGGCGAAAAACCTTTAACGTAATGAACTTGATATCGTTGAAGGAACCGGATAGCTTTTTATAAAAATATAGTGACGAAAACCTTTGCTAAAGAGGTCACTCCCGGTGAAGGGATCTCGGCTCTTTCCCCGTAGAATGAGGTGCAGGATATTCCAACTGAATACCACGATGCAAAGCAAAAGTAATCGAATATAGTGAAGTTATTGCCCTGACGCAAACTTCTATCCAAGGGGTCACTCCCGGTGAAAGGATCTCGGCCCTTGCCTCGTCGACTGAGGTGCTGGATATTCATAACCGAATACCACTGTGCAAAACAAAAGACAACGTCTTTACAATAGCAGCTTTTTGAAAAAAAATTCCAACAACATCAGAATAGGTTTGTTTAGCTTGCATTGATCCGAATCAACGCAGTCCCATCAATTGATCACACCACAAAAGAACGAAAATACGATGTACGTATATGCCATCCGCATTCGCCACTGGGTCTCGTCATCACCCGTTAGGTTACTTAACTAACGACAGAGCGGGGACTAGACTAGCATGGATGAAAAACATATACAACATCTACTAGGATATATACCAATATATAATATTCGCTCAAGGCGTGATAAAATGCAACATCATAGAAATGTAATAAGCATCACAGAACAATACAGATATCTGGGATCCCCGGATTTCATAGAGCCGCTACTGAAACCCGACGTTCCCCTGGTCGTGTGGATAGCCTGTGCAATGAAATCCTAGACCCCTACGGGCGCGGCAAGTTACCCACTAAAACCTGAAGTGAGACAGCCCCCTTCAACAACGTGAATGGACCACCCAGTACTTCACGGAATCCGGTAACTTGAGCACCCCTCCTTGGGTCAACCTGTACCCTCTACGAGTGCGGCGAATAGCCCGCCAATTCTAGAGTAAAGCCCCCTCCGTCTCAACGCCATGAGATGCGGGCTCGTTGCCCTCTAGAACTCGGCTACCCGTGCACCCCTCCGCGGGGTAATCCTAGTACAGAAAGTAAAAATATATACAACGGGTACATCGACCTCAGCCCGGTCGTGCCTCAAAAGAATAATATACAAACAGGCAGTAACGGCAGTCCACATGTCAGACGCTCGCCCCGCAATATCAAATGTACATATACAACCAAACTGTACTACCATTGCATCCAGGTTATCCACCATGACAAATCCGCAACATCACAGCACAACACAGAACATCAACGTGAATGTCACGTTCGCAAATCCGTCTGAAAGGGCTATAGCAATTAGACAGGATTTACCGATCAAATGACATTCACGGTTGCAGATATAATGTAAATACTGTGAACTAACATGTTTAAAATTTTCGATCGACAAAATTTCCCGAAGTGGGCCCCTAGCACAATACCCAGTACTCAAAATAAATCTGGGCCCAAACAGAATATACCATAAACCCCAATTCCAAGTCAGAGACCTACTGAACAAATTTGGTGCACTGTGGCTATAGTACGGCGGCGGATCCGCGGCCAAAACGTGGTTTTGGCCGCGGATCCGTCGCGCTACAGTAAAATCAGCCCACCAAATTTTCTCAGTTTTCTTAGAAAAGCTTGCACATATTACTGCAACATACCAAATAATTTTTCAAGCACAAATGAAAATCGACAGAAGCTGTATTTTTGAAATTGTGGTTTTTGGAATTTTTGTTCGATCGAAATTCTAAACACACTAGAGCAAGCTAGTAAAAGTTAACGGCATGGCTCTCATACCATGTAAGTCTACGGTAGCGCTCCGGCCGTCTGTCCGAGGCCAAAATGCGGAAACAAAAACTTTTCTTTACTTGAAAACCGGCACTACCGCATACTAAAAACCCGGATCGGACCATTAACCTACTACTAGCTAACTAGAGAAAGGGTAGAGAGGCTATACCGAGCGATCCGTGTCCTTCGGTCTTCGGCCACCATCCCGATCTCCTCGCGGAATCTCCGGTATCGATCTCCTCGTCGGAAAGGGCACCACATCACCGAGTCTTTTTACGGGCTCCCACCTCTGAACCGAGGCAACTCGGACACGAAGTTGGCTAGCCGACGTGTCCAAGATTGCTGTAGACTAAGTGTAGAAAGCTATGTCTCGAGGGGTTATGAAGTTGCCATTTTTGGATGGAGGAATGAACTATGAAATGGAGCTATGGAATTTTTGTGGCAAGCAAAAAATGAGAATGATAATTTCCCCACCCACAAAATGAATCCTCTCCCATCTATATGTGGCCGGCCCTCTTGAAAAAAAATGAAGAGGAGAGAGAGAGAGATGGCATATGCAAATGTGTGATGATAATGAGAAATATATGTCACACCAAAGTCTCATTCTCATCCCATCACATAAAGCAAGTCATGATGAGGAAAAAAAAGAATCAAAAGATGCTAGAAGACTCATGAACCCTCCACCATAAATAACACCCTCCATTTTGCTAATTTGCACATTTGCAAATAAGCCCTCCATGGAAAATTCAACCAAGGAAAGAAAGAAAGGAAAATGGTCGAAACGGAATGCAAACTGGCAACTTCAAAAAAAGCGATCCCGTAATAAATTACAGGAAAACCCCGCGACTGTATATACATACCCGCATTTGTATTCCGACCGAATACAAATGCAATGAGACAAAATCTACACTGTACAATACTAGGATCCGGCTTAAACCAAAGCCCGCTAGTATTATCCATCCTAACCATAACACGTGCACAAGTGCACGCGTACGTTCGAACCCTGCCATAAATCCATACGACCTCTACAACGTTTTGCCCGAAACTTGAGAAACTGTCTGTGGGGGACTCTAAAGACTCGTCAATATTTTGGCTATGGATTTAACCACTAGCACGTTAGAGCTATTAGCCATACGTAATGGGCTACCAGGTATTGACCAAAAGGGAGGTCGATGAGCGAACTCATCCTGACACCCTACTGAGCCTGTCAGTGACAATATCCGTACAGTCCGGTCCGTTCGTCTATGAGCATCGCATGGCGGGCCTAGGGGGTTGGTAAAAGTCAGATCCCCAAAAGCGGTATAAGTCGTGTCGGAGTGTAGCCCAGAACATCCTGAGATACTACTGGAATACCTACCATTAAATCTCCTACCTTGGCCAAGGACTTCATGTAATGGCTCTCCTAGACACAGCGCGACCTCACCCTCAATAACGGGAGAGACGAACCCCTACAGATCCGCTCACTGTCTCCATGTGGCTCGGGACTGTACCCAACTAAAACCTGTTTGCATGACTCCTTTGAGCCGTGGTAAGGTAGTAATCAAAGTACAGTGGGAACTCACACGAGACAAATGACGATCTCAGGTCGATGAACTAACCTGTACACATGTTACCTGGGAACTGCTATCTGACGTCAGGTATAATACCAACTAGCATGCTCCCGGCGAGTCCTGTCCGGTGTACTCATAACCCAATGAGCACCTGTATACATCTTAGGTGAACCAACTGACACCAGTGGCTTGTGAGACCGTCCACTACCCCTCGTCGGGGTTTCGACTGTATACACTAGTCTACTCTGGAGTATCGATACCCTGTCTCGAAAACTCCCTCGACTAGGGACCTTTTAAGGATGTGCTTATAGACCCCAGCTCCCACGTATATGATCGCCATCATACTGCTGGCCGTCAAGCAAGAATCCTAAGGGCTCTATCAACGCGCAATAGTGACCTGTAAGGTCACCTAAAGCAGTACACGATGATAAAGATAAACCAGATAGTATACTATCATCTTGAGTAAGACTGTCCTACCGGTATAGGTCCTCCCTCAATCATTGCAATCACATGCCTGTGATCTAATAATTGACTCTGAGGGCACTATATCCAACAGTCCTACTATTTCAATAACAATTGGGGACAAGAACATCAATAGAGCACTATTAGATCTTGGTGCTAGTGTCAATTTGCTACCTTATTCTGTGTACGAGCAATTAGGCGTTGGAGAGCTTAAGCTCACTCATTGTACTCTCCAAATGGCCGATCGATCCATCACCCATCCTAGGGGAGAGTTGGAGAATGTGTTAATTAGAGTAGGGGATTTCATTTTCCTCGTTGACTTTATTGTTATGGATACACAACCTGTAGCTAACCCCCGAAGTCAAATTCCGGTGATACTTGGTCGACCATTCCTTGCGACTTCTAATGCGGTGATCAATTGTCGTAATGGTTCAATGAATCTATCTTTTTGCAATATGACAATTGAACTCAACATTTTTAAGTTGGGAAATCAGCCTTCCGAGCCTAATTCTAGCGTACTTGATATTTGCTCGATCAATGAGATCGCGGAGGAGGACTGTGAGTTCGAAAATTTTATGTTCGATCACAGCAGTGTTGACGCCTCTAGTGCGTTCCTCCTAGAATCTGACACAGCTTTCACGCCGGACAACGATTATGAGTGTTTCACCTTTGTAGACGATTTTGAAGACTCACCATCCAAATTTGAGTCTTTTGCTTTTTCGGATGAGTTAGTTGAACCATCCGACTCGGTTGCGTACACTCGATTTGAACTGTTGATGGAATCCTTCGAGTTTGAAACTGTTACACCATTGGTACCATCAATTGTTTCACTCCTAAACTCGAACTAAAGCTTTTGCCGTCAAACCTTAAATATGCTTATTTAGGTGAGAATGAGACCCTTCCCGTTATCATATCGGCCTCTCTAACTCTCGAGCAAGAGAAAGCCCTTTTAATGGTCTTACAAAATAATCGGCAAGCTTTTGGCTGGTCTATGGCGGACATCAAGGGGATTAGTCCCCTCATAGTTGAACATCATATACACTTGATGGATCATGCCAAGCCGGTAAGGGATCCACAAAGACGCCTCAACCCCATAATGAAATAGGCTGTCAAGAAGGAGATTGTTAAATATCTTGATAGTGGTATCATTTACCCTATCTCGGATAGCCAGTGGGTTAGCCCCATTCATGTTGTGCCAAAGAAATCGGGAATTACGGTCATAACCAATGAGGCAAATGAGTTAATACCTACTCGCACCCAAACTGGGTGGCGAGTTTGCATCGACTATAGAAAACTCAATGCCGCGACAAGGAAAGACCACTTTCCTTTACCTTTCATTGACCAAATGCTAGAACAATTGGCTGGGCACGAGTTCTATTGCTTTTTGGATGGCTATTCCGGCTATAACCAAGTTCCCATCGCCAAAGAGGATCAAGACAAGACCACAATTACTTGTCCTTTTGGCACTTTTGCTTATCGTCGCATGCCCTTTGGGTTATGCAATGCACCCGCTACATTTCAGCGGTGTATGATGGGGATCTTTTCAGACATGGTTGAAAAGTTTTTAGAGATCTTTATGGATGATTTCTCCATTTTTGGTGACTCCTTCAACGAGTGTTTGCTACACCTTGACGCAGTTCTTACCAGCTGTAGGGATAAGAACCTAACTTTAAATTGGGAGAAGTGCCACTTTATGGTACGAGAAGGCATTGTCTTAGGACATGTCATCTCGCAAAACGACATAGAGGTCGATAAAGCCAAAATTGAAGTCATTTCCAATCTTCCTCCTCCTAAATGCGTCAAAGACATCCGAGCTTTTCTTGGCCATGCCGGTTTTTATAGACGGTTCATCAAGGATTTTAGCAAGATTGCTAGACTCTTGACTCTCTTATTGGCCAAGGACACAACATTTGATTTTAACTCAACTTGCATGGAAGCGTTCGAGTCATTGAAACACTCTCTCATTTCTGCGCCCATTCTTTCATCTCCAGACTGGACGCATCCATTCGAAATTATGTGCGATGCATCAGATTTCGCCATAGGTGATGTTCTTGGACAACACATTAATAAGATGCCGCACGTAATTTATTACGCTAGCCGTACACTAAATGAGGCCCAACTGAACTACACAACAACAGAAAAAGAATTTTTAGCCGTTGTGTTTGCACTTGAAAAATTCCGGCCTTATTTAATCGGCTCTCCAGTTATTGTGTATACGGACCATTCAGCTCTTCGCCACCTTTTTGCGAAGAAGGATGCTAAATTGAGGCTAATACGTTGGATCCTCTTACTACAAGAGTTTGACCTTGTCATAAAGGACAAAAGAGGATGTGAAAACGTAGTGGCCGATCACCTTTCACGACTTCCTTTTTCGCCTACACTTGAAATTCCAATCAAAGATGTTTTTCCCAATGAGAAACTCTTAACTGTGTCTTGCGAACCATGGTTTGCTGATATAGTAAACTACTTGGCCACCGTCTTGATACCTAAAGATTGGTCGAAACAGGATAAACTCCGATTCTTGTCCCAAGTAAAACATTTTTACTGGGATGAACCTTATCTTTTTAAATACTGTTCCGACCAAATCATTCGTCGGTGTGTACCTGAAAATGAGTTTAAGAGTGTGCTATCTTTTTGCCACGATCAAGCGTGTGGCGGGGACTTTAGTCCAAAGAAGACAGCCGAGAAAATCTTGCAGTGTGGTTTCTATTGGCCACGACTCTTTAAGGATGCATATGAATACTGCAAGACATGCTCCCGGTGCCAACATTTGGGCCGGATATCGCGGAGAAACGAAATGCCGCTCCAACCAATTTTGGTTGTGGATATTTTTGATGTTTGGGGAATTGACTTCATGGGACCATTTCCCAATTCATTTGGGAATGTGTATATTCTTTTGGCTGTTGACTATGTGTCAAAGTGGGTCGAGGCTGTGCCTAGTCGAACGAATGATAACAAGGTTGTCGTTCTATTTCTTAAAGAACATATCTTTTCTCGATTTGGGCACCCTCGAGCGATTATAAGTGATAATGGATCTCACTTTTGCAATAGGACTTTTGAGTCCTTAATGCGCAAATATTCTATTACTCACAAGCTGTCAACACTATACCATCCCCAAACATGTGGGCAAGCCGAGATTTCGAATCGGAAAATTAAGCAAATCTTGGAGAAAACGGTTTCTAAAATCTGTAAAGATTGGTCACACAAACTGATCGATGCACTATGGGCTTTCCGTACTGCATACAAGACCAATCTTGGTATGTCTCCATACCGGCTTGTTTATGGGAAGGCTTGCCACCTCCAAGTTGAGATTGAGCACAAGGCATTTTAGGCGATCAAAGAGTTGAATTTATCAATGGGAGATGCGGGCAGCAATCGAAAGCTCCAATTAAACGAACTAGAAGAGCTGCGGGATGAGGCTTATGATAATGCCGTAATTGTTAAAAACCGAACTAAGGTGTTCCATGATAAACACCTTCTGCGAAAAAAATTTAAACCTGGTCAACAGGTTTTACTCTATGACACTCGGTTACACAATCACCCCGGCAAGCTCCGTTCTAGGTGGAAAGGGCCATTTATAGTTCGCACCGTTTATCCGCACGGTGCGGTCGATCTTGAAAATCCTGAGGATGGTACTTTATTTAAAGTAAACGGATATCGATTGAAACCGTTCCTCACAACGTACCCATCGGAGGAGCTCCTGTTTTTGCAGGAGCCGATTTACACCGAGTAATTCTCCTCCACTTTTACCCCCGAATTTCCGATCTTCTTGCCAAAACTTGGTTTCAAATAAGTTTGGGGGTGTGTATCATTTGTAAATACATAAATTCAAAATACCATAAAAAATTAAAAAATTTTGAAAATAAAAAAAATAAATTTTGGACCTTTTTGTAAAATTGCAGAATAAATAAATAAATTTTGAATTTGCAAATAAATTTCTCTTTTTAGAGGGGTTTAGTTGCAAATTACCCATCATTTTCACCCTATTTAAAGAGCCCGCATCCACCCCTCTGTTCTAACCCTAATTTTCATCTCCTTTCAAACCCTAGCCGCCGTTCCTTCTTTTCTGCAGCAGAGATCCACCTTGCCGCCGTGGAACCGCCGCCAGAAGCTGCTCCCGCCGAGCATCCGCCGCCGTCTTCAGCCGTCACCCCCTGAAATTTTCAGGGGTGGTACTATATCTCTTTTCCTCTCTGTTTTGAATATTTTAAATCTGTAGAAAACACCATGTCGCACAGCATGCAATTAGAGAGAGATTTTTCACAGGTTTTCTTACATGAGGTTTATGGTAGCTATTTCGCGAATGAAATCGCGCGGAGGGGTTCGAATTTTCTGATCTATAACCACTCTTCTGCATTTGCATTACCGGATTTAGTTAACCAATTTTACGAATCTATGGAGGATGGGTGTCTCACCCTACTAGGTTATATAAAATTGAACTGGGGCGATCGCGAAATAAAAATTGATAGGGAATTAATTCACGAGCTGACACTGATACCTCGCATACTTGCACACGACCAACCCCTACAATTCGAGGACTATATGCCCCTAATGGGCAACGATTGCTCGCGGGAGCCACGAAAGGGTATTCAAGCTCGAACCCTTTTCGCGAATGTCTTGACCGTGTGCCGATGGGCACAAAATAACATCTTTGGAAGCTCCCATAACACAACTTTTTTCACCCCCTCCTTACATATTGTGCACACACTTATGACGAAGAACCCACGTTTCGATATATGCACAGTACTGCTTAATTCTATAGGTGCGGGAAAACGGGCCTCAAATTACCCATGTCCTATGTTGGTCACACAACTTTGTCGATATTTCCTCCCCGTTGAGGAATTCGAGTTTTACATGATGGGAGGGATACCGGTCCGACCACTTATTGAGTGCGTTTCTACGTCCTACTCTAGATTGACTGATGTCTGGTCGAGGACCGAACTGGCGGAGAATGTACCCGCCCGAACACCTAGCTCGAGCTCGACAGCGAGCGAGGGCGAAATGACACCTCAAGAGCATGCACGATTAATGAGGAGAGCTATGAAGGGAATTGATACTTTGAGGGAAGAGTTTAGAGCGACGGCAAGAGAGCACGACCGTCGTCTGACGGAAGTTGAGAGGGGTATTCAGACCCTGTTGGTTAGGGAAGAACGATCACATTCACGCTCTAGAGCGCGACGTGGGGGTGAGTAGTGAGGGCACTGCTTTCAATAAGTTTGGGGGAGATGGTGGTGTATATAGTTATCTTTTTCATTGCATACCCTTTTTTTCTCATTTTTTATATATTTTTCTTTTTCTTTTGCATATTTAAATTCTGCATTGCATCCTTATATGAAAATCATAAAAATTGAAAAAAATTGAAAAAATAAAAAAAATTGGAAAAAGAAAAACCCATAAAAACTGAATATTCAAAAAAATTATAAAAATTAAAGTATTCAATTTTGGCTATATTTGAGTTAAGTTTGACAAATAGGTTAACTAGCTAGGAACAACTAGATTTTAGACTTAGTAAATTAGAAACCCTAAAAATAACCTTTCTTAAAATTTAACGGTAGAAAGTATATGTCTTTATAGTTTATTTAGAAATAGGCAAATTTTGAGTTGACTTCTTGGGCTAAGTTAAAATAAGGGAAAAGTCTTGATATCTTTATTAAAGTATAAGTTTGAAAAATAATTCCTAAGCTTAAGTCTAAATTCTGAAAATATATACCCTACAAATTGCACAAACACTGCAGGGTTCCTAGGCACTCTAGTGAGGTCTCCCAAGCCATCAACCATGGCAATTTCAAAAAATATGGTGCCTACAAACCCTAAAGTACGGATCGTTTGCTAGATATCTAGGCGAACAAGAACTAGTTAACAGTTAACTAAATAAAATACGGAAATACAACCTTTGTAGATCCGGTGCTCCACCTCCATAGCTCCGCAACGAGGTCCTCTCCGCTGTCCAAATCAAATCCGGGCTCTAGGATCGGCTTCGTCGGAGAATGGGCAAGCTAGGTCGTCGATGTCCATGCCGAAGATGATCTACGTCGAAGCATCGATGAATCAAGCTCCACCTTCACCAAGTCATGAAACTTGTGAAGGAAACACACTCTACTACTTGGCAAGAGGTAGAGGATGAAGAAATAGGAAGTGGGTAGACTTTAGAATCGGATTTCTCACTCATTTCCATCACTTGCCATTGATGGGGCAAGCTTTCTTCACTTGAAGAAAATGGAGGAAGAAGAAGAATGTTATGATAAGTCTTTTTAAAAGAATAAGAAAAGAAAATCAATTCTTATCATAATATAACCATGGTTATGTGTAGAGATTTAACTAGGGTTAATTCAAATGGTTAGGTTAAGCATGAGATAAGAATGGTGGACAAAGTCAAAGCTTCATGAAACTTCAACTTAAAACAAAAATAGCCACCATTCTTTTCTCTTGCCTTTTATTTTCCAAAAATCAATAAATAAATAAATAAATAAATAGATAAATAAAGGAAAAGAAACCCTAACCATTCTTTTAACCATGGTTTAAATCTTTGCACTTAACCAAGTAAACATGTATCATCAAACATGATACAATCAAATGCACAAAATCATATCGCATATGTAATGCGCATATCCGAGTGAGAAAATCCATCTTAAGTAAACCGATACTAGTTGATGCAAAGTAATATATCATATATATAAATATGCATTAAATCATTAAATCAACACTTGATTCAATGATCCGGTCATGTCGCATATAACCGGCTAGTATACAATGTATCGGCTTATCGAATCAACGCTTGAATCGATAACTAGGTTATATCGCATACAACCATTCGATATATTTATCGCGAGAATAGAATACGGTATCACATACTCGCATTATTCTCGGTCCCGCACATATCTCATATGCGCTCCTATTTCGTTTCGCTTGAACCAGGAAACCTCTGTGTAGGACTCTAAAGACTCGTCAATACGCCGGCAGCGGATGATGATCATATCAAACATCCACAAGCCGCAAGCGGTCTGCTAAACGTAACGGCCACCCGGGTATTGAGCGATCTGAAGATCGACGAGCAAGCCCGCTCACACTCCAGTGAATCCGACCAGTAACACTACCGTACAGTCCGGTCTGATCGTCTGATATGTCGCATATCTCGCCTAGGGGTGGTATACGTCAGACCCCAATAGCTCAATAAGTCGTGTCGATATGAGGTCTATAACCGTTCGAGAAACTACTGGTAACACTTACCAGTAAATCTCAGCAACCCTGGCCAGGGATTTCCTGTTATAGCCAATCGAACACAGCGCAACATCAACCCCCATATACCGGGAGAGACGAATCCCCTCCTATCGCTCATTGCCTCCATGTGACTCGGGACTGTACCCAAAAACCACCGTTTTGCACGCCCTCTTGGACGTGGTAAGATGGAAATCAAAGCACAGTGGGAACCACACAAGACTCTATGACGATCTCGGGTCAACAGACTACTCTGTACCAGTGTCACCAGAGAACTGCCATCTGACGTGAGGTATAATACCATCTGGGAGTTCTCGGCGAGTCCGTCCAGTGTACCCAGTCTCTACTGAGCACCCGTATATCATCTCTGATGTCAAACACCGATGGATATGGAATCATCCATCGCCCATCTGTATGGGTCGAGAAGGTATACGCTAGTCTACTCTGGTATATCGATGCCCCGTCTCGATATACCCACGACTAGGGACTGTGAAGGATGTACTTATGGACTACCATGTCCCCACTAGTATGATCCGCATCATAGTCCAGGTAGTCAAGTACAGATCCTAAGGGCTTTACCAACATGTAACAGAGAGACAGTCAGTATACACGTTAAGGTAAAGTTCAACCAGATAGCATACTATCATGTCGAGCAAGAAAGTCATCCCTATATATGTCCCAGCATCCACTACAATATACATCCTATGTACAGTAATGGCCTCTAGGGCATACATATAACTAACAATCTCCCACTTGCACTAGGGCCATCTGTAGCAGTGGTTTGAAGTATCTCATACTCAACCATCCCATAAAAGTCTCTCTCTGGGAACAGGCCTTTGTGAGTGGATCCGCTGTGTTGTCCTCTGAGTCTACTCTCCAAACCTCGATCACCCTGGAGATCAACTATCTCCATGATCAGGCGATGCTGCCTTAGAATATGTCTGGATCACTGATGGGACGGGCGTTCCTTGGCATAAGCCACAACTCCATTGTCACACAATGGGAGGAACATAGTTCATCTCATGAACCTATATACACCCAAACAGCCTCTTTGGTAGCATCTTAAGTAGCGATGTATCCAGCCTTTATCGTCTAGTATGTCACGGTATCTAGCTTGGAACTCTTCCAACATACCGTCCCTTTACTGAGGGTAAAGACAATGCCTGCGACTGACATTCAGTCGTCTTTATCACCCTGGAACCCTTCCAGTGATTCTCCCCAGGATCGATTGATACCATCTCACTACTACTAGTGAGATACCTAACATCCAATTAGATCTATCTCATAGATCCAAAATCCAGGATTTAGTAGGTATCACTTTGATCCTATATGGAGAATCATTGTGATAAGCGGAGATTGATCGAGCGTAGCATAGGAAACTCCTTCCCTATCAAGAGTATGTCATCCACGTTCTCTACGAGGATCGTCACCATACTCCCTACTACCATTTTGTTTATACAAGGTTCATCTACCATTTTGATGATGTCAACTTCTTTGACTAATCCATCAAAACAGATGTTCCAACTCCGCGATGCCTGCTTTATCAGATAAAACATCTTGCACACGTTTCCGCTGCTCCCACTGTCTACGAAGCCCTCTGGCTGTGTACTTATAGACGCTCTCTTCTAAATCATCATTTAGAAAAGCAGTCAAGACACCCAACCACCAGATATCGCAGTCATGGTATGTAGCCGTGGAAAGTAGGATCTGGATGGACTTAAGCATAGTCACTTGAAAAGGTTTCATCATGATCCACGCCTGGTCAATGACGAAAAGCTTTAACAAGTCTAGCTTTGAAAGTCTCAACTTTTCCATCTACACCAAGTAATCTTCTCAAGATATACTTGCTCCTGATGGGGATTTAACCCTTCAGATATAGCAACCAAAGTCCATACTTTGTTGGTGTATAAGGATTCCATCTCAGATCGCTAAACATCCAGCCATTCTTACAGAGTCTTACTCTCGATGGCCTGCTCGAAGCTAGTTGGGTCATCATCTCATGATGCAATCCTCGCTCCCACTGTCATAGAGAAACCGAAGTATCTCTCAGGTGGGTGAGGAACCCTACTAGATCGGCGGAGAGGCTGAGGTTCGTTGGTAACTATCGAATCCTTTGGTTCTTTCAAATCATCAGCTGTAATTTGTATAGCTGGAACCTTTCCAGTTCTACATTACAGTCCTTGCCTCGAGCTTGTCTGGATTTTGCTTTTAGACATAGGCCGGACAATTCCCAAATCTTAACTAACTTAAGACATGGGTTCTTCCCATTCCATATCACATATGAAGTGGTAGGCAACTGATTTGATTAGAACCCTATTCAATAGGTATGCAGCTTCTCAAGTGCATAACACCCTAAAGGAAACAGGTAACTCAGTAGTACTCATCATAGAGCACACCTTATCATATAGGGTGTGATTGCTCCGCCCTGATATACCATTGTGCTGTGGTGTATACGGAGGAGTAATGCCGAGAGAGAATCTCATTCTCCTTTAGAATAATCCAGGAATTCCGTGCTCAAGTATTCTCCTCCTTGATCACATCAAAGGACATAATACTTATACCCGTATTTTGGTTCTCTACTTCTAACTTATATTCTGTGAATATCTCAAAAGGTTCGGACTTGTGTTTCAACAGGAACATAGGTCTGAAACTCGAAAGATCATCAGAGAACATAATGAAGTATAAAGAACCAGTCCTGGCATGTGTAGACAGGGGACCTAACATACATCAACATGTATCATCCCAAGAGTTCACTAACTCTTTCTCTGTTTCCAGTAAACGGAGCTATGGTCATCTTATCTTTGTGACATGACTGGCGAGTTTCACAAGATGTAAATTCAAACTTATTTAAATATGCATCTATATGTAACTCTAGCTAGTCGGGTCACATTGATCTGACCTAGTCTACAATGCCTCAAGAAGAATTCGTTCATTTCTGAACTATTCTTCTTGTGTGTGTTCTGTATACTAAGAACTGTAGTTTGATTTAGAACATCAATGCTTTTAGATAACGTGCCTGAACCGATCAACTTTTGATATAGGAAATGTTCAAAACATTATCCAACAATACAAAATTATATCCTTTCTTTACTAACAAAGAGAGTGATATGATTTGGTATATCAGGTTCGGTATCTAACAACATTCGTTCAGAATCAATGTATTGGTAATACAGGGTGACAGTGACCGACAGACTTGGCTGCAACTCTTGCCCCGTTTTCTGCCTCATGAAACTTATCACCCGTTCTCAGTTCTCTATCTTTCTGTAGCCCTATGTAACAGATTACATATCTGGGATCCTGATCTGGTATCACATACCCAGGACGTAAAGGATACTGAGAAACAGTTCTGTATAATGAACACACCCGAAGATGATGCATCAGCATGCACTCTCTTCGTTTGGGCGGCACGGGAATTCTGGTAATCCCCAATTTCCTGCTCTGTCTTATAACAATTATAAGTTGGAGCGGGACCAACGTTCCCCAGCTCAGTATAACAAGCGGGTTCGGTCAATAATCCGTATTATTATCTTGATTAAGGCGTGATATGGTCGCTACCAGGAGAGAGAGAGAAGAAAACACTCAGCGTGCGCTCTGTCAAGAATAGATTGGTTATTATTTTATCTAATCAGGATGACTCCCACTGCTTTTTATCAAATCTTCCTTCAAACCCTAAAAGGAAAGACTAGCCGGGATTAATTACACACTACAAGTTCGCCAATCTTTCAGCCAGGCCAGTGTCGGTACTTTGAGGGAGGTCCCCCGTGCTTTCGCACGAACCTAATTACAGTAAACCTCGTTTTCCCAGAGGCGTAACCCCGTTGACACCTTTCTAGACACCTACTTGATCGGCTAATTGTAATGTATAAAACTCTCCCAGGAGTAACTCTTACTCGCAGCGGGTATCGGGATCCAACTATCTCATAGAAGGTATGCAATCTCATTGCAAATTTCAACACTTGAAATTCCCGATAATATTTTGCCCTTAGCTCGCTATGACCTTGACGCATGCCAAACAACCCATAGTCTGCTAGTCAAGTTCAACCCGTCATTTCCTGATTGAATTAAACCCACCCGCACGACCCTTGACGCATGCCAAACAACGCCGTACGAATACCCTAATCCAATCGCATCATATGCTAGCAGATAAGCACTAGTTAGCTACCGTACACTACGCCTTGACGCATGCCAAACAACCGCAGCACGAATACTAACTAATACTTATCTGAAATGACGGAGGGCTACGACAGGTTTTTCTGAAAACCTATTGCGTAATGAACTTGATATCGTTGTAGGATCGAATGAATTTTGAAATGGAGCGCTTTTGAGGCTTTTCTAGTTTTGCTAAAGGAGTCACTCCCGGTGAAGGGATCGTCGGTCCTTTCCTCGTCGAATGAGGTGCGGGATATATCATATATATCACTGTGCAAAGCAAAAACACTTAAAAGCAATCAAAAGACAAACCGAGTGTGTAGCATCTGCCAGTTATTGCTAAAGGAGTCACTCCCGGTGAAGGGATCTCGGTCCTTTCCTCATCGAATAAGGTGCAGGATATATCACATATACCGCTGTGCAAAGCAAGAACTGTAGCTACCTGTTTTATTTTGAAATTCGATTCTACAACATCTTAGGTTTCTTTTATTTCATTAATCACATTAATGAAGTCCCATCATTTAAATACCTAAACATCACAGATAGATATGACGTACACTTATGCCATCCGCATTCGCCTTGATGTCCCCTCGTGCACCGTTAGGTTAGGTAACTAACAACAGAGCGGGGCAGGGCTAGCGCGGGTGTAAAACATAAGTAACGTCTATATAATATATCATATATACTATAATACTGTATCCATCACAGAAACATCACATGATCACATCACAGATATCGCAGCAGAAGTATCATATGAAATATTGGATATACTAGGACGTCCGTGTTTTCAATACGAGCCAGTATAAAACACGGATTCCACGGTCGTGATGAATAGCCAAACCCACACCCCTAGACCCCTACGAGAGCGGCAAGCAACCCTACCAATTCTGGAGTTAGGAGACCCGGACTCGACTCCTCGAGTTGGTCTCCCACTGGACTCCAGAACCCGGTTACTTGTGCCCTCCTCCTTGGGTCTATCCTAGTGCGGAAAAGTAAATAATATACAACAGGTGACAACTCCCGCAACCTGGAAGCGCCCCAATAAAAGAATATTACATATAAGTTTTTACATGAATGAAAATGAAAAACACTCATCTCACATAAAAACCCCCCGGCTATTCAATCACGACGATCCAATATAACATATCCAGCAATACATAACATCACATGTCATCAACGTAAGTAAATATGCGCATCCCAATTGTCGTTGACGTATAGCAACGAAACCGGCGATATCACATATTACACTTACGGTCACAGAAAAGAAAGTGTAAAACTACAACAGTTGGAATCCGCAACCACCTCAGACATCGCATGCCTGACCAAATGAATTACTTAGACATCGCATGCCTAACAATTATAAACCCCGCATTTTAGTCTCAAAATCGAAAACTCTTTTCAATATCAAGTCGGGCAATTCAACAAGATTCCCGACATCCTGTTCGAATGCTCGTCGCAAACTTCAGTAGACGGCTGCACCCCCGATACCGGCGACGAAGTGCACCAAGGCGGAACACCGCTACCGCGAGCACCCGGACGGATGCTTTCGGCGACGGGGTTCTCCTACAGTCACTTGGTCGGGGCTATGGAGTGAGGCTGTCTATTAAGTTTACCCGGCGAGTATCCGCGTACGCTACGTGATTGCGACGGACTTTTGATCACATCAAAATTCCGTGGCAACCGATCAAGTGAGACTAAACTGCTGTGTTTATAACATTCATTTAGTTATCACATAACTACTTGTGAATTCCAATTATTGTATCCCATTCCAGATAAATAGAAAATGCTAAACTTTTCGATCGAACAATCGAACACCCAAGTTTTCCCGAAACTGATCAACACATGAAACAAGTCTAACAACATTCCGTTCGTGCCTCAGTACCAATGATCCAGCCGTAGAAGGGTCAAGCCAACGCCTCACATGTGGCACGCCGTACTGCCCCAAACCCGAAGGTTCAAAGGGCAGTTCAAGACGGTCACATAATCGAGTTAAGGTTTGTGTCTTCTAGAGGGACCATCGCGTTACTTGCACTACTTAGAACGTCGTTAAACTACGGAAAGATCCAACACTTGGAAATTTCCCGACAGGGGAAAAGTTGGGTATTTATATCCGGTCGAACTTTTTAACATATTCTAAAATTTATCCGGAAAGCCACACAGACAAAATTTGATATCACGATCGAATCACCGAATTCCCAAATCAACTCAGAAAAATTCAACTCTGGAATAAATATTAAAAATACCCAGGAATACCAGCACTAATAATTATGAGATACTGTGTAAAAAGTATTGAGTAAAGTGTCCGTACCGCCGCGCAACCGCCGCACGAGGCTAGCTCGTGCCGCGGAAGCGCGGCAAGAAGAATGAATTAGTTACACGAATTTCACAGTATATCATATATTAACCTGCTGAGTTTTCTGAACATTTTTAATGTGGAAAAAGACCAGATTTTAAAAATTGTACAGAGAGCAACTTTGAATCGGGGTTTCGGGTTCGTTCGGACTTCAATTTCCGTCTGGACTTCGCCTAAGGCTCTAGCTAGGCTCTGATACCACTGCAGGGTTCCTAGGCACTCTAGTGAGGTCTCCCAAGCCATCAACCATGGCAATTTCAAAAAATATGGTGCCTACAAACCCTAAAGTACGGATCGTTTGCTAGATATCTAGGCGAACAAGAACTAGTTAACAGTTAACTAAATAAAATACGGAAATACAACCTTTGTAGATCCGGTGCTCCACCTCCATAGCTCCGCAACGAGGTCCTCTCCGCTGTCCAAATCAAATCCGGGCTCTAGGATCGGCTTCGTCGGAGAATGGGCAAGCTAGGTCGTCGATGTCCATGCCGAAGATGATCTACGTCGAAGCATCGATGAATCAAGCTCCACCTTCACCAAGTCATGAAACTTGTGAAGGAAACACACTCTACTACTTGGCAAGAGGTAGAGGATGAAGAAATAGGAAGTGGGTAGACTTTAGAATCGGATTTCTCACTCATTTCCATCACTTGCCATTGATGGGGCAAGCTTTCTTCACTTGAAGAAAATGGAGGAAGAAGAAGAATGTTATGATAAGTCTTTTTAAAAGAATAAGAAAAGAAAATCAATTCTTATCATAATATAACCATGGTTATGTGTAGAGATTTAACTAGGGTTAATTCAAATGGTTAGGTTAAGCATGAGATAAGAATGGTGGACAAAGTCAAAGCTTCATGAAACTTCAACTTAAAACAAAAATAGCCACCATTCTTTTCTCTTGCCTTTTATTTTCCAAAAATCAATAAATAAATAAATAGATAAATAAAGGAAAAGAAACCCTAACCATTCTTTTAACCATGGTTTAAATCTTTGCACTTAACCAAGTAAACATGTATCATCAAACATGATACAATCAAATGCACAAAATCATATCGCATATGTAATGCGCATATCCGAGTGAGAAAATCCATCTTAAGTAAACCGATACTAGTTGATGCAAAGTAATATATCATATATATAAATATGCATTAAATCATTAAATCAACACTTGATTCAATGATCCGGTCATGTCGCATATAACCGGCTAGTATACAATGTATCGGCTTATCGAATCAACGCTTGAATCGATAACTAGGTTATATCGCATACAACCATTCGATATATTTATCGCGAGAATAGAATACGGTATCACATACTCGCATTATTCTCGGTCCCGCACATATCTCATATGCGCTCCTATTTCGTTTCGCTTGAACCAGGAAACCTCTGTGTAGGACTCTAAAGACTCGTCAATACGCCGGCAGCGGATGATGATCATATCAAACATCCACAAGCCGCAAGCGGTCTGCTAAACGTAACGGCCACCCGGGTATTGAGCGATCTGAAGATCGACGAGCAAGCCCGCTCACACTCCAGTGAATCCGACCAGTAACACTACCGTACAGTCCGGTCTGATCGTCTGATATGTCGCATATCTCGCCTAGGGGTGGTATACGTCAGACCCCAATAGCTCAATAAGTCGTGTCGATATGAGGTCTATAACCGTTCGAGAAACTACTGGTAACACTTACCAGTAAATCTCAGCAACCCTGGCCAGGGATTTCCTGTTATAGCCAATCGAACACAGCGCAACATCAACCCCCATATACCGGGAGAGACGAATCCCCTCCTATCGCTCATTGCCTCCATGTGACTCGGGACTGTACCCAAAAACCACCGTTTTGCACGCCCTCTTGGACGTGGTAAGATGGAAATCAAAGCACAGTGGGAACCACACAAGACTCTATGACGATCTCGGGTCAACAGACTACTCTGTACCAGTGTCACCAGAGAACTGCCATCTGACGTGAGGTATAATACCATCTGGGAGTTCTCGGCGAGTCCGTCCAGTGTACCCAGTCTCTACTGAGCACCCGTATATCATCTCTGATGTCAAACACCGATGGATATGGAATCATCCATCGCCCATCTGTATGGGTCGAGAAGGTATACGCTAGTCTACTCTGGTATATCGATGCCCCGTCTCGATATACCCACGACTAGGGACTGTGAAGGATGTACTTATGGACTACCATGTCCCCACTAGTATGATCCGCATCATAGTCCAGGTAGTCAAGTACAGATCCTAAGGGCTTTACCAACATGTAACAGAGAGACAGTCAGTATACACGTTAAGGTAAAGTTCAACCAGATAGCATACTATCATGTCGAGCAAGAAAGTCATCCCTATATATGTCCCAGCATCCACTACAATATACATCCTATGTACAGTAATGGCCTCTAGGGCATACATATAACTAACAAACACGAACCTTGAAACTTGGAATAGTAGGAGAGACCTTGAAATGCTCTTGTCTAAAGTCCTTAGTACGAAAAAAATAAAATAAAAAAATTCAAGTGTGAATAAAGAGATAATAAAAAAATGAACACTGCCTTTTGTGATTACTTAAGGCTGCAAAAATAGAAAAATATTTAGCGAGAGTGCTTCATCACCTAGTGCCTTAGACCAACTGGTTTGGGAGTCACTGCTAAAACCTTAGGTGTTACAAGACTAGGAATTACGCTTTATTGTGCATACACATTTTGTAATCGGTTGTTGGTACTTCAAGAAATATTAACGATCGCATGAAGGATGTGTGAGCGAAATTCATCTAAAAATTCACCAATTAAGAAGTGCTTTGGACAACGGACAAGAGTATGATTGCTTGATTTGAATTTCTAAGTGTAGGGGTGATATATACACACACGTAGGGGTATGTGATTGGGGTTTAGATAAGAGATAGGAATGAAGAATAGGAATTATATCTTTAATAGAGATGATAAAAATTCCCAAGTTAAGATAGAACCCTAGAAGGAAAACTTAAGAGATGCCAAAAGCTAAGTAAATTCACAAGAACATATATAATCTTAAGTTAAATGATAAGGAAGCGTGAAGAATATGGATGGATAATTTATGAGTCGAAGATAATAGAGTTTCTTTTTAGAAAACCTAATTGGAGAATAAAATTCAATGGGCCGAATCGATAGGATTTTGTGGGTAGTATCTGCTGAAAACCCTCAGGAGACAACACTCCTCCTACTAGGGACACCTAGAGGTTTAACGGCTTGCTGCACGAGCTCAGTGCAATCGCGTTTCCCTGCGAAAGTGAGGTTAGGATTTTGTTGAGAATAAAACTAGGTTTGCTCGAGGACGAGCAAAAGATAAGTTTGGGGGTATTTGTTCATACCGTAATTTTGCATTCTTTTACACCCCATTCTTATTAATTTTACAAATAAACAGGTGCTTTTGACCCATGTCTGCTACATATTTACAGATTACAGGTTCTCGGAACAAAAACAGTGAAAAAGACAAAAAATGATGCAAAAGTGAGACTACGACCGATAAATGGTGGAATCTTGATCAAACCTATAGTTGGAGAATAAACGAAGATCAGTTCACAAAGAACAAGGCAGCGCAAGATTCAAGACTTCAACACGAAGCAACGTTAAAAGTCCACTACAATTATTCACTGCAGAGATCTGGAAGAGAACGAGAAGACATCCTAAAGAACTAACTGAAGAAACAGGAAGCAAAAGTCAACAAAAAGAAGCAGACCAAATTTCAGCACAGGAGCCTCCTATTTGGCCGCGGAACCGCGACCAAACCTGGCCTATGTACACGGTCCCGTGGTCGGGTATAGCCCGTAGCGGCGAAATTTTTTACCATAAAGTTTGGCGGCGCTGACTAGTCTTCCTAAGGGTATTTTTGTAAAAGCACACATGCGGCGATTGTAAACCTAGGGTTTTGTATGTCCTATAAATAGAGACCCAAATGCTTGTATTAGGTCATGCCTCCTTTCATTAATAAAATTCAGATTTCTTTTCAAGTTTTGGAGAGCATCAATTTGTAAGTAGTTTTAATTTTTGCCCTAGTTCTTAATTTATTTTCTGCCCTAGGTTAAATTTATTCTTTGCCCCAGTTTACTTTAGATCTTACTTTTTATTAATCTGCAGTAGTTAATTAATCTCTTAAAACGAAAACCAAAATAAAAATCATGTTTTTCGTAGATCCCTTAATGAGCGAGTAGTTTCCTCGCTCGTTAGGGTTAGGAATAGGGAAGGGTTTGAGAGATGCAAATCTCTCACCCCTTTCTTGCCCATCACATGTTAATAATTAGGACTCCATGCATACATACATATTCCGCTCCCTACGGCATCCTACCCATGAGGTAACGGTGACACCGTAGTACAAAAGACCAGATATGTATGTTTTCCATGGAGGTTAGGGTAAGGATTAATAAAGGACGGACAAGGACCTAGAGGGAGAAACATTGTTTCTTCCCGATCGTCCTAATCCCCTTTATTAATAATTACCATAACTTCTAAAAAGATCTAATTTAGGGCATTGAAAGAGGTGGGAAATTTTATTCTACCAAACTTAATTTAAACCTAACCCTAGCAAGATTTCTAAATCCTAGTCTAAATCAAATTAGTTTTAGTGATAAAGATCCAAACACCATTTGGAATTAACTCGTTAGAACAATTAGGAAATATACATCATCCCTGTGGACCAACCCGTATTCACCAGCTAGCTACCAAGCGACACCGTTCTTGATTGCGGTTAACATATATTTTTGATCTAAAAATCCAACTCTAATCAAGAAGGTGTCAAAGTAATCTACATCTTTCTTTTGACTAAAACCTTTAGCTACCAAATACGCTTTAAACTTATTTATTGTACCGTCTACTTTAAGTTTCTTCTTAAAGATCCACTTACAGCCAATTGGAGTACAGCCAGGAGGTAAGTCTGTAAGGATCCAAGTATGGTTTTGCATAATAGATTCAAATTCATTATTAATAGCTTCTTTCCAAAAACTAGCATCTATTGAGATCATGACATCCTTATACGTTGCAGGATCTTCCTCAACAAGGTAGGAGATAAATTCACTACCAAAGTTCTTTTCTATTCTAAGTCTTTTGCTTCTTCTAGGTTCCACATCTAAGCTGTGTTCTAAGTTGTCATCTAAATTATCATGAATGATTTCATGTGGAATTGGAGGAGAGGCAAAAGGCTCAATAGTTGATGAACTTTCAACAGTCGTTTTATTTACTTTATCTTTAAAAGGAAACACATGTTCAAAATAGACAGCATCTACGGGTCTACCTTCAATTATGGAGTTAACTCTAATATCACTAAAGTCGGACTTAACTACAAAGAACCTGTTGGCATTATAGTTTTCTACAGGACCAATAAAGACACAGTCAACGGTTTTAGGTCTTAATTTCTTTCTCTTGAATTCAGGAACCTTTACTTTGGCAAGTGACCCCCACACTTTTAAGTGTTGCAAGTTGGGCTTCTTACTAAACCAAAGTTCAAACGGTCTCTTATCGGTATGTTTAAAAGGAATTCCATTTAGAATGTGGTTTGCATTAAGTAATGCATCCCCCCACATTCTAGAGAGAAGACTGGATTTAGCAAGAAGAGAGTTTATCATGTCAACTAAAATCCGGTTTTTCCTTTCAGCCACTCTATTGGACGGAGGGTTATAGGGAGCAGTTGTTTGATGAATCAAACCATGTTCTTCACAAAATCTTTTAAGTTTAGTTGTGCTGTATTCACCGTCTCGATCTGACTTAATTCTTTTTATGAACTTGTTGGTTTGTTTCTCAACTAGGTTCTTATAGATTTTAAATTTCTCAAGTTGTTCATCTTTAGTTTTCATGAGGAAGATGAAACAATATTTAGAAAAGTCATCTATAAAAGTTACAAAGTATCGCATACCATCTCTAGTTAAAGTTCCATTCATGTCGCATACATCGGTATGAATTAATTCTAATAACTCAGTTTGACTATCAACCGATTTGAAAGGTTGTTTAGGCAGTTTTTCCTGAACACAAACCTCACACCGCTTGGTTGTGTCTATTTGAGTTTTCGGAATTAATACTAAGTTCATAATTCTACGCATGATATTCTTGTTTACATGTCCTAGACGAGCATGCCACATGTCACAGCATTCAGAAGTAAGAACAGTTGGTGAAACAGAACTAGATGCAACAGTTTTATTTAAAGATGAATCAACAATACAAAGTTTTAATAAGTCTCTACCACAAACAAAGCCTTTTCCTACATAGGATCCAAAACTTGGTGATTACAACTTTATTGGATTCTAATATAAGGTTATAGCTTTGTCTCATCAATACTATTCCACTAAAAAGATTCTTCCTAAAGTTTGGCACGTGCTGCACATTTTGAAGGGATGTCACTTTTCCTGACGTAAACTTCAAGTCCACAGGTTCATATCCTTCAATCCTTGCAGCGCTCGCATCTGCCCATGACACACACTGTCCTGTATCGACCTGATACGAAGTGAACAAGGATCGATCACAACATACATGGGCATTTGCAGCCGAATCTAACCACCAGTCGGTCGTTATACTCAATGTATTAACTTCAGGGTTTTGAGTTATTAAGCCAGACCTGTCGGTGTTTACGGTTGATGAGACCCCCACAGTTAAGGTGTTCACTTGGGGGTTGGTAGGTGATCCATCTTTTCTGTCTTTACAGTTCTGAGCTAAGTGACCCGGCCTCCCACAGAAAAAACAGTTTCCACCTTAGTTCCCCTTATGATTGCCATCGTTTTGGGGTTTAGGCTTAAAGTTAGGCTTGTTCTTTTGTTGGTGGTAGTTCTTGTTATGATTATGGTTATGGTTCTTCTAGAATTTGTTGAAATGCTTCTTATGAAAGTTTTTAGCCTCAACAACATTCGCTTGGATAGAAGAAGCCTTGATTTTCTCCCTATGAATATCTTCAGTTTTAAGAGTTTGGATAAAGGAGTTCAAAGAAAGGTTACCCTGATGATGACGGAGCTTGTTAGCAAATTCATCTCAGGACGAAGGTAACATTTCAATGAGGGCAGCTACTTATACATTTTCCTCTAGGTTTTATCCTTTAATCTTAGCACTAATGATAAGGTTTTGGTATTCAAGGATTTGGTTTGTAATGGTCTTGGTTTCTACCATCTTGAATTTTAACCAGTTCACAAAGGAATATCTCTCCAGGCCAACATCTTCTTGTCCAAATTTCGAGTCTAATGCTTTCCAAAGTTCTTTAAAAGTTGGGATTTGGCAATAGATGTCGTAGAGTTCATTGAACAAAGTAGACAGGATTTTACCACGGCATATGTAGTCTATCTCTAAGGGTGTAGGCCCAGGTGGAGGTGGTGGAGGAGTTGGAGGTGGGGCATCTGGAAGTGGGGCAGAAGTCAGAGCAGGGATAGTAGAGGGTGGCTCTGACGTGGTAGGCTCACAAGTTATAGTAGAAATAAGACCTAAGGTGGTCAGCCAGTACCGCATTCGATTTTGCCAACGCTTGAAGTGTTGACCAGCAAAAGTTTCGGGTCTGACTGTGATAATGCTCGATATCGGTGATCTCCCAGATCAGGACACGTGGTAGATGATGTGTCCCAGGGCTCACAGGAAAGGACCTACAGTGGCCGACCAGACCACTCCTGTGCCCGTCCAACAAGCAAACGCCAGCTCACCTCCGAGCCCCCAGCATAATTGGCCTCCTCGGCCTCACAGCTCATCTCCGAGCTATCACGGGCCCTAGCCTCCCCGGCCCTCTCAGCTCGCCTCCGGGCTCGAGTAGAACCAAGATACCTCGGTTCTCCCGCTCCTCACCGAGCTCTCCCGCCGAGGTCATCTTCCTCGGTCTCATTGACCGACCAATAACACCGCTTGGAGGCGTAACCGCCATCCCGCGAATCTCGCCATGCGCGAGATCTCCGCCGGCCACATCCCACGTTCCACGCCACCACGATCCCCCATTAACGAGCCTGTCTTGCCATTAATGGGAGGTCCTGCTCATCACGCGGGCGTGACGTCGGGAGCGTAACGGCCGGCGTGATTCTCGCACCTGCCTCGCCTGCTGCCACCGCTATATAAACCCCTCCTTCAGACGATTCAAGTAAGCCATTTTTTACTCCACTAAGCCATTACTCTGCTCGGATTTCCTCTCTAACTTGACCGTCGGAGGGTCCTCGGTGGTACAAACACCCCGGGACTTCCTTGCAGGTGGCTCAGCAACCACAACCTCAAAACCATTGAGATCCATATGCTTCAGGAGTGACAGCCTCCAGATCAAGTCTCAGCCACCCATCGCTGCCATCAGCAGATCAACGAAAGGTATCATCTGAAGGAGATTCAGCCCTCCATCAGCTGGCGCCGTCTGTGGGAAGTTCTTGATTCCACAAAAACAAAAGTTAACTTTCCGATCCCAATCCAACGGCGAGCGATCATCACGACGATCTAAGCATCAGCCGCCGCCTCCCCCTCAACGGAGGCGCGGACGAACCTCCTCCGCCAAATGCCATCAACGCCCTCGCCGGCCGGATAGACCGACCCGTGTCTATTATGGAGGTGTTGATCCGTGCCCAAATGGCAGGGCAAGATCACCAAGTCGTCGCTCCCTCGCCTCAGGGCTAGGACCCCTACAGGGGAAGAGAAGATTCCGTCCGCGTCGGCACTGCCGACCACCGCCTCATCAGTTCCGAAAACCATGGTTTTCTCGGGCCGACGCACTCGAAAACCCGGTGGGCACCACTAAGTTTTGCTCCGAGGTCTTACGCTAGAGAGTTTCGCCCCGAGTCTCGTCGCACCCCTATCCCTCCCGAGGCGGTGGCGGTCAGCTCGCCTGTTTACAGGCACGACCGGCACCCCCTCTCTCGATGGGGTCACGCACACGAGACTCTCCGCGACAGCTCAAAAACAACCCCACCGGGAAGCATAAAGAACCTCGCCAAAGGGAACCAAGGCTCATCGAAAATCATGGTCATGGCGGCCGGGGGTACGTCGGGAACATACGAGACTCAGCACCCCGCACCAGCCGCGGAGGCCGACAGCCGACCGACGAAGAGGCCAAGGGAGACCGAGCCGATCACTTTGACGACGGGGACTTTCACGGCATATCCTTGCCCCACAATGGCCCCCTGGTGATTACGGCTCAAGTCCATCAGTACGAGGTGCACAGGATCCTGTTCGACTCGGGAAGCTCGGTAGACATTCTCTTCCACGACTGCTTCCTGCGCATGGGGCTCGCTTCGGCCGACCTCCCACGTCCTCTCAGGATTAACCAACCACTCCATCCCGGCAAAAGGGGTAATCACTCTACAGTTCAACATCGGGGAAGCCAACCGTACGCGGACACTGCCGGTGGAATTTATCGTAGCAAGAATCCCATCGGCCTACAACATCCTCCTCGGCCGCCCCACGCTGAACTCCCTCCGGGCCCAGATATCGACCTATCACCTGGCGATGAAGTTCCCTCTCGACTAGGGCGGGATAGGTCAGGTTTATGGAGACCAGCGAGTTGCAAAGGTTTGCTTCACCGCAACATCTTCATCGGAGAGACCGGTCGACGATGTCGAAGGTGAGGGTGACATCAGGGGTTTTCTAGACACTCGAGACAAGCAAACAGAGGTCCGAGGGACCCCGGTGGATCCTCTGACAGAGGTCCCCCTCGTAGAAGGGGACGACAAAAAACTCGTTCAGATCGGGTCGCTTCTGACAGGAACTCAGCGAAATGACTTGGTCTATTTCCTCAGGAACAACTCCGACGTGTTTTCCTGGGCGCCTGTTGACATGCCTGGGATCGACCCCAAAATTATATCTCACAAGCTCGGGGTTGATCCTACGGCCCGACCCGTCATACAGAAAAAGAGAAGTTTCGCCCCGGTCAAACAGAAGGCTATCGAGGACGAGGTGGATCGGCTCCTCGCCGCCAACTTCATTCGGAATGTGTCCTATTCGGAGTGGCTAGCAAACGTACTCCTGGTCAAGAAATCAAGCGGGAAGTGGCGCATGTGCGTCGACTTCACTGACCTCAACAAGTCCTGCCCCAAAGACAACTATCCCCTACCTCGGATAGATCAGCTCGTCGACAGCTCGGCAGGACACGAGCTATTGAGCTTCATGGATGCCTTCTTCGGCTTCAATCAGATCTGTATGAATCCGGCAGACTAAGATCTTACCGCATTCACAACGAACCGGGGGGTATACTGCTACAAGGCGATATCCTTCGACCTCAAGAACATCGGGGCTACATACCAACGGTTGGTCAACCGCATGTTCAAGCCACAGATCGGCAGGAACATGGAGGTTTACGTCTTCGACATGCTCGTCAAATCAGTCTTGTCGACCGACCACACCAAGGACTTGGGCGAGGCCTTCGAGGTACTTCGCAAGTTCAGGATGAAGCTGAACCCCGCCAAGTGCGCATTCGGGGTCACCGGGGGAAAGTTCCTCGGTTTTATGGTCACCCACCGTGGGATCGAGGCCAATCCGGAAAAAATCGACGCTATTCTCAACATGACCTCGTCCAAGACCAACATCGAGATCATGGACTAACCGGACGGGTGGCCACTCTGAGCCGTTTCATGTCGAGGTCTGGGGAAAAGTTCCTCCCATTCTTCAAGGCTCTGAGGAAAATCCTGAAGTTCGAGTGGTCGGAAGAGTGTCAGACCACCTTCGACCAGTTAAAGAGGCACCTTGCGACACCGCCGCTGCTCACCCGACCAGTTGAAGGAGACGAGCTATCGCTGTATCTGGCGGTATCCGACCAAGCGGCAGGCTCAGTGCTCGTCCGGGAGGTAGACGGAGTGCAGAAGCCGGTATACTACGTGAGCCACGTCTTCAAAGACGCAGAAACGAGGTATCCAGCCATAGAGAAGATCGTCCTGGCCCACATAGTGGCCTCAAGGAAGCTATGACACTACTTCCAAGCGCACACTATCCTCGTCCTTACCGAGCGCCCGCTGGGGCCTATCCTCGCCTCACCCGAATCCTCGGCCCGCTTAGAGAAGTGGAGGTGGGAGCTGTCCCAGTTTGACATAAAATACCGCTCGAGGCAGGCCATCAAAGCACAAGCCCTGGTCGACTTTATCGTCGAGTGCACCATCCCCAGTAAGGAACCGGAGCCCGCGCCGACCCTCGCGGATCAACACCCGATCGTGGGGAGACCCGACTCGGTTCCTGAGTGGGTCATCTACGTCGACGGGTCCTCAACCGAGGAAGGCTGTGGCTCCGGCCTTATCATTCGGGGCCCGAACGAAGCAGAAACAGAATATTCCCTAAAGCTCGAATTCAAGGCTTCAAACAACGCGGCAAAGTACGAGGCCCTGCTGGTTGGACTTCGCAGGGGCTGAGGACAATTCGAATCCGCAGTGACTCATCCCTGGTCGTTGGCCAAGTGACCGGCCACTTCGAAGCTCGGGAACCCCTAATGGTGAAATATCTGGCCGAGGTAAGAAAACTTCGGAAGAATTTCGACGAAGTCCAGATAGAACAAATACCCAGGCAGCTCAATGCCCAAGCCGACGCCCTGAGCAAGCTGGCCTCATCCTACTCGGCTAACAACAAGCGATCTATCCTCTTCGAAACCTTGCCACGGCCCAGCGTGGAAGACGGTGCGAGAGTACTTCATGTGTATACAGCGCAAGAAGATGTCCAGGACTGGAGGAAGCCCCTCGTGGAATTCCTAAGGGACGGTACGCTCCCAGAAGATCGGGGAGCAGCCCGCCGTTTCCGGGCCAAAGCCCGTCACTTCGTCTGGAGCAGTGAGAACCTTTACAAGAAATCCTTCACTCATCCCCTGCTCCGGTGCGTCGACCCCCACGAAGCCGACTACGTCCTCCATGAAAACCAAGAAGGGGTCGGCGGCGCACACCAAGGGGCCCGAACCTTAATACAGAAGGCATTGCTCCAGGGGTACTACCGGCAAACTATTCACGAGGACGCCCAGAAGCTCGTCAGGAGATGCAAAAGCTGCCAGCTCCACGGAAGCATACCTCGCATCTCGACCACCGAGCTGACCGCGCTTACCTCCCCATGGTCGTTCACCCAGTAGGGATTGGACATGATAGTCCAGTTCCCTACCGACGTGGGCGGGCACAAATATGTTCTCGTCACGGTGGATTACTTCACAAAGTAGATCGAAGCCGTCCCCATCAGAAAACCGAACACTGCCATGACCATCAAGTTCCTGCAGAACAACCTGATACTCCGGTTCGGCATCCCAAGTTGTATCATCACCGACCACGGGACGAACTTCGAGAACGAGAAGGTGAAAGATTTCTGCAACGAATATCATATCGTCATGAAGTTCGCCGTGGTCGCACACCCCCAATGCAACGGGCAGGCCGAGGTCGCCAACCGGGATGTCCTCCGGGGTCTCCGGACCCGCTTGGAGGGGCGCCAAGGAAGTTGGGTCGAGGAGTTGCCCCGGGTCCTAGGGGCCCTGCGCACATCAAAGAAGACCCCCACCGGGGAAACCCCTTTCAGCCACTGCTACGGGACCGAAGCGATGGTCCCGGCGGAGATCGGGCTACCCAGTCACTAGGTCGAACACATCGACGATGAAGCAAACACCACGGCACTGCGGACCAACTTGGACATCTTGCTGGAGAAACGGGACAGGGTTCAAATCAGGGCCGCCGCCTATCAGCAGCAAACTGCCCGATAATACAACGCGCGGGTCAAGCGTTGTTCCTTCAAAATCGGAGATCTGGTCCTTCGGCGAAACGAGTTCGTCGATCAAGGCAGGCTGCATAAGTTCTCCCCGAAATGGGACGGTCCTTTCCTCGTCTCCGAAGTACTTCCCGGCGGAGCCTACCGCTTACAGGATGCGGACGGCCGTAAGTTTTCACGGCCTTACAACGCTGAGAAGCTTAAGCTGTACCAATGAAACGGATACCTACGAGTGTGTACCTCTCCTTTCTCAAATGCAATGTAAATGTTTCTAAAAAGTTCTTTCTGCTTAAATAATAAGAGGGGAATGCTAGAGCATATGCTGCGCCGCCACATGACGAAACTGGCATGACATTCCAAAACGCTTCGCGTTCTCTATACGTTCGTGGGACGTAGCACGTGTCACTCGCGGCTGTCCATCTTCCCAAAGCCCTCACCAAGAGGCAGCCCTGCAGCTACCCTGCTCGACTATCCCTAGCTGGTATCCTCCCTACCCCACAACGCCAGGGATCGAAGCCCTCACGAAGAGACAGCCCTACAGCTACCCTGCTCGGCTATCCCTGGATGGTAGCTTCCCTACTATACAATGCCAAGGATCAAAGCCCTCGCCAGAGGCAGCCCTGCAGCTACCCTGTTCGGCTATCCCTGGCCGGTAGCCTCCCTACCCCACAACGCCAGGGATCGAAGCCCTCACGAAGAGGCAGCCCTGCAGCTACCCTACTCTGCTATCCCTGGTCGGTAGCTTCCCGACTACACAACGCCAAGGATTAAAGCCCTCGCAAGAGGCAGCTCTGCAGCTACCCTGCTCGGCTATCCCTGGCTGGTAGCCTCCCTACCCCACAATGCCAGGGATCGAAGCCCTCACGAAGAAGCAACCCTGCAGCTACCATGCTCGGCTATCCCAGGCTAGTGGCTTCCCTACCACACAACGCCAAGGATCAAAGCCCTCGCAAGAGGCAGCCCTGCAGCTACCCTGCTCGGCTATCCCTGGCTGGTAGCTTCCCTACCACACAACGCCAGGGATCAAAGCTCTCACCAAGAGGCAGCCCTGTAGCTACCCTGCTTGGCTATCCTTGGTAGGCCTCCCACGGCCCCTCCAGCGCCAAGGATCAAAGCCCTCACGAAGAGGAAGCCATGTAGCTACCCTGCTCGGCTATCCCTAGCTAGTAGCTTCCCTACCACACAACGCCAGGGATCAAAGCCCTCGCCAAGAGTCACCGAACAACAACCCTGTTCGGCCATCCTTAAGGACAAAAAGCCCTTGCCAAGAGGCACCGGGCAGTAACCCTGCTCGGCCATCCTTAGTAGGCCACTTACGGCCCCTCCCGCGCTAAGGATGAAAAGCCCTCGCAAGAGGCAACCGAACCCGCCCTTGTTCGGTTATCCCTGGCTGGTAGCTCCCTACCCCAACAAACTATGGATCAAAGTCCTCCTAGAGGCAACCGGAACCGCCCTTGTTCGGTTATCCCTGGCTGGTAGCTTCCTACCAAACCAGGGGTCAAAGCCCTCGCCAAGAGGCACTGAGCAGTAACCCTGCTTGGCCCGTCCTTAAGGATCAAAGCCCTGGCAAGAGACAACCGGGCCTGCCCTTGCTCGGTTATCCCTGGCTAGTAGCACCCTACCCCAACAAATCAAGGATCAAAGCCCTCGCCAAGAGGCACCGAGCAGCTACCCTGCTCGGCCATCCTTAGTAGCCTACTCACGGCCCCTCCCGTGCTAAGGATCTAAGCCCTCGCCAAAAGGCATCGGGCAGCTACCATGCTCGGCCATCCTTAGTAGGCCACTCACAGCCCCTCCCACGCTAAGGATCAAAATCCTCGCCAAGAGGCACCGAGCAGCTACCCTGCTCGGCCCCATCCTTAGTAGGCCACTTACAGCCCCTCCCGCACTAAGGATCAAAGCCCTCACCAAGAGGCACCGAGCAGCTACCCTGCTCGGCCCTATCCTTAGTAGGCCACACACGGTCCCTCCTGCGCTAAGGATCAAAGCCCCCATCAAGAGGCACCGAGCAGCTACCCTGCTCGGCCCCAACCTTAGTAAGCCAATCACAACCCCTCAAACAACTAAGGAACATGACATCACCAAGGGGCATCCGGTTCTATGTCTAAGCGATCTCCACATCGATTTCGGGGCCATGGAGATACCGTCTTCCCGCCGGTCCTCGTACACTCGGCAAGTGACCAGATTCAAGTCGACGAGTAATCGCTAGACGAGGAATATGCCGAACATAAAAGCAGTACTATGCGAATATAATTTTCTACCAACAAAAGGAAGAACAAGCACAAACACTACTGCGAAAACGAAATTTTTTTTATTCACAAAGCCAAGAGTCTTTACAAGGGTATTATGGGCTCCCCAGTTTTATCAAATTACCCGAAGGTTTACAAAAGGGAAGTTCTAGCCGCAAGCACGGCCTAGACCTCGCATCCCTCATCACTGTCGACCAGGGGCATGACCACTGAAAGTGGGACCCTATCTCGAAGCTCACCGTCGGCAAACTCCGAAAGCTGCTCCTTGACGGCATCAAGAGCTTTGTTCCATGCAACGGCGGAGGCCTCGCCGAGGTCGACATAAAATTGGTCCGACCCCTTGTAATCAGCCACCGCCTTTCTAGCTCGGACCTCGGCACGCTCCGCCGCCTGAAGCGCTGCCTCGGCATCCCGCCTGCTCGCATCCCTCTCCCTCTCTATGGCCGCAAAGCGATCAGCCAGGTCCACCAACTTCGCCTCGGCGACCCGGCGGGACTCGCTCAGGTGGCGATAGGACTCCCGACACTTTGAAATGGTGAGATCCGTGGCTTCTGACCGGGATTTGAGGACGATCGACCTCTCCCTCTCCAGACGTAGCTCGAGTCGCAGACCCTCGACCTCCGAAGAAGACTCTTCTGCTGACATCGCAGCCCGAATAGCCCCCTCGGATTCCATACGAGTAACAAGGGCATGTTCCCGCCAAAAATTTCTGCGCAAAAGAGTCCAAGGTATCAAATGGCAGCGATACGCTTAAGGAAATATGAACCAGTATCTTCCGGGCTGTTTTTTGACAAACTCCCGAAGGAGAAACGGATAAATTCTGATTGTATTGAAAGCGTCTCGAAAAACCCTTCGATTTGATATATTATGGGCTTCATAATTCATCCGGGATCAAAAGTTATGAGGCATTATGTGTTCACACGTGATGAGCTTTTAAGAATCCGCTGGAGGAGTTAGAAGATATAATAAAAACTTAGAAAAGACCCCAATGGGGCATCACGTGCTCACACGTGACCATGGGCCACGTGCAGACACGTGATGGGCTCTTAAGGCCTCTAAAATAATGAATAGAATTAAATTCTAAAATCTGTTCCCTGATTAAAAATCAGAAGTTATCTCAATGAAATATCACGTGCTCACACGTGACCAATGGTCACGTGTTGACACGTGATGGTTAAAACAACAATATGAACAAGCGACTGTTAAAGGAACCAATTTCGGGGTTACGTGCTCACACGTGACCAAGGGTCACGTGCCAGCACGTGACAGGCTTTGAAAGCCTTACAGATTAGTAAAATTAAAATTCTAAATTTCTCTAAAAATCTTTCGAAATAGAATTAAAATTCTAAAAGCTTCTAAATCTTTCCAAATGGAAAAGGATTATGGGAACCGTTGGATTAAAGATCCAAAGATGATTAAAAATCATCAATTTATGGAAAAATCTTGGACAAGGAAAGATTTCCCTGAAAATCTCACCAGAATAACAAATAGAATATCTTTTGGATTTAAAATCCACGGTGAATAAAATTCACTGAATGATCTAAAGGCCCGGATTAATAATAAGTATAAATCAAATCTCTCAACGATCAAATCAAATCTTTCAATGAGAGATTTGCTAAACAAATTGATTCTTTTCCTTCTCCTATAAATAGGAGCCAAGAAGAGAAGAGAAGGCATCAACATTTCTTGAAAAAAAAAATCAAGAGCTTCAAACAGAGAGAACTCTGAGAAAAATTTAAAGAAGAAGGTAAAAACCTTCACGAGAGAAAAGAAATCTCTTTTGATAAATCATTGATCAATGATCTTCACATAATAAATAGTGCTTTGCACTCGTATGAACCACTGGTTCTTTAAAACAAAAAAGAAAATAAAAATAAATAAAAATAGTGCTTTGCACTCGTATGAACCACTGGTTCTTTAAAACAAAGAAGAAAATAAAAAATAAAATAAAAAAAATAGTGCTTTGCACTTTTATGAACCTCTGGTTCTTGAAATAAAGAGAAAAACTCATTTTTCTTTGATCCTAATTAGATCAAAGAAAACAAATAGTGCTTTGCACTTCTGTTCTGGAATCTAAAAAGATTCTTAGTGCTTTGCACTTCCAAACTGCGCTGTTGCGCTCCTGAGAGAACGCCACGTGTTAGCTGCAGAACAATTTGTGCTACGCGCCTTGAAATAGAGCTTTGCTCTCTGGAATTGGCGCAACTCACCAGAGCGCGCCACGTGTCAGCTGCAGAACAACTTGCGCTACGCGCCTTGAAATAGAGCTTTGCTCTTTGGAACGGGCGCAACTCACCAGAGCGCGCCACGTGTCAGCTGCAGAACAACTTGCGCTACGCGCCTTGAAATAGAGCTTTGCTCTCTGGAACGGGCGCAACTCACCAGAGCGCGCCACGTGTCAGCTGCAGAACAACTTGCGCTACGCGTCTTGAAATAGAGCTTTGCTCTCTGGAACTGGCGCAACTCACCAGAGCGCGCCACGTGTCAGCTGCAGAACAACTTGCGCTACGCGCCTTGAAATAGAGCTTTGCTCTCTGGAACGGGCGCAACTCACCAGAGCGCGCCACGTGTCAGCAGCGCAACAGCACAGCGCACTAGCGCAGCTCACTGCGCTGTTGCGCTTGCGCTCACCAGAGCATGACACGTGTCCTCACCACAAGCGCTTGCGCTCAGTGATTGGCGCAAAGCGCCTGACAAATGCAATGCATTTTACTGAAGGGCCAGGCCCAAATCAGAGGGGCCTAGTAGGCCAAATTAAATTGCAATACAATAAAAAGGCGCAGAGCCCAAAACAAATTGATGCTTTGCATCCTTTCTGGGCAAAGCCCAAATAAAAATAAGAAGAAATGCAATGCAAAAACAAATAAAAATGCCAAACATTTTCAACTGGACTTAGCCCAATTCTGGCCGTAAGTCCTTAAATTAAATTGATTGAGCAAAATGGCTCTCCTAAATCAATCTACATCCGGTTCGAGGGTACATCTCCGAACTCCTTTGACATCCATCGTTGTAATTCCTCAACGACGTCAAAGAGGTGACGGGTCCCAACGACCACACATCGCTATGGACTGCGGGGTCCTTAAACTCATGGACCGAGACGTCCTTAAACTAATATCGGACCGAGACGTCCTTAAACTAATATTGGACCGAGACGTCCTTAAACTAATGATGGACCACTACGTCCCTAAACTGGCATCGGACCGAAATGTCCCTAAACTAATGATGGACCACCACGTCCCTAAACTGGCGATGGACCGAAATGTCCTTAAACTAATAATGGACCACTACGTCCCTAAACTGGCATCGGACCGAAACGTCCCTAAACTAATAATGGACCACTACGTCCTTAAACTGGTATCGGACCGAGACGTCCCTAAACTAATAATGGACCACTACGTCCCTAAACTGGAACAATAGAGCCAATTGCTCTTTTGCCGGATCTAAACGATCCCGTTTAAGTTGATCTTAGCCCCAAACACGGCTAATGTATCCTTAAACACTTAAATGGACTATAAAACCCTCAATCAGCTTTGGTTCAAGGGTACATCTCTGAGCTCCTCTGACACCTATCGTTGTAATCCTTCAACGATGTTAGAGAGGTGATGAGTCCCGATGGCCATAAATTAAATGAATCACCACGTCAGGTTGATCTTAGTCCAAAACAGGACTAACGTATCCTTGACGAATGTTTAAGTTGATCTTAGTCGCAACGCGACTAATGTATCCTTAAACTAAAAACACCAAACCCAAATCTAAGTAAATACGGATTTGGACTAATCCACGTCCTACGGGCGACGGTATTACTCAGTCTCCGTATACAATCCACGGGCAACCACAAACAAAACAAACACCCACGACACGAAGTGAAATTCTGGAGAAGGAGAAAGTTGTTACCGCGATGCGGTAGCGTAATTAACTGCAGGGGCTTGCGCCTGCAGGGAAGAGCGTCCCCACAATCAAAAACCCCTCAAGCGAGGGGGAATCTGACAAAGTCTGCTACATCGGCCGCATCCGTCTAAACCTCCGATACACGGTGCCATAAATCAACTTGGCATCTTCGGAGAGGTAGACGGATAAAACCAAATAGCATCTGCCCCGAATCTCAGCGCCAGGACTTCGCAGTCTTGTGCGCCGCCGTTCGGAGGGGAACAGATTCTGGCACGCCCGGTGGGACCTCTTCCTCTTTCCACTCCACACTTCGTGTGTCGTGTTCGCGAACAAATCGCGGTTTGCTGTGATTGCCTGTGGATTCAAGGTACTAAGATTTGGTGTCTTGCTTTATGCAGAAAACAGAAAATCGATGGCTTCGAACTGCACCGCCCGCAGCGATAACTCTCGCTCCGTCATTGCTGGAGGAGTGACTTATGGGCCCCAAGCGGCCTCCCTTTTCAAAATGCCGGTGGAGCAGATGGCTCAAGCCACCACTGGACCATTTTTTGGGACCATGCTCCCACCAATGAGCTTCAACGCCCCAATGACATTGCAAGAAGCTCCAAAGAAGTCGGTCTTCGATCGACTTACCACTGCCGCGACCCCTCTCAATGGGTCATCCAACTCCACTGCTTCAGTTTTTAATAGACTAGGCCAGAGCTCTAACAGGCTCATGAAGAAGCCTGCCATACCAGAAGGCGTTATCCCGAAACGGATAGCCATTCCAACTCCCGTTCCTGGCAAAATCACCAAGGTTGCTCCCCATATTCAGAAGTCCGCTTCTGACAAGTTGGCCGTCCCCGTTCAACGGACGTCGATCTTTAAAAAGCTGGTACCAGTATATTCTGACCAACACAGGGGGCATGAGGAGGTCGCCCCTATAGCTGAAACAACTCCATCAGCACGACATGCCCGACGTCGCTACTGGTGCCGAGTGAGGAAGGCTGGGGGCAACTCCCCCTCTGGACTTACTCCTCCAGCTCCGATGGTGAGGATCGACACTGCTGTTCCAACCAGGAACAGCTTTGAGTTGCTGAACTCGGTGCACAGAAACTCTCCTATTGC
Source organism: Agapanthus africanus (assembly GCA_030015575.1). NCBI lineage: Eukaryota > Viridiplantae > Streptophyta > Magnoliopsida > Asparagales > Amaryllidaceae > Agapanthus > Agapanthus africanus. The sequence goes on from JASDDO010000024.1 coordinate 879,856,433, forward strand.
GGTGCTAAAGCGAACTCCTTCACCTGTGGAGAATACTCAAGAGAAGAAGTTAGAGCAGCCCCCTCAACGGCTATCCTCTAAAATTTACAAGGTCTGGCGACAGGTCCAGGAGTCAGTGATTAATGAAAACTATCTTCATCGACAGAAAAAGACAGAGGTTCGGCAAAAGAAAGATTACTCTGTCAAGCCAGAAGAAGTAACGGCTACTCGGGTGTCTGCTGCAGCGACACCCTCAACGCCAATCACTCAAAAGAAAAGGAGGCCACAAAAAGCCCCTGTGAATAAGGCACACCATAAAAGCGCTGGACACAAACGCCCCAAGTCCGGGGGCATGGTAGTGCACACAGTTTATATGGCTTCCGGGAAGGAGGAAAGCCGCACTTCTACGGGCCACCGACCGCTCACCCGATCCGTGACGAAAGCCCAGGAGCAACAACAAAAGCTTCAGGAAATGATGACTACAATGGCTGCACTCACTGAGCCAAAAGAAAGCTCTGAAACGTCTTCGGATGAGCGTCAAGAACAAGAAACTGACGCTGACTTTTTAAGCAGAGTCCTCAAAAAGAAGGACAAAGAAGCTGCAGAGCAAGCGGCTAACATAAAGCATATGGCGCTCCTCTTCCAAGATATGGTAGGGATGATGTTACAGCCGGACCCTCCTGCTGAAGATCCTCCGATTGTCCTTGAAGGCGACAGGGGAGAAACGTCAAATCCTCCGCCGGCTCTGTCAACAGCCAAAGAGAAGGCAATCTCCAAAGTTGACCTAGACGAATATATAGCTCAGCAGATCCGGGTTCATCAGGCGAATGAAGCGGCTGGGCAAATTGTTAGAACCGGACGACCGTATCCGGGCTGGTATGACCAAATCAGTTACCCGCCAGGATATACGATCCCTAAATTCCACGTATATAAAGGGACAGGGAATCCGCATCAGCATGTCGCTCAATTCAGGGCCTTATGGGCAATACTGGAGGCGATGACAAATTGTTGCTACGTCAATTCGTCGGCAGTTTAGCAGAAACAGCCTTTGAATGGTATTCGGAGCTACCTAACGACTCTGTCAAAACATTTGCAGAGATGGAACTGCTGTTTACACAAAGATTCGCGAGTGCTAGTGAACGCACCCCGATAACAGCACTAATAAATGCAAGGATAAGGCCAAGCGAAACGTGGGTTCAATACGCAACACGATGGCGGAACCTATGGTCGAAATGCGAACAACGCATAGAAGAGGCACCTGCGGTAGGCATGTTTGTGGGAACTCTCGATCCGCAGGCGACCATCTCGCAATTCATGATGTTCTTCAGGCCGACCACCTTCCAGGCCTTGATCGACAAATTAGCCCAAATGGACCAGATGGGCCATAAGCCGTCTCCTCCAAGACCCGATCCCCGAAATGAGAAAGGAAAAGCGATCATCGTCGCCAATGCTCAACAACAGTCGAGCAACTCAAAGCCGGTCGTTCGCCAAAACAACGTGCGTCCACGCCCATCGCTCGAAGAGAGGCTAGGACGTCCTTACTCATTTCCTCAGAATAAAACGAGAAGACTGTTTGAGCTGGCAGTGCGTAATAGACTCATCAATCTGCCGAGTCCAAAGCGTCTGTCGCAGCCAGGCGATCTTAATAATCCCAATTATTGCCCTTACCACCAAACGGTAAGTCACCCGATTGAGGATTGTTTCGTCTTTAAGGGATGGATCGAGGATCAATACCTGCAAGGCAAGTTCACGCTGTCTGAAAGCTGGAAGGTAACCCCCCCACAGCCGCACTCTCCAAAGAAGACGGACACGCCGGGGGCAACTTGTTCTTTCGTCGAGGATGAAAACGATGGAGAAAACTTATCGGATGAATCCGAAGACTACGTAGCGACTTGTCATGTGATCTCTCACTCATTGGCAGATAATAAAGAGGCTCCTTGCGCCGAGAAAACGAGGGCGGACCCTGAAACAGAAATTCCGCAGCCGTCAGACGAGTTGATCGATGCCTTCCTAAATGAAATTCGTCTGAAAGCAAAAGCCAATCAAGAGCATGAAATGGCCATACTGGAAAGAGCCAAGGCATTCCCGTCAAATCAAAAGCCATACACTGCGGGTAAAAACAAATTCAAGACGAGGAAAAGGTTCGCCAAAGCTCTGTCAGTAGGAATGAAGCTACCGCCCTCTGAAGAAAATACTCTCGCTGAGGCAGAGATGCACCCTAACTTCTGTTTATATCATCAGAAGATCATACATCCTACCGAAGACTGCGAATCCTTTAACTGTTGGTGGCAAGGGTATGTCGCTCAAAAGCAACACTTCGACGGGACAAAGTGTGAAGCTTGTGGACATCGGAAAAATGCGATATATGAGCGCAAAAGAGTCGCCGACGATTGCCATATAGCCGACTCTAAGGTATCGCAAATTATCACCTTTGGTAGAAACTCTGACGAAGAAGCTATCCCCAACTCTTCCCTCGGGGAATCTATTTCAAAAATAAAGGAATTGAGAAGCTACGAGAACGTTCAGCCATGCAATCGCATGCTACTCGGAAAAAGTCCCGGCCCCGCAAACAACGGAGCGAACAAAAAAGATAAAAGAAAAGGAAAAAAGGCCCTCGTCACCAGCGCTCAACAACAATCAGGTGACCCTAGACCGGTTGCTTGCCAAAGCAACAAGCAGCAACCCCTCCAGGAAAAGTTAAGACGTCCTTACTCGTTTCCGCAAGATAAAACAAGGGGACTGTTCGAGCTGGCAGTGTTCGACAGACTCATCAATCTGCCGGGTCCAAAACGTCCGTTGCAGCCAGGCGATATTAATAATCCCAATTATTGCCCTTACCACCAAACAGTAGGTCACCTGATCGAGGACTACTACGTCTTCAAAAACTGGGTTGAAGACCAATACCAACATGGCAAGTTTGCGCTGTCTGAAAACTGGAAGGTGAGTCCGCCGCAACCGCATGCTCCGAAAAAGACGGATACGCCGGGGGCATCATGCTCATTCATGGGGAAGGACCCACAGACCGAAAAGTCAGTAAACTAGAAATTCTCCTCAAATACGGAGACGCCAGACCGAAAAGTCAGTAAACTAGAAATTCTCCTCAAATACGGAGACGCTAGACCGAAAAGTCAATAAACTAGATGTTCGCTTCAAATACGGCGACGGCGGACCGAAACGTCCTTAAACTAACAACGGACCGAGATGTCCTTAAACTAATGATGGACCGCAATGTCCTAAAACTTGCAATGGACCGAAATGTCCTTAAACTAATAGTGGACCGAAATGTCTTTAAACTAATATCAGACCGAAACGTCTTTAAACTAATACCGCAGCATCCTTAGGCTGACAAGATAAAGATAAAAAAATAAAAATAAAAAAACCGTATGTCCATAAGCAAAAAGGGCACGGATGAAAACCCGAAAGGGCTCCGTGAGTAAAAACAGCAGGACTACCGGCGAGTGTTCGTGAAAACCCGAAAGAGCGCGACCTTGTAAAAAAAAAAAAAAGAAGAAGAAAAAAAAGAATAAAAAAAAGGGTATGTCCATAAGCAAAACGGGCACGGATGAAAACCTGAAATGGCTCCGTGAGTAAAAACAGCAGGACTACCGGCGAGTGTTTGTGAAAACCCGAAAGGGCGCAATCTCGTTAAGAAACACTTATAGGGTCCTCTCGACCCTGTAAGGAGAAACCACCTGCGTGAGATCCTTACGACTCACAAAGGAACAACACACTTAGGGATCCCCACGACTCCTAAGGAGAAAATACACTTGCGAGATCCTCACGACTCGTAAGGAGAACTCTCTTGTGGGACCCTTACGGCTCATAAGATTTGAAAGTCTTGAGCTACAGAGACCTAAACATGTGCTTAAGCAACCCCCACAACTTTCTACATTGCCCTACAAGTGGTCCGATATTGGCTCTTGTATACAATCCACGGGCGCGAATAAATATTTCCCTAACAAAGTCCCATCCGTAACTAGGGATATGCTTGCACAGCAAACGACACTTGTAAGTCCTCTCGACTTATAAGGAGAAAACCCTTTTGTAAGATCCTTACGACTTACAAGAGAACATGCACTTAGGAATCCTCACGATTCCCAAGGAGAAAACACAACTACAAGATCCTCACGGCTTGTAGGAAGAAGTACCTTTGTGAGACCCTTACGGCTCATGAAGTCAAAAGCCTTAGCCGACAGGACCCTTAACCCTGTTCACTAAGCCACCTTTGTTTAACATCGAAAAAGGCAAGTGATGATTCGCTCCTGGCAATATCCCAGTTATAGCGATGCTGATGCCTAAACCGGTATCAAATTCCAAGCCCTTTCAAGGCAAATGATGATTCGCTCCTGGCAATATCCCAGTTGCAGCGATCCTGATGCCTAAACCGGTATCAAATTCCAAGTCCTTTCAAGGAAAATGATGATTCGCTCCTGGAAATATTCCGGTCGCAGCGATGCTGATGCCAAGATCGGTATCAGATCCCAAATCCCCTACTCGCAAAAAAAAAAATGCATACGATATAGCCGAAATGATGGGGCAACTTGCAAACAAAATCAGCAAGTAAAAATGTATGCATGTAAAATAGCCGAAATGATTGGGCAACTCGCAATAAAAAACAGCGAGTAAAAATAAAATAAATAGCCAAAATGATTAGGCAACTCGCAATAAAAAGCAGCGAGTAAAAAGAAAAAATAGCCGAAATGATTGGGCACCACGAAAAATAGCCGAAATGATTGGCCAATCGCGACCTTCGCGATATAAAAGCTGAAATGATAGTGCATCGCGGAAAGAATAAAAAAAAATGGAAGAATGAAACTTTTTGCCCTACAGGTGAAATCGCATCGATCCCTGTATACAATTCAGGGGCACAGATAAAGAGGGAACCATGCCTTCCCAACAGGCTCCATCAGAAAGCGAAGCCAAATCTCGACGGTTCATAGACAACCTAGAGACCATCTCGACATTTGTCGCAATATTACAGACACGATGTCAACAAATGAAGCAAACGAAGATCTCGAGCTTCAGGGTCTCGACGTCAACATCGACAACTTAGAGATCACCAACGGTGTGCCTCCTCATTCCAGCAGGACACAGGTATTACACCATCAAGCGGGGCGATGGCAAAATCCCAGCTTCACTTCAGCATTCGTCTCGATACAGTAGACGCAATGTCAACAACAGCGTTCCTCCGCAGTCCAGCTGGAGGCAGATGCAACGTCAACAAAAGACCTCACGGTCGAAACAAAGCGGAGCGATGGCAAAATCCCAACTCCACCACGACATTCGTCTCGATACAGAGGACGCAATGCCAGCAAACGAAGCGAAGGCTAAATTCCTAGCTTCAGGGTCTTAACGGCAAGTCATATAAAACCGGAAAGATAATCGGAGATCATCTCGCACCAGTGTGGAGTGGTCACCACTTCGACGTCCGTCTCGATACAGCAGACGAGATGTCACCCCAACGTTCGTCTCGACACAGCAGACGTAACGTCATCAAACAAACGGAGCCACGGCAAAATCCCTAGTTCCAAACCTCGGCGGTTCACCAGTAACCTAGAGACAACCACGACATTCGTCTCGATACAAAGGACGCAATGCCAGCAAACGAAGCGAAGGCTAAATTCCTAGCTTCAGGGTCTTAACGGCAAGTCATATAAAACCGGAAAGACAATCGGAGATCATCTCGCACCAGTGTGGAGTGGTCACCACTTCGACGTCCGTCTCGATACAGCAGACGAGATGTCACCCCAACGTTCGTCTCGACACAGCAGACGTAACGTCATCAAACAAACGGAGCCACGGCAAAATCCCTAGTTCCCACCGCAACATTCGTCTCGATACAGCAGACGCAATGCCAGCAAACGAAGCAAAGGCCAAATTCCTAGCTTCAGGGTCTTAACGGCAACTCATATAAAGCCCGAAAGACTATCGGAGATCATCCCCACACCAGCGCGGAGTGGTTATGACTCATCGGGGCTCTCCAAAATGAGCCTAACCTCAAGTAAAAAGCGGCATGGCAAATTCCTAGCGCTTGCTCTTCTGACGGTCAAACTGCCAAGGAGGATTGCTTGAAGACGTCTTGTCCAGCCCTCGAAGGGATCAGAGACACGGCAGTCGCAGGGCTACTCGAACAGCACGATTGCTTATCGAGGACTATATCAGCTTATGCGACGGTACGATGGCCAAAATCCTAAGTACCACCAACCTTAACGGGCTTCTGTCGTAAAGAGCAGAGGTTAAATGCGACGTTAAGATGTTCTTGCGAGATCTGCTCGATCCGTTTCGACTCGTGAGGAAATTGATGTCTTTGCGAGATTTTCTCGATTCGTCTCGACTCGTGAGATAAAGCCTTAGGCAGTAGGGATTAAAAAACCTGTTTCCTAAACACTGGGACCCTGCAAGTCGGCCCAAAACGGTCTCTTGCATACTATCCACGGGTCACACTCTCCAAAGTCGAATCTCGATAAGGAGGGAAACAACCGCTTACGGGTCCTCTCGACTCGTAAGAGGGAAAACTCTCTTATAGGATCCTTACGACTTATAAGAGAAAACACACTTAGGAATCCTCACGATTCCCAAGGAGAAAATACACCTACGAGATCCTCACGACTCGTAGGGAGAAAAGTCTTTATGAGACCCTCACGGCTCGTAAAGTTGAAAAGCCTTAGGTAGCAGATCCTACCCCTGTCTCCTAAGCCATCACTGCCCTGCAAAGAAGTCAAGATGGGCCGACCATCTATGGGCCACACTTGCCAAAGCTACATTCACTGAAATGGAGAACTTACTCATAAGCGTATGAACTACTCCACGTCAGAGTGAGACAAAAAAAGAAATAGAAGGATGCGGCTCATGGAGTTAAGGGTTGGAACTATATCCCTTAAGAGTTGAGATTTGAGTCAATGATAAATGACGACGCTTGTGTCCGCTCGTTATCTTCTCAGATCAAGATTCTGAAAGTGATACATCAACCCAAAACTGGTCATACGCCACGCATAACTCTGCATAACTCTGCACTACTTCACCCACGTACATACTTACGTGGGCAAAGTAGTGGGGGGCATTTGTTCCCGCCAAAAATTTCTGCGCAAAAGAGTCCAAGGTATCAAATGGCAGCGATACGCTTAAGGAAATACGAACCAGTATCTTCCGGGCTGTTTTTTGACAAACTCCCGAAGGAGAAACGGATAAATTCTGATTGTATTGAAAGCGTCTCGAAAAACCCTTCGATTTGATATATTATGGGCTTCATAATTCATCCGGGATCAAAAGTTATGAGGCATTATATGTTCACACGTGATGGGCTTTTAAGAATCCGCTGGAGGAGTTAGAAGATATAATAAAAACTTAGAAAAGACCCCAATGGGGCATCACGTGCTCACACGTGACCATGGGCCACGTGCAGACACGTGATGGGCTCTTAAGGCCTCTAAAATAATGAATAGAATTAAATTCTAAAATCTGTTCCCTGATTAAAAATCAGAAGTTATCTCAATGAAATATCACGTGCTCACACGTGACCAATGGTCACGTGTTGACACGTGATGGTTAAAACAACAATATGAACAAGCGACTGTTAAAGGAACCAATTTCGGGGTTACGTGCTCACACGTGACCAAGGGTCACGTGCCAGCACGTGATAGGCTTTGAAAGCCTTACAGATTAGTAGAATTAAAATTCTAAATTTCTTTAAAAATCTTTCGAAATAGAATTAAAATTCTAAAAGCTTCTAAATCTTTCCAAATGGAAAAGGATTATGGGAACCGTTGGATTAAAGATCCAAAGATGATTAAAAATCATCAATTTATGGAAAAATCTTGGACAAGGAAAGATTTCCCTGAAAATCTCACCAGAATAACAAATAGAATATCTTTTGGATTTAAAATCCACGGTGAATAAAATTCACTGAATGATCTAAAGGCCCAGATTAATGATAAGTATAAATCAAATCTCTCAACGATCAAATCAAATCTTTCAATGAGAGATTTGCTAAACAAATTGATTCTTTTCCTTCTCCTATAAATAGGAGCCAAGAAGAGAAGAGAAGGCATCAACATTTCTTGAAAAAAAAAATCAAGAGCTTCAAACAGAGAGAACTCTGAGAAAAATTTAAAGAAGAAGGTAAAAACCTTCACGAGAGAAAAGAAATCTCTTTTGATAAATCATTGATCAATGATCTTCACATAATAAATAGTGCTTTGCACTCGTATGAACCACTGGTTCTTTAAAACAAAAAAGAAAATAAAAATAAATAAAAATAGTGCTTTGCACTCGTATGAACCACTGGTTCTTTAAAACAAAGAAGAAAATAAAAAATAAAATAAAAAAAATAGTGCTTTGCACTTTTATGAACCTCTGGTTCTTGAAATAAAGAGAAAAACTCATTTTTCTTTGATCCTAATTAGATCAAAGAAAACAAATAGTGCTTTGCACTTCTGTTCTGGAATCTAAAAAGATTCTTAGTGCTTTGCACTTCCAAACTGCGCTGTTGCGCTCCTGAGAGAACGCCACGTGTTAGCTGCAGAACAATTTGCGCTACGCGTCTTGAAATAGAGCTTTGCTCTCTGGAACTGGCGCAACTCACCAGAGCGCGCCACGTGTCAGCTGCAGAACAACTTGCGCTACGCGCCTTGAAATAGAGCTTTGCTCTTTGGAACGGGCGCAACTCACCAGAGCGCGCCACGTGTCAGCTGCAGAACAACTTGCGCTACGCGCCTTGAAATAGAGCTTTGCTCTCTGGAACGGGCGCAACTCACCAGAGCGCGCCACGTGTCAGCTGCAGAACAACTTGCGCTACGCGCCTTGAAATAGAGCTTTGCTCTCTGGAACTGGCGCAACTCACCAGAGCGCGCCACGTGTCAGCTGCAGAACAACTTGCGCTACGCGCCTTGAAATAGAGCTTTGCTCTCTGGAACGGGCGCAACTCACCAGAGCGCGCCACGTGTCAGCAGCGCAACAGCACAGCGCACTTGCGCAGCGCACTGCGCTGTTGCGCTTGCGCTCACCAGAGCATGACACGTGTCCTCACCACAAGCGCTTGCGCTCAGTGATTGGCGCAAAGCGCCTGACAAATGCAATGCATTTTACTGAAGGGCCAGGCCCAAATCAGAGGGGCCTAGTAGGCCAAATTAAATTGCAATACAATAAAAAGGGGCAGAGCCCAAAACAAATTGATGCTTTGCATCCTTTCTGGGCAAAGCCCAAATAAAAATAAGAAGAAATGCAATGCAAAAACAAATAAAAATGCCAAACATTTTCAACTGGACTTAGCCCAATTCTGGCCGTAAGTCCTTAAATTAAATTGATTGAGCAAAATGGCTCTCCTAAATCAATCTACATCCGGTTCGAGGGTATATCTCCGAACTCCTTTGACATCCATCGTTGTAATTTCTCAACGACGTCAAAGAGGTGACGGGTCCCAACGACCACACATCGCTATGGACTGCGGGGTCCTTAAACTCATGGACCGAGACGTCCTTAAACTAATATCGGACCGAGACGTCCTTAAACTAATATTGGACCGAGACGTCCTTAAACTAATGATGGACCACTACGTCCCTAAACTGGCATCGGACCGAAATATCCCTAAACTAATGATGGACCACCACGTCCCTAAACTGGCGATGGACCGAAATGTCCTTAAACTAATAATGGACCACTACGTCCCTAAACTGGCATCGGACCGAAACGTCCCTAAACTAATAATGGACCACTACGTCCTTAAACTGGTATCGGACCGAGACGTCCCTAAACTAATAATGGACTACTACGTCCCTAAACTGGAACAATAGAGCCAATTGCTCTTTTGCCGGATCTAAACGATCCCGTTTAAGTTGATCTTAGCCCCAAACACGGCTAACGTATCCTTAAACACTTAAATGGACTATAAAACCCTCAATCAGCTTTGGTTTAAGGGTACATCTCTGAGCTTCTCTGACACCTATCGTTGTAATCCTTCAACGATGTTAGAGAGGTGATGAGTCCCGATGGCCATAAATTAAATGAATCACCACGTCAGGTTGATCTTAGTCCAAAACAGGACTAACGTATCCTTGACGAATGTTTAAATTGATCTTAGTCGCAACGCGACTAATGTATCCTTAAACTAAAAACACCAAACCCAAATCTAAGTAAATACGGATTTGGACTAATCCACGTCCTACGGGCGACGGTATTACTCAGTCTCCGTATACAATCCACGGGCAACCACAAACAAAACAAACACCCACGACACGAAGTGAAATTCTGGAGAAGGAGAAAGTTGTTACCGCGATGCGGTAGCGTAATTAACTGCAGGGGCTTGCGCCTGCAGGGAAGAGCGTCCCCACAATCAAAAACCCCTCAAGCGAGGGGGAATCTGACAAAGTCTGCTACATCGGCCGCATCCGTCTAAACCTCCGATACACGGTGCCATAAATCAACTTGGCATCTTCGGAGAGGTAGACGGATAAAACCAAATAGCATCTGCCCCGAATCTCAGCGCCAGGACTTCGCAGTCTTGTGCGCCGCCGTTCGGAGGGGAACAGGGCACAGTGATGAAGGACCTGGCGAAAGATGGCAGAGAAACTTAAGGACACCCGTACTAAGAAAAGGTCGCCCGAAGTAACACATGAGAGAGTACATACCTGAACCGCCTCCTGTGCGATAGCTGCCATTTGGGCCCTCAAGGTCCCCCGCGGCATCTGGCCCCCGGCCGACTCCTCCATACCAGCAAGAAGGCTGGTGGAAACGGAAAGCCCCGACGGGACCACGAACTGGACGTCCCCCTCCTGCACGGGAGTCCCCTCCAGAACCTCCGTCGGCGGCGCACGAGAGACCGTCCTCTTCCGCTTAAGAGGAACCCCGTCTTCGCCCGCTCCTGCATCCCTCGTCTGAGATTCGGAAACCCATGTACGCCTTTAGCCGCCGCCGGAACAATCGTCAGGAGCTCGTAACGGGGCAGGTGGCCCCGCCATTGGAGGCACATCCGGCGCAGGGCTCGAGTCATCCAGAGGAACGGCCGCACCACCGACCCCCCTCCAGGACTGAGCGTCGAAGACTCCAAGAGTCTGGGATCAAACCATCTGTCTTGCCAAAAGGGAGAAGCGGCTCGACTCAGAAGGAGAAAAAGCAGAAGCAAGAAGAAGCAAGACATCTAACCTAATGGGAAGATGTCCTCGAGAAGAGAAAAACGCAAGATCCGACCTAAAAGGAAAGCGTCGATCAAAAAGGACTCAGAACGAGAAAAATATGAAGAGAGAGAGAGATCCTGAATCAGGCCTCCTCCCTATTTATGCTATCGGCGTCCTCATTCAACGGCGACGATCGACTCCCGCCAAAACGATTCAGTACACTCGGCAACCACGATCACTCCACCTGTCACAAGCGCGTTGGCAGCATCCCATCGAACGCTAGAAGCCTGCGGCACGTCACATCAGCCAATCGACACCCAACACGTGGCCTGTCGCTTCAGCAAAAGGGCACGCGATCCGGTGCACCCTCTTTAATGAGGAGATCTCACCCTGATCCACTGACATCACCCGGAAAAACAACCAATTTCCCAGTGACACGCCTGACGATATCTTCGAAAAGAAGCTCACCTCGGGTGACCTGGCAAACCACTCTCGACCCGACCCATCAACTGGTCGAGATGAGAGTGGGGGGCTAATGATAATGCTTGATATTGGCGATCTCCCAGATCAGGACACGTGGTAGATGACGTGTCCCAGGGATCATAGGAAAGGACCTACAGTGGCCGACCAGACCACTCCTGTGCCCGTCCAACAAGAAAACGCTAGCTCACCTCTGAGCCCCCAGCATAATTGGCCTCCTCGGCCTCACAGCTCGTCTCCGAGCTATCACGGGCCCTAGCCTCCTCGGCCCTCTCAGCTCGCCTCCGGGCTCGAGCAGAACCAAGATACATCGGTTCTCCCGCTCCTCCGCGAGCTCTCCCGCCGATGTCATCTTCTTCGGTCTCATCGACCGACCATCAGCACCGCTTGCAGGCGTAACCACCATCCCGTGAATCTCGCCATGCGCGAGATCTCCGTCGGCCAACTCCCACGTTCCATGCCACCACGATCCCCCATTAACGAGCCTGTCTCGCCATTAATGGGAGGTCCTGCTCATCACGCGAGCGTGACGTCAGGAGCATAACGGCCGGCGTGATTCTCACGCCTGCCTCGCCTGCTGCCACCGCTATATAAACCCCTCCTTCAGACGATTCAAGTAAGCCATTTTTACTCCACTAAGCCGTTACTCTGCTCGGATCTCTAGTCTAACTTGACCGTCGGAGGGTCCTCGGTGATACAACCACCCCGGGACTTCCTTGCAGGTAGCTCGGCAACCACAACCTCAAACCTATTGAGATCCACACGCTTCAGGAGCGACAGCCTCCAGATCTAATCTCAGCCACCCATCGCCTCCATCAGCAGATCAACGGAAGATAACATCTTGACGCGATCCAGGTCGCGTCAGGCTGAGACTAAGTCTTCTAGGTTAACCTTAGACATCTTTAGGTTCATGGTCAAAAAACTAACAACCTATTAGATTATAGGAGAAATTCTGTTCTTAGTTGTTGGGTAAGATTGCTAGTAAGACCTAAAAAACAAATTAAATTAATATTTTTCAAGGAATAATATTTAATTATCTTTGCTAAGCATGCATCCTATTACACAAATATGCAAAAATAATAAGAACAAGGTTCCGAGTTGGCTGGGACGGAAGCACGCCAAATGATCGTTATCCTAAGAACAGAATTCGCCGCCTCTAGCACATGACTCGCCGACGATCTATTCCCAAGATACGACCGCCCCACCAACAGGGACTCCACCCGAAATGCAGTAGGATGAAGTGTCGAACCAGTCGCTGACCCTCGTCGCTCAACAAGAAAAAAAGGTGGCCCGAACCTGAACTGGACAGAGGTAAAAACAGCAGTGGGCTTTGGAATATATAGGAAGGGAAAGGGAGAGGAGAGGTGCTCGCCGGAGCGGAGGGCCGGGAGCTTGCCGGAACAGTAGAGAAGCGAGGAGCAACTTGGTTGAGAGCAAAAGTGAGAAGATGTGTTTTTCCTTTTTTTTTGAACAAAGAGAAGGGGTGCTCCTTATATAGGAGTCCTGAGCCAAGCCCATTACTGCCCATCAATACATCCTCCAACGGGCAGAAACGCCTACATTAAAATTCATCCAATGGTACGAGCCCATGGCTGCTGCAACGGTTCAGGAACGGGTCCAAACAAAAGCAGGCCCAACGACTCTGTTCTCCAACGGGCAGAAACGCCTGCATTAAAATTCATCCAATGGTACGAGCCCATGGCCATAGTCACATAATTCGCGAATTATTCGCTAAATTCACGAATAATTCGCGAATTTTTGACCAGCCGACTTAATCGCCGAATTAATCGGCGGGCCGAATAATTCATTAATTTCTTACTCGAAATCCTTCCCGAACATTTTTTCTTTTTTTCTTTTTGAACAAAGAGAAGGGGTGCTCCTTATATAGGAGTCCTGAGCCAAGCCCATTACTGCCCATCAATACATCCTCCAACGGGCAGAAACGCCTACATTAAAATTCATCCAATGGTACGAGCCCATGGCTGCTGCAACGGTTGAGGAATGGGTCCATACAAAAGCAGGCCCAACGTCTCCAACGTTGGGCCAATGGCACCATATATAGGAGTCCAGAGCCAAGCCCATTACTGCCCATCAATACATCCTCCAACGGACAGAAACGCCTACATTAAAATTCATCCAATGGTACGAGCCCATGGCTGCTGCAACGGTTCAGGAACGAGTCCAAACAAAAGCAGGCCCAACGTCTCTTTTCTCCAACGGGCAGAAATGCCCGCATTAAAATTCATCCAATGGTACGAGCCCATAGCCATAGTCACATAATTCACGAATTATTCGCTGAATTCGCGAATAATTTGCGAATTTTTGACCAGCCGACTTAATCGCCGAATTAATCGGCGGGCCGAATAATTCATTAATTTCTTGCTTGAAATCCTTTCCGAACATTTTCCGAACACTTACCGAATCTTTTCCGAATACCTGCCGATTTTTTCCGAATATACGCCGAATCCGAATTTTCGACCTCACCTAATTATTCCCGAACGACGAATTTGTGACTATGCCCATGGCCATAGTCGCATAATTCGCGAATTATGCGCTGAATTCGCGAATTTTTGACCAGCCGACTTAATCGCCGATTAAGGCCGAATAAATTCATTAATTTCTTGCTCGAAATCTTACCCGAACATTTTCCGTACACTTACCGAATTTTTCCCGAATACCTGCCGATTTTTTCCGAATAGACCGCCGAATCCGAATTTTCGACCTCACACCGAATCTTTCCCGAATATCTGCCGTTTTTTTCCGTATAGATCGCCGAAGGCCATAGTCACATAATTCGCAAATTATTCGCTGAATTCACGAATAATTCGCGAATTTTTGACCAGCCGACTTAATCGCCGAATTGATCGGCGGGCCGAATAATTCATTAAATTCTTGCTCGAAATCCTTCCCGAACATTTTCCGAACACTTACCGAATCTTTCCTGAATACCTGCCGATTTTTTCCGAATAGATCGCCGAATCAGAATTTTCGACCTCACCGAATTATTCCCGAACGACGAATTTGCGACTATGCCCATTGGCGAATAATTCGCGAATTTTTGACCAGCCGACTTAATCGCCGAATTAATCGGCGGGCCGAATAATTCATTAATTTCTTGCTCGAAATCCTTCCCGAACATTTTCCGAACACTTACCGAATGTTTCCCGAATACCTGCCGATTTTTTCCGAATAGATCGCCGAATCCGAATTTTCGACCTCACCGAATTATTCCCGAAAGACGAATTTGTGACTATGCCCATTGGCCATAGTCCTATAATTCGCGAATTATTCGCTGAATGCACGAATTTTTGACCAGCCGATTTAATCGCCGAATTAATCGGCGGGCCGAATAAATTCATTAATTTCTTGCACGAAATCCTTCCCGAACATTTTCCGAACACTTACCGAATCTTTCCCGAATACCTGCCGATTTTTTCCGAATAGTTCGCCGAATCCGAATTTTCGACCTCACACCGAATGTTTCTCCAATACCTGCCGTTTTTTCCGTATAGATCGCCGAAGGCCATAGTCACATAATTCGCGAATAACACACGAATTTTTGACCAGCCGACTTAATCGCCGAATTAATCGGCGGGCCGAATAATTCATTAATTTCTTGCTCGAAATCCTTCCCGAATATTTTCCGAACACTTACCGAATTTTTCCCGAATACCTGCCGATTTTTTCCGAATAGATCGCCGAATCCAAATTTTCGACCTCACCGAATTATTCCCGAACGACGAAAGGCATAGACCCATAATTCGCTGAATGCGCGAATTTTTGACCAGTCGACTTGATCGGCGGTCTGAATAAATTCATTAATTTTTGACCATATATAGGAGTCCTGAGCCAAGCCCATTACTACCCATCAATACATTCTCCAACGGGCAGAAACGCCTACATTAAAATTCATCCAATGGTACGAACCCATGGCTGCTGCAACGGTTCAGGAACGGGTCCAAACAAAAGCAGGCCCAACGTCTCTCTTCTCCAACGGGCAGAAACGCCTGCATTAAAATTCATCCAATTGTACGAGCCCATGGCCATAGTAACATAATTCGCGAATTATTCGCTGAATTCGCGAATAATTTGCGAATTTTTGACCAGCCGACTTAATCGCAGAATTAATCGGCGGGCCGAATAATTCATTAATTTCTTGCTCGAAATCCTTTCCGAACACTTACCGAATCTTTCCCGATTACCTGCCGATTTTTTCCGAATAGATTGCCGAATCCGAATTTTCGACCTCACCTAATTATTCCCGAACGACGAATTTGCGACTGTGCCCATGGCCATAGTCGCATAATTCGCGAATTATTCGCTGAATTCGCGAATTTTTGACCAGCCGACTTAATCGCCGATTAAGGCCGAATAAATTCATTAATTTCTTGCTCGAAATCCTTCGCGAATATTTTCCGAACACTTACCGAATCTTTTCCGAATACCTGCCGATCGCGAATTATTCACTGAATTCACGAATAATTCGTGAATTTTTGACCAGCCGACTTAATCGCCGAATTAATCGGCGGGTCGAATAATTCATTAATTTCTTGCTCGAAATTCTTCCCGAACATTTTCCGAACGCTTACCGAATCTTTCCTGAATACCTGCCGATTTTTTCCGAATAGATCGCCGAATCCGAATTTTCGACCTCACCGAATTTTTCCCGAACGACGAATTTGTGACTATGCCCATTGGCGAATAATTCGCGAATTTTTGACTAGCCGACTTAATCGCCGAATTAATCGGCGGGCCGAATAATTCATTAATTTCTTGCTCGAAATCCTTCCCGAACATTTTCCGAACACTTACCGATTCTTTCCCGATTTTTTCCGAATAGATCGCCGAAGCCGAATTTTCGACCTCACCGAATTATTCCCGAATGACGAATTTGTGACTATGCCCATTGGCCATAGTCCCATAATTCGCGAATTATTCGCTGAATGCGCGAATTTTTGACCAGCCGACTTAATCGGCGGGCCGAATAAATTCATTAATTTCTTGCTCGAAATCCTTCCCGAACACTTACCGAATCTTTCTCTAATAATTTCTTTAATTCCTTTAATTTCTTCGGCCGATTAAGGCCGAATAAATTCATTAATTTCTTGCTCGAAATCCTTCGCGAACATTTTCCGAACACTTACCGAATCTTTTCCGAATACCTGCCAATTTTTTCCGAATAGACAGCCGAATCCGAATTTTCGACCTTACACCGAATCTTTCCTAAATACCTGCCGTTTTTTTCCATATAGATCGCCGAAAGCCATAGTCACATAATTCGCGAATTATTCGCTGAATTCACGAATAATTTGCGAATTTTTGACCAGCCGACTTAATCGCCGAATTAATTGGCGGGCCGAATAATTCATTAATTTCTTGCTCGAAATCCTTCCCGAACATTTTCCGAACGCTTACCGAATCTTTCCTGAATACCTGCCGATTTTTTCCGAATAGATCGCCGAATCCGAATTTTCGACCTCACCGAATTTTTCCCGAACGACGAATTTGTGACTCTGCCCATTGGCGAATAATTCGCGAATTTTTGACCAGCGAACACTTATCGAATTTTTTCCGAATACCTGCCGATTTTTTCCGAATAGACAGCCGAATCCGAATTTTCGACTTCACACCGAATCTTTCCTGAATACCTGCCGTTTTTTTCCGTATAGATCGCCGAAGGCCATAGTCACATAATTCGTGAATTATCCGCTGAATTCACGAATAATTCGCGAATTTTTGACCAGCCGACTTAATCGCCGAATTAATCGGCGGGCCGAATAATTCATTAATTTCTTGCTCGAAATCCTTCCCGAACATTTTCCGAACGCTTACCGAATCTTTTCTGAATACCTGCCGATTTTTTCCGAATAGATCGCCGAATCCGAATTTTCGACCTCACCGAATTTTTCCCGAACGACGAATTTGTGACTCTGCCCATTGGCGAATAATTCGCGAATTTTTGACCAGCCGACTTAATCGCCGAATTAATCGGCGGGCCGAATAATTCATTAATTTCTTGCTCGAAATCCTTCCTGAACATTTTCCGAACACTTACCGAATGTTTCCCGAATACCTGCCGATTTTTTCCGAATAGATCGCCGAATCCGAATTTTCGACCTCACCGAATTATTCCCGAACGACGAATTTGTGACTATGCCCATTGGCCATAGTCCCATAATTCGCGAATTATTCGCTGAATGCGCGAATTTTTGACCGGCCGACTTAATCGCCGAATTAATCGGCGGGCCGAATAAATTCATTAATTTCTTGCTCGAAATCCTTCCCGAACACTTACCGAATCTTTCTCTAATACCTGCCGATTTTTTCCGAATAGATCGCCGAATCCGAATTTTCGACCTCACACCGAATATTTTCCGAATACCTGCCGTTTTTTTCCGTATAGATCGCCGAAGGCCATAGTCACATAATTCGCGAATAATGCACGAATTTTTGACTACCCGACTTAATCGCCGAATTAATCGCGCCGAATTAATCGGCGGGCCGAATAATTCATTAATTTCTTGCTCGAAATCCTTCCCGAATATTTTCCGAACACTTACCGAATTTTTCCCGAATACCTGCCGATTTTTTCCGAATAGATCGCCGAATCCGAATTTTCGACCTCACCGAATTATTCCCGAACGACGAAAGGCATAATCCCAATAGTCCCATAATTCGCTGAATGCACGAATTTTTGACCAGCCGACTTGATCGGCGGGCCGAATAAATTCATTAATTTCTTGCTCAAAATCCTTCCCCGAAAATTTTCCGAACACTTACCGGATTTTTCCCGAATACTTGCCGATTGTTTCCGATTAGATCGCCGAATCCGAATTTTCGACCTCACACCGAAAATTTTCCGAATACCTGCCGTTTTTTTCCGTATAGGTCGCCGAAGGCCATAGTCACATAATTCGCGAATAATTCACGAATTTTTGACCAGCCGACTTAATTACCGAATTAATCGGCGGGCCGAATAATTCATTAATTTCTTGCTCGAAATCCTTCCTGAATACCTGCCGATTTTTTCCGAATAGATCGCCGAATTATTCCCGAACGACGAAAGGCATAGTCCCAATAGTCCCATAATTCGCTGAATGCGCGAATTTTTGACCAGCCGACTTGATCGCCGAATCCGAATTTTCGACCTCACACCGAAAATTTTCCGAATACCTGCCGTTTTTTTCCGTATAGGTCGCCGAAGGCCATAGTCACATAATTCGCGAATAATTCACGAATTTTTGACCATCCGACTTAATTACCGAATTAATCGGCGGGCCGAATAATTCATTAATTTCTTGCTCGAAATCCTTCCTGAATACCTGCCGATTTTTTCCGAATAGATCGCCGAATTATTCCCGAACGACGAAAGGCATAGTCCCAATAGTCCCATAATTCGCTGAATGCGCGAATTTTTGACCAGCCGACTTGATCGGCGGACCGAATAAATTCATAAATTTCTTGCCCGAGGATTTTCCTAACACTTACCGACCTCACACCGACCTTAAAAAGCCCAAGTCCATTAGCCCTTGAACCACTTCAAAGGTTAAGACACATTCTCATATATAAGGACAGCAACATCTTGTTGCCTAGGCGATGTGGGACTAAAGAAAAAGGAAAAATAGATTTTAAACCATTAAATAAAACATAAAATCCATCGACACAGATCGAACATCAACACTTAACCAAATTTGCAGACAGATGTTGGACACGCTGTAGATTGTATATTGTATAACTGTTGTATGCATGTCATTTACATGTTGTGTGTGTCTCTAGTAAAATAAAATATTAACATCATGTTTTCTTCTAAAGGACAAATTCATCAATGCATCAACTAATGTTTGTCAAAATGATAACTAGATGTTAGATTTAATTTTATTACTTGTTGTAACCAAATTACGTAGAACATAAAGTTATATCCTCATCACAAATTCGGTGTTTTGGTTCAATGAGATGGTATCAACTTCATATCCTACCAGGTATGCATTAAATAGAGGAATCAGAAATTAACGTTGCACAGAAGCCTAGATTTTGACCCAGAAAAGGATGCTCAACCTACGAGAACATGTTTTAAATTATATCCCTGGTTACAATATCGGAGTTTTGGTGTACATGCAGGGAATTTTAAGAAACCTGTGTTTCTAATCCCAAGTGATGGGAAAGTTGGTCAGGAATGAAAGTTGTGACTTGGGAGGTCAAGTTCAAGTAATGAGACCCAACAAACAGGAAGGAGCACAACTCAATAGGGATGGGGTTGATCTCGTATAGGCCAAACCTTATAACTCAAAACACTTACATGTTAGTATTTTAAAAGATGTAGTTATCTCGATTTTTTAGTCTGTCCCGAACCAAGAAAAAGAAGGAGGGTTCTGTTAGGCAGCTAACAACTAGCGTAAAACATACTCTG
Organism: Agapanthus africanus; assembly: GCA_030015575.1. Taxonomy (NCBI): domain Eukaryota; kingdom Viridiplantae; phylum Streptophyta; class Magnoliopsida; order Asparagales; family Amaryllidaceae; genus Agapanthus; species Agapanthus africanus. The sequence continues at coordinate 879,876,407 of JASDDO010000024.1, forward strand.
GTTTGTATGAAATGAATCATAAAGAAGAATGATATGTTAATTATTAATTTAATAGAGACAGTACTTAACAGAACAGAATGGAAAAGAAGGATTTATATGTTGACCAAATTTGGGATGAGGCTTACTGTTGTAATATATAGTTTGTGGTTCCTTCAATGATCTTCATGATATTCTGAAACTTCCTGGATCAAAGACCAAGTAGTTTAATAGCTTCTCGGATCAACTCCCCATACTTGTATTTCCTTCAAAACACAAAATGTAGGATCGCTAATTCAGATAGCCCACTATGCACTTTATTAGGTTCTTCCTCTGACTTAATGTAAGACAAATATGTTGTAGTTCAATTATATTATTAAATAATAAAAACCAACCCACTCTTTATTTGTGAAAATCAATATTTTCCATGTAAGCATGCTTTTTCTGTAAGTTAATTCATCTTTAGGAGCTATGAAATTGCTATCCTTTATATGCAAGTTCAATTATCATTTGCTAAGTTTCTAAGAAATGAAAATGTGTATGTTTTTGAAACCATGTGATGCTATAATTAGAATTGTAGGACTTGAAGATAAATGTTTTATAACTTCGTAAGCTCTGTATTGTTCATTACACTGCAGATATTGGATGTTTGTTCGCATTAGTTTGGAAGATGCGCAAAATATCAGAATGAAGTAAGCATTTATTTATTATTAATTGATTACTTGCTTAGAATTATTGCATGTATCCTTTTCAATCTATAACTATGGCTTTATTTTATTCGTTTCATGCACATCTGTATTCGTTGTTCGTTTTCCCACAATTGTTTCCGGTCATGTTGATGCTCATCTGTATATGTTTCTCTTGTATCCAATTTATCTGTGTTTCTGTATTCTTCAATTATGGTTGATGCATTTGTCAATTTTTAAACTATTTCCAAATTATATTTGTGATTGAAGAAAATATGGATATAGTAAATCCCCTAACGGATCTGAATGCATCTCTTATAGCAGGGACAAGAGAGGATTTTCCTCTCTAAAAGGAAAGAGATTAAAATTTCCACTTTTACCCTCATAAAAGAAGATGGAAAAAACTATTTACGGAACGAGGCGCTTCTAAGATAGGTTATTCATTATCGATGAACAAGCTTTCGTTCGAAGAGAAACAAAAGGAAAACAGAATAAATTGCATGCATCTAACTGATAATGCTCGGTACTGAAGACTCCCCAGATCATGACACGTGGCAGATGACGTGTCCCGGAGCTCACGAGAAAGAAGCAAGAAAGGTACAGTGGAAGCATGCCCCGGGCCTTCGACCCGAGAATGGTCCCGACCTTCAATGGCCTCCCAGACCACTCTTGTGCCCGCCTTACAAACACCCATTGGCTCGCCTCCGAGCCCTCCCGCACGCTGAGTTCCCTCAGCTCTCCTAGCTTGCCTCCGAACTATCGCTGAAACAAGCTCCTTCGGCCTCCCGCTCTTTTCCGAGCCTCACGCCGAGCTTAGCTTCCTCGGTCTCATCGACCGACCCACAGCGCAGATTACAGGCGCCTCCGCCACGGCTCCGCGAATCTCGCCAGACGCGAGATATCCGCCGCCCACGATCCCGCATTCCACGCCATCGCGTTCCCCCATTAACGGGCGTATCTCGTCATTAATGAGGGATCCCGTCTTTCACGCAGGCGCAACACCCGGGACGTAACGGCCGGCGTAAATATCGCGTCCGCCAGCCCATGGCTGCCACTATATAAACCCCTCTTCAGACGACTCAGGTAAGGAAACTTTACCCCAATAGGCCGTTACTCTGCTAAAAGACCCCGACTAACTTGATTGTCGGAGGGTCCACGGTGGTACAACTACCCCGAGACGTTTTTGCAGGTAGCTCGGGTTCATTCTTGAATCAAGCCTATTGAGATCCACACGCATTGAAAGGCTACCCTCAAATCCAATCTCAGCTATCCATCAACGCTCGCTACAGATCAACGGAAGATAACATCTGAAGGAGATCACCCAAATTTGCACGCGCATGGGCGCGAATCCTAAGATTCGATCGATTCTTCCAATGCTGCGCTGCCACATGGCGGGTATCCCGTGTTTCTCGGCGAATCGAAGTAGGAACGACGCGGATCCTGAGACGCCTCGCCACACCTATGCGCCTCTGCCACGTGCCGCCCGCGACGGTCACCCTTCCCGATATTCACACATCTCGGAAGGACGGGCAGAGCCTCGCAAGACCGAGCAGCTGCCCTGCTCGGTCTATCCTTAGTGGGTAGCTTCTTACCCATCTACGCTAAGGATCAAAGCCCTCGCCAAGAGACAACCGAGCAGCTACCCTGTTTGGTCCATCCATGGCTGGTAGTTCATTACCCACCGACGCCAAGGATCAAAGCCCTCGCTAAGAGGCAATCGAGCAGCTACCTTGCTCGGTCTATCCTTAGCGGGTAACTTCTTACCCATCTACGCTAAGGATCAAAACCCTCGCCAAGAGGCAACCGACCAGCTACCCTGCTTGGTCTATCCTTAGTGGATAACTTCTTACCCATTTACGCTAAAGATCAAAGCCCTCGCTAAGAGGCAACCGAGCAGCTACCCTGCTCGGTCCATTCATGGCTGGTAGTTCACTACCCATCGATGCCAAGGATCAAATCTCTCGCCAAGAGGCAACCGAGCAGCTACCCTGCTCGGTCCATCCATGGCTCGTAGCTCACTACCCACCGATGCCAAGGATCAAAAACCTCGCCAAGAGGAAACCGAGCAGCTACCCTGCTCGGTCCATCCATGGCTGGTAGTTCACTACCCACGGACGCCAAGGATCAAAGCCCTCGCCAAGAGGCAACCGAGCAGCTACCCTGCTCGGTCCATCCATGGCTGGTAGCTCACTACCCAACGACGCCAAGGATCAAAGCCCTCGCCAAGAGGCAACCGAGCAGCTCCCCTGGTCGGTCCATCCATGGCTGGTAGCTCACTACCCACCGACGCCAAGCATCAAAGCCCTCGCCAAAAGGCAACCGAGCAGCTATCCTGCTCGGTCCATCCATGGCTGGTAGTTCACTACCCACCGACGCCAAGGATCAAAGCCCTTACCAAAAGGCAACTGAGCAGCTACCCTGCTTGGTCCATCCATGGCTGGTAGTTCACTACCCACCGACGCCAAGGATCAAAGCCCTCGCCAAGAGGCAACCGAGCAGCTACCCTGCTCGGTCTATCCTTAGCGGGTAACTTCTTACCCATCTACGCTAAGGATCAAAGCCCTCGCCAAGAGGCAACCGAGCAGCTACCCTGCTCGGTCCATCCATGGCTGGTAGTTCACTACCCACCGACGTGAAGGATCAAAGCCCTCGCCAAGAGGCAACCGAGCAGCTACCTTGCTCGGTTTATCCTTAACGGGTAACTTCTTACCCATCTACGCTAAGGATCAAAGCCCTCACCAAGAGGTAACCGAGCAGCGACCCTGCTCGGTCCATCCATGGCTGGTAGTTCACTACCCACCGACACCAAGGATCAAAGCCCTCGCCAAGAGGCAACCGAGCAGCTACCCTGCTCGGTCTATCCTTAGTGGGTAGCTTCTTACCCATCTATGCTAAGGATCAAAACCCTCGCCAAGAGGCAACCGACCAGCTACCCTGCTTGGTCTATCCTTAGCGGATAACTTCTTACCCATTTACGCTAAAGATCAAAGCCCTCGCTAAGAGGCAACCGAGCAGCTACCCTGCTCGGTCCATTCATGGCTGGTAGTTCACTACCCATCGATGCCAAGGATCAAATCTCTCGCCAAGAGGCAACCGAGCAGCTACCCTGCTCGGTCCATCCATGGCTAGTAGCTCACTACCCACCGATGCCAAGGATCAAAAACCTCGCCAAGAGGCAACCGAGCAGCTACCCTGCTCGGTCCATCCATGGCTGGTAGTTCACTACCCACGGACGCCAAGGATCAAAACCCTCGCCAAGAGGCAACCGAGCAGCTACCCTGCTCGGTCCATCCATGGCTGGTAGCTCACTACCCACCGACGCCAAGGATCAAATCCCTCGCCAAGAGGCAACCGAGCAGCTACCCTGCTCGGTCCATCCATGGCTGGTAGCTCACTACCCACCGACGCCAAGCATCAAAGCCCTCGCCAAAAGGCAACCGAGCAGCTATCCTGCTCGGTCCATCCATGGCTGGTAGTTCACTACCCACCGACGCCAAGGATCAAAGCCCTCACCAAAAGGCAACTGAGCAGCTACCCTGCTTGGTCCATCCATGGCTGGTAGTTCACTACCCACCGACGCCAAGGATCAAAGCCCTCGCCAAGAGGCAACTGAGCAGCTACCCTGCTCGGTCTATCCTTAGCGGGTAACTTCTTACCCATCTACGCTAAGGATCAAAGCCCTCGCCAAAAGGCAACCGAGCAGCTACCCTGCTCGGTCCATCCATGGCTGGTAGTTCACTACCCACCGACGTGAAGGATCAAAGCCCTCGCCAAGAGGCAACCGAGAAGCTACCTTGCTCGGTTTATCCTTAACGGGTAACTTCTTACCCATCTAGGCTAAGGATCAAAGCCCTCACCAAGAGGTAACCGAGCAGCTACCCTGCTCGGTCCATCCATGGCTAGTAGTTCACTACCCACCGACGCCAAGGATCAAAGCCCTCGCCAAGAGGCAACCGAGCAGCTACCCTGCTCGGTCTATCCTTAGCGGGTAGCTTCTTACCCATCTATGCTAAGGATCAAAACCCTCGCCAAGAGGCAACCGACCAGCTACCCTGCTTGGTCTATCCTTAGCGGATAACTTCTTACCCATTTACGCTAAAGATCAAAGCCCTCGCTAAGAGGCAACCGAGCAGCTACCCTGCTCGGTCTATTCATGGCTGGTAGTTCACTACCCATCGATGCCAAGGATCAAATCTCTCGCCAAGAGGCAACCGAGCAGCTACCCTGCTCGGTCCATCCATGGCTAGTAGCTCACTACCCACCGATGCCAAGGATCAAAAACCTCGCCAAGAGGCAACCGAGCAGCTACCCTGCTCGGTCCATCCATGGCTGGTAGTTCACTACCCACGGACGCCAAGGATCAAAGCCCTCGCCAAGAGGCAACCGAGCAGCTACCCTGCTCGGTCCATCCATGGCTGGTAGCTCACTACCCACCGACGCCAAGGATTAAAGCCCTCGCCAAGAGGCAACCGAGCAGCTACCCTGCTCGGTCCATCCATGGCTGGTAGCTCACTACCCACCGACGCCAAGCATCAAAGCCCTCGCCAAAAGGCAACCGAGCAGCTATCCTGCTCGGTCCATCCATGGCTGGTAGTTCACTACCCACCGACGCCAAGGATCAAAGCCCTCACCAAAAGGCAACTGAGCAGCTACCCTGCTTGGTCCATCCATGGCTGGTAGTTCACTACCCACCGACGCCAAGGATCAAATCCCTCGCCAAGAGGCAACCGAGCAGCTACCCTGCTCGGTCTATCCTTAGCGGGTAACTTCTTACCCATCTACGCTAAGGATCAAAGCCCTCGCCAAGAGGCAACCGAGCAGCTACCCTGTTCGGTCCATCCATGGCTGGTAGTTCACTACCCACCGACGTGAAGGATCAAAGCCCTCGCCAAGAGGCAACCGAGCATCTACCTTGCTCGGTTTATCCTTAACGGGTAACTTCTTACCCATCTACGCTAAGGATCAAAGCCCTCACCAAGAGGTAACCGAGCAGCTACCCTGCTCGGTCCATCCATGGCTGGTAGTTCACTACCCACCGACGCCAAGGATCAAAGCCCTCGCCAAGAGGCAACCGAGCAGCTACCCTGCTCGTTCTATCCTTAGCGGGTAGCTTCTTACCCATCTACGCTAAGGATCATGCCCTTGCCAAGAGGCAACCGAGCAGCTACCCAGCTCGGTCTTAAAAGCGGCGGTCACCGTTCCAAATCGACCTACCCTCAACAAGCGATCACCACCTCGACTTCGGGGCCATAAATACGCTGACCTTACACCGATCTTTGCACACTTGAAAAATGACTGGATTTAACCCGACGCACGATCGCCAACTAAAGGACCGGCCGCCGAAGGGACATTCATCAGGCGAGCAAAATGAGACATTACCACAAACTGGAACATTGCTACAAACAAAATTTCTGCAAAAGGTTTTATTCACAACTCAGAAGTCTTTACAAAGGTATTCTGGGCTCCTCGGCCTTACAAAATCGCCCGAAAGCCTACAAAATCCCAAAACAAAAACAAAAATATACAAAAAAGGAAAGGACAGGGAGACTTAGGCCTCAGGGCCAGGAAGGACCTCGACCTGCTCCGCGGCCACCTCGGGAGCCGGGGCGACTGTTTGAGGGTCGGCAACCACCGCAAGGACTTCGGCATTGGGAGCCGGGGTGACCACCTTTTCCCCGATGCCCCCACCGAGGGCCTTCCCCCTGGCGACGCGTCCGGAGGCATCCCCTGCCCCTCACCCTCGAGGGGGTACTCGAACCGGAGCTTACCGTCGGGAAACTCTGGCATTAGTGCCTTGACGGCGTCAAGGGCATCATGCCAGACGAGAGCCGAGGCTTCGGCGAGGTCGGCGTAGAACTGATCCGGCATTCTGTAGGTCTCCACCGCCTTCGTGGCCCGGAGGTCGGCGCGCCTCACCGCCTCCTTCATCGCCTCGTTCTCCCTCTTGAGGGTGTCTAGGGTCTTCTTCAGGGTAGCGGCGAGCACCCTGGCATTCTCCAACTTGGCCTCGACGGCCTTGTTGGACTCCATCATAACCCGGAAGGTCTCCCGGCAGTTGGAGTTCACCCGATCCTTGGCCCCACCCGGTCTTCGAGGGCGGCGATCCTCTCATTCGCCTCGCGCAGCTCCCGGCTCAAGCCCTCCTCCCGCAAGGTGTACATGCCAGCGATCTGCATCGCCGGGGCAATCTCCTCGTCCTCCATGCTGACAACGAGGGCGCAGTGCTGGAGGACCTGGGGAAAACAAAAGGAGGGGTTAAAAAGAAAAGGGGGCACCCAATTTTGCGAAACAAAAAAGTACTTAATAAAAACCCGAGCGGAAGGCGAACACTGACGTGCACGGCCTCCTGGGCTATGGCCGCCATTTGGGCCCTGAGGGTCCCCCGAGGAATTTTGCCCCCGGCCGACCTTTCCATTTCCGAGAGCGGCTGTCGACGACGGAAAGCCCCGAGGGCACCTCGAAGCGAAGATTCCCTTCGTCCATGAAAATCGGAGAGGCTGGGGTACGGGGCACCATTCTATAGTGCCTCTTGAGGAGGGGCGCGGGAACATCTTCCTCGTCTCCCACCTCCAAGATCCGGGGTTCCTGCCCCCGAGTGCGTTTGCGGCTCTGCGCGTGGTCGGCCTCCGAGGCCTGGGGCATGCTGGAGGGCCTGGACGGGGCGGCCACCGCCGACCCCGGGATCGCAGCGCTGCTGGACGGGCCAGCGCCTCCGGCCTTCCTCCCTTTCTTCTCGGCCAGGGCAGCTGATTGATCGTGAAAAAGTGTTTGTAGAATAACCGCAATCAATAACGGTGTCGCGTGTAGCTAGACCGAGATGAGTACGGGTCGTCCTCAGGGAAATGTTGAATCTTTTAATCTTAGTTTAGATGTGTTGATTAGGAAGAGGAAGAAGAATAGATAATGGTGAAGAATGGTTGTAGATTCTAGATCTACGTCAAACACGAATGCAGAATATAGATCTAGATTAACTACGGATGTAGGTTTTATAATAGAAGGGGGCTTGTAGGGTTCTTTAAGATTTAGTAGTCATGGATGATTAATTAAAAATTACTCATTTTATTTTTTAATAGATTTAAAACTAGATCGACGGTGATGCATATAGATTAGGGTTTCTGGAGGGAAAAAGGGTTCCCACTCTTAACCCCTATCTTGATATGGATCTTCATTCATGTCTAGCCTTTACCAAAACAATTGTTAATCTAATCTCTAATCGTGGTCGTGAATATCAATGAATTGATAGCGCACCCGATTAGGATGTTAACTATTCTTTTCATAATGTTTATAAACTTTATAGGACGTAAAAAGAGTTTAAGAATCTTCACCATCCATTAATCTACCCTAATCCTACGAAGCCTAACAAGCGGAGAATTACTCGCGCATGTTGGGAAAAGAACAGATAGAAAGGGAAATCATATTGAAAACTACAGAAAATAAAATGATATAAGAAAACAGCTACCTTTATTAATCAACAAGATCAAGTACACTTTGTTCCTTTACAAAATGATTACAAACCCTTAGTTTGTTTCTCGATCTCTTCTAAGGAGGTAAATGAACTGTCGATGATCAACCAGGATTCTTGAGCCGTCGTGGACTTCGTGATCGCATCGGTTTGATGATTTTTCCAAGAGGCTCTCGGTCCTTATTTATAGTCACAGACCCAGAATATTTAGTTTCCTAATAAGGCAACTAGCTGTTAGAATCCTACCCAAAAAATCCAAGATCCCAACTCTTCATAAGTGCGGCGGAACCGCGGCCATTAGGTAGGTTTGGCCGTGGATCCGCAGTTGGTTAGGGGATTTAGGGCTTCATTTTTCTGGGGTTTCATATCTGTAGTACTTGGTGATCTTTTGAGTATCTAGACTTTGAAAATATTCTCTACGTTTCTGCAAGATTTGGTTTCTTCAATTTACTTGAATATCTTCGGCAGATTTGATCTCCCCAACTTAGATTTTCTTGAAACTTCAGTCATGATATAATTCCTGCACAATTATCTCAATAAATGATATTAGTAGAATTTGTTTTTATTGAGATATTATCTTAATCATTTGTCATGATATTTTAGTTTTAAGAGAATTGGTCAAAGATATTTAATAAGGTAAGCATATTTAAATAGACCAAATATTACATGAATATTATATGCTTACATTTTTCTTCATAATGTTAATTATAATATATAAACACACGAAAATAGTATTTTTACAGATAAACCCTCATATGTGTCATATTTATAATAAACACCTTTTATTATATAGAAATAGTAGGAAAAATGTCATATTAAAAGTGCAGTTTTATCAACTGAACAAATACACCCAAACTTAACTTTGATCGTCCCGAGCAAACTAGTTATTCAAGAGAATGAGAAAAAGAAAAAGAAAAAGAAAAAGAAAAAGCTAAGTAGCACACTTTTGTAGGCAACATGATTGCACTGAGTACGTGCAACAAGCCGTTAAACCTCTAGGTGTCCCTAGTAGGAGGAGTGTTGTCTCCTAAGGGTTTTCAGCGGATTACACCCACAAAATTCTCTAATAAAAGAAAGATAGTGAAAGTTATATATGAAGATAAGAACTATAAAAGAAAGAACTTGAAAATAAGAGTTTCCAACTACACCAGCCTTTCGGTTGTCATGAGCCCTGGCTTAATGGTCTTGAAAAAATGTTAGAAATCACATAATCAGTCAATAAAACATAGCATTTAGTCTTCCTTCCTGTCTTTCTTCCAAACATTGATCATACACCCCTACGTGTGTGTAAAAGACATCCCTACACTTAAAAAATTCAATTCAAGCTATCATACTCCTGTCCATCTTCCAAATTACTTTTTAGTCGGTGAATTTTTTTATGAAATTGCTCACACATACTTCATGCGACCGTTAATACTTCTTGAGGTACTAACCGAACGATTACAAAATGTGCTTGCGTATTAAGGTGTAATTCCTCGTCTTGCAACACCTAAGGCTTAGCAGTGGCTCTCAAACCAGTTGGTCTAAGACACTAGGTGATAAAGCACCCTCGCTATATATTTTTTTTATGCTGTCTTGGTAATTACAAAACTAGTGTTCATTTTCTTCTTCTTCACCTCTTATATTTTATTTTATTCTCCTTCATACTAAGGCTTTTAGACAGGAGCATTTCAAGGTATCCTCTACTATCCCAAGTTTCAAGATGTGTGTAAGTGCGTATAGTAGGGTATCAACGTTCAAATGTTTAGCTTCAAGAATATGGACTATTTTTCAGACTTATTTTTATCCTCAGAGTAGTAATTTGCTTCATCTTACTAACCCTTGGGACAACAGCTCATAACTATTTATTGCTATTTTCATTTAAGAAAACATCTAATTTTCTTACTTTTCTCAAACTATTCCTATCTTTCATATGTAAATTTTCACTTTCAAACTTTTATTATCAATTTTTTTTAATGCGTAAATAAGCACAAACCTCTCCCAAACCTGTTTGCAGCAGTGTCCTCACTGTTGTTTCTTTTAAATCTCAAAAACCTGTAGATTTAGGAGGAAAGGTTATTAACGGGGGCAACAAAAATTGAAAGTGAAAATCCTCCCGCAAACTTATTTTTGGCTCATAATTTTGAGGACAAATTTTATTTTCAAGAGCCAAAAATATAACCACCCCAAACTTGAGTTAAACAATATTAAGCATTTTAAGGGGGGTAAAGTTATTTGGTCAATATAAAACTTTATAAAGACCAAAAGTTAATACCAACCATTCAAAAATTTTATCAATGTAACGTATTGGTCGGTGGAAGAACATGTTATATAGAGCCAAGAATAAATGGGGAAGAGATAAGTGGTGGTATGGAAAGGGTTTGCGTGGACGTGAATGTGAAGAGATAAGAGGTGATGATAAATAAAAATGAGAATGTGAATGATCAGAAATGAGTGGAATATTGGCATTCTCGTATTTTATAAGAAGAAAGGGTGGTGGTTCAACTTCTATACGTGGAGATTGATTAATCACAAAATCCGTGTTGTTTAGGAATGCAAGTTCGTCAGCAAAAAGTTCTTCAAAACTTTCATCGATGGTGTAATTGAACATTTTGCTGTCAGCAAGTTTTGTGCCAGAATTTATGATACTTGATTTGTTAAAAAATTATGGAGGTAGGAGACTCGTAAAACTCATCTACCTCATTTTCAAAAGTATCCAAATCAAGTTGTCTTTCTGGAATTATCAAACTTGAATTATCGGATTGTGATTCTGTCACGCCCCGCTTCCCGGTATACGGCGAAGGGGACGCGACGAGGCCGCTACGTATTTACTGTGAAGTAAATACGCTAAGCGTATCTAAGCAATATAAAAGTAAATACAAAAGAGACAAGATATATAAATTGAACAGCAACTTTATTTATTAACATTCTTTTGTACAATGCATGAAAAGTAAATACAACTGGATAAAAAAACAATGCCTAAACAATGGCATAATAAAAATGAAAGTACTGAATGGAAAGTGTACAATGACTAGAGCTCAGGGTTTTCTCTATACTGATCCAAGTCTTCTGCAGTTGGCTCGATCTCTGACGGGTCCAAATCACCTGACGACATTCAAAGAAGAAAGAAATAGAATGTCGTCAGCGAACAGGTCGTTCGGTAAATCCCAAAGATAAGTGGAAAGTAGAATAGATAGATAAGAAAGTATCTTTTAAAGTTGTATAATATTGTTGTAATGTTGTATTAACACTGTTATTTGTAGCTTGGTACAGAAGAATGCCAGTGTATACGAGAGGGGTCTTTATATGCTAGAGACCAGGGCAAACGGAATATAGAGTAGAAGGCTCCGTTAGAAGGCCCGGAACAACGGCAATTGGATTCATGTTAGGTGTCTAAAATCTTGCAGTCTTGTGCCACTTTTAACACCTTCCGTACCAATCTACCCCTTAAACCCCGTAGTGTTTTGATTGTATTATTTGTCTTGTAAATTGTATTGATTGTATAATTGATTGACTGACCGAAACCATGATATCAGTAAACGGTTGTAACCGTATAATCATGTAAATGGAATAACTGTAGAACCATGTCAATGTAATGTATATTCATGGTTCGGTTCAGTCAAGTTGTATAGATTGATAATTGGATTCATGGACTCATGTTGAATTGTAATATTGAAGATTGTAGATTGTAGACTGTAAATTGTAGATTGTAGATTGTAGTTGAATCCTATTCAAGTCAGATTATAATGAGACTCGCTCTGAGTTAGACAATTAGCAAAGTAAATTGAAGTCCTGATTGTTTTTATTAATTTGTCTACCTTAGATAGGCAAGCACCCACTTCTCCGGCTCCCTGAAGCTCAAGAGATTAGTCCCGCTTAAACCTATGTTTACTAGGGTCCTTATGGTAAATTATAGAACTTGAGGAGGTTTTATGTAAAAATACTTCTATATACTTTTCAAAATACACCCCAAGTATTTATTATTCGTCTTTAGAGGTATAATGAATGTGGATTTTATATAGTGATATTTCTAGTGAAAATATCCTAATTTCAGAAATAAAGGTATTTATTTGTAATATTAATTCGTGTGGAAGTCATGGTATTTTAGTGTAAAATTGATTCTTGTGATTTTTAGAAAAAATGTGGAATATTTATATCATAACAAAATAGGTATTTTAATGATAAATATACATATATTTATACAAAAATAATTTTAATATATTTTTTTATATTCTAAAAATCTTATTTTCTTAAGATATCGTATTTTAAATCTTTCGAGACCGAATGCTCCTTACGGAGGTCTGAATCTTGCACTACTAAGCCCGAGGATGTGGGATAATCCGCACCATCCCGAACGGGTTCTCCAAAATGGGTTGTAGCGGCGCTTTGCAAAGATTGTATAAATACTAAATCCTTTAGAAAACAGTTTTATTAAGTAAATGGTATTTATTTGTAAAGATGTCAATTTTCCGTATTTTATGTTCTAGGGTCTCCTAAATCAATTAGAATATTCCTAACTGGTCCAAAACGACAAGTTGTGAGATACCTCAAATCGCCTCTTCACCGTCAATTATGGCCAGGTAAGTACAAGTGAAGAAAGGAGGGATCCGCTCACGAATCACCGTGAGACGGGCCTTTTAAAATTACTTTTCTCACTTGCCTAGCCTAGACACCACAAAGTCAGGTTTAGATAAACGACTGATGTCCACAACCTATCCTATTTTCATAAGAAGTGGTATTTATTTGCAAGGGCGCACCTCGTCAAGTCAGTGAAGCGAAGCGATGTTTCAATACTAAATCTTTTAGAATTGGTTTTATTAAGTAAAGGGTATTTAAATGAAATGTTTGTTTTCCCGTATTCTGAGTTCTCGAGGGTATCATGTTAGGTTGTATATGAGTGTGTGAGGAGGTAGGTCGTTACCTCGTGATTTACTTTAAAGGTATAACAAGTTTAATGGAGTTAAATGTAGAATTGAAACAATGTGGTATTTAAGTGAAAAATACGAAAAATTGGAATAGCCATCATTTTATGAAATGAAACTTGATCAATTTGGTTGATTAGTGTTTAATAGTCAACATGAGAGATTTTAAGCATAATTGTATTAACGAGAAGTGGGGTTTTATGAAGAAACCGAATCGGAAATCGGATTTGTTCCGATTCCGTTGGGTTTTGTAAATCCGTATTTTTAGAATAGAAAATAGAGATAGAAAATGGGACTTACAGGTTTTAGGACACACAAGAGGGTGAGAGGGAAGTAGTGGAATCACCGATGTGTTGCGTCGTCGCCGGGAGTTCCTAGAACGATCGCCGGAAGTTCCGCCGGGAATTCGTCGGAGCTTCGCCTCGAGCTTGTTTTCAAAGTGCACAAGATTCTTGGAAATTTTTAGAGAGTTGACTCAGAATTTGGGGGTGAGAGGGTAGTGTGTAGGGTTGGTATTTATAGGGTTAGGCTAGGGTTAGGGTAGATAAAAAGTTTGAAATAAAAATGTGATAAAATATAATAAAAATATATTAAAAGTGGAGTAATTGGTGTTTTTAAAGAGTTCTAGAAATGTTCTAAGGCTAAAATTTTGCAGGTGTGTAGGTAATATGAAAAGACACAACTTTCATGTTGGGGTTGTCGCCGGAATTGGCCGACTCGGCCGTGACTCGGTCAGAGGACTGAGTCGGCCGAGTCAAGGCCGATTTGGCCGATTCCCGGCCGAGTCAGGTGGCCGGGATCCTCCCCGACGGTTCATCTAACCCCTGGCAATGTTACATTTTTGGGTGTAGTGGGGTTTTTTTAAGATATGCACGTGTAAACTCTTGGTATTCTAAAGGTTTTTAAAAAAATCAATATTAAAAATAATGTGGGGTATGAGATTTGAACTCTGGTGGCTTGATTCAGCAGTGCAAGGTACTTCCAATGAGCTACAAGCTCCTTCCTGTAATTATGGAGCTAATTAATTACTTAAAGTAATAACAGTAAATGTAAATACCCTAAATATATATTAATTTTAAAGCAAATTTTCGTACACTAAAAATGGAGTTGTTACATTCTTTTAACTTGTAATTAAAAAGCAAAATAATTACTTATCTCTTGTGCTCAGGCTAAAATACCCCTTTATGGATTTTGAAAAAAATATTTGAAAAAATTTGTATATGAAATTTAGGGTTGTTACATTCTACCCTCCTTATAAAAATTTCGTCCTCGAAATTTGTAAAAGGAAAGCGTAACAAATTCAAGGAAAGTTTGATGTCTGGAGTACTTGATAGTGTATAAAAATAACAAAGTGATACAAGGATGAAAAAGGCTTACCGGTGTTACCTTGACCTACAGTCTTGGCTTCTACGGCTTCTAATGTGAATGTCTGTCGCCGTGGTACATTCTTTCTAACTGGAGGCACATTCTGTCTTTGGGGCCTGTTTCTCTGTCCTCCAGGCATGTCCCTCATCGCTTGTTGGAATTGGCGAGTAGGCTGTGCAGGTGGTGGAGCAGGTAGTGCATAACGAGATGCAGGAGCCTGGATAGCTGGCCGCTGTGGGTAGTTGGTGGGTGTGTAAGCTGAGTTGCTATTATAAGGACAATTCCCAATTCCATGGTTGGATGCGCCACAAATTAGACACAGGCCTTTTGCGCGCCTACAGTTCTTCCACAAGTGTCCCTTTCTTCTACAGTAGTAGCAGAAATCTGGACTCGACTGATTATTGGTTTCTTCTGGTCTCCTGGGTTCAAACGATGGCCTGGAAGAGGCTCCTCCTGCTATTTGAGTGGCAGGGCATTTCAAACAGGCAGATTAGGGTCTGCCCCTCGCCTTTATCACTGCCTCATAACTGCGGGCAGCTTCCAAAGTATCTTCATGAGTCGGAAATTTCCCTGTGGCTAGTGCAGCCTGGATTTCCGTGTCCAAACCTTGTTGAAATCGACGGGCTCTGATCTCATCCGTCGATATCAGGTGTGCCGCAAATCTGTTACGGCCTTGTGTTAGCTGTATAGTATGTGACATTAAAAATTTGAAATACTGTGACATATCTTACCGACTGAGCATGGTGAATTCAGCGTCATACTTATCTACTGACTTGTCCCACCTCGAACCTTGTTGTAGATGAATGAACTGATGTTCCATGGCAAACCTGGCAGTCACAGAGAACTACTTCGCGTCGAACTTATCGCGAAAAGTCTTCCATTCAATGGGCTGATCAAGACGGCTTTCTTCCGCCTTCTACCAGTTCCGTGCATTGTCCGTGAGTTGCAGCTTTGCAACTCGGACCCAAGCTATTTCTGGCACTTATGCTGCTGCCAGATCATCCTCGATACTTTGAGCCCATTCCTCAGCTTCCAGTGGGCTTCCCTTTCCTGAGAACTGTTTGGGGTGTAAAGCTCTGAATTGCTTCACCCCAGGTGCTTCAGTCTTGAGACGGTTCAAGAGCTGTTGCTGTCCCTCAAGGAGGCTGCGGATCGCCTCAAGCAGAACTGTTTGCTCGGTGGGTGGAGCAGGAACAGTAAGTACGATTGGTAGTGGAGGTGGAGTGTTGTTGAAGTTGGCGCTTGTGTTATTTGGTGAATCCATAACCTTGAAGAAAAATTTAGGTTAAGACAGATTCAAGTACATGAAATGATAAGATTCAAGGAATATGAAATTGTAAGATTTAAGGAACATGAATTGTAAAGAATGTTTTAGTTGCTGGTTCTTGTGTTATATTGCTTAGGTTTGTTCACGCAGAACAGAACTACATAGTATGGTTCTATACAGCTCTGACCTGCATGGGCCACCAACAAAACCCATCACGTCCCGCTTCCAGGTATACGGCGAAGGGGACGCGACGAGGCCGCTACGTATTTACTGTGAAGTAAATACGCTAAGCGTATCTAAGCAATATAAAAGTAAATACAAAAGAGACAAGATATATAAACTGAACAGCAAATTTATTTATTAACATTCTTTTGTACAATGCATGAAAAGTAAATACAACTGGATAAAAAAACAATGCCTAAATAATGGCGTAACAGAAATGAAAGTACTGAATGGAAAGTGTACAATGACTAGAGCTCGGGGTCTTCTCTGTACTGATCCAAGTCTTCTGCAGTTGGCTCGATCTCTGACGGGTCCAAATCACCTGACGACATTCAAAGAAGAAAGAAATAGAATGTCGTCAGCGAACAAGTCGCTCGGTAAGTCCCAAAGATAAGAGAAAAGTAGAATAGATAGAATAAGAAAGTATCTTTTAAAGTTGTATAATATTGTTGTAATGTTGTATTAACACTGTTGTTTGTAGCTTAGTACAAAAGAATGTCAGTGTATACGAGAGGGGTCTCTATATGCTAGAGACCAGGGCAAACGGAATATAGAGTACAAGGCTCCGTTAGAAAGCCCGGAACAACGGCAATTGGATTCAGGTTAGGTGTCTTAAATCTTGCAGTCTTGTGCCACTTTTAACACCTTCCGTACCAATCTACCCCTTAAACCCCGTAGTGTTTTGATTGTATTGTTTGTCTTGTAAATTGTATTGATTGTATAATTGATTGACTGACCGAAACCATGATATCAGTAAACGGATGTAACCGTATAATCATGTAAATGGAATAACTGGAGAACCATGTCAATGGAATGTATATTCATGGTTCGGTTCAGTCAAGTTGTATAGATTGATAATTGGATTCATGGACTCATGTTGAATTGTAATATTGAAGATTGTAGACTGTAAATTTTAGATTGTAGATTGTACTTGAATCCTATTCAAGTCAGATTATAATGAGACTCGCTCTGAGTCAGACAATAAGCAAAGTAAATTGAAGTCCTGATTGTTTTTATAATTTGTCTACCTTAGATAGGCAAGCACCCGCTTCTCCGGCTGCCTGAGGCTCAAGAGATTGGTCCCGCTTAAACCTATGTTTACTGGGGTCCTTATGGTAAATTATAGAACTTGAGGAGGTTTTATGTAAAAATACTTTTATATACTTTTCAAAATACACCCCAAATATTTATTATTCGTCTATAGAGTTGTAATGAATGTGAATTTTATATAGTGATATTTCTAGTGAAAATATCCTAATTTCATAAATAAAGGTATTTATTTGTAATATTGATTCGTATGGAATTCATGGTATTTTAGTGTAAAATTGATTCTTGTGATTTTTAGAAAAAATGTGGAATATTTATATCATAACAAAATAGGTATTTTAATGATAAATATACATATATTTATACAAAAATAATTTTAATATATTTTTTTATATTCTAAAAATCTCATTTTCTTAAGATGTCGTATTTTAAATCTTTCGAGACCGAATACTCCTTGCGGAGGTCTGAATCTCGCACTACTAAGCCCGAGGATGTGCGATAATCCGCACCATCCCGAATGGGTTCCCCAAAATGGGTTGTAGCAGCGCTTTGCAAAGATTGTATAAATACTAAATCTTTTAGAAAACAATTTTATTAAGTAAATGGTATTTATTTGTAAAGATGTCAATTTTCCGTATTTTATGTTCTAGGGTCTCCTAAATCAACTAGACTATTCCTAACTGGTCCAAAACGACAAGTTGTGAGATACCTCAAATCGCCTCTTCATCGCCAATTGTGGCCAGGTAAGTATAAGTGAAGAAAGGAGGGATCCGCTCACGAATCACCGTGAGACGGGCCTTTTAAAGTTACCTTTCTCACTTGCCTAACCTAGACACCACAAAGTCAGGTTTAGATAAACGACTGATGTACACAACCTATCCTATTTTCATAAGAAGTGGTATTTATTTGCAAGGGCGCACCTCGTCAAGTCAGTGAAGCGAAGCGATGTTTCAATACTAAATCTTTTAGAATTGGTTTTATTAAGTAAAGGGTATTTAAATGAAATGTTTGTTTTCCCGTATTCTGAGTTCTCGAGGGTATCATGTTAGGTTATATATGAGTGTGTGAGGAGGAAGTTCGTTACCTCGTGATCTACTTTAAAGGTATAACAAGTTTAATGGAGTTAAATGTAGAATTGAAATAATGTGGTATTTAAGTGAAAAATACGATAAATTAGAATATCCATTATTTTATGAAATGAAACTTGATCAATTGGTTGATTAGTGTTTAATAGTCAACATGAGAGAGTTTAAGCATAATTGTATTAACGAGAAGTGGAGTTTTATGAAGAAACCGAATCGGAAATCGGATTTGTTCCGATTCCGTCGGGTTTTGTAAATCCGTATTTTTAGAATAGAAAAGAGAGATAGAAATTAGGACTTACAGGTTTCAGGACACACAAGAGGATGAGAGGGAAGTAGTGGAATCACCGATGTGTTGCGTCGTCGCCGGGAGTTCCTAGAACGATCGCCGAAAGTTCCGCCGAGAATTCGTCGGAGCTTCGCCTCGAGCTCATCTTCAAAATGCACAAGATTCTTGGAAATTTTTAGAGAGTTCGCTCAGAATTTGGGGATGAGAGGGTAGTGTGTAGAGTTGGTATTTATAGGGTTAGGCTAGGGTTAGGGTAGATGAAAAGTTTAAAATAAAAATGTGATAAAATGTAATAAAAATATATTAAAAGTGGAGTAATTGGGGTTTTTTAAGAGTTCTGGAAATGGTCTGAGGCTAAAATTTTGCAGGTGTGTAGGGAATGTGAAAAGACACAACTTTCATGTTGGGGTCGTCGCCGGAATCGGCCGACTCGGCCGTAACTCGGCCGTGACGTTCGGAGGACTGAGTCGGCCGAGTCGAGGCCGATTTGGCCGAATCCCGGCCGAGTCAGGCGGCCGGGATCTGCCCCGACAGTTCATCTAACCCCTGGCTGACTCGGTCGGGATCCCCCCCGACGGTTCATCTAACCCCTGGCAATGTTACATTTTTTGGGTGTAGTGGGGTTTTTGTGAGATATGCACGTGTAAACTCTTGGTATTTTAAAGGTTTTAAAAAAAATCAATATTAAAAGTAATGTGGGGTATGGGATTTGAACTCTGGTGGCTTGGTTCAGCAGTGCAAGGTACTTCTAATGAGCTACAAGCTCTTTCTTGTAATTATGAAGCTAATTAATTACTTAAAGTAATAACAGTAAATGTAAATACCCTAAGTATACATTAATTTTAAAGAAAATTTTTGTATACTAAAAATGGAGTTGTTACATTCTTTTAATTTGTAATTAAAAAGAAAAATAATTACTTATCTCTTGTGCTCAGGCTAAAATACCCCTTTATGGATTTTGAAAAAAATATTTGAAAAAATTTGTATAGAAAATTTAGGATTGTTATAGATTCATCAACACTCACTGAAATTATAGGAAGAATAAAAGAAGAACCTGAGAAAGTAGAAGGTGAAATGGGTAAACAAATTGGTGTGTCGAGTATCGCTGAACCAGATGTGGGAGATAAAGGCTGAATTTCGGTCTGTTGTTCGGTTATACAATTATCATCAACTTCAAGACGCATATGGGATTCGGGAAGAATAATTAAAGGCTCGAGATGATGACCATAAGGAAGTGAAAGGACCTGATGAATTGGTGGGACAAACTCATCCAAAATTTCGGGTTCATCATTCAATATATCCCCTACGTCAATCTCCTCATTCAAGTGAAGGTTAGAATTCTCAAATACCTCATTAAAATTATGGTTTTCAATCAATTTTGGTTAAGGAGTGGAGGTGTAGAGATCACAAGGGTTGGGTATTGTTTCACTTGAAATGGATCCTTCACAATCGGGTAAATCAAACACTACAAAGTCACACAACTTATCAGACATTGTATCTTCAATTGATAAATCATTTGGTGTACTCGATGAATCTGTGAAACTAGAGTTGGGGATTTCAGTTTGGAATGGGGAGGTTTGATTAGGAAGGGTGTACAGTTCACTCTCACTACTCAAATTCTCACTTTGTCCTATGGCCATATCATACACTAAATTTTTTTGAGCTAGTTCAAAACTAGTTGCTCGTTTGTACTCAGCTATGCTTTCTGCCAATTCCTTTCTGAGGCGGCGCATCAATTCCACACCTTCTTCTAATTTCCGCTCAAGACTAGACTTGGGTCGATAAGGGGTTTCAGCATAAGATTGAAATTCTTGTGGATAATTAAAACTCCCAAATGACTGATTAGAAGGGCTGTCTAGAGAAGGTGTAAAAGTTGGGTAGAATTGATAGGAATTGAATGGTTGTGAAAATGGGGCAGGAGTAGGATCAACATTATAATAGAAAAATATTGATATGGGTTGGTTGGTTGGATATTTTCAATAGACATCATATATGCCACAAACCGATTATGAAATTCTTCTTTAGAAAGTGGTGGTGATGGTTGATGTTGGTCCGGATTGAAACTTTGGCCGTTAGCCCTCGCTATATGCTCAGCAATGGACATGCATTTAGGGGTATCCTCACTCGGAGTATCAACATAAGAAGATGTAGAATTTGGATACGGTTGATATGACCTGGAGTGAGGTGGCCAACTGTTTCTTTTCATTTGTTCTATTTGGATTACCCAAGCGATCTCTTAAAGACATGGGAGAGTCGGATGGTATACCAAAGCGATTACGAAGATAAGAAATATCTGGTTGTGGATAGCAAAGCTTGGCAAGAGTTCGTCTATTTGGATTACCCATTATAAGAAGAAAAGAGGGGGGAAGGGTAAAAAGGAAAAGAAAAAAAATTGGATTGTTTTGCTTTAAAAGTGGACTTGGGGGTTGACTCAAAAAATCACAAAATGCACAAGCAAGCCCGAGAACTAAGGTTACCTAGGTCAAGCACTAGACTGCTCCTAGACTTCCAAAGGACAAGCCGTAGGATCAATCATCTACCACCTTTTTATAACTCTTGTGGCCAGGTAAGTGGGAGGTATCCGCTATACGAATCACCGAAAATAGCGGGCCTAATTAAGTAACCACTTGCCTTAGACACACTTGCCTAGACACCACAAAAGAAATGCAGATAAGCGATAGATTACCCACGACCTTCCTCTGTCCTATTTGAGCGCGACAGTCCTTAGGGTCTTGATCTAGATGTTTTTTTTAATTAATATAGGGTTATGCGGATGCTCGTTTTGTAATTTGTGGGGGCCTAGGAAGGGTAATGAAATCCCCACCTAATCTGAATTATGGTCTTGCCCCTTAAAGTCCGTATTAAAATATGCAAAAACAACCCAATTACAAAACTTGCAAAAAGATTTTTGAGCGGCGATATTTTGCAAAGAATCCTGCAGGAAAGATATTTTATTGGATTTTAGAGGAGAGAGAGAGAGTTGAGAAATTTACCAGAGAAGTTTGGAACCCTAATTCTCCAATTCAGCCGCGCTTCCGCCGCAAATGTGCCTTATTGCCGCGCTTCCGCCGCCGACTTGGGAGATCGGGTGGAGATTTTTGCCACGTAGCCTCCTTTGCTCCTCTGGATCTTGATGAATGTATCTGGCTATCTGTTTCCTCAATTCTGTGACTCCAGATCCCCTCGCAAAATTCACACAATAATCGTTAAATATACAATTTGCAGTTTTGTTTATTTTTATGATATAAATCGAATAAGAATTCAGCACGAATAGTAAGAAAAATAAATTACGCACGTATCCTCGGTAACGGCGCCATTTGATTGTTTGAAGTTTTTAGAGTTGTGTTAACCGCAATCAGTAACGGTGTCGCGTGTAGATAGACCGAGATAAGTACGAGTCGTCCTCAGGGAAACGTTGAATCTTTTAATCTTACTTTAGACGTGTTGATTAAGAAGAGGAAGAAGAATAGATAATGGTGAAGAATAGTTGTAGGTTCTAGATCTACGTCAAACATGGATGCAGAATATAGATCTAGATTAACTACGGATGTAGGTTTTATAGTAGAAGGGGGCTTGTAGGGTTCTTTAAGATTTAGTAGTCATGGATGATTAATTAAAGATTACTCCTTTTATCCTTTAATAGATTTAAAACTAGATCGACGGTGATGCATGTAGATTAGGGTTTCTGGAGGGAAAAAGGGTTCCCACTCTTAACCCCTATCTTGACATGGATCTCCGTTTATGTCTAGCCTTTACCAAAACAATTGTTAATCTAATCTCTAATCGTGGTCGTGAATATCAATGAATTGATAGCGCGCCCGATTAGGATGTTAACTATTCTTTTGATAATGTTTATAAACTTTATAGGACGTAAAAAGAGTTTAAGGATCTTCACCATCCATTAATCTACCCTAATCCTACGAAGCCTAACAAGCGGAGAATTACTCGCGCATGTTGGGAAAAGAACAGATAGAAAGGGAAATCATATTGAAAACTACAGAAAATAAAATGATATAAGAAAACAGCTACCTTTATTAATTAACAAGATCAAGTACACTTTGTTCCTTTAGAAAATGATTACAAAATCCTAGTTTGCTTCTCGATCTCTTCTAAGGAGATAGATGAACTGTCGATGATCAACCAGGATTCTTGAGCCGTCGTGGACTTCGTGATCGCATCGGTTTGATGATTTTTCCAAGAGGCTCCCGGTTCTTATTTATAGTCACAGACCCAGAATATTTAGTTTCCTAATAAGGCAACTAGCTGTTAGGGTCCTACCCAAAAAATCCAAGATCCCAACTCTTCATAAGTGCGGCGGAACCGCGGCCATTAGGTAGGTTTAGCAGCGGATCCGCGGTTGGTTAGGGGATTTAGGGCTTCATTTTTCTGGGGCTTCATCTCTGTAGTACTTGGTGATCTTTTGAGTATCTAGACTTTGAAAATCTTCTCTACGTTTCTGCAAGAATTGGTTTCTTCAATTTACTCGAATATCTTCGGCAGATTTGATCTCACAAACTTGGATTTTCTTGAAACTTCAGTCATGATATAATTCCTGCACAATTATCTCAATAAATGATATTAGTAGAATTTGTTTTTATTGAGATATTATCTTAACCATTTGTCTTGATATTTTAGTTTTAAGAGAATCGGTCAAATATATTTAATAAGATAAGCATATTTAAATAGACCAAATATTACATGAATATTATATGCTTACATTTTCCTTCATAATGTTAATTATAATATATAAACACATGAAAATAGTATTTTTATAGATAAACCCTCATATGTGTCATATTTATAATAAACACCTTTTATTATATAGAAATAGTAGGAAAATGTCATATTAAAAGTGCAGTTTTATCAACTGAACAGCAGCCCGAAACTTTGATCGGTCCATCAGCTCTGCAAAAAGAAGCGAAAATACAAAGAAGAAGTTAGCGATGCCAGAAAAATAGAAGAATGCACAAGTCTAAACAGGTCGCCTAAACTTCTAACTTACCCGCAAACTGAGCGGGGCTGAGCCCGGCCCAACTGAGAGCCTGCTCAAACAGCAACACATCGGCCCGTTGGACGAGCTCTTACTCCGCCACCGCCACCGCATCAGGATCATTCGACCGCCTCACCCGAGGGCAGGTGGCCCTGTGCCACTGGATGGGCACATGCCAATCTTCACCCTCAGATGGCTCGACGAACAAGAACTTCTCCTTCCATTCATAAATGGAAGAAGGCACTGCTACGACCTCCGACCCGGCCGTCCCTCCTCTCTTTTTTCTAAAAGAAATATATAACCAGCTAGGCTCGTCCCTACGAGTGCCGGAGTGATTTTTGTAGCAGAGGGAGGAAACGAGAACGTTCAGGCTGAAAGGGATCTCCTGCAGCCTCAATCGAAGCAGGAACCCGAGGAGAATCCTCCACGAGTTCGGCACTAACTGGTCCAGGGCTAATTGGAAGCAACGTAACGCCGCACTCACCTCGGGAGAGAAGGGCAGACGCATGCCGGCCCAAAAGGCCTCCAAGTATAAGGTAATCTCCTTACCCCATACCTGGTCTGCCCTCTTTCCCTCCCCAGCCAACCGAAGCGAATAGCCGGGGGAGGGGGATGTGGAAGCGAGCTCGGATTGTGGCGAGCTCGTCCGCATGCCTCAGGAGGGAAGGCGCGTCACGAACACTCTTGGCACCCGCTCTGGGGACCGTCCCTGTCACTTGACCCCCGGAAGCATGACTAACCCTAACTTCCCGGGGAGATTTCGAATCGGACGAGGAAGAGGAAGAAGCAGAAGAGGAAGCTGCAGAAGACTCCCTAGACTCTACCCGGACTATTTCTACGGACTCTCCAGAGGAAGACATCTAACCTGAGCAAAGAAAGGAGTCTGCCGAGGAAAGGACGCAAGAAATCCGATCTAAGGGGAAGAGCACCGAGCTAACACACGAAGAGCTGAGCAAATTGTGACGAAGTGTAGACCTTGGAGGGATCCCACCTCTATTTATAGCAGTCGGCGAACACATCCTACGGCGCCGATCGTTTCCCACCAAAACAACACTTCCCATTCAACGGCCGTCATTGTTCCACCTGTCGCACACGCATTAGGCACGTCCCGTCAAGAGTGAAGGACACCAGCGGCCCGTCACGTCAGCCAACCAGCGCCGGACACGTGGCCTGGCGTTTCGGCAAACGTACGCCCGTATCGATGTTTCCTCTTTAATGCAAGATTTCCCCCATGATCCGCTGACGTCATCGAAAAAATACAACTAGTTGCCCGGGAATCCGCACTGACGATATTTTCAAATGAGAACTAGGCCCAGGCGACCGATCAGACCACTCTCAGCCCGACCCATGAATAGGTCGGTCCGAGAGTGGGGGGATAATGATAATGCTCGGTACTGAAGACTCCCCAAATCATGACACGTGGTAGATGACGTGTCCCGGAGCTTACGAGAAAGAAGCAAGAAAGGTACAGTGTAAGCATGCCCCGGGGGCCTTCGACCCGAGAATGGTCCCGACCTTCGGTGGCCTCCCAGAAGACTCCTGTGCCTGCCTTATAAACACCCATTGGCTCGCCTTCGAGCCCTCCCGCACACTGAGTTCCCTCAGCCCTCCTAGCTCGCCTTCGAACTATCGCTGAAACAAGCTCCCTTGGCCTCCTGCTCATTCCCGAGCCTCCCGCCGAGCTTATCTTCCTCGGTCTCATCGACCGACCCACAACGCAAATCACAGACGTCTCCGCCACGGCTCCGCGAATCTCGCCAGACGCGAGATATCCACCGCCCACCATCCCGCGTTCTACGCCATCGGGTTCTCCCATTAACGAGCGTATCTCGTCATTAATGAGGGATCTCGCCTTTCATGCAGGCGCAACACCAGGGGCGTAAGGGCTGGTGTGAATCTCGCGCCCGCTAGCCCATGGCTGCCACTATATAAACCCATCTTTAGACGACTCAGGTAAGGCAACTTTACCCCAATAGGCCGTTACTCTGCCAAAATACCCCGACTAACTTGATCGTCGGAGGGTCCACGGTGGTGCAACCATCCCGGGACTTCTTTGCAGGTAGCTCGGCTTCATTCTCGAATCAAGCCCATTGAGATCCACACACATTGAGAGGTTATCCTCAAATCCAATCTCAGTCATCCATCAACGCTCGCTACATATCAACGGAAGATGACATCTGAAGGAGATCACAGCCTCCATCACTAACAAAGAGCTTTCACACATTCAATATAGGGACCATTCTTCATAACATCGACCAACTTGCCTTGCCTTGCCTGTGCTAATTTTATAAGATTCAACTAAGAATAATTTTGATGACATGGAATGTAGCAGACATGTAAACACCGAGACTGATAGAAGATGCATTCTCAACCATTTAGATATTGTCCATCCTTCATAAATCAATTACCCAGCAATCCACATACTTTGAGCTACCAGAATTTAGTTTCTCATCTACCAAGCACATCGATTTGCCCCCTCTCCAGTCCAATAAAGAAAAATAATGTTTGGTCCCATCTAAATCTCTGCTTGGATTGTGAAAAAAATTGATGGAATGGAAGATATCAGAGGGACTCAAACGTTTAATTAGTCCTCGTTTTCTCTTATTCTCCTTTACCCTTTGCACAACGAGCACAGCCTAGACCAAACCAGTTAATTGCTGCTTCCTGATTAAACTAAGCTTATGGTAAAGTGATATCCCAGAGATTTTAATGCGGAAACTAGACTCATGACTCATGAGCGGTGAATTTCTATTTGGATCTTTCACCTCAATGAGTGCAAGGTACCAACATAAACTGAAGCAAAGCAGGATGTATATAGATATTGCACAGCTTAGAATCCAATGCTCCATCAAAAGACTTTTAACTTCTATTTGGATCTCTCGCGTCTATAAGTATTCCATTGTCAATTTTCTCTACCCCATCTACTCTGATGATTCACCACAAATTTCTAGTCAACTAAATTCTATTATTGTATATTGCATGTGTTCATCAGATAAGGAAAATCAGTTGCAGATGTGAAGTTAGAAATGGAGTGCATCAAATATTTTGAAGTGATTGAAGAGCTAACCTTTCACAAAATATCACATGAAAATTTGTATCTAGTTACTAAATTGAGCATTTGAAAGAGCAGAAGTTGAATGCTGAATGAAGGCTTCAGGAAACTTTAAGAGATCACTTGTTCCTCGATCTGTCCTGCATTCATTAATTCTCCCAAACAAATCCAAACATATGGTTGTCAAAGTCACCTTCTCAATAAACACTAATCACATGGCCTTGCTTGCAGCACCATTCTTGCCTATATAAGTAAAGGACTAGCTTGTCTCCTAGAATCAATTCATATTCACTTTCAAAACAACCAGGATACACAATAGCTTGAACAAGATATCAAAATCAGTGTGTCCCCTTATGAAGCCAGAAATCACCAATTTTGTTCAGCTTCTTCAATTACATCCTATCTGGATGAATTGCCAAAGTTTGAAAATTGTCCCGACATGTTTATATTGGCAAGAACGATTGAAGCAGTTATATCTCCTTGTCTTCCATTCATCCCCAACAGCTCAGCAATATGGACCACAATTCCCTCTGTTATAACTAGAGGATCATTGCTTCCTTTCGCTCCAACACACATTCACAATTAGTTCACATCTAGCCAATTCGAAAGCATGGTGAAGTCCAAGAAACTCATTGAGATGTTTAGGAAGTGGCGAAGAGTAGCTGCATTAGGAAGGAGAAAGATCTTGTTGACAAAACTAAATGACTGTCGAAAATCTGATGCAAAATGCACTACATCAATTGCGGCGAAAGGCCACTTCATTGTGTACAGTGCTGAGGGTAAACGTTTCATGATTCCTTTAGCTTACCTCAGAAGCCATATCTTTGGAGAGCTCTCCGATATGTCTGAAGAAGTCTTTGGATTGCCTGGTGATGGGCCCATAACGTTGCCTTTAGATGCAGCCTTCATCGAAATCGTTCTATCTTTGTTTAGAAGACGAGCGGTGAAAGATGTGGAGTTTCAATTGACTAGCTACATATCTGTACAGCGCTGCGCCATGAGCACTTTATTGCCTAATCAATCGAGTCAGCTAGCGGCCTATGGTTTCTAACCATTGCTAATTTACTCTGGTCAGTCTGTAATATACAGTTGTGTAGATTTTCAAAGAATTTTTGTTAATACAACTT
Organism: Agapanthus africanus; assembly: GCA_030015575.1. NCBI lineage: Eukaryota > Viridiplantae > Streptophyta > Magnoliopsida > Asparagales > Amaryllidaceae > Agapanthus > Agapanthus africanus. The sequence continues at coordinate 879,903,873 of JASDDO010000024.1, forward strand.
TTATTTGGAAATTGTACCAAGCACCAAAATGATCGATTTTATGAATTGACACTCTAGAACCTTGTACAATATTTTTAGATTTATCAGTATATTTTCTGGCATTAATAAAACTATTTTAATTATTTTATTTTGAATTTATTTTTGTGTCATGGTAGAATATAATTTGTTTAGTTTGTTAAATGAAAATCTTTATTTTATTATCTATATGCTAATTTAGTTGTATCTGTGTGTGTTATACCTAATAATAGTTGCCACAAATAAACATATTTTGTATGTTGATAGTTTTTAAACAGTATATATAATTATGAGATTCCAAAATCCCATATGTAAATATCTATATAGATATCCACGGTGAAAATCCCCTAACAAATCTCCCAGGATCTTTTCGCTCTCTCTTTCCCTTCCTCTCTCTTCAACAGTTTCCTTTTCTTCATCAGTCATAATCCCATTAACACAAATTAAATCCTCGTTCAATTCTCATAATTCCCAAATTAATTTCTTTTAATCCCCAAAACTCCCATTAACTCAATTAAATCTCTCATTCATTTCCCTTAATCTCTTTTATTCCATAATATCTTTATCTCCCATTATATTTCTCTCTTTCTCTCTCCAATCAAATATATCTCTCTTTCAAAAATATTCTTATAATATCTCTTATTAATAATCCTATATATATATATTTATTTAAACCCATCTCTCTTTCCTATCTCTCTCTCATATAATAACTCTCTTTTTAAAACAAATGCTATTATTTTCTCTCTCCAATCACACATCTCTCACCTTTCTCTCTCTCTCCCCTGTATCAGAATCTCCCCCCATATAATATATATCCCTAACCCTATATTAAAAACCCATCATCACCTCATGATATCTTCTCTCCTCCCTCAAAACCCTAACCTCACAACCGAGACCCGGTCCCCATCATCAACAACCGCACCAACCTCTCACCGCCTTCGAACCCTCATCGGCGCATCTCCCTTCACCCATGTCTTCATCATCGTTGCCTCCACCGCACAGCGCCGCCACCCTTGTCGACGACTTCAAAACCATCATCTCACCGTCGCCGATTCCATCCAACACCAGCCGAGCGCCTCCTTCTTCCTCACGCATCACCTCCCACCACAGTAACCCATCACCTGTACCTTGAAGCGCCATTACCGAACCCAGATCCGACCTGAGCAGCCACCACAACCTAACCGCAGCACCCTTCTCACCTCACCGTCGACTTCCTCCGCCACTCCACCGAACCCCTCCTCCTAACCAAGCAACCCACTCCTCTTTTGACCCACGTCCGCATCCCATTACCGACCGCCAACCCTCATCTCGAAAGTTGCATCCAACTTGCTCCTCATAGGCAACACCACCCCGTCAGCGAGCCCATCTCAACAATAACCCTCATCCAAACATCAAAGCTTGGGTCTTCTGCATCGTAACGTTGTGCTTGATTGTTTTGAGGAAAGTATTCTTGCCTTATCCGTTTACCGATACGACATCGGTTATGATATCAATAAATTTCTAGATCATATTGTATATTACTGGTTATATTTGATGATTCTTATATATTAAACGTTAAATAGTTAAAATTATAGTTGATTGCTCTTTAACTAATGATCTCACTATTTTATTGCTTATTTACTAATATTGTATTCTTATGCAACTTGATTACATGTAATTGTTTATTACATTTTAATAAGTATAGTATTGAATTATTTTATGTCTATTATAAATAATTGCTTGTACATTAATAATCATTATCAAAAAGATTACGATTATAAAGTAGAATAAGATTTTTTACAAAACAGACAAGAACAAAGTAAGTATATAATATTACTATCACGCCCCGCTTCCCAAAATACAGAAATACGGAGAGTAATGAAGGCTAGTCATACTATCTACGGTAAGAAAAGATCTTTCCATAGTCACATAAAGGCTCTCTATCTAAACTTGTCAAGATAATTGTTCAGATCATAATATTGCATTTATCATTCCCCTATTTCTTATCTTTTTATAAATAAACAGGTACTCTTGACGCACGTTTGTTGCATATTACAGGATACAGGTTTCTGGAGAAAATACAGTGAAAAAGACACAAAACAACAGATAAAGGGACTTTTGACCAGCAATTAGACGGACCCTAGTCAAGCCTAGTCGAAGAACAGTGCAAGGTCCAAAAAGTCAAGTGAACGGTTAAAAGATCGCTACAAATGTTCACTGAAAGATCTGGAAAAGACCTCGAAGCCCAACAGAGAAAATACACATAGAAACAGAAAGCCAAGAAGCCCAGAAGAAAGTCCACAAAAGCTCAGATCCCAACTCCTCAGTTTGGCCGCGGATCCGCGGCCAAACCCATGCTGGCGCCGCGGATCCGCGGCCATATGATACACGTGTCGGTGGAATTTTGGTGCGTCGGTGCGTCGGTGCAGATGTTAGGATTTTCAGGGGTCAAATCTGTAATTGCACAAGTGCGAGAGCCTGTAACCCTAGGTTTTCTATTTTCCTATAAATTGTAATCTTAGATCTAAAAATTGTATGCCTCTTTTCAATAAATAAAATTCAGAAATTCTGAAAGTGACATTCAGATCTGTTCTTTATCGCTTGGAGGGAGCCATCACCATTAGTAAGTATTTTATTCTTTAATTATAATGTCTTCTCATCCCCTAATGAGCGAGTAGTCTCCTCGCTTGTTAGGGTTAGCCTTAGCGAAAGGGTTGAGAGATGAGATCTCTCACCCCTTTCAATGCCTAACCCATTAAGAACTCCATGCATGCGCGCACAACCGCTCCCTGCGGCACCCTATCCCTCGAGGTAACGGTGAACCGCAGTATAAAGGGCCGGTTGCGCGCGTTTTCCATGGGGGTTAGGGTAATTAACGATAAAGGAAGGATACGAATCTAGAGGAAGAAAACATCTTCCCAAAAGAGTCGTATCCACTTTATCGATAATTACTATAACACCTAATGGATCTAAAATACGGCATTGAAAGCGGTGAGGAAACATCAATCTCCAAAACTTCCTCTAAGCCTAACCCTAGCAAGAATTTAAATTAGATTAATTAAGTTTTAGATCTAGATTTTTATAAAACCAAAACTCCAAATAGAATCAACTCGTTAAGACACACTAAAGAAATTTACCCGTCTCTGTGGATCGACCCGCACTCACCGGCTAGCTGCGAAGCGACGCCGTTTCTTGATTGCGGTAATTATATTTTTGATCGTGAAATCTCTACCAATCAATAATGTCCAAAACAGCATAGATAACACGTATAATCATGCTACAACGAAACCACATAGAATACTAGCAATAGCTTCATAAGATAAAAAGAGGCAAAAGTAAGCTTATGATACAATAGGTCCAAAATAATACAAAAATCTGAAAAGACACATAAATCCTAATATCCCGTAAGGACGCACATGCTAAATGCTAACTGAAAAGAAATAAACCTACGGATTATTGTTCTTCTGCAAACTCCTGATAATCGCTCTGATTCTGTTTAACCTGAAAATCCGTCTCTAAATCTGAGAAGACAAGTCTCATGGATGTCAGAATATCTCAGCAAGTACTCAATGTAAAAGTGTGTATGTGGGGTGATAACATGAATATGTGAATGTTATGAAGCCTGTGTGTACATGTTTATACAAATATGGATATAGTAATAATATGAAACGGACATGTAAACAGGTCAAGTCGGTCATGTCACATTCACTAAAAGGTAATCTATCCTATCGTGAGTTCGAGTGTGCGTCAAGCTCTGTAGGAGTATTCCTAACCCAAGGGTAGGACCCCAGGGGCAAGCAAACACGGGCCCAACTGTGGAATGAACAAGTGGCCGATATAACCCGGTACGAGCTGTAGTAACAAGCGACCGATATAGCCCGGTATGAGCTGTAATAACATGCAACTGATATAGCCCGATATGAGCTATAATAACATGTGACCGATATAGCCCGGGACGAGCTACCAGCATGGGAATTCTGAGATCCTGTTGTACGAACGCACATTCAAACTACCTAACCCTCCGTGTATCTATAGCTAACATGGTAATAAATTCAATCACAATATAGAATGCTGACTAGACAGAAAAACATGACAAGTCATGATGATAGTACAGTATGGTAAATATGTAAGCATGAGTAATTGTTTCATAGCATGAATGTTTAGCATTCTAATTAGTGATATCGTTTTAATGTAAGGAAACAGTAATCGTGAACAGGCATGTCATGTCAAGCAGGTCGATGATAATAGTCTCAAGTAGCATATCAAATACAGTTGATATAATATGATAGTATCAATAATATAAACAAGAATCTATATGAATTTGCAAGTATCTCCATTTAATATTCGGATTTATTATTGGGAAGAATAATAAACTAAAATATGATTTTAAAAGATTAATATGATTAATAGGTGTTCTAGAAATTCTAGGGTTTTTATTTTATGCATGATGAACATAAAGTTTCATTTAATAGCATATGGTTTGATTATTAATAAAAACACAAAGCTAAATATACAAAATTAATACCAAGGGTATTAAAACACAATCAATATAATTATCTTATATAAATGCACTTAAGCGTTCTATTTCATACTATTAATAACAATGAGTAATTTTTTGATTTTATTATATATTGTATATTTATTTTCTTGCTGTTATAATGATCTAATCTTATATATATATAATTTAATTATCCTGAATTACTGTTCACTAAGCACTATATTATGTAAACTATATTCTACAAAGATTTAACAAAAATAAAACTGAATCGATTATTTAACTTAATGAAATAATAACTCATATTTACTAATTAAAATTTATATCAATTATGCAAATAAATCTAAATATAAGCTTTATATATGTGAGCAGCATGCAAATTTATGTGAGTAGTATAAAACTAAGATTTTCATCATGTATATAATAATTACGTGGTATTTAGTGAAATTGCACAATTATACAATTTTCATTCAAATATTATAGACTGAGAATTTATCACGCCCCGCTTCCCAGTAGATGGAAACGGTGACGTGGCACGCCGCAATATATTTACTATGAAATAAATACGTTAAGCATAATAAAAGCAATATATAAAAATAAACAAGAATGACAAGAGAATAAAATGAAACAATAACTTTATTTACATTCAACTTTACATACAACTGTTTGAAATAAAAGATACAATAATAAAAAAAATGCCTAAACAGTGGTATACTGAAAGTAAGTGCAGAGAAACTAGTAGTCAGGTTGAGCTGTAAGCTGGTCCAAGTCCTCCTGGCTCGGCTCTCTCTCCTCAGAGTCTGGTCCTCCTGACGAACATTCCAAAGAAAGAAAAAGAAAGGAATGTCATCAGCGAACTAACGCCCGATAAGTCCCAAAAGAAAGAAGAGAAGATAGTATATAAAGTGAAATGAACAGGTAAAGTTGTATATGACTGATTACTGGTATATGATAGTTATTATAACGCGGTTATTTGTAGTTTGGTAAGAAATGTATTCATGTATACAAAAGAGGTCCATCTTATCCCGTGGACTATGGTAACATATAGTACAAGGCCCCGTCATAACCCACGGGACAACGACACGAGAATTCATGTAGGCGTCTTATAAGTGACTCTCACGCCACGATATACGTTCCGTACCAATCTACCATTTTATCCCCGCGTAATGTATTGTATAGATTAGGTTTACAAGTCTTGGCCGAAACCATGGATACAAAATGTTCAAGTTCATATTCAGGATGTAATTATGTATTCAAGTAGTCATGTCAAGTTCATGTCAATTTATAATCATGGTTCGGTCAAATCAAGTCAAGTACACATGTTTGAATTCGAGTATTCATGTTCATGATCAAGTATCCGTGTTTGATTCTGGATTCAGATTTGAGGTTGGACTCAGACTGAGTCGGACACTTGTAAATTGATTTAACTCTTGAATTCTTAGGTTCGGGAGTTATCGGCAACTGCTGCACATGGACGGCAGAATTTGTGTTTTTTCCAAGACAATTGCCATTAATAACTCCGGTTAAGTTTTCTAACCTGAATAGGCAAGCACTCATTTTCTCCGGCTCTCTGAGGCTCAAGAAAATTGATCCCGTTTAAATCTATATTTACTAAAGTCCTTAAATATTGTTTTGTATATCCCGAGGGGGTTTTATGAAAAATATTTTTAATATAGTTAAAAATAAAGTTAAAAATAAAACCTCGAGGGTGATTTATATTACTTATGTTTTTCATGAGCATGTGTTTTAAGTATTGAGTTATTTTAATGATAAATACCTAGCTTTTAAAAGTTTATGGTATTTTATTGAAAACTAGTTCTTTTAGTAACTTGATGGTATTTTATTGACATTTTTTAATCTTTCATTTTTATAAAAATATAGTTTCATAATATAATGAAAATATGGATTTATAATTTTATATAATTTTAATTTTAAAAAAAATTAGTTTTATTTAGAAAATTCGTTTTTCTTAAAAACCGTATTTATATCATTTCGAGATCGAATACTCCATGAGGAGTGCTGTATCTCGCTCTACTATCCCCAAGATGTACAATAATCCGTACCATCCATTAGCGGGTCCCCTAACGAGGGTTGTAGATGTATAATTGCAAAGGAATATGAAATACCGCTTTAAAAGAAACCCGATTTTAAAATATGTGGTATTTTATTGTAAAGAATATTCTTCGAAACAAAAATACATACAAATAAGTATCGTGCTATGAAACAAAAGTGTACGTGTGGGGTAGGTCGTTACCCCGTGAAGTTTTTCCTAAAGGTATATTTTTAACAAAAACGAAAAGAAGTGATAATAAAGTTCAAGGTATTTTAATGAAAAAGTTAATTATAATTGTTTCACATGAGGTTCTTGGTTAAACTTGATTCTAAATATTGGTATTTAAGGTTAAAAGTAATGTGTAAAATTAGGTTGATCAAATTATAAAGGAAAAGGGAGTTTCTAGGGTTTAGAAAAAGAATATCGGTAATAACTCCATTTTTACCGATATAAGATTAAAGATGAATTTCAATGAGAAAGGAGGAGAATTGGGAGGGACTTACGGTTTGAATAAATCAAGAAGAGGTTATGGAAAAGGAGGGAGGCTTCATGGTGTTGCGGGAGCTCCGGTATTGGTTTCGACCTTCGACGGAAGAAGCTTACTCGCTAAGTCCATTTTACTCCACTTGCACTTAGGAAATTTTGATAGAGTTTTTTGCTAGAATTTTTAGAATGGTGAAGAGCTAGGGTATGGGGTGGTATTTATAATAGAGAATTAGGGTTTGAGAATTAAAAATGTAGATTAAAAAGATATTAATTGGTGAATTAAAAGGTCTCTGTTTGATTGCAGGAAAATCAAACAGTGCAGAGGAGTTGAGGGAAGTTGAAAAGATGAGTGTGCAAAGCACGGATCAATTTGGGCTCGATCCAACCGTCCCCGCCGGCCCAAAGGCAATTTCTGTCGGTCGATCTTGGCTCTCTGGCCTTGAGATTTGTGCCACGAGATTAAATCAGTGTTTACTCCATTTTCCACATGTTTGATTTTTCTGAACTTTTCATTTCCTCGTGTATAGCACATGCAACTTTTTGGGCTTCCAAAAAGTTAAAAAGAACAATCAGAAAAATAATTGTGTCTGATGGGAATCGAACACACAGACTACATCACAGCAGTGTAGGGATTTTACCAGTGAGCTATAAGTTGTTTCCTACTTTTATTTAACAAAAGTGACTTATAACTCAAACTCGGACGGTAATACTCTTTTCTTGTATATTAGGAGTAAAATTTTTTGTACAAAAATTTCAGAGTCGTTATATTCTACCCTCCTTATAAAAATTTCGTCCTCGAAATTTACATTTATATAGGGACTAATTTTCAAATAGGTAAGCGTATCTTGCACGCATGTCTTCTTCTCGTTCCCATGTTGATTCTCCTGGCGAATCCTTTCTCCACATCACTCGGACCAACTTTACTTCCTTGTTCCGCAATGTCTTCACCTTTCGGTACAGGATCTCAACTGGTTGTTGCCCGCAGATTAGATCAGTCTATACTGTGAGCTTTGAATGATCGAGTATATGGCTGGGGTCTCTTACATATCGTCGTAGCTGGGATATATGGAACACGTTGTGCACTCCTTCTAATGAGAGTGGTAGTACTAAACGGTATGCCAGTTCTCCAACTCGTTCGAGTACGTCGAACGGTCCTATGTATCTTGAACTTAGCTTACCCCTCTTGCCAAAGCGTATCACTCCTCTATTTGGAGATATCTTTAGGAATACAAGGTCTCCAGGTTGGAACTCCAGATGTCGACTGTTCCCTCATGGGAACTGAATAAAATACAAATAAAGCAGTAAGGAAAACCCCCAAATGGGGCATCACGTGCTCACACGTGACCGGGCCTCACGTGCAAACACGTGACCTTTTATGGGCACATTCTATCTACACCTGAATGCCTAATTGATAAAGTCACGTGCCCACACGTGATGAGCTCTTGAACCCACTGAATTAATAGAATTAAATTCTAATTAAAAGAAATTAAAAGCATTTGTTCTCTCATGGGAACTGAATAAAATACAAATAAAGCAGCAAGGAAAACCCCCAAATGGGGCATCACGTGCCCACACGTGACCGGGTCTCATGTTGTCACGCCCCGCTTCCTGGTGTACGACGAAAGAGACGAGACTGGTCCGCTACGTATTTACTGTGAAGTAAATACGCTAAGCATATCTAAGCAATATAAAAGTATGCACAAGAGACAAGAGATATAAACTGAACAGCAACTTTATTTATTAACATTCTTTTGTATAATGCATGAAAAGTAAATACAACTGAATAAAAAGCAATGCCTAAATAATGGCATAACAGAAATGAAAGTACTGAATGGAAAGTGTACAATGACTAGCTCAGGATCTTCATTGAACTGGTCCAAGTCTTCAGCAGCGGACTCGATCTCTGACGGGTCCAAATCACCTGACGACATTCAAAAAAGAAAGAAATAGAATGTCGTCAGCGAACAGGTCGCTCGGTAAGTCCCAAAGATAAGAGGAAAGTAGAATAGACAGAATAAGAAGGTAGCTTTTAAAGTTGTATTATATTGTTGTAATGTTGTATTAACGCTGTTATTTGTAGCTTGGTAGAGAAGAATGCCAGTGTATACGAGAGAAGTCTCTATATGCCAGAGACTAGAGGCAAGTATAGTACAAGGAACCGTTTATGCCACGGTACAACAGCATCTGGATTCATGTTAGGTGTATTAAGGCTTACAGTCTTGTCTTACTTTTAACACCTTCCGTACCAATCTATCCCTTAAACCCCGAGATGTCTTATTTGTATTGTTTGTTTTGTAAATTGTATTGACTGTATAATTGATTGACTGACCGAAACCATAATATCAGTAAACGGATGTAACCGTAAAATCATGTAAATGGATGTAACTGGAGAATCATGTAAATGGAATGTATATCCATGGTTCGGTTCGGTCAAGTTGTCTAATGGATTCATGGATTCATGTTGAATTGGAATATTGTAGATTGTACTTGAATCATATTCAAGTCAGATTATAATGAGACTCACTCTGAGTCAGAAAAGTAAATTGATGTCCTGATTGTTTTTGATGTTATCGGTAACCGTTGCACATGGACGGCAGGATTTATGTCTTTTTCAAAGACGATTACCATATTGATAACACCACTATTAAGTTGTCTACCTTAAGTAGGCAAGCACCCACTTCTCTGGCTCCTTGAGGCTCAAGGGATTGGTCCCGCTTAAACCTATATTTACTAGGGTCCTTAGGGTAATTTATAGAAGTTGAGGGGGTTTTATGTAAAAATACTTTTATATACTTTTCAAAATACACCCCAAGCATTTATTATTCGGCTTTAGAGTTGTAATGAATGTGGATTTTATATTGTGATAGTTCTAGTGAAAATATCCTAATTACATAATTAAAGGCATTTATTTGTAATATTGGTTTTGCATGGAATTCATGGTATTTTAGTGCAAAATTGATTCTTGTAATATTGTAGAAAAAGTGGAATATTTATAATACTTCAAAAATAGATATGTTTATGTTACATATACATATATTTATATGAAAATAATTTTTCGTATATATCTATAATATTCTAGAAATCTCGTTTTCTTAAGATGTCGTATTTTAAATCTTTCGAGACCGAATGCTTCTTGCGGAGGTCTGAATCTCGCACTACTAAGCCCGAGGATGTGCGATAATCCGCACCATCCCGAACGGGTTCCCCAAATGGGTTGTAGCGGCGCTTTGCAAAGATTTGTATAAATACTAATCATTAAGGAAAACGGTTTTATTAATTATGGTATTTAAATGAAAAGGTGTCATTTTCTCGTATTCTATATTTTAGGGTCTCCTAAGTCAACTAGATTTCTCCTAACTGGTCCAAAGCGACAAGTTGTGAGATATCTCAAATCGCCTCTTCACCGCCAATTGTGGCCAGGTAAGTACAAGTGAAGAAATGAGGGATCCGCTCACGAATCACCGTGAGACGGGTCTTTTAAAGTTACCTTTCTCACTTGTCTAGCCTAGACATTACAAAGTCAAGTTTAGATAAACGACTGAATGCCCACAACCTTATCCTATTTTCATAATAAGTGGTATTTATTTATAAAGATGTATCAATACTAAATCTTTTAGAAATGGTTTTATTAAATAAATGGTATTTAAGTGAAAATGTTTGTTTTCTCGTATTCTAAGTTCTCGAGAGTATCGTGTTATGTTGCATATGAGTGTGTGAGGAGGTAGGTCGTTACCTCGTGATCTACTTAAAGGTATAGCAAGTTTAATGGAGTTAAATATAGAATTGAAACAATGTGGTATTTAAGTGAAAAATACGATAAATTGAAATAGCCATCATTTTATGAAATGAAACTTGATCAATTTGGTTGATTAGTATTTAATAGTCAAAATGAGAGAGTTTAAGCATAATTGTATTAACGAGAAGTGGAGTTTTATGAAGAAACCGAAGCAGAAATCGGATTTGTTCCGATTCCGTCGGGTTTTGTAAATCCGTATTTTTTTGAATAGAAAAGAGAGATAGAAAATGGGACTTACGGATTTTGGACAATTAAGAGAAAGAGATAGAATGGGAGGAGTCGCCGGTGCGTCACTTCGTCGCCGGGGGCTCCTAGAACGATCGCCGGAAGTTTGCCGGGAATTTCGCCGTAGCTTCGCTTCGTGATCGTTTTCAAAGTACACAAGTTTCTTGGAAATTTTAGCGAGTTGGCTCAGAGTTTTGGGGTGAGAGGGTAGTGTGTAGGGTTGGTATTTATAGGGTTAGGCTAAGGTTAGGGTAGATGAAAAGTTTAAAATAAAAAATGTGATAAAATGTAATAAAAATGTATTAAAAGTGGAGTAATTGGGGTTTTAAAAGAGTTCTGGAAATGGTCTGAGGCTAAAATTTTGCAGGTTTGTAGGGAATGTGAAAAGACATAATTTTCATGTTGGGGTCGTCGCCGGAATTGGCCGACTCGGCCATGACTCGGTCTAAGGACGGAGTCGGCCGAGTCAGGCGGCCGGGATCCCCCCCCCCCGACGGTTCATCTAACCTCTGGCAATGTTATATTTTTGGGTGTGGTGGGTTTTTTTGTGAGATATGCACGTGTAAACCATTGGTATTCTAAAGGTTTTAAAAAAATCAATATTAAAAATAATATGAGGTATGGGATTTGAACTCTGGTGGCTTGGTTCAGCAGTGCAAGGTATTACCAATGAGCTACAAGCTCTTTCTTGTAATTATTGAGCTAATTAATTAGTTAAAGTAATAACAGTAAATGTAAATACCCCAAGTATACATTAATTTTTAAGCAAATTTTGTATACTAAAAATAGAGTTATTACATTATTTTAACTTGTAATTAAAAAGCAAATTAATTACTTATATTTTGTGCTCAGGCTAAAATACTCCTTTATGGATTTTTGAAAAAAATGTACAGAAAATTGTACAGGAAATTTAAGGTTGTTACATTCTACCCTCCTTAAAAAAAATTCCGTCCTTGAAATTTGTAAAAGGAAAGTGTAACAGATTCAAGAAAATTTTGGTAACTGAAGTACTGATAGTGCATAACTAATAACAAAGTGGTGCAAGGGTTTAAAAATGTGAAAACTTACCGGTGTTACCTTGGTCAACTGTCTCGGCTTCTACGGCTGCTAATGTGAAAGTCTGTCGCCGTGGTACATTCCTTCTAGCTGGAGGCACATTCTGTCCTTAGGGCCTGTTTCTCTGCCCTCGAGGCATGTTCCTCATTGCCTGTTGGAATTGGCGCGTAGGATGTGCAGGAGTTCTATGTGGAGGTGGTGCTAGCAGTGCAGGACGAGTTGCAGGAGACTGGATAGCCAGCCGTTGCGGATAGTTGGTGGGTGTGTGAGCTGAGTTGCTATTATAAGGACAGTTCCCAATTCCGTGGTTGGATGCGCCACAAATTAGACACAGGCCTTTTGCGCGCCTATAGTCCTTCCACAAGTGTCCCTTTCTTCTGTAGTAGTAGCAGAAATCTGGACTTGACTGGTTATTGGTTTCTTCTGGTCTCCTGGGTTCAAACGATGGCCTGGAAAAGGATCCTCCTGCTATTTGAGTGGCAGGGCATTTCAAACCGGCAGATTGGGGTCTGCCCCTCACCTTTATTACTGCCTCATAACTGCGAGCAGCTTCCAGAGCATTTTCATGAGTCAGAAATTTCCCTTTGGCTAGTGCAGCCTGAATTTCTGTGTCCAAGCCTTGTTGAAATCGACGGGCTCTGATCTCATCCGTCGGTATTAGGTGTGCCGCAAATCTGTTACGGTCTTGTGTTAGCTGTATAGTACGTGATATTAAAAATTTGAAATACTGTGACATATCTTACCGACTGAGCATGGTGAATTCAGCGTCATACTCATCTACTGACTTGTCCCACATCGAACCTTGTTGTAGATGAATGAACTGCTGTTCCTTAGCAAACCTGGCAGTCACAGGGAAGTACTTCGCGTCGAACTTATCGCGAAAAGTCTTCCATTCAATAGGCTGTACCAAACGGCTTTCTTCCGCCTTCCACCAGTTGCGAGCATTGTCCGTGAGCTGCAGTTTCGCCACACGAACCCAAGCTATATCTGGCACTTGTGCTGCCGCCAGATCATCCTCTATGCTTTGTGCACATTCCTCAGCCTCAAGTGGGCTTCCCTTTTCCGGAGAACTGCTTGGGATGTAAAGCCCTGAATTTCTTTACCCTAGGTGCGTCAGTCTCTGGACGGTTCAGGAGTTGTTGCTATCCCTTAAGGAGGCTGCAGATCGCCTCAAGTAGAACCGTTTGCTCGGTGGGTGGCGCAGGAACAGCAGGTGTGAGAGGTAGTGGTGGAGGTGTATTGTTGACAATGGTGCTGGTGTTGTTTGGGGAATCCATAACCTTAAATAAAAAATTTAGGTTAGGAAAGATTCAAAGTATATGATTCAAGAAATATGAAATTGATAAGATTAAGGGAACATGGATTGTAAAGAATGTTTTTGTTGCTGGTTCTTGTGTTATATTGCTTAGGTTGTTCACGCAGAATAAAACTGCATGATAGAGTTTCATACAGCTCTGACCTGCATGGGCAACCAACAAAACCTGTCACGCCCCGCTTTCCAGTGTACGGCGAAGGGGACGGGACTGGTCCGCTATGTATTTACCAGTGAAGTAAATACGCTAAGCGTATCTAAGCAATATAAAAGTATGCACAAGAGACAAGAGATATAAACTGAACAACAACTTTATTTATTAACATTCTTTTGTACAATGCATGAAAAGTAAATACAACTGAATAAAAAGCAATGCATAAACAATGTCATAACAGAAATGAAAGTACTGAATGGAAAGTGTACAATGACTAGAGCTCAGGATCTTCATTGAACTGGTTCAAGTCTTCAGCAGTGGGCTCGATCTCTGACGGGTCCAAATCACCTGACGACATTTAAAGAAGAAAGAAATAGAATGTCGTCAGCGAACAGGTCGCTCTGTAAGTCCCAAAGATAAGAGGAAAGTAGAATAGACAAAATAAGAAAGTAGCTTTTAAAGTTGTATTATATTGTTGTAATATTGTATTAACGCTATGATTTGTAGCTTGGTACAGAAGAATGCCAATGTATACGAGAGGAGTCTCTATATGCCAGAGACTGGAGGCAAGTATAGTACAAGGAACCGTTTATGCCACGGTACAACAGCAACTGGATTCATGTTAGGTGTATTAAGTCTTACAGTCTCGTGCCACTTTTAACACCTTCCGTACCAATCTACCCCTTAAACTCCGAGATGTCTTATTTGTATTGTTTGTTTTGTAAATTGTATAATTGATTGACTGACCGAAACCATGATATCAGTAAACGGATATAACCATAGAATCATGTAAATGGATGTAACTGGAGAATTATGTAAATGGAATGTATATCCATGGTTCGGTTAAGTCAAGTTGTATAATGGATTCATGGATTCATGTTGAATTGGAATATTGTAGATTGTAGATTGTAGATTGTACTTGAATCATAATCAAGTCAGATTATAATGAGACTCACTCTGAGTCAGAAAAGTAAATTGATGTCCTGATTGTTTTTTATGTTATCGGTAACCGCTGCACATGGACGGCAGGATTTGTGTCTTTTTCAAAGACGATTACCGTATTGATAACACCACTATTAAGTTGTCTATCTTAAGTAGGCAAGCACCCACTTCTCCGGCTCCCTGAGTCTCAAGAGATTGGTCCCGCTTAAACCTATGTTTACTAGGGTCTTTAGGATAATTTATAGAAGTTGAGGGGGTTTTATGTAAAAATACTTTTATATACTTTTCAAAATACACCTCAAGTATTTATTATTCGTCTTTAGAGTTGTAATGAATATGGATTTTATATTGTGATATTTCTAGTGAAAATATCCTGATTTCATAATTAAAGGCATTTATTTGTAATATTGGTTTTGCATGGAATTCATGGTATTTTAGTGTAAAATTGATTCTTGTGATATTGTAGAAAAAGTGGAATATTTATAATACTTCAAAAATAGATATGTTTATGTTACATATACATATATTTATATGAAAATAATTTTTCGTATATATCTATAATATTCTAGAAATCTCGTTTTCTTAAGATGACGTATTTTAAATCTTTCGAGACCGAATGCTCCTTGCGGAGGTCTGAATCTCGCACTACTAAGCCCGAGGATGTGCGATAATCCGCACCATCCCGAATGGGTTCCCCAAATGGGTTGTAGCGGCGCTTTGCAAAGATTTGTATAAATATTAATCATTAAGGAAAATGGTTTTATTAATTATAGTATTTAAATGAAAAAGTGTCGTTTTCCCGTATTCTATGTTTTAGGGTCTCCTAAGTCAACTAGACTGCTCCTAACTGGTCCAAAGAGACAAGTTGTGAGATACCTCAAATCGCCTCTTCACCGCCAATTGTAGCCAGGTAAGTACAAGTGAAGAAAGGAGGGATCCGCTCACGAATCACCATGGACGGGCCTTTTAAAGTTACCTTTCTCACTTGTCTAACCTAGACACCACAAAGTCAGGTTTTGATAAACGACTGAATGCCACAATCTTATCCTATTTTGATAATAAGTGGTATTTATTTATAAAGATGTATCAATACTAAATCTTTTAGAAATGGTTTTATTAAGTAAATGGTATTTAAATGAAAATGTTTGTTTTCCCGTATTCTAAGTTCTCAAGAGTATCGTGTTATGTTGCATATGAGTGTGTGAGGAGGTAGGTCGTTACCTCGTGATTTACTTAAAGGTATAGCAAGTTTAATGGAGTTAAATATAGAATTGAAACAATGTGGTATTTAAGTGAAAAATACGATAAATTGAAATAGCCATCATTTTATGAAATGAAACTTGATCAATTTGGTTGATTAGTGTTTAATAGTCAACATGAAGGAGTTTAAACATAATTGTATTAACGAGAAGTGGAGTTTTATGAAGAAACCGAAGCGGAAATCGGATTTGTTCCGTTTCCGTCGGGTTTTGTAAATCCGTATTTTTTTGAATAGAAAAGAGAGATAGAAAATGGGACTTACAGATTTTGGACAACTAGGAGAAAGAGATAGAAGGGGAGGAGTCGCCGGTACGTCACTTCGTCGCCGGGAGCTCCTAGAACGATCGCCGGGAATTTCGCCGTAGCTTCGCTTCGTGCTCGTTTTCAAAGTACACAAGTTTCTTAGAAATTTTAGAGAGTTGGCTCAGAGTTTTGGGGTGAGAGGGTAGTGTGTAGGGTTGGTATTTATAGTGTTAGGCTATGGTTAGGGTAGATGAAAAGTTTAAAATAAAAATATGATAAAATGTAATAAAAATGTATTAAAAATGGAGTAATTGGGGTTTTAAAAGAGTTCTGGAAATGGTCTGAGGCTAAAATTTTGCAGGTGTGTAGGGAATATGAAAAGACACAATTTTCATGTTGGGGTCGTCGCCAGACTCGGCCGACTCGGCCGTGACTCGGTCTGAGGACTGAGTCGGCCGAGTCAAGGCGGATTCGGCCGATTCCCGGCCGAGTCAGGCTGCCGGGATCCCTCCCGACGGTTCATCTAACCTCTGGCAATGTTACATTTTTGGGTGTAGAGGGGTTTTTGTGAGATATGCACATGTAAACCCTTGGTATTCTAAAGATTTTTAAAAAATCAATATTAAAAATAATGTGGGTATGGGATTTGAACTCTGGTGGCTTGGTTCAGCAGTGCAAGGTATTACCAATGAGCTACAAGCTCTTTCTTGTAATTATAGAGTTAATTAATTACTTAAAGTAATAGTAGTAAATGTAAATACCCCAAGTATACATTAATTTTTAAGCAAATTTTGTACACTAAAAATGGAGTTATTACATTATTTTAACTTGTAATTAAAGAGCAAATTAATTACTTATATCTTGTGCTCAGGCTAAAATACCCCTTTATAGATTTTTGAAAAAATTGTACAGGAAATTTAAGGTTGTTACACACGTGCAGGCACGTGACCTTTTATAGGCAAAGCCTATACGCACTGAATGAAATAAACAATTGGAAATGCTTAATCAGTGGGGTCACGTGCCAACACGTGATGGGTTCCTGAGTCTTCTGAACTAATAGAATTAAATTCTAATTAAATGCTTAATCAGTGGGGTCACGTGCCAACACGTGATGGGTTCCTAAGCCCTCTGAACTAATAGAATTAAATTCTAATTAAATGCTTTATCAGTGGAGTCACGTGCCAACACATGATGGGTTTCTGAGTCCTCTGAACTAATAGAATTAAATTCTAATTAAATGCTTAATTAGTGGGGTCGCGTGCCGACACGTGATGGGTTCCTGATCCCTCTAAACTCTGAACCAATAGAATTAAATTCTAATTAAATGCTTAATTGGTAAGGTCACGTGCCAACACGTGATAAACTCTTAAACCCTCTGAACTAATAGAATTAAATTCTAATTAAAAGGAATCAAAACCCTAATTGGAAAAATATTTCCCTAGATCTTTCCAAATGAAAAAGATTGCACTCTGTAAAAGGGAGCACCGTTGGATTAAAAATCCAATGGTGATTAAAAATCACCAATTTATAGAAAGATTCTATATAAGAAAATATTTTCCTAAAATTTGCCAGGAACAACAAATAAAATATCTTTTGGATTAAAAATCCAATGGTGAATAAAATTCACCGAGTAATCTAAAAGATCGTGTTGGTTATAAAATCAATCAAAATCTCTCAATGAGAGATGGACTGAACAAACTGATTCTTTTCTTTCTCCTAAAAATAGGAGCCAAGAAGGAAGAGAAAAAGGAGAATACAGAAGAGAGGATTGAACAGAGAAAAAGAGAAAAACCTCTCCCTAAAAACGAAAGAAAAAGAGAATTTAATTCTCCAGAGAGAAGAAGATATCTTCAGATATGAAAGAAACTCTAGGTAAGAGAAGGAAGGAGATCATTCCATAAAACAAAAGAGAATTTAATTCTCAAAACCAAGAGTTTAACTCTTCTAAATAAGAACTTAGTTCTACCTCTGGTTGAAGATTTGCAGAAGCAGATCTCCCCATAAGTTGAGAATTTAATTCTCATCGGGGAGATTCTGCCATGCAGATCTAAAACCTAAGGGAAGATCTAAGTTCAGAGAATTCTATTCTTCCACAAAAACATATAGGAATTTAATTCCTCCAACAAGGATAGCGTTTAACCTCTAATATAAGAACTTAGTTCTTCCTCATGGTGATAGATCTGCAGAAGCAGATCTCCCCATAAAATTGAAAAGTTAATTCTCATTGGGGAGATTCTGCCATGCAAATTTTCGAGGAATTAAATTCCTATAAAAAAAGAAGAGAAGAGAAGTTAGTAAGGGACTTGAAACTCATAATTATATACATATTGATGATCACGTGGTAACACGTGACCCCCTTTCTTTGAACCAGAAAAAGAGATTTCCCAAAGTGTTTAACACTTATTTAAAAGGGAAAAGGGAAAACAATAAAAACAGTTTCTCTTTTAGGGTGTATCACGTGATCCCACGTGACCCTTAAAAAGCTTCTCAAAACAAAGCGAGTAAAGCCAAGACAAATACTTTTAATATCCAACGCATGGATACCCATCGCGTGCCCACACGTGATGGTCATAAAGGTCAAGTGTTTAACACATATATGCATATTCTGAGAGTAAAATAAAAGAAGCAAGGCCCAATCTTCAGGCGCCTCACGTGACCCCACGTGAGCGCTTCAGTTTTAGTGTTTAACACTACTTTAAGCGCCTCACGTGAAAGCACGTGAGCGCCGAATGTACTCTAGTGTTTAACACTATATTCGAGCCAATCTTAGCCCAAATTAGCTAAGTCTTCAAGAGGCAAGATCCCCTGAAACTGAACTCCAACTATACTCTTGTCTTCCAAAATTGATCATCTTATATGACATTCAAAGTAATTCCCAGAGCCTTTCAATCAACACTGGTTCAAGGGTACGTCTCTTCATACCTCTGATATATGTCGTTGTAATTCTTCAACGTCATCAGAGAGGTGGAGGGTCCCAATCACCGATAACTTTTGGTGCATCCCTAAACGGTTGAATCAAAACCAAACAGACTATGACGTCTTTAAACTGGACTAAGATGTCCTTAAACTTTATGGACTATGGAGTCTTTAAACTCATGGACTATGATGTCCTTAAACTTTATGGACTGTGAAGTCCTTAAACTCATAGACTATGATGTCTTTAAACTGGACTAAGATGTCCTTAAACTTTATGGACTGTGAGGTCCTTAAACTCATAGACTATGATGTCTTTAAACTTTACAGACTATGACGTCTTTAAACTGGACCGTAATGTCCTTAAACTAATTATGGACCGTAATGTCCCTAAACTAAACCCTATAAACTATGATGTCTCTAAACTAGGCTATGATGTCTTTAAACTCCATGGACTATGATGTCCTTAAATTTATGGACCGCAACGTCCCTAAACTAAAACAATAGAGCCCAAATGCTCTTTTGTTGGATCTAAATGATCCTGTTGAGTAGATCTTAGTCTAAAATTAGATTAACGTATCCTCAGCAAACGTTTAAGTTAATCTTAGTCTCAAATGAGATTAACGATCCTTAAACCCAACCCAAACCCAAATCTAAAAAGATACGGATTTGGACTAATCCACGCCTTACGGGCGACAACATAAATTAGTCTCCGTATACAATCCACGGGCAACTAAAAATAAAACAAACATACACGACACGAAATGACCATTTGGAGAAGGAGAAAGTGGTTACCGTGATGCGGTAGCGTAATTAACTGCAGGGGCTTGCGCCTGCAGGGAAGAGCGTGCCCATAATCAAAAACCCCTCACAACGAGGGGGAATCTGACGAAGTCTGCTACATCGGCCGCATCTGTCTAAACCTCCGATATACGGTGCCATAAATCAACTTGGCATCTTCGGAGAGGTGGACGGATAAATCCAAATAGCATCTGCCCCCAAATTCAGGCAAGACGAACCTACGCGGTCCCGTCTTCCATATTCGGCGGAGAACAGATTCTGGCACGCTCGGTGGAACCTTTTCCTCTTTCCACTCCACACTTCATGTGTCGTGTTCTGCGAACTAGTCGCGGTTTGACATGGTTGCCTTTGGATGTGAAGTACTAAGATTTGGTATCTTGCTCCATGCTGAAAAATAGTAGATCAATGGCTTCAAACTACACTAATTGCAACAACTCCCACTCCGTCCTCGCCGGAGGAGTGACTTACGGGCCTCAAGCGGCCTCCCTTTTTATGATGCCAATGGACCAGGTGACGCAAGCCACCACAGGGCTATTCTTTGGGACCATGCTCCCACCAATGAGCTTCAACACCCCATTGTCGTCGCAAAAAGCTCCGAAGAAGTCGGTCTTTGATCGGCTTACAACTACCGCGGCCCCTCTCAACGGGTCACCCAAGTCCAGTGCCTCAATTTTCAACAGACTGGGCCAAAGCTCAAGTGGGCCCATGAAGAAGCCCGCGATACCTGAAGCGGCCATCCCAAAGCGGATAGTCATTCCTGTTCCTGAAGTCATCAGAGCGACTTCCCCTGCTAAGGAGTCGGTCTTTGCAAGACTGACCGTTTCAGCTCCCGTTCCAGGCAAAGTCATCAAAATTGCTCCCCCTGCGCGAAAGTCTGCCTTCGATAGATTGGCCATCCCCACTCAACGGACGTCAGTTTTCAAGAGGCTAACGCCGGCAGCAACCTTCCTCCAGAACAGGGAGCATGACGAAGCCACCCCTATAACTGAGCCAGTCCCGTCAGCACGACATGCTCGCCGTCGTCACTGGTGCTGAGTAAGGAAGGCTAGGGGCAGCTCTCCTTCTGGACTGACTCCGCCAGCTCCGATGGTGGAAATTGATGCTGTTGTTCCAATTGGGAATAGCTTTGAACCACTTAGGAAGGTACGCAAGAACTCTCCGAAGGCCGTGCTAAAAAGATCTCCTCCACTTATGGAGAACGTTACAAAGGTGAAGCCAGAGCAGCCCCCTCAGCGGTTGTCCTCTAAAATTCATAAAGTTTGGCAACAGGTCTAAGACTCAGTGATCAACCAAGATTACTCCCGCCAACCGAAGAAGATGAAATTTCGGCAAGAGAAGGACCACTTTGTCATACCACAGGAGATGTCATCTATTTGGGTGCCCGCTGCAACGGTTCCCTCAACTTCGACCACCCACAAAAGAAAGAGGCCGGAGAAAGTCTCCATGTCCACGACGAATCTTAAGAACACTGAAATTAAACGCCCATGTCTGGGGGCATGGTGGTGCACACTGTTTATATGGCATCCGGGAAAGAGGATAGCCGTATCTCTACAGGCCATCGACCACTCACCAGATCCGTAACAAGGGCCCAGGAGCAACAACAGAAGCTCCAGGAAATGTTAACACAGATGGCCGTACTCACTGGGCCAAAAGAAAGCCCGGAAATGTTGTCAGAGCAGCGTCATGAACAAGAAACTGATGCTGAGTTCCTCCGCAGAATCCTCGAGAAGAAGGACAAAGAGGCAGCGGAACAAGCTGCCAACATAAAACGAATGACGCTTTTATTCCAAGACATGGTCGGGATGATGTTACAGCCGGATCCTCCAGCTGAAGACCCTCCGATTATCCTTGAAGACGATAGGGGAGAGACATCGAACCCTCTTCTGGCTTGTTCAGCAGCCAAGGAAGAGACCATTTCCAAAGACGCCCTGGATGAATATATCGCTCAACAGATACGAGCTCATTACGCAAACGAAGCGGCCGGCCAAATTGTTAAGACTGGACGATCATATCCGGGTTGGTACGACCAAATAAAGTACCCGCCGGGATATACGATCCTAAATTCCATGTATATAAGGGGACGGGGAATCCACACCAGCACGTTGCTCAATTAAGAGCCTTGTGCGGTAATACTAGGGGTGACGATAAACTGCTGCTTCGCCAGTTTGTTGGCAGCTTGTCAGAGACAGCGTTTGAATGGTACTCCGAGCTCCCGAACGACTCTGTTAAGACATTTGGAGAAATGGAGTTATTGTTTACACAAAGATTCGCAAGCGCTAGCGAGCGCACCTCGATCACCGCATTATTTAACGCCAGAGTGAAGCCAGGCGAAACATGGGTGCAGTATGCGATACGGTGGTGGAATCTACAGTCGAAGTGCGAGCAGCGCATCGAAGAAGCACCTGCGGTAGGCATGCTCGTGGGTACTCTTGATCCGCAGACGACTATATCCCAGTTCATGATGTTCTTCAAGCCAACTAATTTCCAGGCCTTGATTGACAAGCTGGCCCAAATGGATTAGATGGGTCATAGACCATCTTCTTCGAAGTTGGAATCTCGAAACAAAAAAGGGAAAGGGAAAGCGACCTTCGTCGCCAATGCTCAGCAGCAACCCAGTGGTCCAAAACCAACTGATCACCAAGATGATAAACGGTGATTCTTCAATGAGAAACTAAAGCGCCCTTATTCGTTTCCCCGGGATAAAACGAGACGACTGTTCGAGCTGGCGGTGCGCAACAGGCTCATCACCTTTCGGATCCAAAATGCCCATTGCAACCCGGTGAGGCCAATAATCCCAATTATTGCCCCTATCACTAAGTGGTAGGCCATCCAATCGAAGATTACTTCGTCTTCAAAGGCTGGATTGAGGACCAATACCAACAGGGAAAATTCGCACTGTCTGAGAATTGGAAAGTAAGCCCGTCTCAGCCGCACGCTCTTAAAAGGGGGGACACACCGGGGGCATCATGCTTTTTTATAGAAGAAGCTCCATGGGAGGTCGCTCTTTCATCCAAGATGAAAAGAATGCTGAAGGATCTCCAAACATGCCCGGCAATCAGGTGGAAAAGTCCGCTGGAACCCGAGATTATTGAGGGAATGTTGAAGCTGCGCCTGACTCCAAGAATTGGTAGCGATAGTCAAAACGCTCAGGCCCAGCCGTTAAATTCTTCGAAGAAGAAGAAGAAGACCAAAAAGCTCGTGAAGCCTGATGACAAGCGCACGGACCTACAAAAACATATTGACGTGCTGGAGGAATATAACCAGAAGGCGCAAACCCCGGTCACACTCCAAGAGTTTCTCAACCACATCCTTGAAGATAGAGATGGCGATGAAGATGAGGGAGAAGACTCGTTAGACAAACCTGAAGATTATGTGGCAAGATGCCACGTGATCTCTCACTCGTCAGTAGATGGTGAAGAAGCTCCTGATACACAGAAACTGGGGGCAGATCCCGAACCGGAACTCCTAGGACCGTCAGACGAGATGATTGACGTATTCCTGAACGAAGCTCTTCTGAAAAGTAAAGCTGATCAGGAGCGTGAAATCGTCGTATACGAAAAAGCCAAACGTCAGCGACTGAACGAAAGGATTGAATACCCCAACTGGATAGGAGCACTTCGGCCGCCAGCAAAAGCAGGTTCAAGATAAGGAAAAGGTTTGCCAAAGCCATATCGATGGGAATGAAGCTGCCAGCCTCCGAAGGAAACACTCCTGATAGGATACACCTTAACGAAGAGGATGCATATCCAAACTACTGCTTGTACCATCAGAGGACCACACACCCTACTGAAGAATGCAACGCCTTTAAAAATTGGTGGCAGGGATACGTTGCTCACCGGCAGCATTTCAAGCGGATGAAGCGCAAAACTCGTCAGGAACAAAGAAGCACGACAGATGAGCATAAAAGAACTGTCGGTGAATGTCACATGGTTAATTCCGGGGGATCGCAAGTTCTCACCTTCGGGAGTGATTCTGATGAAGAAATAGCCCTCGGCCCTCTCTTCAAGGAATCCATCTCTGAAACAGAAGAGATAAAGACCTGCGAGAACATTCAGCTGCGCAATCACACGCTACCTGAAAAGAATCTCGGACCCGCAAATAAGGGATCGAACAAAAAGGATAAGGGGAAAGAAAAAGTCCCTAAGGATATCACCCTCGATGACCGAGTCGTCGAAGAGCTGGCAGCCAAGGACCCGCCCAAGAAAAACAAGGTGGATTACAACGTTCTGGCACACCTGAGGAAGATACCCTTGCAGCTAAGCATTCTCGACGCCCTTCTGCTATCCAAAGAGCGAGAGATTCTCTGATCAAGGCATTACAAGAGCCTGACCAGTTTCAAGCTTTCCTCGCCGAAGAAAAGATGAAGGACGAGCTGGAAGAAATTCACACAGCTGACATCACTTTCGGCGATGAAGATCTCCTCCTCGGAACATGCGAGCACAACCGTCCCTTATATGTCTCCGGGTATTGCCATGACATTAAGATAGGGAAGATCCTAGTTAACAATGGGTCCTCTGTCAATCTCCTAAATGTGAGGGTGCTAAGAGAAATCTGCATGAGCGTTCAACACCTCGCTCGGGATATAATCACTATCTCCGGGTTCGACTCCCAGTCATCACAGACGCTCAGGTCTGTGATACTGACATTACACTTTGGGCTGCTCGTCATTGATATCAAGTTCCACGTCATTGACGCCAAGACTTGCTACAATGCTTTGCTCGGCCAGCCTTGGTTACACGAGTACAACATTATCCCTTCAACACAGCATCAGTGTATGAAGTACTTCAAAGATGGGCTTGAATACACTGTGACAGGGGAGCTGAACCCATTCTCCGTAAACGAAGTCCGAAAGTACGAAGATGCAAAGTACTTCTTACAAGACTTTGAAGACACGGAAAGATGCCATAAACCTGAGGATAAGCAAAAAGCTATCACCACCATTCCGGTCTTCGGGAGCGATATCAAGGAAGAAGAAGAGATAGTCTATTCGGGACTTCCCCGATATAACAAACCGGGACCGTCTACCCCTATTCTGGTCTTTGGCAGTGACTCTGAAGACGAGGTCAACGCAGTATTCTCGACTCGTCCATCAGTGCAAGCCTTCATTGGAGATGAACGGAGTTTACAAATCGCTATGGTTCCGCGGCATCACTACAAAGAGCTCGACGCACTTGATACCTATAGTGTGTAAGAACTGCAGACGTTCTACATCCCTCCCAGGCGAAGAGATGAAAAGGCGATCCTCTTTTATCGATCCACGGAAACCAAATTCGAGAAAGAGATCTGGCATGGTGCCGATTCTACGCTTGACAGGATCCAGCCCATCCGTTTGCCCAGATACTACACAGAAGGATTAAAAAGGCTGTTGAGGCGCCAAGGCGTACCCTTGAAGCAGGCTGCGCGACAAGCCCAGTTTTACAACAGGATCTGGAATGTCCCTGGAACTCAGCGAAAATTGCCCAACGGGAGAATGGAAATGTTCGAGCTTGGATATGTTCAATCCAAGAAACGGGAACAATTCCATTGCTGCTAGGTTATACATGACTTTGATGAAGAAGGAGATACTCTGTTAGAGGACGCTAACCCTAAACCAAAACAAAGTCCCGCCATGAAAGTGCCAAGTCCGTCGTTTGAAGAACAGATGGATAAGCTAATAAAGGAAGCGGGTCAAAAGGTCCGGGATGACCATAGCCGCGAAATGGCCATTTATGAAAAAGCCAGAATGTAGCGCCTCATTCAGCAGGCTACGAAAAATGACGATGCCCTTCATCGCCAGCCCGTCATACGGAAGACTCGACGCGGAGGCAAAAATAAACTGAAGAACAGAAAAAATGTTCGACAGCAGCAAAGCGGGTCCATGAAACCTCGCGATCGAAAATTGGCAGCCGGGATCCGTCTCTTATAAAGAAGATGGGTCGAGCATATTCTTTTCCCCAAGACAAGACAAGAAAGATATTTAGTCTTGTCATTAAACATCAGATGATTACCCTACCGGAGTCCAAGCACCCAGAACAAGCAAGTGAGGTTCATCACCCAGATTATTGTTCCTATCACCGAGCGATAGGATATCCTCTTGAAGTCTGCTTCGCATTCAAAGACTGGGTAGAAGACTAGTATCAACAAGGCAGGTTCGCTTTATCCAGCAGTTGGAGGGTAACCCCGCCACAGAAGCATGAACCAAAAACCACGTATGCAGCGAGAGTAGAACCAGATCAACATCGGTCTCGGAAACAATCTTCTACCTATCACGTAATAACGCTGACAGAAGAAGGAGTGCCCGAGAATATGGATGACCTCTCCTGGTGCTTCGAAAACGATGATGATGAAGTGATCTCAGAGTTTCCACCGGCGCCAAAAGAGCTGGAAGATGGGATACATACTACTGCAGATAACCTCAGAAAAATCAACTTGGGGACGGCAGACGATCCATGGCCTACGTTCGTCAGCGAGCTGCTGTCTAAAGAACAGGTGGCTACACTCAAAGACGTGCTCATACAGTATAAAGACTGTTTCGTATGGAACTACTCCGAAATGCCAGGACTAGATCCAAAAGTAGCTGTGCACAAATTGGCGATATCTCCGGACGTCAAGCCAATCAAACAAGCATCGAGAAGAATGCGGCTCGAACTTGAAATGAGCATCAACGCCGAGGTCAAGAAGCTAATCAATTTCGGTTTCATCCAAGAAGTTCAATACCCTGACTGGATCGCCAACATCATCCCAGTGATGAAGAAAAATGGGACGGTGCGCATCTGCGTGAACTTTCGGGACCTCAACAAAGCATGTCCGAAAGATGACTTTCCCGTACCGGTTACCGAGCTGATGATAGATAATACGTCCACTCACGAAGTCTTCTCCTTCATAGATGGCTCATCAGGGTACAATCACGTAAAGATGCATCATGAAGACCAGAAGTATACCGCTTTCCGGACTCCGCTAGGCATATTCTGCTACAAAGTGATGCCTTTCGGTCTGAAGAACGCCGGCGCCACCTATCAAATGGAAATGTTTCCCCCAATCAGAGCAAAGCTCTATTCAAATTTCAAATTTTGAAATGAAGCAATGCTTCATAGCAGCGCCAACGCCGAGAGTCAAAGACTCTGAGGTAGCGCACCATGTGCAAAGCACG
The DNA here is from genome assembly GCA_030015575.1 of Agapanthus africanus. Taxonomy (NCBI): domain Eukaryota; kingdom Viridiplantae; phylum Streptophyta; class Magnoliopsida; order Asparagales; family Amaryllidaceae; genus Agapanthus; species Agapanthus africanus. The sequence continues at coordinate 879,930,732 of JASDDO010000024.1, forward strand.
TAAACGCTAGCGCTAAGAGCGCTGCACTCTAAGCAACGCACCACGTGCAAAGCACGTAAGCGCTAGCACTAAGAGCGCTGCACTCTAAGAAGCGCACCACGTGCAAAGCAAGTAAGCGCTAGCTTTAAGAGCGTTGCACTCTAAGCAACGCATCACGTGCAAAGCACGTGAGCGCTAGCGCTGGAACTAAATGTTCCCAACCATTGGATCAAAGATCTAACGAACATGATTAAAAATCATCAGTTGACCAGAATAAAATTCTGTTAAGGAAACATTCCTCAGAATCTTTCCAAACAGGAAAGATTGTGCTCTGTAAATCAGAGCATCGTTGGATCAAAGATCCAATGGTGATAAAATCACCAAGATACAGAATAAATTCTGTATGGGAAAAGATTTCCCAATCTTGTTAAAAACAAGAAGATCGCCTTCTGTAAAACAGAAACCCTAGGATCAAAGATCCAACGGTGGGGAAATCCCCAAATCAATTAGAGAAAAGATCTCTTCAACTGATTGAATAAATCAGCCTTCACTATATAAAGGCCCCAAGACTTCAAGTCTCACATAGAGGAACCCCCCTATAAATTTTGAGAAATTTCAAAGACAAAGAGCAAGCTCTCAGAAGAAGAAAATGTTCTTCAAGGTAAAAAAAAAAGAACAGAGAGACGAAAACATCTCATATTAAAAGAAGAATTTACTTCTTTTTCTAAGATCATAGATCTATAAGACCAAGGTTTTTCACAACAGAGATCAAAGTATCTCATCATAAAAATAAGGGGAAGAACTTAATTTTTTTCAGATCACAGATCTATAAGACAAATGGTCTTTCAGAGATTATAATATCTCATTATAAAAGAGGAGGAGAATATTCAATTCTCTTGGGATCACAGATCCATAAAGGCAAAGCCTTTCACCAAAAACATAAGAGATTGAAACATCTCCTATAAAAGATAAGAACTTTGTTCTTAAATCCATGAGACAAAATCTCTTATAAGAAGAGAATTTAATTCTCAGGGCTCAAAACTGCCTAAAAAGAGCCTTAGCGCTCTAAATTTAAAGAAGTGCACTGCGCTCATTATCTGGCGCATAGCGCCATGTGCTCCTCACGTGTGCGCTACTTGACAGAAGCGCACTGCGCTCATTATCTGGCGCATAGCGCCAAGCGCCATGTGCTCCTCACATGTGCGCTACTTGAGAGAAGCGCACTGCGCTCATTATCTGGCGCATAGCGCCACGTGCTCCTCACGTGTGCGGTACTTGACAGAAGCGCTTTGCGCTCATTATCTGGCGCATAGCGCCAAGCGCGCCACGTGCTCCTCACGTGTGCGCTACTTAACAGAAGCGCTCTGCGCTCATTATCTGACGCTCAGCGCCAAGCGCGCCACGTGCTCCTCACGTGTGCGCTACTAGACAGAAGCGCTTTGCGATCATTATCTGGCGCATAGCGCTAAGCGCGCCACGTGCTCCTCACGTGTGCACTACTCACAAGAAGCGCTTTGTGCTCATTATCTGGCGCCAAGCGCGCCACGTGTGCGCTGAAAGAACATAAACGGTTCTATAAATAAAAGCCCAGAGCTATGATGAGTGTTCAACACTCAATAAAAGACAAAAAAGGCTATCAGAGCCCAAACCAATGCTCAGCATTGTTAAATGTTCAACATCTTAATTAAATGGGCCGAGCCCAAAGTGGCCACAGATCCCTAATTAAGATCAATTGAGCCCATATGCTCACAAATCTTTGATCTTAGTCACAAATTGGACTACAGATCTTCCAACCAATATTGGTTCAAGGGTGCATCTCTTCACTCCTCTGATATTTGTCGTTGTAATCCTTCAACGTCTTCAGAGAGGTGACGGGTCCCGACAACCAGACAAACCATGGACTGTGGGGTTCTTAAACTCATGGACTATGATGTCCTTAAACTTTACAGACTATGACGTCTTTAAACTGTGGACTATGATGTCCTTAAATTTTACGGACTATGGGGTCCTTAAATTCATGGACTATGATGTCCTTAAACTTTACAGACTATGACGTCTTTAAACTGGACCGCAATGTCCCTAAACTAAAACAATAGAGCCCAAATGCACTTTTGTTGGATCTAAATGATCCTGTTAAGTTGATTTTAGTCTAAAAATTAGACTAACGTATCCTTAACAAACGTTTAAGTTGATTTTAGTCTCAAATGAGACTAACGTATCCTTAAACCCAACCCAAAACCCAAATCAAAGAAAATACGGATTTGGACTAATCCATGCCCTACGGGAAACAACATAAATTAGTCTCCGTATACAATCCACGGGCAACCAAAAATAAAAAAAACACACACGACACGAAGTGACCATCTGGAGAAGGAGAAAGTGGTTGCCGCGATGCGGTAGCGTAATTAACTGCAGGGGCTTGTGCCTGCAGGGAAGAGCGTCCCCATAATCAAAAACCCCTCAAACGAGGGGGAATCTAACGAAGTCTGCTACAACGGCCGCATCCGTCTAAACCTCCGATATACGGTGCCATAAATCAACTTGGCATCTTCGGAGAGGTGGACGGATAAAACCAAATAGTATCTGCCCCCAAATTCAGGCAAGACCTCAGTCTTCCCGGTCTTTCAGTGGTAAACAGATTCTGGCACGCCCGGTGCGACATTTTCCTCTTTCCACTCCACACTTCGTGTGTCGTGTTTTTTCCGTGATCAGATAATCGCGGTGTGTATGTTTGTGGTTTCCCTTAGGGGAGTGGATACTGAAGTCGGCGCTTCGTCTTTATGAAGAATGGCGTTTGTTCCCACCTTAGCACCACAGGCTCTGTCATATCTGGTGGAGTTAAGTACAGGCCACTTGCAGGCTCAAATCTCTGCAATCCTGCTCTTCAAGAAATCAACGGGCTTCTCTTTGGGGCGATGCTCCTACCTCCCACCCTCGGTGCCTCTACACCGATGGAGGAAGCCCAGAAGAAGTCTGTCGTCCACAGGAAGACTCCCCAAGCAGCAGCTTTGCCGATGGAATGAGTCCTCAAACAACTGGCGCCTGCCGAAAACCAAGGTCGACACAGGGGGCAGAATATTCAAGCTCTCAAAGGAAAAAGGGGGCAGGCTCAGAAAAATTCTGAAGCTAATCAAATCCCGGTCGTAAGAAATGGTCGACGTCGATATCGGCATCATACAAAATGAGCTGGGGGCAGTTCTCCGTATGGTCCCGTTTCAACCCCATTAGTGAATGTTGTTGTTCCAACTAGGAACAGCTTCAAACTGTTGCGAAGGGTCAGACAAAATTCTCCTACTGCAATATTGAAGAAGTCTCCGCAGCCCATAGAGATCCCACGAGAGTAGAAACCAGTTCGCTCACTGAGACAACATTCCTCATCCATATATAAGGTGTGGAAGCAAGTGAACGGGACTCACCCCAAAACGGATCCTGATACAGCGGTTTCTCCCAAAACCAAAGCGGCTTTTCACAAAAAAGAGAGGCCCAATAAAGCTCAAGTGCCCGAGGCAAACTCCAAAGGCCAAAACTCCAAACATCCCAAACCTGGGGGCATGATAGTTCGCATAGTCTATGTGTTGAATTCCAAAGACGAAAAGTTCAACTGCAACGTGAAAAGCTACAGGAGATGCTCGCTCAGGCGGCAGCAAACGCTAATCCATCACTTAAGGAAAATCAACTTGGGAACGGCAAACGACTCACGGCTGACGTTCGTTAGTGAGCTGTTGTCTGAAGAAAAGGTGGCTATGCTCAAGGAAGTGCTCATACAGTATAAAGATTGCTTCGCATGGAACTACTCCGAGATGCCGGGGCTAGATCCAGATATAGCTGTGCATAAATTGGCGATATCCCCGGACGTCAAGACAGTCAAGCAAGCACCAAGAAGAATGCAGCTCGAACTTGAAATAAGCATCAACGCCGAGGTCAAGAAGCTAATCGACTCCGGCTTCATCCAAGAGGTTCAATACCCTGACTAGATTGCCAACATCGTCCCAGTGATGAAGAAAAATGGGACAGTGCGCATCTGCGTAGACTTTCGAGACCTCAACAAAGCTTGCACAAAGGATGATTTTCCTGTACCGGTTACTGAGCTGATGATAGACAACACGTCCACTCACAAAGTTTTCTCCTTCATGGACGGTTCATCGGGGTATAATCAAATAAAGATGCATCCCGAAAACCAGAAGCATACCGCTTTCCAGACTCCACTGGAGATATTTTGCTACAAAGTAATGCCTTTTCGGTCTGAAGAACGCCGGCGCTACCTATCAGAGGGCTATGACGAAGATTTTCTATGACCTCATACATGAAATCATCGAATGCTATATTGACAATCTCGTGGTAAAGAGCAAATCGCACGAGGAGCATTGGGAGTATCTGAAGATAGTGTTCCAACGTTTTCGGAAATACAATCTGAAGATGAACCCTCTCAAATGCGCGTTCGGAGTCTCCTCAGGCAAATTTCTAGGATTCATCGTACGACACCGGGGCATCGAAATAAACCCGTCGAAGATCAAGGCAATCATGGAAATGCCCCGCCAAGAACTCTCAAGAAACTGCGGTCTCTCCAAGGGAAGCTCGCGTATATTCGACGATTCATAGCTAACCTCTCCGGCAAATATCGTCCTTACAGTCACCTGATGAAGAAGGGAACCCCGTTCGTCTGGGATCGCAAATGCCAAAGCGCACTCGATGAAATTAAGCAATAGCTGCAGAACCCGCCGGTACTAACCACTCCGGTCAAGGGAAAGCCCCTCATTCTGTACACAACCGCCCTTGACGGTTCTCTAGGTGCATTATGGGCATAAGAAAATGACCAAGGAAAGGAGAGAGCCCTCTACTATTTGAGTCGAGTTCTTCTGGGGGCAGAAAAAAATTATTCTCCCATTGAAAAACACTGCCTGGCGTTGATCTTCGCGATAACGAAGCTCAGGCACTATGCGTTGGCATATGAGGTCCATCTCATATCAAAGGTAGATCCTCTCAAATATTTGATGTCAAGAGCCATACTAATAGGATGGCTCGCTAAATAGGCCCTAATCTTAATGGAATTCTCGATAACTTATCGACCTCTCAAGGCAGTGAAAGGCCAGGCCATCGCCGACTTTCTCGCTAAGCATCTGATACCTGCCGATTCTCCCTTGAACTGCGAATTGCCAGAGGAGCACGCGTTTAACACGATCGACGGGGAGAAAGGAGGGAATGATACCCTATGGGAACTCTACTTCGACGGAGCATCTTCTATGAAGAAGCGAAGGCACAACTCCCCCATAATCAAATCTGGGATAGGCCTCATCTTCGTGACTCCACAAGGAGGGATAATGCGCTTTGCCTTTTCCTTGACAGAGCCTGTTGGATATATGTATGCCCTAGAGGCCATTATATGATATTGTATGTACTGATATGTATATAAATATATATATTCAGAGGAAAGTCTTGCTCGACATGATAGTATGCTATCTGGTTTCTCTTTATCATATGTTTACTTGATCATGTTTTTACTCATTTGGTACATGCTGATAAAGCCCTAAGGATATTGGCTTGACTACTGAGATTATGATGTGGATCATACCAGTGGGACACCTGTAGTTTATAAGCATATCCTTGAAATGTTCCTAGTCGTAGGTATATCGAGACAGGGCATCGATATTCCAGTGTAGACTAGCGTATACCATTCTTGTTCCATATGATGGGCGATGGATGATCCCATATCCATCTGGTGTGCTGACACCAAAGATTGTATACGGGTGCTCAGTGAGACTGGGTACACTGAACGGACTCACCGAGAACTCCTATGTGGTATTATATCATACATCGGATAGCAGTTCTCAGGTGACACTGGTACAGGTTAGTCTGTAGACCCGAGATCGCCATAGAGTCTTGTGTGTCCTCCCACTGTATCTTGATCTCCACCCTACTACGGCTCTACTGAGTCGTACAAACAGATGGATTTTGGGTACAGTCCCGAGGCATATGGAGGCAATGAGCGATAGGAGGGGTTTCGTCTCTCCCGGTATTGGGGGTTGATGTTGCGCTATGCACGATTGGCTATAACAGGAAGTCCCTAGCCATGGCTGCTGAGATATTACCGATAAGTGCTATCAGTACTTTCTCGATCTGTTATAGACTATATACCGGCATGACTTATTGAGTTATTGGGGTCGATGATTCCATCCCTAGACTCAATATGTAGCATATCTGACGAAGAGACCGAACTGTACGGTAAGTGTTTCCAGTTGGATTGACGGGAGTTTTGACAGGTTCGCTTGTTCTTCTTCTGATCGCTCAATACCCGGGTGGCCGTTACGTTTAGCTGACCACTTGCAGCTTGTAGGTGTTTAATATGATCATCACCTACTGCTGGCGTATTGACGAGTCTTAGAGTCCCACACAAAAGTTTCCTGGCTTAGGCAAAATGATGTGGTGTGCATATGAGATATGTGCGGGAGCTCGATTAAACACGTGTATATGATACCGTATTTTAATCGGGCGTTTTATATTGGTCGGGTCGTATGAGATATGACCGGTTTATTAAATCAAGTGTTGATTTAATATTGACTTTTATCTCATTTATTTAAACCCTTTTCTTATGATGGATGCATGCATGTATATGTACATGTTGATGTGCATACACACATACATACATGCATTTGTATCATGGTTGATGATACAACAAAGATGGCAATGCAAGACTCACATAGTTCATATTTATATATATACATATTTTTGTTTTAAATTAAAAATAAAGGAAATTAACTTAATGACTCATTTCTTTACAAATGACTCATTGTTTCTACACACTTCCTTGGTTGACCATTGACTTAACCTTGGTTAATTTCCTTTACTCTTTAACTCATCACAAAATATCTAGATATTTATATTAACCATGGTTTGTGTTATGATATATATCTCTCTATCTCTCATTATCCTTATGAATTATTATTCGTCCAAAAAGAAAAGAATTGCCATCTTCATCTTCCTCTCTCTAGCTCTCTCTTGAGTTCTAAAATTGAGTGAGGTTAAAAGAAAGAAAGGGTTTTAAGTGAGAACATAAACCACTTCATCATCCTACACATCTCTAGCTACTTTGTGTAGGGTGTTTGCTTCAAGGATTTCATAGATCAAGTGAAGCAACAAGCTTTGAGCAAAGGACTTCGGGTGGATCGTCGTGGACTTGGAAGCGTTCAAGCGAGCCGTTCCAAACCTTAGGAGATCCAAGGAGTCGCCCTAGGAGGTCTACAAAGATTGTAGTCTCTCCACTTAGTGATAGATAATCTTTTATATGTGATACTAAGAATTGTTACTCAATATTTCTAGTTTGATTCCTAGTTAAGTTTACTTAGTACCTCATAAAATCAAAGTTGTGGCATGTGTGATGCTTCTAAATCCTATACGAGGTGTAAGGAAACCCTACTGTGGTATCAGAGCCAAGTTAGAGCTTTAGAGTAACCTAGACGACGTTAAAAACCTCGAACGAACGAAATATGAAGCCCGGGGGGTGCTCTCTGGACTTTTTTCAAAAACGTGGATTTTTTCACATTAAAAATACTCAAAAAATCATGCAGGGTATTTTATGGGCCCACAAGAAATACGAACCCCTAACTCCACTAAAGGACCGCGGAACCGCGGCATGAATGGTCATTCTGCGGCGGTTCCGCGGCGCCTTTGGTGCAGGTGGGGCTGTACTTTCTTGCGCTAGCCCGTATGTACTTGTTGCAGTTTCTGGTAATTTTTAAAACTGCGCAAGTGTTGAGCTTTCTGAGAAGTCTTTGGGTGTTTAGTCGTTCGATCGAATGTTTTAACTGCGCCTAGTTTATTAGTATGTGATACAATAATTGGAATCTACAAATTTGTTTGCTGCGTGTAAATCTAGCAGTTCGGTCTCGAGAATAATCGGAAATCTTGTTGAATTATCCGGCTTATTTTGAAAAGGTGTTTTCATGGATGATACCTAAATGCGAGTTTTACATTGTTAGGCATGAAATCTTGTATATGTGATATTCCGGGTTTGTGTTGTCTAAAGGCAGTTACGATTCCAATTGTTGTAGTTTTTCATTTTATTTCTCTGTGACCGTAAGTGTAGTATGTGGTGTATCGCCGGTTTCGTTGCTATACATCAACGACAATCGGGGTACGCATACTTACTTACGTTGATGATATATGATATTCTGTATTGCTGAGATTTGATGTGCAGGATTGTCGTGATTGAATAGTCGGGGGTTTTATGTGAGATGAGAGTTTTCTTTTCATTCATGTAAAATTAAGTTGTATATAATATTCTTTTATTTGGGGCACTTCCGGGTTGAGGTTGATGTCACCAGTGTTGTATATTATTTACTTTTCCGCATTAGGATAGACCCAAGAAGGAGGGCACACGTGACCGGGTTTTAGGGTTCAGTGGGAGGCCATCTCGAGGAGTTAAGACCGGGTCTCCTAAACTCCAGAATAGGTAGGGTCACTTGCCGCTCTCATAGGGGTCTATGGGTGTGGGCTTGGCTATTCATCGCGACCGTGGAATCCGTATTTTCTACTGCTGGCTAAATACAAAATACGGACCTCCTAGATATCCTATATTAAATGTGATTCTGCTGCTTTTATTATCTGATGTGATCTTTTAATATATATCTGAGATGAATGGAATATTATATATATGATATATAATGGACGTTGCTTATGTTTAGCACCCGCGCTAGCCCCGTCCCGGTATGCTGTTAGTTAAGTAACCTAACGGTGCATAACGGGACACTGTGACAAATGCGAGTGGCATAATCGTACGTTATATTTTCGTTTCTTTCTGTGATGGCTTTAAGAATTAAATGATGGGACTACATTAATGAGATTAATGTAAAGATAAATCAACCTAAAAAGATGTTGTAGAATCGGATTTGAAACACACTCAGCCTTTTTATGAAAAAGCAAGTTTCAAAATGCGGAGTTTAAGCCACTCCTTTTAAACCCATTGGATTCTACAACGATATCAAGTTCAAAGCGTTAAAAGTTTTCTTAAAAACTATCTGCAGCCCTTCGTCATTTTAGGAAGTAGAGTACTTAGTATTCGTGCTGCGTATTTTGACTTTAGTTAAGGCGCAGTGTACGGTAGCTAAGTGATGTCTTCCTACACTGCATATGATGCAGATTAATTAGGACATTCATATGATTATGTTGACTTTAGTTAAGAGTTATGTGGGTGGGTCTAGTTAATCACGAAATGACGGGAAGAACTTGACTAAGTACTTATGATATGTTGACCATAGTTAAGGTCATGAGCACTAGGGGTAAAAATAATATCGGGAATTTCAAGAGTTGAAATTTGCAATGAGATTGCATACCTTTTATATGATAGTAGGATCCCGATCCCACTGTGACCAAAAGTTGCTCCCGGGAGAGTTTTGCACTTTACAATTAGCTAACCCATTAGGTATCAAGAAAGGTGTCAAACGGGGCTACGCCTCTGGGAAGACGAGGTTTATTTTAATTAGGTCCGTGCGAAAGCAAGGGAAACCTCCCTCAAGTACCGGCACCGGTCTGGCTGAACGGTTAGCGAAGTTGTAGAATGTAATTAATCCCGGATAGTTTTCTTTTTAAAGGTTTTAAAGAAAATTTGATAAAAACAGTGGGAGACATCGATTAGACAAGATAATAACCAATCTAATCTTTGCAAGAGCTTTTGCTGAGTATATTCTTTTCTCTCTCTTAACAGCAGATACAAATGTCAGGACTCAAGCTTCTATTAGATAAAAATAAACTGAATGGGACTAATTATAAAGTTTGGCTGAGGAATCTCAACATTGCCTTGACTTATGATAAGGTATCATATGTCCTCACCGCTCCAACCCCGTCCAACCCAGGTCCTAAATCTTCAGTTGCGGATAAGGAAATCCGCAAGACATGGGACGCTGACTGTTCCACGGCCAAATGCATCGCGCTTGCATCGATGGATAACACACATTAGAAGCAGCACGAGAATATGGACGTACAATCCATATTCCTCCATACAAAAGAGTTGTATGGAGAGCAATCTCGCGTATTACGATATGAAGCATCTAGAAAGCTGTTTCAGATGCGAATGGCCACTGGCACAGCAGTAGGAGACCACGTTCTGAAGATGATAGCTCTCATAGAAGAGCTTGAGGACCTTGGGTAGACAATGGACAATGAGCAATATACGGATATTATTCTGCAGTCTCTCCCCTCCACCTTTGCTCAATTTATAGTTAACTTCAACATGCACAACATGGAGAAGGAACTACCTGAACTCCTTAATATGTTAAGGAGTGCAGAGAGCACGCTGAAGTCGGTGAAGACTCCCGTTTTTAGTGTTGGGCCATATTCCTCCTCTCGCCCGAAGGCTAAGGCCAAGGGAAAGATGAAGAAGAAATCCACCAAACCTAAAGGTGGAGTCAAAAAAGTTAAGGGGAAAGACAAGTCCAAGGTTGGGGAATCGGGGAAAGGAGAATATTTCCACTGCAAGAAGACAGGACACTGGAAGCAGAACTGTACTGAGTACCTTGAACTCAAGAAGAAGCATGGTGATGCTTCAGCTTCATGTGTCTTCATGATTGAAAACTGTTTTTCTATTAACTCTGCTTCCTGGGTATTAGATACCGGTTTGGGTTCTTATATTTGCAATTCTGTGCAGGCATTGAGAAATAGCAGAGTTTTGAAGATAGGTGATCATACTCTCCAGGTTGGAAATGGTTCCAATGTAAATGCAGTTTCAGTGGGAGAGTATCACTTAGGGTTGTCGTCGGGTTGTATATTGGTTTTGAACCCATGTTATTTTGTGCCAAGTATGCTTTGTAATATTATATCCGTTTCTTTGTTAGACAATGAAGGATATCATTTTGATGTGCAACACAATATTATGAACATTAGACTTAATCAAGAGTTGATTGGTTGTGGTACACTAAATAACGGGATATACGTCCTTAGTCAACATACAGTTTTCAACATTCAACACACAAATAAAAGAAAATTTTCAGATATAAATGAAACTTTTCTTTGGCATTGTAGACTTGGTCATATTAATGAAACAAGACTAAACAAGCTTCATAAAGATGGATATTTAAATTCTTTTGAGTATAAATCTTATGCAACTTGCCAGTCTTGTATCAAAGGTAAAATGACCAAAACTCTGTTTACTGGACACGGAGAAAGAGCTACTGAGCTCCTAGGCCTCATACATAGTGATGTATGTGGGCTAATGTCTACACATGCAAAAGGCGGTTTTTCCTACTTCATAACTTTTACTGATGATTTCTCAAGATTTGGTCATGTGTTTTTGATAAAACATAAATCTGAAGCTTTCGAGAAATTCAAAGAGTACAAACTTGAAGTAGAAAACCAAACAGGAATGAGAATCAAGATACTTCGATCAGATTGAGGTGGAGAGTACTTAAGTACTGAATTCTTGGACTTCCTAAAAGAGAATGGGATTCTCTCTCAGCTCACTCCCCCTTACACACCACAGCACAACGGTGTGTCAGAGCGACGGAATCGTTCCCTATTAGATATGGTACGATTCATGATGAGTGATTCTGAGTTACCCCTCTCCTTTTAGGGGCATGCATTGGAAACTGCAGCTTTTCTGTTAAACAAAGTTCCAACCAAGACCGTGTCTACCACTCCATATGAGATATGGCATGGGAAGAGACCATCTCTCAAACGAGTTAAGATTTCGGGTTGTCCGGCTTTTGTCAAAAAGTAGAATCCAGACAAACTAGAGACACAATCAGTCAAATGTATATTTGTGGGATGTCCAAAACATTCGTTTGGGTATCTTTTCTACCACAAGGAGGAACAAAAGGTGTTTGTTTCTCAGTATACCACATTTTTAGAAAATGAGATTTTTCCAAATGATGTTGATGGCAATATGGTAGATCTAGAAGAGGTTCTAGAAACACAAGTTATAAATGACGACTTAGCTGAAACTGATCTTGTAACAGAATCTAATGAACCTCAGCCACTCCGTAGATCTAGTAGGACTTCTCTCCCACTGGAGAGATACTACGGTTTTCTCATTGATGGTGATAGAGAAGATTGCATCATGGATGATGATGATCCTGCCAGTTTTCATCAAGCTATCACGAGTGGTGACTCTGTGAAATGGCTGGATGCTATGAGATCTGAAATGGAGTCCATGTACACCAAAAAAGTATGGACTTTGGAGGATGTACCCTCCGGGATAAAACCTGTAGGCTACAAATGGATCTTTAAAAGAAAGATCGGAGTAGATAGACAGGTGGAGACCTATAAGGCAAGGTTGGTAGCGAAAGGTTTTCATCAAAGACCAGGTTTGGACTATGACGAGACTTTCTCTCCGGTAGCCATGTTTAAAACCATTCGGATCCTACTTGCTATTGCTGCTTACTATGACTATGAAATCTGGCAGATGGACGTTAAAACTGCATTTCTAAATGGTGATTTAGATGAATGCGTTTATATGGATCAGCCAGAGGGCTTCATTGACAGCGGGAGCAGCGGAAAAGCATGTAAGTTGCTTAAATCCATTTATGGATTGAAGCAGGCATCATGGAGTTGGAACATCTGTTTTGATGATGTTATCAAAGAGTTTGATTTCATCAAAAATCCAGATGAACCTTGTGTTTATAAAAAGACTGTAGGGAGATCTGTCGCATTCCTTTTATTGTACGTGGATGACATACTTCTGATAGGAAATGATATTCCTATACTACAGTCGGTCAAATCATTCTTATCACAATGGTTCTCCATGAAGGACCTGGGTGATGCCACGTACATATTGGGCATACAGATCTATAGAGATAGATCCAAACGGTTATTGGGATTGTCCCAAACCAAGTATATCAACACCATCCTAAAGAGGTTTAGTATGGAAGACTCCAAGCGGGGTGCCTTACCCGCTTGCCACGGAGTCACTCTCTCCAAGGACGATTGCCCAAAGTCTGATAAAGAGAGAGCCCGCATGAGCATTATTCGCTATGCTTCGGCCGTAGGATCGATAATGTATGCGATGTTGTGTACACGCCCTGATGTAGCTTACGCACTCAGTGTAGTAAGCAGGTATTAGTCAAACCCGGGGGAGAATCACTGGACTGCTGTGAAGAACATTCTTAAGTACTTACGAAGGACTAAAGAATTGTTCTTGGTATATGGAAACGGGGATCTCCAAATGGAGGCCTTTACCGATTCGAGCTTCCAGAGTGACAAGGATGACAGCAAATCTATCTCAGGGTTTGCATTTACCCTCAGTGGAGGGACGGTAAGTTGGAAGAGTTCCAAACAGGATACCGTTGCAGATTCAACGATGGAAGCTGAGTACATTGCTGCAAATGATGCTGCCAAGGAAGCCGTCTGGATGAGGAAGTTCATCTCGGAGCTAGAAGTAGTTCCAACCATTATTGATCCAATACTTTGTATTGTGACAATAATAGGGCTATGGCGTTGGCCAAAGAGCCCAGGTCCCATCAGAAGTCCAGACACATCCTGAGGCGATATCATCTGATCTGGGAGATAGTTGATCGCCATGAGATCGAGATCAAGAGAGTAGATACAAAGGATAACACTGCGGATCTATTCACCAAGACCCTCCCTCAGCCACAGCATGAGCGACTTTTTGAGATGTTGGGTATGAGATACGCCAATAATTGGCCTTAGTGCAAGTGGGAGATTGTTGGATATATGTATGCCCTAGAGGCCATTATATGATATTGTATGTACTGATGTGTATATAAATATATATATTCAGAGGACAGTCTTGCTCGACATGATAGTATTCTATCTGGTTTCTTTTTATCATATGTTCACTTGATCATGTTTTTACTCATTTGGTACATGTTGATAAAGCCCTAAGGATATTGGCTTGACTACTGGGATTATGATGTGGATCATACTAGTGGGACACCTGTAGTTTATAAGCATATCCTTGAAATGTTCCTAGTCATAGGTATATCGAGACAGGGCATCAATATTCCAGTGTAGACTAGCGTATACCATTCTTGTTCCATATGATGGGCGATGGATAATCCCATATCCATCTGGTGTGCTGACACCAAAGATTGTATACGGGTGCTCAGTGAGACTGGGTACACTGAACGGACTCACCGAGAACTCTTATGTGGTATTATATCATACGTCGGATAGTAGTTCTCAGGTGACACTGGTACAGGTTAGTCTGTAGACCCAAGATCGCCATAGAGTCTTGTGTGTCCTCCCACTGTATCTTGATCTCCACCCTACTACGGCTCTACTGAGTCGTACAAACAGGTGGATTTTGGGTACAGTCCCGAGGCACATGGAGGCAATGAGCGATAGGAGGGGTTTCATCTCTCCCGGTATTAGGGGTTGATGTTGCGCTGTGCACGATTGGCTATAACAGGAAGTCCCTGGCCAGGGCTGCTGAGATATTACTGATAAGTGTTATCAGTAGTTTCTCGATCTGTTATAGACCATATATCGGCATGACTTATTGAGGTATTGGAGTCGATGATTCCATCCCTAGACTCAATATGTAGCATATCTGACGAAGAGACCGGACTGTACGGTAAGTGTTGGCAGTTGGATTGACGGGAGTTTTGACAGGTTCGCTTGTTCTTCTTCTGATCGCTCAATACCCGGGTGGCCGTTACGTTTAGCTGACCGCTTGCGGCTTATAGGTGTTTGATATGATCACCACCTACTACTGGCGTATTGACGAGTCTTAGAGTCCCACACAGAAGTTTCTTGGCTCAGGTGAAACGATATGGTGAGCATATGAGATATGTGCGGGTGCTCGATTAAACACGTGTATATGATACCGTATTTTAATCGGGCGTTTTATATTAGTCGGGTCGTATGAGATATGACCGGTTTATTAAATCAAGTGTTGATTTAATATTGACTTTTATCTCATTTATTTAAACCCTTTTCTTATGATGGATGCATGCATGTATATGTACATGTTGATGTGCATACACACATACATACATGCATTTGTATCATGGTTGATACTACAACAAAGATGGCAATGCAAGACTCACATGGTTTATATTTATATATATACATATTTTTGTTTTAAGTTAAAGATAAAGGAAATTAACTTAATGACTCATTTCTTTACAAATGACTCATTGTTTCTACACACTTCCTTGGTTGACCATTGACTTAACCTTGGTTAATTTTCTTTGCTCTTTAACTCATCACAAAATATCTAGATATTTATATTAACCATGGTTTGTATTATGATATATATATATATATATATCTCATTATCCTTATGAATTATTATTCATCCATAAAGAAAAGAATTGCCATCTTCATCTTCCTCTCTCTAGCTCTCTCTTAAGTTCTAAAATTGAGTGAGGTTAAAAGAAAGAAAGGGTTTTAAGTGAGAACATAAGCCACTTCATCATCCTACACATCTCTAGCTACTTTGTGTAGGGTGTTTGCTTCAAGGATTTCATAGATCAAGTGAAGCAACAAGCTTTGAGCAAAAGACTTCGGGTGGATCGTCGTGGACTTGGAAGCGTTCAAGCGAGCCGTTCCAAACCTTAGGAGATCCAAGGAGTCGCCCTAGGAGGTCTACAAAGGTTGTAGTCTCTCCACTTAGTGATAGATAATCTTTTATATGTGATACTAAGAATTGTTACTCAATATTTCTAGTTTGATTCCTAGTTAAGTTTACTTAGCACCTCATAAAATCAAAGTTGTGGCATGTGTGATGCTTCCAAACCCTATACGAGGTGATAAGGAAACCCTACAGAGCCGAGGACAAACAATGAAGCCGAATATGAAGCTTTGATAGCAGGTCTCGAGATCGCTGTCGACATGGGAATTGAAAACCTCCTCATATACGGAGACTCCCAGCTGGTCGTTAGTCAAGTAAATGGCGACTATCAAACGTACAAACCGGAGTTGGTAAAGTACGGTGAGAGAGAGCAGCGACTGCTGACCCAAATCCCCTACTACGCCCTAAAAAGCATACCGCACGCGGAAAATAGCAAGGCGGATGTATTAGCCAAGCTTATTAAAGAACTGGCTGACAAGAACCTCGATGACGTAAGGATCGTTGTGCAAAGTCGTCGAGTTCTCACACCGGCAAAAATATCTCCGGAGTCGTCCGAAGAAAAGAGAGCGACCGAGCAAATAGCCCTACAAATAGAGGACCAGGGAAAGGTCAAGGATTGAAGAGAAGTCTTTATAGACTACTTCAAATCCCGTTGAACACCTGAAGATGCGTCCTCGAGACATCAGCTTATGAAAAGAGCTCTGTCTTTCGCCTTCGTCAATGACACTTTATATAAGAGATCATTTGATTCTCTATGGCTAAGATGCCTGGGACCTGAAGAAGCAAGGAGAGTCGTCCAAGAAATTCACGACGGACTCTGCGGTTCTCACCAAGCCGGGCCGAAAATGAAACTGAAGATCAAAAGGATGGGCTACTATTGGCCCACAATGATCCAAGATTGCCTCGAATACGTGAAGCAGTGCAACTCGTGCCAGATTCATGGGGACTTTATCCACCAACATCCAAATCCGCTACATCCAATGGTGGCTAGCTGGCCATTCGAAATGTGGGGAACCGACATAATTGGGCCCATTGAACCGGCATCATCCAGAGGACATCGGTTCATATTGGCGACAACCGATTACTTCTCTAAGTGGGCAGAAGTAGTACCGCTAAAAGAAATGAAGACAGAGAATATCCTCCATTTCTTCAAGACACACATCATCTATCGGTTCGGCACTCCACGACAGATTATCTCCGATAACGGGCCGGCCTACAGAAGTCACAAGATCAGCCGCTTCGCACAGCAGTATAACATAGACTGGAGATACTCTTCGGTTTATAATCCACAAGCTAATGGTCTAGCTGAGGCTTTCAACAAGACCTTGACGAAGATCGTGAAAAAGATGGTGTCTCGAAATAAGAAGGACTGGCATGAGAGACTACATGAAGCTCTCTGGGCGTATTGAACTACGTTCAAAATGGCCACATACACAATGCCATATGCATTGGTATTCGGCATTGAAGCAGTACTTCCCTTGGAGATAGAGTTACCCTCTCTACGAGTGGCAGTTCACTACGAGTTAACAGGCGAAGAGAAGGCTTATCTTCGGCTTGAGGAGCTCGATGCCCTCGACGAAACCCGGCTTATGGCACAGCAAAACTTGGAAGCTTACAAAGCAAAAATGATGCGCTCATACGAGAGATTGACTAGGCCGAGAACATTCCGCCAAGGCGAACTCGTGCTAGTGGTCAAGAGACTGTAGGGTTCCTAGGCACACTCATGAGGTTCAACAAGGCATCAACCATGCCAAAATCAAAATTTTTATATGTGCCGAGAAACCCTAATCAAGATCGTTTACTAGAGGTAAGGCGAAAACAAGCAAGTAAACTACTTTACTACTAAGTGAAAGGGATTACAATCTTTGTAGATCCGGTCCTCCACTTCTAAACCTCCGTGTTGACGTCCTTTCGCTGCGATCATCGGGATCCCGGACCCTAGCGATGGTTTCTTCGAAGAAATGAGCGGGCTAGGTCATTGACTTCGAGGCCGAAGATGATCTACGTCGGGGAGACTCAAACTCAAGCTATTCCTTCACTTGGTCAAGAACTTTGTGAAGAGAACACCCTATACTACATGGCAAGTAGTAGAGGATGAAGAAATAGGAAGTGGGCTCACTTTATAATTGTTTTTCTCACACTTTTTCTCATGGCACCATTGGAGCTAGCAAGCTTTTGATGAAGCTTGATGAAGAAGAAGAAGAAGAAAAGAATAAAGAAGAATGAATCCAAATGAAACTTATCCTTTTAATTATGGCACCATGGTTGAGTTAAGACTTCATGCTTAACTCATGTAGAGAATTAACCAAAGTATTAGGTTAAGGGTTGGGTTAACTAATATCCTAAGGAAATGACAAAGGAGTTGACTTTGTCAATGTTTCTTCGAGCTTCATGAAGCTTGATAACTTTGACCAAAATCTCATCTCTTTTGTTATTTGTTAGGAAATTAGTAAATCCTAATTTAACCTTGATTTGGTTTAAGTCTCATACACACATCTTGTATGTATCATCAAACATGATACAAACATGTACACTTGCATATACCACATATAAACAATGTGCACAATCTAGTGAGAAAATCAATCTTAAGTGAACCAATACTAGTTAATGTAAAGTAATATATCAAATATATAATTATACATTAAATCATTAAATCAACACTTGATTTAACGATCCGGTCATAACCGACTAATATCATGTGTAACAACTTATCGAATCAACACTTGATCCGATAACCCGGCTATATCGCATACAACCGATCAATGTCACGAATCGCGAGAATAGAATACGGTATCTCATATCGTATTAATCTCGGTCCCGCACATATCTCATATGCTCTCCTATTTCATTTCGCTTGAGCCAGGAAACCCCTGTGTAGGACTCTAAAGACTCGTCAATACGCCGGCAGTAGGTGATGATCATATCAAACACCCACAAGTCGCAAGCGGTCTGCTAAACGTAACGGCCACCCGGGTATTGAGCGATCAGAAGATCAACGAGCAAGCCTGCTCACACTCTTGCGAATCTAATCAGTAACACTTACCGCACAGTCCGGTCTGTTCGTTTGATATGTCGCATATCTCGCCTAGGGGTGGTAAACGTCAGACCCCAGTAGCTTGATAAGTTATGCCGATGTAAGGTCCATAACAAGCATGAAACTACTGATAACACTTACCAATAAATCAGTGCAACCCTGGCCAGGGATTTCCAGTTATGGCCAGTCGAGCATAGCGCAACATCAACCCCCAATACCGGGAGAGACGAATCCCCTCCTATCGCTCATTGCCTCCATGTGAATCGGGACTGTACCCAAAAACCACCTGTTTGCACGACTCAGTAGAGCCGTGGTAGGGTAGAAATTAAAGCACAGTGGGAGACACACAAGGCTCTATGACGATCTCGGGTCAACAGACTAAGTTGTACCAGTGTCACTAGAGAACTGCCATCTGACGTAAGGTATAATACCATCTGGGAGTTCTCGGCGAGTCCGTTCAGTGTACCCAGTCTCCACTGAGCACCCGCATACCATCTCTGATGTCAAACACCAATGGATATGGGATCATCCATCGCCCATCACATAGGTCGAGAAGATATACGCTAGTCTACTCTGGAATATCGATGCCCCGTCTCGATATTCCCACGACTAGGAACATTGAAGGATGTACTCATGGACTACCCAGGCCCCACTAGTATGATCTACATCATAGTCCTACAAGTCGAGCACATATCCTAAGGGCTTTATCAACATGTTATAGAGAGACAGCAAATATACATGTTAAGATAAAGAGTAACCAGATAGCATACTATCATGTCGAGCAAGAAATTCCTACCTATATATGTCCCAGCATCCACTACAATATACATCTCATGTACAGTAATGGCCTCTAGGGCATACATATAACTAACAATCTCCCACTTGCACTAGGGCCATCTGTAGCAATGGTTGCAGTATTTCATACTCAACCATCCCATAAAAGTTTCTCTCTGGGAAAAAGCCTTTGTGAGTGGATCCGCCGTGTTGTCCTCTGAGTCTATTCTCCTAACCTTGATCACCCTGGAGATCTACTATCTCCATGATCAGGTGATGCTGCCTCAGAATATGTCTGGGTCACTGATGGGACCGTGGTTCCTGGGCCAAAGCCTCACTTCTATTGTAATACAATGGTAGGAACCTAGTTCATCTCATGAACTAATATACACCTAAACTGCCTCTTTGGTAGTATCTTTGATAGCGATGTCACCAGCCTTTATCGTCTAGTCTGCCACGGAATCTAGCTTGGAACTCTTCCAACATACCGTCCCTCCACTGAGGGTAAAGACAATGCCTGCGACTGACATTCAGTCGTCCTTATCACCCTGAAACTTTTCTAGTGATTATCCCCAAGATCGATTGATACTATCTTACTACACCTAGTGAGAATCCTAATATCCATTTAGATCTATCTCATAGATCCAAAACCCAGGATTTAGGAGGTATCACCTTTATCCTATTGGAGAATCCTTGTGATAAGAGGAGATTGACCGTGTGTAGTATAGGAAACTCTTCTCCTACCAAGAGTATGTTGTCCACGTACAATACGAGGATCACCACCATACTCCCTACTATCTTTTTGTATATACAAGGTTCATCTACCATTTTGATGAAGTCAAACTCTTTGACTACCACATCAAAACAGACGTTCCAACTTCGCGATGCCTGCTTTATCCTGTAAAGCAACTTGCACACGTTTCCGCTGCTCCCACGGGTTACGAAGCCCTCTGGCTGTGTTCTTATAGACGTTCTGTTCTAAATCATTATTTAGAAAAGCAGTCATGACACCCAACCACCAGATATCGTAGTCATGGTATGTAGAAATGGCAAGTAGGATCCGGATGGACTTAAGCACATCCACTGGAAAAGGTTTCATCATTATCCACTCCTGGTCGATGACGAAAACCTTTAACAAGTCTAGCTTTGAAAGTCTCAACTTTTCCATCTACACCAAGTAATCTTCTCAAGATATACTTGCTCCTGATGAGGATTTAACCCTTCAGATATAGCATCCAAAGTTCATACTTTGTTGGTGTACATGGATTCCATCTCAGATCGCAAAGCATCCAGCCATTCTTACAGAGTCCCCACTCTTGATGGCCTGCTTGAAACTAGTTGGGTCATCATCTCATGATGCAATCCTCGCTCCCACTGTCATCGAGAAACCGAAGTATCTCTCAGGCGGATGAGGAACCCTGCTAGATCGGCGGAGAGGCTGAGGTTTGTCGGAATCTATTGAATCCTTTGGTTCTACCAAATCATCTGCTGTTGTTTGTATAGCTGGAACTCCTTCCAGTTCTACAGAACTAACTTTGCCTCGAGCTTGTCCGGATTTTTCTTTTGACAAAGGCCGAACAATCCCAAATCTTAATTTACTTAAGAGATGGGCTCTTCCCATATCATATCTCATATGGAGTGGTAGGCATTGATTTGATTGGAATCTAATTCAATAGATATGCAGCTTCTCAAGTGCACAACCTCAAAAAGAAAATAGGCAACTCAGTAGTACTCATCATAGAGCGCACCATATCACATAGGGTGTGATTGCTCCGCCCCGACACACCGACGTGCTGTGGTGTATACGGAGGAGTAATGCTGAGAGAGATTCTCATTCTCCTTTAGAATAGTCCAAGAATTCCATGCACAAGTATTCTCCTCCCTAATCTCATCATAGGACATAATACTTATACATGTATTGGTTCTCTACTTCTGGCTTATATTCGGTGATTATCTCAAAAGTTTCGGACTTGTGTTTCAACAGGAACATATGACTGAATCTTGAGAGATCATCAGAGAATGTAATGAAGTACAAAGAACCGGTCCTGGCATGTGTAGACAGGGGACCTTGCATACATCATCATGTATCAGTCCCAAGAGTTCACTAACTCTTTCTCTGTTTCCAGTAAACGGAGCTATGGTCATCTTATCTTTGTGACATGACAGGCAAGTTTCACAAGATGTAAATTCAAACTGATTTAAATATGCATCTAAAATGTAACTTAAGCTAGTCGGGTCACATTGATATGACCAAGTCTACAATACCTCAAGAAGGAATCGTTCATTTCTGAACTCTTCCTCTTGTGTGTGTTCTGTATACTAGGAACTGTAGTTTGATTTAGAACGTCAATGCTTTTAGATAACGTGCCTGAACCGATCAACTATTGATATAGGAAATGTTCAAAACATTATCCAACAATACAAAATTATATCCTTCTTTAGTAATAAAGAGACTGATATGATGTTGTATATCAGGTTCGGTATCTAATAACATCGTTCAGAATCAATGTATTCTGGTAATACAGGGTGATAGTGACCAACAGACTTGGCTGCAACACTTGCACCGTTTTCTGTCTCATGAAACTTATCACCCGTTCTCAGTTCTCTACCTTTCTGTAGCCCATATAACGGATTACATTTTTGGGATCCTGATCCGGTATCAAATACCCAGGACGTAGAGGATAATGAGAAACAGTTCTTTGTATTGAACACACCCGAAGGAGATGCATCTCATGCACTTTCTTCGTTTGGGTGGCATGGGAATCTTGGTATTCTCCTATTTCCTGCTCAGTCTTATAACAATTATAAGTTGGAGCGGGACCAACGTTCTCCAGCTCAGTATAACAAGCGGGTTCGGTCAATACATCCATATTATTATCTTGATTAAGGCGTGATATGGTCGCTACCTGGAGAGAGAGAGAAGAAAACACTCTGCGTGCGCTCTTGCAAGATTAGATTGGTTATTTATTTTATCTAATCAGGATGGCTCCCACTATTTTTATCAAATCTTCCTTCAAACCCTAAAAGGAAAGACTAGCCGGGATTAATTACACTCTATAAGTTCGCCAATCTTTCAGCCAAGCCAGTGTCGGTATTTTGAGGGAGGTTCCCCGTGCTTTCGCACGGACCTAATTAAAATAAACCTCGTTTTCCCAGGGGTGTAACCCCGTTGACACCTTTCTAGACACCTACTTGATCGGCTAATTGTAAAGTGCAAAACTCTCCCAGGAGTAACAATTACTCGCAGTGGGTATCGGGATCCAACTATCTCATAGAAGGTATGCAATCTCATTGTAAATTTCAACACTTGAAACTCCCGATAAAGGTTTTTACCCCTAGCACTTATGACCTTAACTATGGTCAACAAATCATAAGTACTAGTCAAGTTCTACCCGTCATTTCGTGATTAATTAGACCCACCCACATGACCCTTAACTAAGGTCAACAAAGTCACGCGACTGTCCTAAGTAATCGCATCATATGCGGTGTAGGAAGACATCACTTAGCTACCGTACACTGTGCCTTGACTATGGTCAACAAACACAGCACGAATACTAAGTACTCTACTTCCTAAAATGACGGAGGGTTGCAGATGGTTTTTAAGAAAACCTTTAACGCTTTGAACTTGATCTCGTTGTGGAATCAAATGGTTTTTAAATGGAGTGTTTTTTAGGCTTTTCTGGTTTTGCTAAAGGGGTCACTCGCGATGAAGGGATCGTCGGCCCTTTCCTCATCGAATAAGGTGCAGGATATATCATATATACTGCTGTGCAAAGCAAAAACTATAGAAGCAATCAAAAGACAAACCGAGGGTTGTAGCATCTGCTAATTATTGCTAAAGAGGTCACTCCCGGTGAAGGGATCGTCGGCTCTTTCCTCATCGAATAAGGTGCTGGATGTTCTACAAGGAACACCGCTATGCAAAACAACAACTAGAGCTACCTAATTTTTTGAAATTCGATTCCACAATATCTTTTAGGTTTATTTTCTTTCATTAATCTCATTAATGAATGTCCCATCATTTAAGTCCACCTAAACATCACAGATAAATACAACGTACGCTTATGCCATCCGCATTCGCCTCAATGTCCCGTCTGCACCGTTAGGTTAGGTAACTAACAGCAGAGCGGTGCAAGGCTAGCGCGGGTGTAAAACAAAAGCAACGTCTATATAATATATCATATATACTATATACAGTATCAATCTGAACATATCACATGATCACATCACAGATAACGCAGCAGAAAATATCATATGAAATATTGGATATACTAGGACGTCCGTGTTTTATTTTGAGCCTGTATAAAACACGGATTCCATGGTCGTGATGAATAGCCAATCCCACACCCCTAGACCCCTACGAGAGCGGCAAGCAACCCTACCAATTCTAGAGTTAGGAGACCCGAACTCGACTCTTCGAGATGGTCTCCCACTGGACCCTAGAACCCGGTTACTTGTGCTCCCATGCTTGGGTCTATCCTAATGCGGAAAAGTAAATAATATACAATAGTGACATCATCCTCAATCCGGAAGTGCCCCAATAAAAGAATATTACATACAAGTTTTTTACATGAATGAAAAAGAAAAACACCCATCTCTCATAAAAACCCCCGGCTATTCAAACATGACGATCCAATATAACATATCCAGCAACACATAACATCACATGTCATCAATGTAAGTAAATATGCCCATCCTAATTGTCGTTGACATATAGCAACGAAACCGGCTATATCACATATTACACTTACGGTCGCAGAAAAGAAAGTGTAAAACTACAACAGTTGGAATCCGCAACATTCTTAGACATCGTATGCCTAACCAAATGAATTCCTTAGACATCGCATGCCTAACAATTATAAACCCCGCATTTCAGTCTCATTATCGAAAACACTTTTCAATATCAAGTCGGGCAATTCAACAAGATTCCCGACATCCTGAACGAATGCTCGTCACAAACTTTAGCAGACGGCCGCACCCCCGAATGCCGTCGACGAAGTGCACTAAGGCGGAACACCGCTGCCGCGAGCACTCGAACAGATGCTTTTGGCGACGGGGTTCTCCTACAGTCACGGGGCTATGGGGCGTGGCTGTCTATTAAGTTTACCCGGCGAGTATCTGCGTACGCAACGTGATTGCGACGGACTTTTGATCACATCAAAATCCCGTGGCAACCGATCAAGTGAGACTAAACTGCTAGATTTATAACATTCAAATTAGTTATCTCATAACAACTTGTGGATTCTAAATATTGTATCACATTTCAGATAAATAGACAATGTTAAACTTTCCGATCGAATAATCAAACGCCCAAGTTTTCCCAAAAAGCTCAACACTTGAGGGGAGTTTAAAAACATCCATTTCATGCCACAGTACTAACGGTCCAGCCGTAGAAGGGTCAAGCCAACGCCTCACATGTGGCACGCCGTACTGTCCCAAACCCTAAGGTTCAAAAGGCAGTTCAAGACAGTCACATAATCGAGTTATGGTTTGTTATCTTCTAGAGGGTCCATCGCGGTACTTGCACGATTTAGACGTTCTTAAACAACGGAAAAATCCAACACTTGGAAATTTTCCGGCAGGGGAAAAAGTGAGATATTGATATCCGGTCGAACTTTTTAACACGTTCTAAAATACCCGGAAAAACAAAATAAACAAAGTTAAATAATCCGATCGAATCATCGAGTCCCCAATACAACCCAGAAAACTCAACTCTTGAGTATAAATTAAAAATTCCCAGAAAACACAGGAATTACAGAAAGAAATTACTGTGCAAACCACGTGGCATGATTCACCATTATGGCCGCGGAACCGCCGCGCAAGCCAGGGTGGGGCCGCGGTTCCGTGGCTCATTGGTCAATATGGGGGCACGTGCTGCACAGTAACTCCTACAAAACCCTGCTGAATTTTTTGGATATTTTTAATTCACAAAAATCCACAGTTTCAAAAAATGTATAGAGAAGGGTATCGATTAGGGTTTCGGGGTTCGATCGAGTTTCTAACTTCGTCTACACTTCGCCTAAAGCTCTAGCTAGGCTCTGATACCACTGTAGGGTTCCTAGGCACACTCATGAGGTTCAACAAGGCATCAACCATACCAAAATCAAAATTTTTATATGTGCCGAGAAACCTTAATCAAGATCGTTTACTAGAGGTAAGGCGAAAGCAAGCAAGTAAACTACTTTACTACTAAGTGAAAGGGATTACAACCTTTGTAGATCCGGTCCTCCACTTCTAAAGCTCCGTGTTGACGTCCCTTCGCTGCGATCATCGGGATCCCGGACCCTAGCGATGGTTTCTTCGAAGAAATGAGCGGGCTAGGTCATTGACTTTGAGGCCGAAGATGATCTACGTCGGGGAGACTCAAACTCAAGCTATTCCTTCACTTGGTCAAGAACTTTGTGAAGAGAACACCCTCTACTACATGGTAAGTAGTAGAGGATGAAGAAATAGGAAGTGGGCTCACTTTAGAATTGTTTTTCTTACACTTTTTCTCATGGTACCATTGGAGCTAGCAAGCTTTTGATGAAGCTTGATGAAGAAGAAGAAGAAGAAAAGAATAAAGAAGAATGAATCCAAATGAAACTTATCCTTTTAATTATGGCACCATGGTTGAGTTAAGCCCTCATGCGTAACTCATGTAGAGAATTAACCAAAGTATTAGGTTAAGGGTTGGGTTAACTAATATCCTAAGGAAATGACAAAGGAGTTGACTTTGTCAATGTTTCTTCAAGCTTCATGAAGCTTGATAACTTTGACCAAAGTCTCATCTCTTTTGTTATTTGTTAGGAAATTAGTAAACCCTAATTTAATCCTGATTTGGTTTAAGTCTCATACACACATCTTGTATGTATCATCAAACATGATACAAACATGTACACTTGCATATATCACATATAAACAATGTGCACAATCTAGTGAGAAAATCAATCTTAAGTGAACCAATACTAGTTAATGTAAAGTAATATATCAAATATATAATTATACATTAAATCATTAAATCAACATTTGATTTAACGATCCGTCATAACCGACTAATATCATGTGTAACAACTTATCGAATCAACACTTGATCCGATAACCCGGCTATATCGCATACAACCGATCAATGTCACGAATCGCGAGAATAGAATACGGTATCTCATATCGAATTAATCTCGGTCCCGTACATATCTCATATGCGCTCCTATTTCGTTTCGCTTGAGCTAGGAAACCCCTGTGTAGGACTCTAAAGACTCGTCAATACGCCGGCAGTAGGTGATGATCATATCAAACACCCACAAGCCGCAAGCGGTCTGCTAAATGTAACGGCCACCCGGGTATTGAGCGATCAGAAGATCAACGAGCAAGCCTGCTCACACTCTTGCGAATCCAATCAGTAACACTTACCGCACAGTCCGGTCTGTTCGTCTGATATGTCGCATATCTCGCGTAGGGGTGGTAAACGTCAGACCCCAGTAGCTTGATAAGTCATCCCGATATAAGGTCCATAACAAGCATGAAACTACTGATAACACTTACCAGTAAATCAGTGCAACCCTGACCAGGGATTTCCAGTTATGGCCAGTCGAGCATAGCGCAACATCAACCCCCAATACCGGGAGAGACGAATCCCCTCTTATCGCTCATTGCCTCCATGTGAATCGGGACTGTACCCAAAAACCACCTGTTTGCACGACTCAGTAGAGCCGTGGTAGGGTGGAAATCAAAGCACAGTAGGAGACACACAAGGCTCTATGACGATCTCGGGTCAACAGACTAAGCTGTACCAGTGTCACCAGAGAACTGCCATCTGACGTAAGGTATAATACCATCTGGGAGTTCTCGGCGAGTCCGTTCAGTGTACCCAGTCTCCACTGAGCACCCGCATACCATCTCTGATGTCAAACACCAATGGATATGGGATCATCCATCGCCCATCATATAGGTCGAGAAGATATACGCTAGTCTACTCTGGAATATCGATACCCCGTCTCGATATTCCCACGACTAGGAACATTGAAGGATGTACTCACGGACTACCCAGGCCCCACTAGTATGATCTAC
The DNA here is from genome assembly GCA_030015575.1 of Agapanthus africanus. Lineage (NCBI taxonomy): Eukaryota > Viridiplantae > Streptophyta > Magnoliopsida > Asparagales > Amaryllidaceae > Agapanthus > Agapanthus africanus. Next base: position 879,958,085 of record JASDDO010000024.1, read on the forward strand.
ATCATAGTCCTGCAAGTCGAGCACATATCCTAAGGGCTTTATCAACATGTAATAGAGAGACAGCAAGTATACATGTTAAGATAAAGAGTAACCAGATAGCGTACTATCATGTCGAGCAAGAAAGTCCTACCTATATATGTCCCAGCATCCACTACAATATACATCTCATGTACAGTAATGGCCTCTAGGGCATACATATAACTAACAGACCTATGATCCCCAATCGTGCTAAACGGTGGAAATTCGAGCCGAACTATGAAGGCCCATAAATCATAGACAAAGTCTACCATGGTGGGGCTTACTTGCTCATGGATATGCATGGCGAAAGACCCTTCAGGCCAATAAACGGCTGATTCTTAAAAAAATACTACGCCTGATGAGTCACGGCCTAGGTCAACGATAGATGACGACGCCTGTGTCCGCTCGCTATCTTCCCAATCCTGAACTCTATAAGTAGTATCCGACGAAACCTTGCCTCAAAAGCGTGCGACGGACCGAAACGTCCCTAAACTAACGATAGACCGCAATATCCCAAGGTTGACGCAAAAAAACGGTACATCCATAAGCGAGATGGGCACGGAAGAAAACCCAAAAGGGCTCCGTGAGTAAAAACAGCAGGACTACCGGCGAGTTTGCGAAAACCCGAAAGGGCGTAATCTTGTTAAAAGACACTTGCAAGGTCCTCTCGACCTTGTAGGGAGAAGATACCTGCGTAAGATCCTTACGACTCATAAGGGAGCAACACACTTAGGAATCCCCATGATTCCTAAGGAGAAAACACACATACGAGATCCTCACGACTTGTAAGGAAATTCCCCTTTGAGACCCTCACGGCTCATAGGATTCAAAAGTCTTAAGTTACTGGGATTTGAACCTGTTCTTAAGCCATCACAACCCACAGACTGCCCTACAAGCGTTTCAATATTGACCCTTGTATACAATCCACGGGCACAAATAAATATTTCCCTAACAAAGTCCCACCAGCGACTAGGGATATGCTCACACGGTGAACGATCCTTGTAAGTCCTCTCAATTTATAAGGAGAAAATACTCTTGTAAGATCCTTACGACTTATAAGAGAACATACACTTAAGAATCCTCATGATTTTTTAAGGAGAAAACACACCTACGAGATTCTCAAGACTCGTGGGGTGAAATACCTTTATGAGACCCTTACAGCTCGTAAAGTCAAAAGCCTTAGTCAACAGGATCATAACCCTGTTTGCTAAGACACCTTTGTTCGACATCGACAGAGGCAAATGATGATTCGCTCTTGGCAATGTCCCAGTGGTAGCGATGCTGATGCCTAAATCAGTATCAAATTCCAAGCCCTTTCACGACAAATGATGATTCGCTCCTGGCAATGTCCCAGTTGTAGCGATGTTGATGCCGAAATTGGTATCAGATCCCAAGTTCCATACTCGCGGCGAAAAGTCAGCGAGCCATAAATGCATACGAAATAGCCAAAATTATGGGGCAACTTGCAACAAAATCAGCAAGTAAAAATAAATGCATACAAAATTGCCGAAATTGGTATCAGATCCCAAGTTCCATACTCGCGGCGAAAAGGCAAAATCAGCAAGTAAAAATAAATGCATACAAAATAGCCGAAATGATGGGGCAACTTATAACAAAATCAGCAAGTAAAAATATATGCATACAAAATAGCCGAAATGATTGGGCAACTCGCAATAAAAAGCAGCGAGTAAAAACAAAAATAGCCGAAATGATTGGGCACCGCGAAAAATAGCCGAAATGATTGGGCAATCGTGACTTTCGCGATATAAAAGCTGAAATGATATAGCATCGCGGAAAAAAATGATGAAAGAATGAAACTTTTGCCCTACAGATGAGATCACATCCCCTGTATACAATCCAGGGGCACAAACAAAGAAGGAACCATATCATCCCACCAGACTCCATCAAAAAGAGAGCCAAGTCTCGATGGCAGCATCTACAGTCTAGAGACCTACAACAGCGTTCCTCCTCATTCCAGTAGGATTCGAACATAACAATCAATCTCGGAGCCGCGGAAGAGTCTTTAATTCCAAATCTTGACGGTTCATATACAACCTAGAGACCGACATTCGTCTCGTTACAGCAGACGCAATGTCAGCAAAGCGGAGTGACGGCAAAATTCCAGCTCCACCTCGACATTCGTCTCGTTACAGCAGACGCAATGTCAACAACGGCATTCCTTCTCAGTCCAGCGGGATGCAGAGGCAACGTCAACAACTGACCCCACGGTCGAAACAAAGCGGAGTGACGGCAAAATTCCAGCTCCACCTCAACATTCGTCTCGTTACAGCAGATGGAATGTCAACAACGGCGTTCCTTCTCAGCCTAGCGGGATGCAGACGCAACGTCAACAAGCGGAGCCACGGCATACCCCTAGCTCCAAATCTCGACGGTTCACAGACAATCTAGAGTCCACCTCGACATTCGTCTCGTTACAGCAGATGCAACGTCACCAACAGCGGAGCCACGGTAAAGTCCCTAGTTCTAAATCTCGACGGTTCACCAACAACCTAGAGACCACCTCGAGGCCCGTCTCGATACAGTAGACGCGATGTCACCCCAGTGTTCTTCCTCCAACAAGATGCAGACGCGAAACCAACAACGGAGCCATGGCAAAGTCCCTAGTTCCAAGCCTCGACGGTTCACCAACAACCTAGAGACAACCGCGACATTCGTCTCGATACAACAGACGCAATGCCAGCAAACGAAGCAAAGGCCAAATTCCTAGCTTCAGGGTCTTGACGGCAACTCAAATAAAACCTGAAAGACTATTGGAGATCATCCCACACCAGCGCGGAGTGGTTATGACTCATCGGGGCTCCCCAAACTGAGCCTAACCTCAAGTAAAAAGCGGCATGGCAAAATTCTTAACGCTTGCTCTTCCAACGGCCAAACTGCCTAGGAAGATTGCTTGAAGACATCTTGTCCATCCCCCGAAGGGATCAGAGACACGACGGTCGCAGGGCTGCTCGAACAGCAAGATTGCCTATCAAGGAATATATCAGCTAATGCGACGGTACGACGGAGAAAACCTTAGTATCACAGACCCTAACGGACCTTTGTCGTAAAGAGCAGAGGTTAACTGTGACGTTAGGACATTCTTGCGAGAACTTCTCGATTCGTCTCGACTCGTGAGTAAATTAATGTCTTTGCGAGAACTTCTCGATTCGTCTCGACTCGTAGGGAAAAGCCTTAGGCAATGGGGATAAGGACCTGTTTCCTAAGCACTGGGGCCCTACAAGTCAGTCTAAGATATTCGCTTGCATACTATTCACGGGCCACACTCTCCGAAGCCGAACATCGACAAGGAGGGAAACAACCACTTACGAGTCCTCTCGACTTGTAAGCGGGAAAATTTTCTTGGGAGATCCTTACGACTCTCAAAAGAAAAACATACTTCGGAATCCTCACAATTCTTAAGGAGAAAATACTCCTACGAGATCCTCTCGACTCGTAGGGAGAAAAATCCTTATGAGACCCTCACGGATTATAAAATTGAAAAGTCTTAGGCAGCAGACCTGAACCTGTTTCCTAAGCCGTCGCTACCCTACAAGGAGGCTAAGATGAAATGTTCTTTACTATCTACAGGCCACACTTGCCAGAGTAACATACCAACAACACGGCAAAGAGAAGAAAGCAACAGTAGAACAAAAAAATGTGTATCTTTTATTCATGAATTCAATTGAGTACAAATCGAATCATATAAAAGAATAAAAATGGATACATGTTATTCAAAGATTACAAGTGTTCAATCTATACAAAAACAGCTACTGAGAGGGAGGCGTCTTCAATAAATCAGCTAGCTGCTCGCGTACTCCTCTCAACTCCTTCTCATGATCGGCCGCCGCGGCCAGCTCCGCTTTAACTTGAGCCCGTTGCTGCAAGCACGATGAAACCTTCTCATCGATTTCTCGTTGGGCAGTTTAGCGACTCTGCGTAACCCGCTCAATGAAGTCGAGCTTTCACCTCAGTACCAGCCCGTTTGAAAAACATTGCTGTAAGTTGTCAAAGACGGCTCTCAGTTGCGCGGCATTCGCTTCAACTTGGATGCACAGCCGGGCAGATTCACCTGAAGCCTCCTCGCGTTCCTTCCACCTCAAGGTCGCTTCTTGTTAGAAATAGCGAAGGAAAAGGGCACTTCGCTCGACCCACGCAGCCCACTGGGAGTTCAAGGCCAGAATCTCAGAAGCAGGATGCCTAAGCTCAAGTTCATGCAGGCAGGCCTCAATCTTCCTGCAGTGGTTAACCCAAGACTCAACGACGCCTTCGTTATGGAAGTTCACAAGCGTCGCCAATATTGGATTAATCTCAGCAGCAAAATCTGCAGCGAATATAAAGGCCTCCGCGTCAAGCTCCTCGATGTATTCGCTCAAAATACGCAGACTGGTCACAGCACCTTTTGAAGATGGTCGTCTAGAAAAAGGCCCTGCGGGCATTATGATGCGAGACTTGAACGGAGCTGGAGTCGGTGCGACCACTGCAAAAAAAATCATAGTCAGATGTCGGCTCAAGAAATAAAGAAAATACACAAACAATAGAGTTTACTATACCGGCTGCAACATAGGGCAGAGTTGGGAGTACTGGCGGCGCGACGATTCTCTCGTCCCCTCCTTCAATTTGTAGTGCTAAAATCAATTCAAAATTAACAACGGCCGGGTCGCCCATTTAAGAAAGGAAAGGACGTCGGTTTTAAAACTATACTCACCGGCACCAGCAGGCAGAGTAACTTCCGACTGGAAGGAGAAATGCGGATTCAGCACTTGATATATATGATCAAAGAGAACTCCTGCCAGATTACGATAATACATGGTCAGTACATAAAAGATGCTGTCCCCGATTTAAATTAATCGCAAACCCATACTTTCCAGCATTCGAGAGGATATAAGAGGAGACGAAGGGGCAGCGACTGTCAGAGTGACAGCTGGTGGTGCTTCTTCAGATGGAACAACCTCAGCGCTCACCACACCTATACTCAAAAAGAACAAAATGTCATTAGAAGAGTTAGTTTACCCATAAAAGCCGGAATGGAGGCACAGTGAGCCGAAATGTACTAATGCCCAAGGAAGCACGAAGCCTTTCCTCCTCTTCAAAAGTCTTGAGAGAAGCCGCGAGAACTTCTTCAGTGGAGATGCCTATTGAAGAAGAAGTGTCAGTCAAGGCATGATAATAAAAACATAACAGCGGAAAGATATGACTGAAGTCTACCTGACTGTGCTAGGGTGACCAGTCCTGCTTTGTGGCTAGCTAATCGCTTGGTAGCTGCAATAGCAGCCTCTAGATCAGTATCATCCGGCGCCATGAATAAGCCTTCATTGGTCTCGTATTCACTTATGCCCTCGCTGTAAGGAGCATGAGGCTCCTGACCGAATGCAACGTCTGCAGAGAGTATTGACTTCTTTCTATTCTGCGAGCGAGTGTCGGTAGCCACTAGCACAAGTTTACGCTTGGTAGGCACCTTTGGACGAAGAGTTCCGATCTCCGAACCCACGCCAGACTCGGGAGACGCCACTGCCACGGGAGCACGAGGAAGGGGAAGCTCAGATATGGCGCGCGGGACCACAATCGCAGTAGCCTCTCTCAAGGGAGGATGAACGATGGTCCGCTGCTTTAGGGGAACGGTCGGATTACCAGCCGGGGCTGCACCCTTACGATCAAGAAACATTCGCTTTTCCTCCTTGATAATAGCACCATCGCGTGTTGATATCATGCCACGTATACGTTCAGGGTTTTCGGAATACAACTCAGCTCACTGATGAAGAAATTAGATCCTGTGTTTAGGCACATGAAGTGGTGCAAAGCGCTCCGGATGCCATCTTCAATATTAGCCAGTTCTGCTAGGAATGCCTCGAGCGGGATGCCCTGATTATAACTTGATTGCTGTGTAAAATGGTAGGGGTTATATCTCATGAACAAAGACAAGTCGTTCTGCCTGAACACCAAGTAGCCCGGCCTGATCAAGTACAAATGGAGAATCTCCCGAGCATTCAAGGTAGAAGCTCCGTCCTTAAAGGTGTCCCGCAGCGACTGCACCGTCTTAGCGGATTCCTTACCGATGGTCATGACCTTATCAACAAAGGTCATGCCGTCCCCTACTATACGCGGGCGAAGAATCACACCCCGAGCATCTCTCTGACTTGGCTCCATAGTGGAAGCATCGACCAGCCGCATGATCCGTGGAAAATTGCAAGTTTCATAGAAATGGGGCCGCTTGTGCATTCCAAAAGCACCGAGCACATGCAGCTCGAGCCATGAAGTAAAATAATGCATCGGGAAGTTCACGGGCTGCACCCCCGGTTGAGTAGTGTCAGCCACCAAGCTAAAGCCGTGATACAAATGAGCCAGCCCGGCAATCCCAACAGCGACCTGTCTCTCTTCAACCATCCGATGAGCCAGGTAGAAGACAGACGGTCTCATATAGCGAGGGTGCATGGGAAGCGCGAACCAGCTTAACCACAAACCAAGGAACCCTAAAAATAACGCTTCTTCATCAATGTCCTGAGTGGCGATTTCTGAAAAGGGGACGACCGCGATGTTTGGAAGGAAGAAACTCTTTTGATCGGCTTCCGTTATCGGCCGGCTATCCTAGCCAAAACCGAAAGGATCATCAAGTTTGGCAAACCTTTCACCTTGTTGCGATAAAACTTCTGGGCGGAGAAAATAGGCAATGAAGTCCGCAAAGCTAACCCCATAGCTTCCAGATTCAAGAAATAAGCCCTCGTAAATGTTTAGCACCTTGATTAAGCTGGGGAATCGGTGCTGAATGGCATTATCTGGGGTTAGACCCGTCATCACCAGTTGGGTAGCGAAAATACACTCATCAGGAGACAAGATCTTCTCATAATGCTCCCCTCTGACAGGCAAGTTGGAGATATCCGCAAACTCCTCCAAAGAGATGGGAACTTCCCAATCTAGTATAAGGAAGGTATGAGTTGGAACGTTCCATTGTTCCAAAAAGGCTTTGATCCACCATGCTGGAGGTGTGGAATACTGGAACAGAGAAGTATAGATCGCGGGGTACAACCCGAGCCTTAGCAGCTCTGACTTCTTTGCCGATAAGATGTATCGGGCCCACTGCAGATATCCAACTGAGTGATGGGGAGTCAAGCCTATGTTGTATGGCTGTCCCCAAGGGCGCGACTCACTGTGGCTTATACGCTACCCTAGAATGTCCAAAGCCATTGGCCGTTGTACAGGTATTGCAGCCATAGAGGGCTGAAGGCAACCCTCTGAAGTCCAATTAACCACCTCCACGACATAGTTCACCGGGGGTGCGTCAGCATAATGAATCGCCGAAATAGGCTCTGAAGGTGTTGCGCAAGAGAAGCTGCGCCGACCCATGATGATCTGGTTATACCATGTTCCCCATAAATGGAGATTCTTTCGCTCTGGGTCGTGATCCTTGATCAGTGCGAAAACTTCTCGGTCTACTGGCGCTGCAGGAAACCCGCTTTCTGAACGGACAAAGGGAAACGAAGTATCAAAAGACATGGTACCTACGCGAAAAAGAGCAAAAAATTAGCCGTCAATGCTATAGCTCAAGTCCTGGCACTTGGTACTTTAATTTCATACCGCACTGCAATGCAGTAAAAAGGGACCAAAGGGGACCCACTCAATCTAGATGACAGTTCATCATTAATAAAACAGTCTCATCATTTGATGAGACTGTCATTAAATGAGGAAATCCTCAAAGGATTCTCATTTAATGAGAGCCCCTCGGGCCAAGGAGTAAATCTCCTATTGAGAGCAGTGCTCTAGAACAGATAGACAACTGTCATAATTAATCATGAGGGGAATAAAATTCCTCCCAAAAATTTCTAATGAGCAATGCTCTGTAAGGGAGATGAAACAATCCATCAAGAAACCCTAAGAAGCAAAGCTTCTACAGAGTAAAAACTCTAAGATCTTCAAGATCTGTGAATAAACCCTTAAGTTCTTCATGAACTATATTCCAGTTCATGGGTTAAAATCACCCTAAAAAAAGATTACATCTTGGAAATGAGCATAGCTCTGTTAATAGGTAAAACTCTAAAGATATATTTTTTAGATCTATGATCTAAGGAGAGCAAAGCTCTGTTAAAAAGTTCAATTTATACCTAAAATTGGGAAGAGCTATGCTCTGAAAGAGAAATAATTCTCAGAAGAAAAAGTGAGAAAATGAACAGAGATCATCTAAAGGTCCAAGGGTCCTATTTATAGGCACTGGGAGCCGTTTTAACTCCTAAGTTGATCTAATGGCAGAGATGCTACCACCGCTACACTCACGTGTGGGCCATGAGCGCAACGGTGGGGGGCATTTGTTTCCCCCAATCAGAGCAAAACTCTGTTCAAATTTCAAATTTTGAAATGAAGCAATGCTTCATAGCAACGCCAGCATTGAGAGTCAAAGACTCTGAGGCAGCGCACTACGTGCAAAGCACGTGAACGCTACCGCTAAGAGCGCTGCACTCTGAGCAGTGCACCACGTGCAAACCACGTAAGCGCTAGCGCTAAGAGCGCTGCACTCTAAGCAGTGCACCACGTGCAAAGCACGTGAGTGCTAGCGTTAAGAGCACTACACTCTAAGCAGCGCATCACGTGCAAAGCACGTGAACGCTAGCGCTGGAACTAAATGTTCCCAACCGTTGGATCAAAGATCCAACGAACATGATTAAAAATCATCAGTTGACCAGAATAAAATTCTGTTAAGGAAATATTCCTCAGAATCTTTCCAAGCAGGAAAGATTGTGCTCTGTAAATCAGAGCACCGTTGGATCAAAGATCCAATGGTGATTAAAATCACCAAGATACAGAATAAATTCTGTAAGGGAAAAGATTTTCCAATCTTGTTAAAAACAAGAAAATTGCCTTCTGTAAAACGGAAGCCCTAGGATCAAAGATCCAACGGTGGGGAAATCCCCAAATCAATTAGAGAAAAGATCTCTTCAACTGATTGAATAAATCAGCCTTCACTATATAAAGGCCCCAAGACTTCAAGTCTCACATAGAGGAACCCCCCCAAACTTTGAGAAATTTCAAAGACAAAGAGCAAGCTCTCAGAAGAAGAAAATTTTCTTCAAGGTAAAAAAAAAAGAATAAAGAGACGAAATCATCTCATATTAAAAAAAGAATTTACTTCTTTTTCTAAGATCATAGATCTATAAGACCAAGGTCTTTCACAACAGAGATCAAAATATCTCATCATAAAAATAAGGGGAAGAACTTAATCTTTTTCAGATCACAGATCTATAAGACAAATGGTCTTTCAGAGATTATAATATCTCATTATAAAAAGGGGAGAATAATTCAATTCTCTTAGGATCACAAATCCATAAAGGTAAAGCCTTTCACCAAAAACATAAGAGATTGAAACATCTCCTATAAAAGATAAGAACTTTGTTCTTAGATCCATGAGACAAAGTCTCTTATAAGAAGAGAATTTAATTCTCAGGGCGCAAAGCTGCCTAAAAAGAGCCTTAGCGCTCCAAATTTAAAGAAGCGCACTACGCTTATTATCTGGCGCATAGCAACAAGCGCGCCACGTGCTCCTCACGTGTGAGCTACTTGACAGAAACACGTTGCGCTCATTATTTGGCGCATAGCGCCAAGCGCGCCATGTGCTCCTTACGTGTGCACTACTTGATAGAAGCGCACTGCGCTCATTATTTGGCGCATAGCGCCAAACACGCCACGTGCTCTTCACGTGTACGCTACTTGACAAAAGCGCTTTGCGCTCATTATGTGGCGCATAGCGCCAAGCGCGCCACGTGCTCCTCATGTGTGCGCTACTTAACAGAAGTGCTCTGCGCTCATTATCTGGCGCTCAGCGCCACGTGCTCCTCACGTGTGCGCTACTTGACAAAAGCGCGTTGCGCTCATTATCTGGCGCATAGCTCCAAGCACGCCACGTGCTCCTCACGTGTGCGCTACTCACAAGAAGCGCTTTGCGCTCATTATCTGGTGCATAGCGCCAAGCGCGCCATATGTGCGCTGAAAGAACATAAATTGTTCTATAAATAAAATCCCAGAGTTATGATGAGTGTTCAACACTCAATAAAAGACAAAATAGGCTGTCAGAGCCCAAACCAATGCTCAGTATTGTTAAATATTCAACATCTTAATTAAATGGGCCGAGCCCAAAGTGGCCACAGATCCCTAATTCAGATCAATTGAGCCCATGTGCTCACAAATCTTTGATCTTAGTCCCAAATTGGACTGCAGATCTTCCAATCAATATTGGTTCAAGGGTGCATCTCTTCACTCCTTTGATATTAGTCGTTGTAATCCTTCAACGTTTTCAAAGAGATGACGGGTCCCGACAACCAGACAAACCACGGACCATGGGGTCCTTAAACTCAAGGATTATGATGTCCTTAAACTTTACAGACTATGACGTCTTTAAACTGTGGACTATGATGTCCTTAAACTCTACAGACTGTGGGGTCCTTAATCTCATGGACTATGATGTCCTTAAACTTTATAGACTATGACGTCTTTAAACTGGACCGCAATGTTCCTAAACTAAAACAATAGAGCCCAAATGCTCTTTTGTTGGATCTAAATGATCTTGTTAAGTTGATCTTAGTCTAAAAATTAGACTAACGTATCCTTAACAAACGTTTAAGTTGATTTTAGTCTCAAATGAGACTAACGTATCCTTAAACCCAACACAAAACCCAAATCTAAGAAAATACGGATTTGGACTAATCCATGCCCTACGGGCGACAACATAAATTATTCTCCGTATACAATCCACGGGCAACCAAAAATAAAACAAACACACACGACACGAAGTGACCATTTGGAGAAGGAGAAAGTGGTTGCCGTGATGCGGTAGCGTAATTAACTGCAGGGGCTTGCACCTGCAGGGAAGAGCGTCCCCACAATCAAAAACCCCTCAAACGAGGGGGAATCTGACGAAATCTGCTACAACGGCCGCATCTGTCTAAACCTCTGATATGCGGTGCCATAAATCAACTTGTCATCTTCAGAGAAGTGGACAGATAAAACCAAATAGTATCTGCCCCCAAATTCAGGCAAGACGTCAGTCTTCCTGGTCTTTCGGCGGTAAACAGGAAATGACAATGATCTTTGATGACCTCATACACGAAATCGTCGAGTGCTATATTGACGACCTCGTGGTAAAAAGCAAATCTCACGAATAACATTGGGAGCATATGAAGATAGTGTTCCAACGTCTTCGGAAATACAATCTAAAGATGAACCCGCTCAAATGCGCGTTTGGAGTTTCCTCCGGCAAATTCCTAGAATTCATCGTATGACATCGAGGCATCGAAATAGATCCATCGAAGATTAAGGAGATTATGGAAATACCTTCACCAAGAACTCTCAAGCAACTGCGATCTCTCCAAGGAAAGCTCACATATATCCGACAATTCCTAGCCAATCTCTCCGGAAAGTCCCGTCCTTACAGTCATCTAATGAAGAAAGCGACTCCGTTCGTCTGGGATCGCAAATGCCAGAGTGCACTGGACGAAATCAAGCAATACTTGCAGAATCCGCCGGTATTAACCCCTCTGGTCAAGGGAAAACCTCTCATCCTGTATACAACTGCCCTTGAAGGTTCCTTAGGCGCGATATGGGAACAAGAGAATGATCAAGGGAAGGAAAGAGCCCTCTACTACTTGATTCGAGTTCTCCTGGGGGCAGAAAACAATTACTCCCCCATTGAAAAACACTTTCTGGCGTTAATCTTCGCGATAACGAAGCTCCGGCATTATGCTTTGGCGCATGAGGTCCACCTCATATCAAAAGTGGATCCTCTTAAATATTTGATATCAATAGCCATATTAACAGGACGACTCGCTAAATGGGCCCTCCTCTTGATAAAGTTCTCGATAACATACCGACGGCTCAAGGCAGTGAAAGACCAGGCCATCGCCGACTTCCTCGCTGAGCATCCTATACCTGCCGATTCACCCCTAAATTGCGAATTGCCAGACGAGCACGCGTTTGACACGATCGATGGGGAGAAAGGAGAGAGTGACACCCGATGGGAACTCTACTTCGACGGGACATCTTCCATGAAGAAGAGAGAGTACAGCACCCCCATAATCAAATCTGGGGTAGGCCTCATCTTTGTGACTCCACAATGAGGGATAATGCGCTTTGCCTTTTCCTTGATAGAACCGATGACAAACAATGAAGCCGAATATGAAGGTTTGATAGCAGGTCTTAAGATTGCTGTCGACATGGGAATCGAAAACCTCCTCATATACGGAGACTCCCATCTTAATCAAGTAAATGGCGACTATCAAACGTGCAAACCAGAGTTGGTAAAGTACGGTGAGAAAGTGCAATGACTGCTGACTCGAATCCCTTCCTACGCCTTGGAAAGCATACCGCGCGCGGAAAATAGCAAGGCGGATGCATTAGCCAAGCTCGCTAAAGAACTGGCCGATGAGAACCTCGATGACGTAAGGATCGTTGTACAAAGCCGTCAGGTTCTTGCACCGGCAGAAATATCTCCGGAGTCGTCCGAAGAAAAGGGACCGAGCGAGCAAATGACCCAACAAATAAAAGACCAGGAAAAGGCTAAGGATTAGAGAGAAGTCTTTATAGACTACTTCAAATCCCGTCGAACACCTGAAGATGCGTCCTCAAGACATCAGCTCATGAAACAAGTTCTATCCTTCGCCTTCGTCAATGACACTCTATATAAGAGATCATTTGATTCTCTATGGCTAAGATGCCTGGGATCTAAAGAAGCAAGGAGAGTCGTCTAAGAAACTCACGACGGAATCTGCGGTTCTCACCAAGCCGAGCCGAAGATGAAACTGAAGATCAAAAGGATGGGCTACTATTGGCCCACAATAATCCAAGACTGCCTCGAATACGCGAAGCAGTGCCACTCGTGCCAGATTCATGGGGACTTTATCCACCAGCATCCAAATCCGCTACATCCAACGGTGGCTAGCTGGCCGTTCGAAATGTGGGGAACTGACATAATCGGGCCCATTGAACCAGCACCGTCCAGAGGACATCGGTTTATACTGGCGACAACTGATTACTTCTCCAAGTGGGCAGAAGCAGTACCACTAAGAGAAGTGAAGACGGAGAATATCCTCCATTTCTTCAAGACACACGTCATCTATCGGTTCGGCACTCCACGACGGATTATCTCCGATAACGGGCCGGCCTACAGAAGTCACAAAATCAGCCGCTTCACGCAGCAACATAATAAAGACTGGAGATACTCTTCGGTCTATAATCCCCGAGCTAACGGTCTGGCTGAAGCTTTCAACAAGACCTTGATGAAGATCGTGAAAAAGATGGTGTCCAAAAATAAAAAAGACTGGCACAAGAGACTGCATGAAGCTCTCTGGGCATATCGAACTACGTTCAAAATGGCCACAAACACAACGCCGCATGCATTGGTATTCGACACTGAAGCAGTACTCCCCTTAGAGATAGAGCTACCCTTTTTACGAGTGGCGGTTCATTACGAACTAACAGACGAAGACAATGCTCATCTTCGGCTTGAGGAGCTCGACGCCCTTGATGAAACCTGGCTCATGGTGCAGCAAAACTTGGAAGCTTACAAAGAGAAGATGACGCGCTCATACGAGAGATTGACTAGGCCAAGAACATTCCGCCAAAGCGAACTCGTGCTAGTGGTCAAGAGACCTATGATCCCCAATCATGCCAAACGGGGGAAATTCGAGCCAAGCTATAAAGGCCCGTATATCATAGACAAAGTCTACCAGGGTGGGGCTTACTTGCTCATGAATATACATGGCGAAAGACCCTTCCGACTAATAAATGGCCGATTCCTTAAGAGATACTACGCTTGACGAGTCACGAACCAGGTTAATGATAGATGACGATGCCTATGTCTGCTCGCTATCTTCTTGAGTCCGGACTTTGAAAATAGTATCCAACGATACCCCGAGAATTGAGGACCGAAACATCCCTAAACTAATAGAGGACCAAAACGTCCTTAAACTAATAGTGGACCGAAACGTCCCTAAACTAACGATGGACCGCAATGTCCTAAAACTAGCAACTGACCGAGACGTCTATAAACTACTACGGACCGCAGCATCCCAAGGCTGACGCAAAAAAAAAAAAAAATAAAAATAAAATAAAATAAAGAAAAGAAATAAAAAAAAACGGTACGTTCATAAGCGAAATGGGCATGGATGAAAACCCGAAAGGGCTCCGTGAGTAAAAACAGCAGGGCTACCAGCGAGTTTGTGAAAACTCGAAAGGGCGCAATCTTGTTAAAAAACACTTGCAAGGTCTTCTCGACCCTGTAAGAAGAAAATACCTGCGTGGGATCCTTACGACTCACAAGGGAGAAACACATTTAGGGATCCCCACAATTTCTAAGGAGAAATTACACTTACGAGATCCTCACGATTCGTAAGTAGAATTCCCCTTTGAGACCCTGACGGCTCATAGGATTCAAAAGCCTTAAGATGCAGGGATCTGAACCTGTTCTTAAGCCGTCATACACCTCAATTTTGCCCTACAAGCGTTTCAATACTGGCCCTTGTATACAATCCACGGGCATGAATAAACATTTTCCTAACAAAGTCCCACCAGCGACTAGGGATATGCTCACATGGTGAACGACCCTTATAAATCCTTTCGACTTATAAGGAGAAAACACTTTTGTAAGATCCTTACGACTTATAAGAGAACATACAATTAAGAATCCTCACAATTTTTAAGGAGAAAACGTACTTACGAGATCCCCACGACTCGTAAAGAGAAACACCTTTATGAAACCCTTACGGCTCATGAAGTTAAAAAGCCTTAGTCGACAGGATCCTAACCCTGATTGCTAAGCCACCTTTGTTCGAACCGACAAAGGCAGATGATGATTCGCTCCTGACAATATCTTAGTTATAGCGATGCTGATGCCTAAATCGGTATCAGATCCCAAGTCTCATACTCGCGGCAAAAGTCAGCGAGCCATAAATGCATATGAAATAGCCAAAATGGTAGGGCAACTTGCAACAAAATCAGAAAGTAAAATATATGCATAAAAAATAGCCGAAATGATCGGGCAACTCGCAATAAAAAGCAGCGAGTAAAAAGAAAAAAATTAGCCGAAATGATTGGGCACCGTGAAAAATAGCCGAAATGATTGGGCAATCGTGACTTTCGCGATACAAAAAGCTGAAATGATAGCGCATCGCGGAAAGAAAACAAAAAAATAATATAATACATATAAAATGAAACTTTTGCCCTACAGGTGAGATCACATCGATCCCTGTATACAATCCAGGGCCACAAACAAAGAGGGAACCATATCATCCTACCAGGCTCTATCAGAAAGAGTGCCAAATCTCGATGGCAACATCTGCATCTCAAGAGATCAACAACGACGTTCCTTCTCGTTCCAACCAGAAGCAGATACGACGTCAACAAACGGGGCCATGGCAAAGTCCCTTAGTTCCAAATCTCGAAGGTTCATAGACAGCCTAGAGACTATCTCGGAGCCACGGCAGAGTCCCTAGTTCCAAGTCTCGACGGCCACATCTACAGCCTGGAGACCCACAACAACGTTCCTCCTCATTCCAGCAGGATTCGGACGCGACAATCAAGCGGAGCCATGGCAAAGTCCCTAGTTCCAATTCTCGACGGTTCACAGACAACCTAGAGACCATCTCAACATTCGTCTCGTTACATCAGACGCAACGTCAGCAAAGCGGAGCCATAGCAAAGCCCCTAGTTCCAAATCTCGAAGGTTCACAGAAAGCCTAGAGACTATCTCGGAGCCGCGGCAAAGTTCCCAGTTCCATGGCTCAGCGATACACAGACAACTGAGAGTCAACTCCTGAACCCATATGGCTAAAGTCAATCCTGACCCCGTATAGCCAAAGTCAACCCCTGACCCCGTGGAACACGGCTAAAGTCAATCCTGACCCCGTGGAAAACGGCCAAAGTCAACCCTCGACCTTCCCGTCAAAGCAATTCTTTGACTCGGGAGCAGGTCAACTCATCAATCACTTACGAGTCCTCTCGACTTGTAAGGAAGAAAATTCTCTTGGGAGATCCTTACGACTCTCAAGAGAAAAACACACTTAGGAATCCTCACGATTCCTAAGTAGAAAATACACCTACAAGATCCTTCCGACTCGTAGGGAGAAAAATCTTTATGAGACTCTCACGGCTCATAAAGTTGGAAATCCTTAGGAGGCAGATCTGAACCTGACTCCTAAGCCATCGCTGTCCGACAAAGATATCAAAATAGATTATCCACAAAATGCATTTGCTAAAACGGACACACCACCATGAAACAAAATATGTCTTTTATTCATGAATCAAAATGAATACAAAATACAATCTATAAAAGAATCAAAAATACACTCATTCAGGAGTAAGTACAAAAAGAGAATAAAAAGAAACATATACATTTGTTTAAGCTGGCGGACGGTTTAATAGATTCGTCAGTTCATCCATCTTCCGCTGGGTCTCGGCTTCATAATTTGTTATTACTATAAGACGGGCCTCCGCTTGAGACTGTTGGGCCTGGTACGAGGCGAGCCGACTTTTAAGATCCTTTTCGGTAACTTTGTGAGCTTCAACCATCTCGCGAGTAAAAATGACGGCTTTATCAATAGCTATCACCTCCCTGATAGTTTCTTGAAGCACCCGCCAAAGTTCATACGCATGAGTAGTCTTGGCCGTGAGTTCAGCTTGAAGTTCCCCCAGCGCATTGGAAGCCAGCTCCCTCTCTGAAAACTTTCGGTTGAGCCTTTTCTCACATGACTGCAGATTTGTGGCGCACTGTTCAACCATCCCCCGCAAGCTCGCCTTTGCAACCACGACCTCTGAAGGAAGGCGCGTGCACTCAAGACTATGTAAGCAAGCCTCCACCTGACGAAAAAACTCAACCCAAACATGCACCAATGTTTCATCATGGTAAGCAGCAAGAAATGGGAGAGAAATGTTGGCTTCAGCAGCAAATTCTTCGGCCGTGATCGAGCTACCAGCACGAAGATCTTCGATGAGAGCCAACAAAGAGTGAAGTCTTTGCTTCGCCATCCGTTCAGATGTGCGTAGGGCATAAGGGCCAGGTGGCATAAGGATGCGAGATTCCAGCGAGATAAGAATGGGCAAAGCTATCAAGATTCATAAATAATCAGTGAGATTTACAAACAAAGAGCAGATGGAACAACGTCAAAACTTTACTTACCCACAGTCATGCAAGAAGGGTTTAAAAGATCTTCAGGCCCGTCAAAGATCTCAACTTCGTCGTCAGCTTCGAGAACTACAGAAGACATTAGCATCGTTATATGAAATAATAATAATGCCATTAAGAGGGGCAAATAACACTAACCTTGTCCGGAAGAGAGGACGATGCGTTGCGGGGATATTGCCTACGGAGCGGCCATCTCGAGCAAACGCTGGAAAGACTTTCTGGGGGATAGATCTGCGATAGACGCCGCCAATCTGCGTAATTCTGAAAAGACGGAAGGATTCAGATAATGAAGAGATCATTAAAACAAAAAATAGAAGAATACCTTCGATACTCCTCCCACTTTGAACAGGAGGGATAGCAGCTTCGGCAGCATCCTCCATACCCTCAACCACATCATCGGAGACATTTCCTGGTGTGACGGCTATTAGTCGGGGGGAAGCAGCCACCACTTCAGAGACGGCAATCTCAGTTACCTGTTCCACCATCTCCAGGCCATCACCGGAAAGGTCCATTAAATCCACGGCCGGAAGGGACACCTCTTCAGGGTGAACGGGCATAAGGGGAACAGAAGCTGCCAATAGAAGCTCTGCAGTAGGAATAGCAACTGTAGCGACCCTCTCCACACCTACTGGTGTCTCATCGGGGATATTTACAGAGTCCACGGTCAAGAAGCTACTCAAGCTCAGATTCTCTGCCATGGCCGAAGTCCCTGCAAAGTTTTTACGAAGATAAGAAGACATAGAAAGCAAAACAAATTACTTGCCAAAGGAAAAATATAGAAAACGTGCATACCGATACACCAACATGCCTCGAGTATAGCTTTTTCAAGCGACGTTCCTTCCTAAGAAGGTATGCTCGTCGGGGTTCTAGGGTAGATTCATGGCCGCCGGTCCACAACGACAACTCATCTTCAGAAGCGGCTGAGATAGGCTTTTTGAGGGCTATCTCCCCCCTGCTCCAGAGGACCTATAAATACTCGCCGTATAGATGGAGGATATTCGTAGAATATTACGGCAGGATAGGAACTCTTCGAGACGCGCACGTTCTCGGTCTCATCCTGGAAACGCCTTATAGCCTCAGCCAATTGTGTGGCTTCCTCGGCAGATGAACCTGGAAAAAGAAGACCATCATCCGGCTCTTGCATAGATATTGGTTCGTCTTGAACGATAGGCTCGGATTCCATTAAAAAGTCAAGCAGACCAACGACTGTCTTCTTCCTTTGCTTCGACTCGGAACTAACGCTGGAAGATGATCGCTTCCTTCCCTTCGGCGCTTTGGTGCGACGTTGCCCAACCCCGCCTCCAGTATCCTCTTTTGGCGGTGCTACCGATGATGACATTGCCATCGATGACGCCGCAACTGATGGAACTGCTACTGACGCCTCATCAGAAGCCCTTGTCTGAGCTCTAGTGCGCATCGGCATACCAACTGTGGGTGGAGTCAGGCCCGCATCCACTGCCTCAGGAATAAGTAAGGCACCAGTACCCCTCAAGGGAAGGCGAACCATTGTCCGCGGTCGCGGCGGGACTCCCATAGCCTAGATCGAGGCAGGAGCTCTATATCTAAAAAGTATCCTCTTCTCCTCAGCAATGATGGGACCAACTCGGTGGCGGTATCGACCCGTAAAAGCCCCCACACACCTTGGAATGTAGTCGGCCTCAGGGATCATGAAGCGAGAGCCAGTGTTCAGCCGCATGAAGTGATGAGTGGCGTCACGAACAACTTCCAAAGACGAGCTGGGCTCCACTATGAATGCCTCGAAGGGAACATCCTGGTTATAACCCAATTGCCAGGCAAAGCGGTATGGATTATACTGTTGGAGATAGTGCCCTCAGAGTCAATTATTAGGTCACAGGTACGTGATTGCAATGATTGATGGAGGACATATCCCGGTAGGACAGTCTTACTCGAGATGATAGTATGCTATCTGGTTTACCTTTATCATCGTGTACTGTTTTAGGTGACCTGACACGTCGCTATTACACGTTGATAGAGCCCCTAGGATTCTTGCTTGACCACCAGCAGTATGAGGGCGATCATATAAGTGGGAGGTGGGGGTCTATAAGCTTATCCTTAAAAGGTCCCTAGTCGTGGGAGTTTCGAGACTGGGCATCGATACTCCATTAGTAGACTAGTGTATACAGTCGAGACCCCGACGAGGGGCGGTGGCCGGTCTCACAAGCCACTGGTGTCAGTTGGATCACCTAAGATGTATACAGGTGCTCATTGGGTTATGAGTACACCGGGCAGGACTCGCCGGGAACATGCTAGTTGGTCATATACCAGACGTCAGATGGCAGTTCCCTGGTGACATGTGTGCAGGTTAGTTCATCGACCTGGGGATCGTCATTTGTCTCGTGTGAGTTCCCACTGTACTTTGATTACTACCCTACCACGGCTCAAAGGAGTCGTGCAAACAGGTTTTAGTTGGGTACAGTCCCGAGCCACATGGAGGCAGTGAGCGTATCTTCAGGGGTTCGTCTCTCCCGGTATTGGGGGTGAGGTCGTGCTGTGTCTAGGAGAGCCATTACACAAAGTCCTTGGCCAAGGCAAGGAGATTTACTGGTAGGTATTCCAGTAGTATCTCAGGGTGTTCTGGGCTACACTCCGACACGACTTGTACCGCTTTTGGGGGTCTGACTTTTACCAACCCCCTAGGCCCGCCATGCGATACTCATAGACGAACGGACCGGACTGCACGGATATTGTCACTGACAGGCTCAGTAGGGTGTCAGGATGAGTTCGCTCATCGACGTCCTTTTTAGTCAATACCTGGTAGCCCGTTACGTATTGGCTTATACCTCTGACGTGCTAGTGGTTAAATCCACAACCAAGGTGTTGACGAGTCTTTAGAGTCCCCCACATTTCAGTTACTCAGCTTTCGGGCGAAAGGTTGTAGAGGCCGTATGGAGATATGGCAAGGTCCGATCAGATACGTGCGGTATTGCACGGATCAGGATCGGACAGATTGTACTATAGGCCGTATGGTTATATGGCAGGGTTCGATCAGATACGTGCGGTATTGCACGGATCAGGATCGAACAGATATTACTAGCCGGTTTTGGTATAAGCCGGATTCTAGTATAGTACAGTGGAGATTTTGTCTCATTGCATTTGTATTTCGGTCGAAATACAGATGCGGGTGTGTATGCACAGTATCGGGGTTTTCCTGTAATTTATTACGGGACCAGTTTTCTGGAGTTGCCAGTTTGCTTTCCGTTTCGGCCAATTTCCATTGTTCCGTTCATTGGCCGAAGATTGGTGGAGGAGGGCTTATTTGCATTGTTGCAAATAGGCATTTGTGGAGGGGGTCTTTGCATTTTTGTTGTATCATGATAGCACCATCCTTTGACTTGATTTCTTCATGATGGCTTGACTTCATAACCTCATCATGGCTTGACTTATGTATGATGATGGAGGGACATGATGGTTGATGATGATGAGGGGTGAGGTTGATGGAGTGTTAGTTTACACTTGTGATCATTTCCTTTTTGGATGATAACCTTTCCTCTCTCTCTCTTGTATGGGTATTATTATTGGCCTCTCTCATATTCTTTTGATACAACCTCCTCATTCTCACTCTCCCTCATATGCATGGTCGGCCACTTCCCAAAGGGGGTTGTCCAAATTTGTTCATGTGGGATTTTTTGCTCTTTTGCTTTAGGAAAAATCCCACAAGTTCCACCTCTATGAGTTTGTATTATCCCTCCACCAAATGGCAAAGCTCCAAAACCCCAAATGAGACTTGACGACTACATATTCTACAGCGAACCTTGGGCACGTCGAGTAGCCGGCTTCGTGCCCGAGTTGCCTCGGCATTGAGGTGGGAGCCCGTAAAAGAAGAAGGCGATGTGGTGCACTTCCGGTGACGAGGAGGAGACGGGATATTCCGCAGGAGATCGGGACGATGACGAGAAGACCGGAGGACTTGGATCGTCGGTATATCTCTAACCCGTCTTGTAGTTAGCTAGATCTAGTTTAATGGCCCGATCCGGAGTCTAGTGCGCGGTGGTGCCGGTTTGCAAAGTCCGCAAAATTAAAGTTTATCACCGTTTCCGCATTTGGCCGTCGGATCGACGGCCGGGGCGCCGCCGTGCACTTACAGTGGTATCAGAGCCTCGCCATTAACTTAGTCTAGCTTGGTTTAATGTGTTTGCATTTCCGATCGATCAAAAAGTTCCAAAACTGCATTTTACCTTCGCATCAGTTTCTGTTGAAAATTTTTGGTCTCTAAAAATTTTTCAGGTTGTAAAATATTGATGTACTAGAAAATCTAAGAACTCTGTAAAATTTCGATGAAGTGATTCCACAGTCAGAGCGCGGAAGCGCCGCACAAACCCCCATTCCGCCGCCCTTCCGCCGCGCACTGTAGACATCACTGCACCATTTTTTTTCAGAGGCTTTCTGGGCTTAAAATATGGGTTTTGGAATATTAAAATTGGGCCCAGGTTTTCTGTGAGTTCTACAGTTTTGATTGGGGGCCCACTTGTTAATTTTTGGTCAATCGGAAAATTTTAAACACATTTTTCACAGTATTTACATTATATCTGCGACCGTGAATGTCACTTGATCGGTAAATCCGGTCTAACTGCTATAGCCCGGTTAGACGGATTTGCGAACGTGACTTTCACGTTGATGTTTTGTTTTTGCTGTGATGTTGCGGATCGGTCGTGGGGGATAGCCTGGATGCAATGCTAGTACAGTTTTGTTGTATTATGTACATTTGATATTGCGGGGCGAGCGTCCGACATGTGGACTGCCGTCACTGCCTGTTTGTATTATTATTTTGGGGCACGACCTGGTTGCGGTCGATGTACCCGTTGTATGTATATTTTACTTTCTGTACTAGGATTGCCCCGCGGAGGGGTGCACGGATAGCCGGGTTCTGGAGGGCAACAAGCCCGCATCTCATGGCATTGAGACGGAGGGGGCTTCACTCTAGGATTGGCGGGCTATTCGCCGCACTCGTAGGGGGTACAGGTTGACCCAGGAGGGGTGCCCAAGTTACCGGTTTCCGTGAAGTGCTGGGTGGTCCATTCACGGTACTGAAGGGGACTGCCTCGCTTCAGGTTTTGGCGGGTGACTTGCCGCGCCCGTAGGGGTCTAGGATTTCATTGCACAGGCTATCCACACGACCAGGGGAACGTCGGGTTTCAGCGGCTCTGTGAAACCCGGGGATCCCAGATATCTGTATTGTTTTCTGTGATGCTGTTCATTCTCTGTGATGTTGCATTTCTTTCACGCCTTGAGCGAATATAATATATTGGTATATATATTAGTAGATGTTGTATATGTTTTGCATCCGCGCTAGTCCAGTCCCCGCTCTGTCGTTAGTTAGCTAACCTAACGGGTAATGACGGGACCCAGTGGCGAATGCGGATGGCATATACGTACATCAGTATATTTTCGTTCTTTTTGGTGTGATCAAATGATGGGACTGCATTGATTCGGATCAATGCAAGTTAAAACAAACCTAATCTGATGTTGTTGGAACACTTTTCAAAAAGCTGTTATTGCAAGGACGTTCACTTTTGTTTTGCATTGCGGTATTCATTTAGAATATCCTGCTCCTCAGTCGACGAGGCAAGGGCCGAGATCCCTTCACCGGGAGTGACCCCTTGGACAAAAAGTTTGCGTCAGGGCATTAACTTCACTATAGCCGATTACTTTTGCTTTGCACCGTGGTATTCAGTTGGAATATCCTGCACCCCATTCTACGGGGAAAGAGCCGAGATCCCTTCACCGGGAGTGACCTCTTTAGCAACGGTTTTCGTCACTATATTTTCAAAAAGCTATCCGTTCCTTCGACGATATCAAGTTCATTACGTTAAAGGTTTTCGCCAGAAACCATTCGTAGCCCTCCGTCATTTCAGTTAAACATTCGGTAGTATTCAAGCTATGTATTTTGACCTCACGCCAAGGCATAGTGATTGGTAGCTGCCGGGTATTTATCTGTTGCATAGATAGATGCGTTGGTTTGGGACAGTCGTACTACTATTTTGGCCTACGTCAAGGGTATGTACGGGTGGGTTCAGATTAACCTGGATAATGACGGGCAGAACTTGACATGTGACTTATGATATTTTGACCTCACGCCAAGGTCATAAGAGCATGGGGCAGAAATCACATCGGGAGTTTCAAAAGAACTGAAACTTGCCAGATATGCGCATACCTTCTGGAGTGTGATACCGTGAGCGGATTCCGTCACGTTATCATGCGATGATAGTTGGATCCCGATTCCCACTGATGAGTTAGTTTACTCCTCGGGTGACCCCGACTAATTCTTCTTTCAGGTTTGGAGGAGAATTTGAGGTACAGTGGGAGGATTCCAGATTAGATAAATTGGTAACCATTCTGATCTAGGTTAGAGTGCACGCTGAGTGTTTCTTTTCTCTCTCTCTCTGGCAGCGACCATTTGACCCGACCCTAAGACTTTGACTCAGTGACCAAGTTGACCGAACCTTCTTAAACACCGGCTTTTGGATTGTCAGAGTTGCAAACCTCATTGCCACTCCTACTTTTACCCTTTTCTCCAGGACACCCCGTATTACTACGAACGTCCACTTCCATTGGACAAAACCATCGTATGGTTAGATACGAACTCGAAAGAATTTATTCGAGGATGGTTTCCGGTTCTGGAGAAAACGGATAGGATTATTCAGTTGTCTTTTCCTTTTACCCTCTCTCAGGTTACGAGTACTCCTTGGTTTAGGGGTAGTACACCTATTACGCAAATTGGATTGTCTTCTTCCAAACCTTAGGCTGGTGCCGACCGGTGGGGAATGAAGAAAACCAATTAGCATAACGATGGTGTGCAGAAGGTATTAAGTTAAGACAAAGCAAGGGATTAGTAAGAGGGCAAAGTAAATTGCAACAGATATTCACGACCAAACCAGGTATTTCGTTACCACTCCCACATCACCTTTGTATTTCTCCAGGACACTCCGTATCACTACGAAGATCCACAGTTTATTTGGATACTCCATCGTATGGTTATATATGAACTCGAAAGGAACTTGTTCCAGTTCGGGGATGGATTCTGGTTCAGGAGAAATAGGAATAAGATTTATTCAGGTGTCTTTTATCTTCACCTTCTCTCGCATTGCGAGTGTTCCTAGGATTGGGACATTACACCCATTATGCTTATTGGATAGTCTTCTTCCAAACCATAGGCTGGTGCCGAACGGTAGGGAATGAAGAAAACCATTTGGCCTAAAGGGGTGTACAGAAGGTAAAGACTAAAGACATATGAAGGGATTTGGAGAGGTGGCAAAGAATTATACGGTTACAATCGTGAATCTGGAAGAGGCATTACTAGGAATACCAGGATACCCCATCGAAACATTTCAATGTTTCAATTTCACTGTGTACTGTTAATAGAAAACTGATTTCCCGATTAGATACTTACTCCAGGGTATGTATTTACCAGATACGATTCTCACATCTGTATGGTTTTACAGATGATGAGTGGGAGTAAGTTATTGGGAATTGGGTGATTATCCTCATTATATCGGGATTCGTTGTAATCGGTGATATTTGAGGAAATCACCTGGGTTGTTTGCCGGTTGGCAAATATTTGGTTTTGAATATCCGCAGTTATGCACCAATTTCAAATTGATATATCTGTACGTCTATTTTCATAGAGTGAGATGTACCTTTTTGAAATTATGTCTACGACATTTACCTATATCAGTGGATGGTTAGGTAAGGAGCATTAAACAGCGATGTAATTCTTCTTAACCATAAGTACAGTTTTCAACCTACGACACACAGTGAATGAGTTATCAGACTCAAGGGACTTATACAAAGGATTGTATGTTGTCCAGGGTCCATCAGGACAGAGGGGTTAGTCCTCGTACTATATTCGGTTTACTTATGACTTCTCTAGTTTTTAGACAGGTGTTTCGCGGAAACACAGGGTCCAATTTTGAGAAGTTATAGGTATTTGAATAGAGTAGAGAACCAGGTATAGCAAGTATCGGGATTCTTCAAAGAGATCGAAGATGTAGATACTTGTGTATGGTATTCAGATGATAGTAATGATAAAGAGATCTTGCTTCTCTTTCAGGTTACTCATAATTGGAAGTATTCCTAAGTTGAGTAACGCTGATCGGCCTCCTTCCATTTAGTTGACATGCGCTGGGGACAGCTGCATGATTTGAATCTGGTTCAATTAAATCAGTGCCTCTGTTTCTATATTGGATATAGAACAGTTCATATCTTAACGATGTTAAGGTACGGGGAGTTGTCCGGTTTATGATTAAAACCAGACACTGGACAACTCAAGGCACGTTTCTGTAATGGCTGTTTGTGGGTTGACCCAGGCTATGACGATGGTTGATTTTCTACCATCTGGATGAACAATAGCGATATTGTTCTAGACTCGCCACAGTTTTATTAAAAATGGATTTTTTCAGAAAACAGTAGTGGGAGTATGGTAGAACTGGAAGTGATTCCAGAACCACAAACGATTACTGAAGATTTGATAAGGAACCTAAATATTCAATGTGGATTGACATTCCATTGGCCACTCCGCAGATAAGGTGGGTAACTTCAGGCACCCGAGAGGTACTCCGGTAGCCTCAAGGACGGTGACAGGGAAGTTCTTGTTTACCCACAATTGCCATTGCTGTTGTTCCAGGTTACGAGACCCGGCGGGAGGATGAGTATAGCGTCGTTCTAAACCAGTTTTAGAAGTGTACGTCTATATGACTCTGCCAGAGGGTTGTCGTAGTCAGTGGGAGCAGCGGAAGCATTGGTGGACAGGTTGCTTATGTCTATTTATAGACTAGAGCAGATGTAGCGGAGAAAGATCATCTATTTCTGACGTGACAGTCATGGGTTTGACTTCATCAGAATAGGGGAGGATCTGTTGAGAAGGTAGTAGGGTGTGATATCCTGGTATTTGGATGATATACACAAAGTAGGAAAAGAAACTCCTACACTACGATCGGTTATACTTTGGTCGTCACACAGTTGTTTCTCCACAAAGGAAATGGATTTTATATCAGACATACTGGTTACTAGATCTATGGTCTTAGATCTAGATTTGGGTGGTTTCCCAATTAGGGTACTTGACAGCATTCTAAGAGTATTTAGGATGGACGACTCCTGGCACGGTAGTGTACCTGCAGGTAATGGAGTCACCCTCTCCAAAGGTGTCTTACAGACTAAAGGGGAGAGGGACGGGCATGATTGGCAGATCACTTGCTCAGGCAATTGAGTCAATCGTGAGATGTCAAGTACCACACCAGATGTTGTTCTTGCACTAGATGCAATAAGTTGACATTAATCCAATCCTGGAGAAACAGTCGGAAGCAGTTTTAGAACATAAGTGGATGTTCTAGGGAGATGATAACGACAGCCTCATTCAGGAGACAGTTATCATTCCAGGCTTCCAAGGTGACATGGACGACAAGGAGGTTGTCAGAGTTATAGTTTTCCTTCTGATGAGGGGCAGTATTTTGGACAGGTGGTCCAAGGAAATACTGAGGGAGGCATGGCGCGCAGGATACTGATTAAGTTCAGTTGACGATACAGTCTAAGAAGTTTGGATTTGGAGTTCATTTATGAGCTAGGTCCCATCAGACATCCAGACATATTCTGAGACAGGTATTGCTCTTTTCGGGAGATGGCTTTCTCCGCGAACTTGAGATATAGAGAGACATAGAAAGAAACAACAAAGCGGATCCACTCACTAAGGCTATTCCTCGAACGCAATAGTTTCGCAAACGAGCTTTGTGAGACTGACTAGTAGAGGAGTTGGGTGTTCGGTATCACACGGGCTGTGAGTATGCGACATCGCAATAATTAGCCTTGAGTGCAAGTGGGAGATTGTTGGAGATAGTGCCCTCAGAGTCAATTATTAGGTCACAGGTACGTGATTGCAATGATTGATGGAGGACATATCCCGGTAGGACAGTCTTACTCGAGATGATAGTATGCTATCTGGTTTACCTTTATCATCGTGTACTGTTTTAGGTGACCTGACACGTCGCTATTACACATTGATAGAGCCCCTAGGATTCTTGCTTGACCACCAGCAGTATGAGGGCGATCATATAAGTGGGAGCTGGGGGTCTATAAGCTTATCCTTAAAAGGTCCCTAGTCATGGGAGTTTCGAGACTGGGCATCGATACTCCATTAGTAGACTAGTGTATACAGTCGAGACCCCGACGAGGGGCGGTGGCCGGTCTCACAAGCCACTGGTGTCAGTTGGATCACCTAAGATGTATACAGGTGCTCATTGGGTTATGAGTACACCGGGCAGGACTCGCCGGGAACATGCTAGTTGGTCATATACCAGACGTCAGATGGCAGTTCCCTGGTGACATGTGTGCAGGTTAGTTCATCGACCTGGGGATCGTCATTTGTCTCGTGTGAGTTCCCACTCTACTTTGATTACTACCCTATCACGGCTCAAAGGAGTCGTGCAAACAGGTTTTAGTTGGGTACAGTCCCGAGCCACATGGAGGCAGTGAGCGTATCTTCAGGGGTTCGTCTCTCCCGGTATTGGGGGTGAGGTCGTGCTGTGTCTAGGAGAGCCATTACACAAAGTCCTTGGCCAAGGCAAGGAGATTTACTGGTAGGTATTCCAGTAGTATCTCAGGGTGTTCTGGGCTACACTCCGACACGACTTGTACCGCTTTTGGGGGTCTGACTTTTACCAACCCCCTAGGCCCGCCATGCGATACTCATAGACGAACGGACCGGACTGCACGGATATTGTCACTGACAGGCTCAGTAGGGTGTCAGGATGAGTTCGCTCATCGACGTCCTTTTTAGTCAATACCTGGTAGCCCGTTACGTATTGGCTTATACCTCTGACGTGCTAGTGGTTAAATCCACAACCAAGGTGTTGACGAGTCTTTAGAGTCCCCCACATTTCAGTTACTCAGCTTTCGGGCGAAAGGTTGTAGAGGCCGTATGGAGATATGGCAAGGTCCGATCAGATACGTGCGGTATTGCACGGATCAGGATCGGACAGATTGTACTATAGGCCGTATGGTTATATGGCAGGGTTCGATCAGATACGTGCGGTATTGCACGGATCAGGATCGAACAGATATTACTAGCCGGTTTTGGTATAAGCCGGATTCTAGTATAGTACAGTGGAGATTTTGTCTCATTGCATTTGTATTTCGGTCGAAATACAGATGCGGGTGTGTATGCACAGTATCGGGGTTTTCCTGTAATTTATTACGGGACCAGTTTTCTGGAGTTGCCAGTTTGCTTTCCGTTTCGGCCAATTTCCATTGTTCCGTTCATTGGCCGAAGATTGGTGGAGGAGGGCTTATTTGCATTGTTGCAAATAGGCATTTGTGGAGGGGGTCTTTGCATTTTTGTTGTATCATGATAGCACCATCCTTTGACTTGATTTCTTCATGATGGCTTGACTTCATAACCTCATCATGGCTTGACTTATGTATGATGATGGAGGGACATGATGGTTGATGATGATGAGGGGTGAGGTTGGTGGAGTGTTAGTTTACACTTGTGATCATTTCCTTTTTGGATGATAACCTTTCCTCTCTCTCTCTTGTATGGGTATTATTATTGGCCTCTCTCATATTCTTTTGATACAACCTCCTCATTCTCACTCTCCCTCATATGCATGGTCGGCCACTTCCCAAAGGGGGTTGTCCAAATTTGTTCATGTGGGATTTTTTGCTCTTTTGCTTTAGGAAAAATCCCACAAGTTCCACCTCTATGAGTTTGTATTATCCCTCCACCAAATGGCAAAGCTCCAAAACCCCAAATGAGACTTGACGACTACATATTCTACAGCGAACCTTGGGCACGTCGAGTAGCCGGCTTCGTGCCCGAGTTGCCTCGGCATTGAGGTGGGAGCCCGTAAAAGAAGAAGGCGATGTGGTGCACTTCCGGTGACGAGGAGGAGACGGGACATTCCGCAGGAGATCGGGACGATGACGAGAAGACCGGAGGACTTGGATCGTCGGTATATCTCTAACCCGTCTTGTAGTTAGCTAGATCTAGTTTAATGGCCCGATCTGGAGTCTAGTGCGCGGTGGTGCCGGTTTGCAAAGTCCGCAAAATTAAAGTTTATCACCGTTTCCGCATTTGGCCGTCGGATCGACGGCCGGGGCGCCGCCGTGCACTTACATATACCGCATAAAAAGAACCGCATCGTTTCGACGGAACACCAAATAACCCGGTCTGATCGAATACAAGTGCATGGCTTCCCTAGGCTTCAAGGATGGTGCTCCTTCTTTCGATAAATCAAACAGCTGCTGAATAGGTCCCGAAGGAGCAGAGAGGACTCGATCATTGAATACCATCCCGCCTTTGTTGGCATAAGGATTAAGCAGAACACGAAGAGCCCCTAACTGAGTTGGATCAGGAGCAGAAGCGTCCACCAACCTCATGAGCCGCGGGAAGGTATAAGTATCATAAAAACCCGGTCTCTGGTGCGCAGTGAATGCCCCTAACACGTGCATCTCAATCCACGACGTAAAATAATGAAGAGAGAAACTCACCACATCCACACCTGGGGTCGAGGTATTGGCCGTAGTACTCAGCCCATGGTACAAGTGCGATAACCCTATAATGCCCACGGCTAGTCGTGTCCCTTCGGCAATGCGATGAGTAGGATAAATGACCGAGGCTGTCATAAAGAGATGATGCATTAGAACGACAAACCAACTGAGCCGCAATCGACTCAAAAGGTACGGCCGACAAGATTAGGATGTAAAACTATGGCAAATCTTCTTCTCTGGCCAGTAGCTTATTTAGCCCAAACCCGAAGGGGTCGTTAATATTCACGAATTTTGGAGCCTCCTTTGATAAGACGTCTCCACGAAGGAAGCAGGAGATAAAACTCTTAAAAGTGACGCCATGTTCCTCTGACTCTGTGAACAGCTTCTCGAAAATACCCAGAGTCTTGATTAGACTTGGATACTTGTGACGGACGGCATTTTCGGTCGACAAGCCGTCAAGCATAGCAGGCACAGTTGCGAATGCATACTCGTCAGGAGGCAGCAATTCTTCATAAGCCGCTCCCCTGATCGGCAATCCGGAGATCTCGCGAAACTCTTCCAAAGAAATCGAAACTTCGCGATCCCCTAACAAGAAAGTGTTGGTGGGAAGATTCCATTGATTTAGGAAAGCTTTAACCCACCAGACATGGAGAAACTGATAATTAAAGAGAGACGTGTATACCGCCTGATAAAGCCCGACCTTCTGCAGTCGCGCACGATGGACAGACAAGATATAACGAGCCAAGAGAAGATAGCCCGTTGGATGGCGAGGGGTAAGCCCGATCTTATAGACTTGTCCTAAGGGATGGGCTTCACCTTGGCAAATAAGACACCCCAAGATGTCTATGGCTGGCAAAGGGTGGTTTGGTATCCCAGTTGTCGACGGCTCAAGCCAGCCCGTAGGAGTCCAATCCAGCACCTCCACGGCAAAAGGCAGTCTGCGGACGCTCCATCGGCAAGAATGGGTGGAGAAGCTCTGTTGGCACCTCGCAAAGAAAGCTGCGGCGACCCCGAATGATATGCCCGTACCAGGTTCCCCACAAAAATAGGTTGGTGCAATCCGGGTCATGAGCCTTAATCATTGCCATCACTTCTTCGTCAGACGGTAATTGAGGAAAAGCAGCCTCCGAGCGGCTAAAACAAAAGTATGGAAGAGAAGCCATTGTTCCTAAAATAAGGGAAGGGCAAACTGTTAATGAAACCCACACGTGTGTGTATGTGTGTGTGTGTGTGTATGTGTGTATAAAGACAATGAAAGAAAACGACAAGCAGCTTATTTCATGGGACCATTGGTTGCAAAACATATGAGCCCCACAAAATCAATATGGCGGCTCACTAATGATGAGGCAGGGTAATCATTATGAGAACAAAAAGAAAATTCTCAATAAATGATAGTGGAGTTCAAACATCTCTGCACATTCCCCTAAGGAAAAACCCATCATGAACTCTGTGCAAATCAAACGGAATCTCTCCTAAAATTTTTTGTCAAGAACAACTGAGGATAAAAATCCAAAGAGGTCTTCTTGTTAGAACTAAGTTCTCTGAGGGAATTAAATTCCTTTTGAACAGAGGAATTAAATTCCAAGAAAATTTTTAGAGCTGAGCTTTTTGGAATGGAATTAAATTCCAGAAGAAAACAAGTACCATCATCAATCCCCTAAGAGCAGAAAAACGCCTAACATTAGGGGCATACTACCTAAACATCGTGCATTCTTAGAACTTGAAAAGATGAGTTTTTATTAAAGGGAAAATCCCTTAGTGTGGATTTAAAATCCAAAGAGAATTTTATAAAAAATTCCTCGGCCGTTCAAGATCCTTACCAGAAAAAGGATTCTTTTTTGTTGACAGAGTTAAACTCTGGATTTTGTTTTGTTGAACAGAGAACTGAGCTCTAAGGAAGAAAATTAAATTCTCAAAGAAAATAAAGAAGAAGAAGATGAAGGAATGGAGGCATTACTGATGAGACCGCTGCATTTATAGGACGTGATAGGAAACGGTTCATCTACCCCGTTCCATAGGCAAATCCAACGGCCACAAAGATGACAGCGTTGCACTCACGTGCAAACACGTGAGAACAACGCTGTGGGGGCATTTGTTCCCTCATGGGAACTAAATAAAATACAAATAAAGCAGCAAGAAAAACCCCCAAATGGGGCATCATGTGCTCACACGTGATCGGGCCTCACGTGCAAACACGTGACCTTCTATGGGCAGATTCTATCTACGCCTGAATGCTTAATTGATAAAGTCATGTGCCCACACGTGATGGGCTCTTGAACCCACTGAATTAATAGAATTAAATTCTAATTAAAAGAAATTTAAAGCATTTGTTCCCTCATGAGAACTGAATAAAATACAAATAAAGCAGCAAGAAAAACCCCCAAAAGGGGCATCACGTTGTTCCCCTCCGAACGGCGGCCGGGACGTCGGGACGTCTGAGGCGTTAGGTTCGGGGCAGATGCTAATTGGTGCTATCCGTCCACCTCTCCAAAGATGCCAAGTTGATTTATGGCACCATATATCGAAGGTTTAAACGGATGCGACCGATGTAGCAGACTTCGTCAGATTCCCCCTC
This sequence comes from Agapanthus africanus, assembly GCA_030015575.1. Classification (NCBI taxonomy): domain Eukaryota; kingdom Viridiplantae; phylum Streptophyta; class Magnoliopsida; order Asparagales; family Amaryllidaceae; genus Agapanthus; species Agapanthus africanus. Next base: position 879,990,328 of record JASDDO010000024.1, read on the forward strand.
GTTTGAGGGTTTTTTTTTTTTTTTTTTTTTTTTTTGATTGTGGGGACGCTCTTCCCTGCAGGCGCAAGCCCCTGCAGTTAATTACGCTACCGCATTGCGGTAACAACTTTCTCCTTCTCCAGATGGTCACTTCGTGTCGTGGGTGTTTGTTTTATTGCCCGTGGATTGTTTACGGAGACTGAGTTATGTCGTCGCCCGTAGGGCGTGGACTAGTCCAAATCCGCATTATCTTAAATTTGGGTTTGGGGGGGGTTTGGTTTGAGGATACGTCAGCCCTACTCGAGGCTAAGATCAACTCAAACGTTTGTTAAGGATACGTTAGTCTAACTTTGTGACTAAGATCAACTTAACGGGATCGTTTAGATCCGACAAAAGAGCGTTTGGGCTCTAATGTTCCAGTTTAGGGACATAGTGGTCCATCGTCTGTATGGCTGTCGGGACCCATCACCTCTCTGACGACGTTGAAGGATTACAACGACAGATGCCAGAGGAGTTCAGAGATGTACCCTTGAGCCGGAGTTAATTTGGGGGATTCGTAGTCCAGTATGTTTGAGGGTCTAAGGACGCGTTAACCATCTCCAAGGCTAAGATCAACTTAGACGGGGCCGTTTAGGTCCAACAAAAGAGCATAAGAAAGGGCTCTATTGTTCTAGTTTTAGGGACATCGCGGTCCGTGGGTAGTTTAAGGACATTGCGGTCCGTGGGTAGTTTAAGAACATTGCGGTCCGTGGGTAGTTTAAGGACATTGCGGTCCGTTGTTAGTTTTAAGACATCTCGGTCAAGGTTAAGGACGTCGTAGTCCATGGGTTTAAGGACCCCACAGTCCTGTATGTGCTCTGGATGCTTCACACGGGTTCACTGCCGTGCTTAGCGAGGACCAGGCTCCGCTCTGGATGCTTCACACGGGTTCACTGCCGTGCTCTGCGAGGACCAGGATCCGCTCTGGACGTTTCCCACGGGGTCAAAGAGTGACATTATCCGTATTCCACGTGACCAGGAATTTGTATGAGTTTAAGGACCCCACAGTCCATATCATGGGTGGTCGTCGGGACCCGTCACCTCTTTGAAGACATTGAGGGATTACAATGCCAAGTATCAAAGGAGTGAAGAGATGTACCCTAGAACCGGAGTGGCTTGAGCAGCCCCTGGCCCAATTTGAGGTCAGGACTGATTAATCATGTTATGAGCCCATTGGCCCAATTAGTCACGAATTGAGGACTTATGGCCAGCTTGGGCTAAGTCCCATCATGTCTGGAATATTGATTCCTTGTGAGTCCATCGAGGGAGAAGCTTTGCCTCCATCCCTTTAGCCAATTGGGCTATAGACTAGTGTTAAACACTTCAAAGCAATCAGTGTTGAACACTGGGAATGAGTTTGACAAGTTAGTGTTTAACACTAGAAGAATAATTGGTGTTAAACACCAGCAACAAGGCCTTGAAATGATCATAAGCACTAAAACAGCTCAGTGTTAAACACTGGCAATGGGGATCTTAAATTAGTGCCGAATATTAAAACAATTAATATTGAACACTACGAACAAAATTCTTTAATTAGTGTTGAACACTAAGGCCCGATAGCACTTCAATACTGGATTCGAGAGTTTTAACTTAGTGTCAAACACTACAGCAAGAACGGTCACGTGGCCCCACGTGAGAGTGCCTTCCCTTCAATGATTCTGCCGAAATTACTGTGTCTTTGATAGCGTCACGTGTTAGCACGTGACGGGCATTCAAATGCCTATGTGTTAAGGCTCCTGCTGAAAGTCACGTGTGTCACGTGGGGTGCTGCCTCAAAGGGGCTTTCTGTAGGGCTTTTGGGGGGGGGTCACGTGGTGACACGTGACCCTGCCTCAATGCTGTTTTTTGGAGGATCTGTTGCTCCTCTTTCAGGAATTAAATTCCTCGAACTTTTAATTTCAGAGGAATTAAATTCCTATTTCCTTTTGAAGGCTTATATTCTGGAACAGAGTTTAAATCTGAGTTTTCTGTGGGAATTAAATTCCTTGTTTATGCGAAGAACCGAATAGGGTTAAACCCTAAAAGCTTTTAAGGAATTAAACTCCCCTTTTCTGAGGATTATGATTAAAGGAATTAAATTCCCACTGTTTCGACAAAACTATGTTCTTGATTAGGGTTCAGCCCTGTTTCTTTTTGTTTTGAAGGAATTAAATTCCCATAATACAGGGTCGAACCCTAACTTTACTTAGGAGGAATTAAATTCCTATAGTTCTATGAGAGTTAAATTCTCATACTTGCATTCCTTCTCTATGTTTTGGATCTGCATGGCAGGATCTCGACCCATTGAGAATTAAATTCTCAACCTTAAGGGGAGATGTGCACTTTGCAGATCCTCTATCAAAGAGGGAGGAGATATGCTCTCTCGTTTTATGCCTCAGAGTTAAACTCTGTTGAGAATTAAATTCTTTTTCTTTCCAAAAGGCTTTCCCTTTCTTACCTAGGGTTTTTTGCAGAAAATCTGAGTCTTTTTCAAGTATCAAAGCTCTTCTCCTTTTCTCTTTTCTTCTCTGCGTATATATATATTTCTCTGTGTCTTTTGGCTCCTATTTATAGGAGAAGCAGCCGAATCAATCAGTTTTTGACGAATCTTCATTGATATTTGATTTGCATTCATCATTCATTTTGGGCCGTTGGATGATTAGGTGAATTTTATTCACCATTGGATTTTAAATCCAGAGATTCTCCCTTGCTATTTTGGTTAGATTTAAAGGGGAAATCTTTCCAAACCCGAGATTTTCCATAGATAGATGATATTTAATCATCTCTGAATCTTTAATTTGATTGGTCCCAAATAATTACTTTCCTTTGGAAAGATTCGAATTTCCTTCAGAATTTAATTCTGTCGTCAAAAATGGGCTTTGAAAGCCGGTCACGTGTGACCACGTGACCCATGGTCACGTGTAGACACGTGACCCTCTTTGGAATGAAGAATCCTCTTCCTTTCTGCGCTATCTTCCGGTTGCTGTTGTAGCCTTCACGTGCTACCACATGACTCCTGGTCACGTGTGAGCACGTGACCCTTGTTTGAACTCTCTTTCTTCGGTTCTTTTGGAGCACGAGTCTGCTGCCTTGAACGTCACGTGCCAACACGTGACCCTGGTCACGTGGAGGCACGTGACCTCTTCTGAAGCCCTTTTCCTAGACTTGATCAGGAAACTTGTGTGCCTTTGACGCTCGCATTTAAATGTCACGTGTCGCCACGTGACCCTGGTCACGTGGGAACACGTGACTCTTTCTGAAGCCCATTTTCTTCAGCGTAGTCAGGAAACTGAACTTGACTTGATGATGCCTTTTAGGTGTCACGTGCCAACACGTGACCCCTTTCTGAAGCTTTTCCCAGAAGCTTTCCTGATTTTAAATCAGGAAACAAATGCCCCCACAGCGTTGTTCTCACGTGTCTGCACGTGAGTGCAACGCTGTCACCTCTTGTGACCGTTAGATCTGTTTTGGGAGTAGGATAGATGACTCGTCCTTTCAGAAGCGCTTTTACTTTTTCATCCTCTTCTTTTCAAACCTTTCTTTTAAGAGTTTGATTCTCATTCCCAAAGCTTAGTTTTCTGTTGTGTCTGTGCAGGGCCACTTTATCCTCCAATCGAAGGCTAGTGTTCACGTATTGCCCATGCAGGGCTCTGCTTGATAGGGACGTTTCATTTCCCCAACCTGATTCCAATGCGTCGTTGGATTTCATTTCCAACGCTCTCCCCTTCTTTCCGGGCTTTGAGAATCGTTCCACCATGCACAACGTTTTTTGTGCATAGCATTAAATGCTCCCCTTTATAACCTGAACCCATTCCTTGCTTCTTTTCTTCACAGAGAAATCCATTCATACCTTAAGGTGATCATCTTTGAGAACCCGATCAATCGCCATGGCTTGCGATCGTCCCCATGCTCGTCGACAACCATGGGAGGTGCCCCTTGAGGAGATAATTCCTCACTTCGCTGCGCGGCTGGCGGATCCCCTTCTCACCGACGCTCAATGTGACACGGTGATGTACGAGCTACTGACCCGTCGGGGTTCTTCTCTTTCCATGGGCTCCATTTGGCTCCGGATGATCCTCCTGTCTGTGCTTGCCGACATACCCCCTCATCCGGCGGAGATGACTTCGGCGATCCTTGACGCGGCGGAGGACAAGCTTGAGTGCTTTCATGAGGCTTGTCTAATCACTCAAGCTCTGAAGGATCACTCAGTTCATTTACTGAGTCAGATAAGAGCTCGTCGGGCCGTCATGTCTGCTTTCGCTGATGAGCACGGCTCCAACCGGTGGGGAGCGACTCCTCGCGAAAACCGCCGTTTTGACGTGCTGGAGAAGGCAGAGAGGGAGTTGGAGAATTTTGTGCTTTGCTTTGTTAACCCTTGTATTTCTGACCCCTTGTTTGGTGATCTTTTCCCACCAATGTAATATGTCTGAATCAATGTACTCCTTTAATCATTGGTGGTTTGCATGCTTTCTGTTGAATTTTCATGCTTGTCAGATAGTCATATGTATGTCTCGCTTGCGTAAATGAGCTGTCTGTTTTTCTTTCATTACGAGCACCATCGTTACGTTGCATGCACATCAGTGCCTCAGGCAACATTTCCTTTTAAACATTCGTACAGTTGCAAATGCGTGCCTGATAGGATACAGATCAGAAACTTGCCACGTTATCTCCCGCATCTCGTGGTTTGTGCTGGCTTTAGATCGAGTATTGTTGTCGAAGGGAGGTTTATAAATGAAGACATATTCTTCCCTTCAATGGTGTGTCCCCTTTCTATTGAATGCGTTCTGCGGACAATTTATCTTGATCTCCTTGCAGGACAGCAATGGCTCAGGACTCAGGGTTAAGATCTGCTTCCTAAGGCTTTTGCATCTTATGAGCCACGAGGGTCTCATAAAGAGTTTTTCTCCCTTACAGGTCGTGAGGGCCTGCAAGTGCCGGATGTGATCATCCTTATCCGCGTTTCACGGAGTCAGGGACCTCTCAAGGTATCGTAGTTTAAAGACGTCACGGTCAAGGTTAAGGACCTCATAGTCCGTGGATTTAAGGACTCCACAGTCCGCTGTTAGTTTTAAGACATCGCGGTCAAGGTTAAGGACCTCATAGTCCGTGGATTTAAGGACTCCACAGTCCGGTGTTTGGTTGCAGGGACCCGTCACCTCTTTGAAAACGTTGAGGAATTACAACGCCAGGTATCAAAGGAGTGAAGAGATGTACCCTTAAACCAAGGCGAAATCCGTAGGGAATCGGGGGGTTGATCGTTAGTTTTAAGACATCACGGTCGAGGTTAAGGACGTCATAGTCCGTGGATTTTAAGGACTCCACAGTCCGGTGTTTGCTCTGGATGCTTCACACGGGTTCACTGCCGTGCTTGGCGAGGACCAGGCTCCGCTCTGGACGTTTTCCACGGGGTCAAAGAATGACGTTATCCGCGTTCCACGTGACCAGGAAGTTTGCACTAGATGCTTCACACGGGTTCACTGCCGCGTTAGGCGAGGACTAGGCTCCGCTCTGGATGCTTCGCACGGGTTCACTGCCATGCTCTGCGAGGACCAGGATCCGCTCTGGACGTTTTCCACGGGGTCAAAGAGTGACGTTATCCGCGTTTCACGTGACCAGGAAGTTTGCACTAGATGCTTCATACGGGTTCACTGCCGCGTTAGGCGAGGACTAGGCTCCGCTCTGGATGCTTCGCACGGGTTCACTGCCATGCTCTGCGAGGACCAGGATCCGCTCTGGACGTTTTCCACGGGGTCAAAGAGTGACGTTATCCGTGTTCCACGTAACCAGGAAGTTTGCACTAGATGCTTCACACGGGTTCACTGCCGCGTTAGGCGAGGACTAGGCTCCGCTCTGGATGCTTCGCACGGGTTCACTGCCATGCTCTGCGAGGACCAGGATCCGCTCTGGACGTTTTCCACGGGGTCAAAGAGTGACGTTATCCGCGTTCCACGTAACCAGGAAGTTTGCACTAGATGCTTCACACGGGTTCACTGCCGCGTTAGGCGAGGACTAGGCTCCGCTCTGGATGCTTCGCACGGGTTCACTGCCATGCTCTGCGAGGACCAGGATCCGCTCTGGACGTTTTCCGCGGGGTCAAAGAGTGACATTATCCGCGTTCCATGTAACCAGGAATTTTATCGATTGTATCCGCATTTCACGGAATGGAGGTTTGACTGTTGGCGATATGTACACCGCCGAGCCATGGAACTGGGAGTTGCCGCTGTTTCGTTTAGCTTGAAGTTGTGTCCGTCGTTACGAGACGAGTGTTGAGACGATCTCCAGGTCTCCTTTGGCCCGTCGAGATTTGGCTTCTTCTTCTTTGGTGAAACCTGGGGGAAGGAGTACGACTCCTTCTTTGTTTGCGCCCCTGGATTGTGTACAAGGATTGTTGTAGTATCACCTGTAGGGCAAAAAGGTTTCATTTTTCCATCATTTCTTTTATTCTTTCCGCGATGCTCTATCATTTCAGCTTTTTATATCGCGAAGGTCGCGATTGCCCAATCATTTCGGCTATTTTTCGCGGTGCCCAATCATTTCGGCTATTTGTTTTATTTTTACTCGCTGCTTTTTTATTGCGAGTTGCCCCATCATTTCGGCTATTTTTCATGCATACATTTTTACTTGCTGCTTTTTATTGCAAGTTGCCCCATCATTTCGGCTATTTCGTAGGCATGTGTGGCTTGCTAGCTTTTTCGCCGCAAGCTCGGATTTTGGACACCGATTTCGGCATCAGCATCGCTGCAACTGGGATGTTGCCAGGAGCGAATCATCATTTGCCTCTATCGATGTTGAACAAAGGTGGCTTAGCAAACAGGGTTAAGGTCCTGTCGACTAAGGCTTTTGACTTCATGAGCCGTAAGGGTCTCACAAAGGTATTTCTCCCTACAAGTCGTGAGGATCTTGCAGGTGTATTTTCTCCTTAGGGATCGTGAGGATTCCTAAGTGTATGTTCCTCTGTAAGTCGTAAGGATCCTACAAGAGGGTTTTCTCCTTATGGGTCGAGAGGACCTACAAGGGTTGGACTTTGCTGGGGAAATGTTTATTCGCGCCCGTGGATTGTATACAAGGGTCAGTATTGAGCCTCTTGTAGGGCAATATCGGAGGTTGTGGGGGATTTGCTTAAGAACAGGTTCAGGTTTCTGTAACTTAAGACTTTCAAATCTCATGAGCCGTGAGGGTCCCATAAGAGAATTCTCCTTACGAGTCGTGAGGATCTCGTAAGTGTATTTTCTCCTCAGGAATCGTGAGGATCCCTAAGTGTGCTGCTCCTTTGTGAGTCGTAAGGATCTCACGCAGGTGGTTTCTCCTTACAGGGTCGAGAGGACTCTGTAAGTGTCCTTTAACGAGGTTGCGCCCTTTCGGGTTTTCACAAACACTCGCCGGTAGTCCTGCTGTTTTTACTCACGGAGCCCTTTCGGGTTTTCATCCGTGCCCATTTTGCTTATGGACATACCGTTTTTTTTTATTTATATCATTTTTACTCTTCTCTTTTTTTTTACAAGGTCGCGCCCTTTCGGGTTTTCACGAACACTTGCCGGCAGCCCTGCTGTTTTTACTCACGGAGCCCTTTTCGGGTTTTCATCCGTGCCCATTTTGCTTATGGACATACCGTTTTTTTTTGTTTTTTTTTTTTATCATTTTTTTATTATTTATCCATCTCGTCAACCTAAGGACGTTGCGGTGGTAGTTTAGGGACGTTTCGGTCCGACGATAGTTTAAAGACGTTTCGGTCCGTCGATATAGGAAGGCCGGCTGCTGCTTGTAAAGTCTGAGCTTAGGAAGATAGCGAGCGGACATAGTCGTCGTCATCCATCATTGACCTAGGCTGCAGCTTATTAAGCATGGTATTTCTTCAAGAAGCGGCCGTTTACTGGCCTGAAAGGCCTTTCACCGTGCATGTCCATGAGTAGGTAGGCTCCACCCTGGTAGACCTTGTCTATGATGTACGGGCCTTCATAGTTTGGCTCAAATTTTCCCCGCTTGGCGCGATTGGGGATCATAGGTCTTTTGACCACTAGTACGAGTTCGCCTGGGCGGAATGTCCTCGGCCTGGTCAATCTTTCGTAAGAGCGCGTCATCTTTGCTTTGTAGGCTTCTAGATGTTGTTGCGCTATGAGCCGGGTTTCATCGAGGGCGTCGAGCTCCTCAAGCCGAAGGTGAGCATTTTCTTCGTTCGTCAGCTCGTGGTGGACTGCTACTCGTAGAGAGGGTAACTCTATCTCAAGGGGGAGAACTGCTTCCGTCCCAAATACCAACGCGTACGGTGTTGTGTTCGTGGCCGTCTTGAATGTAGTTCGATAAGCCCAAAGGGCTTCTTGCAGCCTTTCGTGCCAGTCCCTCTTATTCCTGGAGACGGTCTTTTTTATGATCTTCGTCAAGGTCTTATTGAAAGCCTCGGCTAGACCGTTAGCTCGTGGGTTGTAAACTGAAGAATATCTCCAGTCTATATTGTGCTGCTGTGCGAAGCGGCTAATCTTATGGCTTCGGTAGGCCGGCCCATTATCGGAGATAATCCGTCGTGGAGTTCCGAACCGATAGATGACTTGCGTCTTGAAGAAATGGAGGATATTCTCCGTCTTCACTTCCTTCAGTGGTACTGCTTCTGCCCATTTGGAGAAGTAATCAGTTGTCGCCAGGATAAAGCGGTGTCCCCGGGATGATGCTGGCTCAATGGGGCCGACTATGTCAGTCCCCCACATCTCGAATGGCCAGCTGGCCACCGTTGGGTGTAGTGGATTCGGATGTTGGTGGATGAAGTCTCCATGGATCTGGCATGAGTGGCATTGCTTCGCATACTCGAGGCAGTCCTGGATCATCGTGGGCCAGTAGTAACCCATCCGTTTAATTTTTAACTTCATCTTTGGGCCCGCTTGATGAGAACCGCAAAGCCCGTCGTGAACTTCTTGAACGACTCTTTCTGCTTCGTCAGGTTCCAAGCATCTCAGCCATAGAAAATCAAACGATCTCTTGTACAGGGTATCGTTGACGAAAGCGAAGGATAGAGCTCGTTTCATAAGCTGATGTCTTGAGGACGCTTCTTCGGGCATTCGGTGGGACTTAAAGTAGTCTATGAAGACTTCCCTCCAGTCCTCAGCCTTCTCACGATCTTTTATTTGTAGGGTCGCTTGCTCAATCGCTCCCTTTTCTTTATATAATTCCGGAGGTATTTCTGCCGGGGCGAGCACTCGACGGCTTTGTACTATGATTCTGACGTCATCGAGGTTCTCGTCGGCCAGTTCTTTAGCGAGTTTGGCCAATGCGTCTGCTTTGCTGTTCTCTGCGCGCGGTATGTTCTCTAGAATATAGAAGGGGATCTGGGCCAACATTTGTTGCACCTTTTCGCCGTACTTCACCAATTCTGGTTTGCACGTTTGGTAGTCACCATTTACTTGGCTAATGACCAGCTGAGAATCTCCGTATATGAGGAGGTCTTCAATTCCCATGTTGATGGCGATTTCGAGGCCTGCTATCAGAGCTTCGTATTCGGCTTCATTGTTTGTCCTTGACTCCGTTAAGGAGAAGGCGAAGCGCATTATTCCTCCTTGTGGAGTTGCAAAGATAAGGCCTATCCCCGATTTGATGATCGGGCTACCCTGTTTCTGTTTCTTTATGGAGGACGCTCCATCAAAATAGAGTTCCCATCGTGTGCTTCCACCGCCAATTGCATCAAATGCATGCTCATCCGGCAAATCACAGTTCAGAGGAGAGTTGGTCGGTATCGGGTGCTCGGCGAGGAAGTCGGCAATGGCCTGGCCCTTCACTGCCTTGAGGGGTTGATATGTTATCGAGAACTCCATCAAGAGCAAGGCCCATTTAGCGAGTCTTCCCGTCAATATAGCCTTTGACATCAGGTATTTAAGGGGGTCCACCTTCGAAATGAGGCGGACTTCATGTGCCAACGCATAGTGCCTGAGCTTCGTTATTGCAAAGATTAATGCCAAGCAATGTTTTTCGATGGGCGAGTAATTGCTTTCTGCCTCCAGCAGCACTCGACTTAAGTAGTAAAGTGCTCTTTCTTTCCCCTGATCATTCTCCTGTGCCCATAATGCGCCCAAAGAACCTTCAAGGGCGGCCGTGTAAAGAATGAGAGGCTTTCCTTTCACTGGGGCAGCCAACACCGGCGGATTTTGCAAGTATTGTTTGATCTCGTCTAGTGCACCTTGACATTTGTGATTCCAAACGAACGGGGTTCCCTTTTTCATCAGGTGGCTGTAAGGACGGCATTTGCCCGAAAGATTAGCGATAAACCGCCGGATGTATGCGAGCTTCCCTTGGAGAGACCGCAACTGCTTGAGGGTTTTTGGCGGAGGCATTTCCATGTTCGCTTTAATCTTTGACGGATCTATTTCAATACCTCTGTGTCGAACGATGAATCCCAGAAATTTGCCCGAGGAGACTCCAAACGCGCATTTGAGGGGATTCATTTTTTAAATTATATTGCCGAAGGCGTTGAAATACGGTTTCGAGATGCTTTAAATGCTCTTCGTATGACATGCTCTTCACTACGAGGTCATCGATATAGCATTCGACGATGTCGTGTATGAGATCGTCGAAGATTTTTGTCATGGCCCTTTGATAGGTGGCGCCAGCGTTCTTTAGACCAAAGGGCATAACCTTGTAGCAGAATATGCCCAAAGGAGTCCGGAAAGCGGTGTGCTTCTGGTCTTCGGGATGCATCTTTATCTGATTGTATCCTGATGAACCATCCATAAAGGAGAAGACCTCGTGAGTGGATGTGTTATCTATCATTAGCTCGGTTACCGGCACCGGGAAATCGTCCTTTGGGCATGCTTTATTGAGATCCCTGAAATCCACGCATATGCGCACCGTTCCATTCTTCTTCATTACCGGGATGATATTGGCGATCCAGTCGGGGTATTGGACTTCTTGGATAAATCCGGAATCGATCAACTTCTTGACTTCGGCGTTGATGCTCATCTCCAGCTCAAGTCGCATCCTCCTTGGCGCCTGCTTGACTGGCTTGATATCCGGGGATATTGCTAATCTATGCACCGCAATCTCCGGATCCAATCCTGGCATCTCGGAGTAGTTCCACGCGAAGCAGTCTTTATGCCGTAGGAGCACGTTCTTTAACGCGGCCACCTTTTCCTCGGATAACAGCTCGCTGACAAATGTCGGCCGCGGGTCGTCTGCCGATCCCAGCTCGATCTTCTTGAGGTTATCTGCGGTAGTATGTATACCGTCTTCCAGTTCTTTCGGAGCGGGCGGGAATTCTGAGATCAACTCATCATCGCTGTTCTCGAAGCACCGGGGAAGGTCATCTTCGTTCTCGGGCTCTTCTTTTAATATCGTAATCATATAACAGGTGCGAACTCGCTCCCAAGACTGAGGCGGATCCGGTTCTGCTCTTGTGGTTTTGGGCTCGTGCTTTTGCGGCGGCGTCACTTTCCAACCGTCGGATAAAGCGAATCTGCCCCGTCGGTACTGGTCCTCGACCCAGTTCTTAAAGGTGAAGCAGTCTTCGGTAGGATGTCCTATGGCTCGGTGATAAGAGCAATAACTCGGATGAGAGACCTTGCTAGCTTGCTCAGGATGTCTAGACTCTGGAAGCGTGATCATTTGATGTTTTATAGAGAGGTTGAGCAGCCTTTCCGTCTTGTCTCGGGGGAAGGAGTACGCTCGACTCATCTTCTTCATGAGGGACAAGCCCGAGCCGCTTCTTGATTTATTTCCGTCTCTGCGTCGGGCCTTTCGTACAACGGATTGACGAGGATAAGCGTGTTTGTCTTTCGTAGCACGTTGAGATAGACGTTGCGTCCTGGCCTTCTCGTAGATGGCCATTTCGCGGTTGTGGTCTTCCCGAGCTTTCTGACCCACCTTCCTGATAGGCTTTGCCCATTCGCTCTTCAAACGACGGACTTGGCGCTTCGATCGCGGGGTCTAGTTTTGATGAGGGGTCGGCCTCTCCTGACAGGGCGTCCTCTTCTTCATCAAAGGTAAATATAGCGTAGCTGCTGTGGGTTCGCCCTCGTTTTCCGGTTCTCGCGTACCCAAGCCCAAGTGTTTCCATTTTCCCATTGGGCAATTTGCGCTGAGTCCCGGGGACATCCCAAATCCTGTTATAGAACCGAGCCTGCCGCACCGTCTGTCTTAAAGGTACTCCTTGGCGCTTCAATAACTTCTTCAATCCATTTGTATAGTATCTAGGCAGACGGATGGGTTGGAGCCTGTCAAGTATAACATCCGCGCCGTGCCAGATCTCTTTCTCCACCTTCGACTCTGAGGATTGGTAGAATAGGATCACCTTCTCACCCCTTCGCCTGGGAGGGACGTAAAATGTTTGCAGGTCTTGCACGCTGTGAGCTTGAAGCGCGTCGAGATCCTTATAGTGTTCTTGCGGTACCATGGTGATTTGCAGACTATGGTCCTCGCAAAGGGGTGCCTGTATTGACAGCCGACTGGAGAATACGGCGTTAACCTCGTCCTCCGAATCACTCCCGAAGACCGGTATGGGGGTGGGCGCCCCCAGGTTGTTGCGTTGGGATGGCCCTGTATACACTATTTCCTCCTCTTCTTCAGTATCGCTCCCAAAAACGGGAATGGTGGCGGCGGCTTTGTCCTCTGGGTCGCGACACCTTTCTGTATCTTCGAAATCTGGCAAAAAGTATTTCGCGTCTTCGTATTTGCGAACTTCGTTTACAGAAAACGGGTTCAACTCGCCTGTTACGGTGTACTCGAAACCATCCTTGAAGTACTTCATACACTGATGTTGCGTAGAAGGGATGATGTTGTACTCGTGTAGCCAAGGACGACCGAGCAAGGCGTTGTAGCAGGTCTTGGCGTCAATGACATGGAATTTGATGTCTGTGACGAGAAGTCCGAAGCGTAACGTCAGTATTACAGATCCGAGAGTCCGTGACGATTGAGAGTCGAAACCGGAGATAGTAATTTTGTCACGAGCGAGGTGTTGCACACTCATGCAGATTTCCTTCAACACCCGAACATTAAGGAGGTTAACGGAGGATCCATTATCCACCAGGATCTTGCCTATCTTGATGTCATGGCAGTATCCAGAGACATATAGGGGGCGGTTGTGGTCGCACGTCCCGAGAAGGAGGTCCTCATCACCGAAAGTGACATCGGCCGTATGCACTTCCTCCAGTTCATCCTTCATCCTTTCAGTGGCGAGGAAGGCTTGGAATTGCTCGGGTTCTTGTAACGCCTTAATTAGTGAGTCTCGCGCTTCTTTCGATAATAGGAGGGCATCAAGAATGCTAAGCTGAGAAGGTAGCTTCCTTAGGTGCGCGAGGATGTTATAGTCTACCTTACCCTTTTTGGGAGGGTTTTTGGTAGTTAGCTCTTTTGTGACCTGGTCATCTAGAGTGATATCTTCAATGACCTTTTCCTTTCCCTTATCTTTTCGGCCGACGGGCCCGAGATTCTTTTCTGGGAGCGTGCGATTGCGCAGCTGGATGTTCTCGCAGATCTCCGATTCCTCCTCCTTCCCCGAGAAAGATTCTTTAAAGAGAGGGCCCAGAGCCATTTCTTCATCAGAGTCGCTCCCAAAGGTGAGAACTTGTGACTCCCTGGCGTTAACCATGCAACAGTTGCCAGTCGTTATGTTGTGCCCATCGACAGTGCTTCTTCGCTCCCGACGGATCTTGCGTTTCATGCGCTTAAAATGTTGCTGACGAACAACATATCCTTGCCACCATATCTTAAAGGCGTCGCACTCCTCCGTGGGATGTGAGATTTTCCGATGATATGTGCAATAGTCAGGGTGCGTCTCTACCCCATCGTGTGTGTTTCCTTCCGAGGGCGGTAGCTTCATCCCCATTGACATGGCTTTGGCAAACCTTTTTTTCGTCTTGAATATCTTCTTGTCTACCTCGGATACTTTTCGCTCTGGCGGAGGTAGTTCAACTCTTCCGTTCAGTCGCCCGCATTTGGCTCTTTCCGACGTGGTCATTTCACGCTCCTGGTCCGCTTTACATTTTAGACGAATCTCGTCTAGAAAAGCGTCGATCATTTCGTCTGTTGGCCATGGACGCTCTGGTACAGGCTCTGCCTCCATCTTCTTAGTGCCGGGAGTTTTCCCATCATCGGTAAACGAGTGGGAGATTACGTTACAACTCGCCACATATCCTTCGGATTCATCCGACGAGCTCTCTCCCTTATCTTCCTCTTGAAAGATATGGTTGAGGAACTCTTGCAGTGTGACAGGAGTTCGCGCCTTTTGATTGTATTCTTCCAGCGCGTCGATTTGCTTCCGTAAGTTCGTGTGCTCGTTTCCAAGCTTCACGGACTTCTTGGATTTCTTCTTCTTTTTCTTCGAAGATTTTGACGGTTGGACGTGAGTATTTGGGCTCTTATCGTTAGTCTTTATAATTGGGCGGGGCTTCAACATTCCTTTGATAATTTGAGGTTCAAGAGGATCCTTCCATTCGATCGCAGGGCACGCATGAAGGTCTTTCAGCATTCTTTTGGTTTTAGTTGATAGCACGACCTCCCATGGAGCTTCTTCAATAAAAGAACATGTTGCCCCCGGTGTATCCGCTTTCCTAGGAGCATGCGGCTGTGGTGGGTTCACCTTCCACTTTTCGGACAGTACAAACTTCCCCTGGAGGTATTGGTCTTCAATCCATCCTTTGAAGACGAAGCAATCTTCAAACGGATGGCCTACCGTTTGATGGTAAGGGCAGTAGTTGGAGTCATTCACCTCGGTGGGTTGCGGCGGTCGCCTTGGATTTGGTAGGTTTATAAGCCTGTTGCGTATCGCCAGCTCGAATAACCGCTTCGTCTTGTCTCGCGGGAACGAGTAGGGACGCTTCATTTTCTCATTATAGTACCGACGTCTTTCCTCCAGTTGATCCGCCGATTTCGGGACGTTAGGTTGCTGTTGGGCGTTCGCGACGAAGGTTGCCCTTCCTTTACCCTTGTCATTCCGCGGTTCCGATTTCGGGGGAGATGGTCTATGACCCATCTGGTCCATCTGAGCCAACTTGTCGATTAAAGCCTGGAATGTGGTTGGCTTAAAGAACATCATGAACTGGGAGATAGTTGCGTGGGGGTCTAGGGTTCCCACGAACATGCCCACCGCAGGTGCTTCCTCGATGCGTTGCTCACATCTCGACCACAAGTTCCGCCAGCGTATAGCGTACTGGACCCAGGTTTCGCCCGGCTTTACCCTGGCGTTAATAAGTGCGGTTATTGGAGTGCGTTCGCTGGCACTTGCAAATCGCTGAGTGAACAACAACTCCATTTCAGCGAACGTTTTAATGGAATCGTTCGGGAGTTCTGAATACTATTCGAACGCTATTTCTGATAAGCTGCCCACGAACTGGCGAAGCAACAATTTATCGTCACCGCCGGTGTTACCGCAGAGGGCCCGGAACTGGGCAACATGTTGATGGGGATTGCCGGTCCCTTTATACACGTGGAATTTCGGTATCGTATAGCCTTGCGGGTATTTGATTTGATCGTACCAGCTCGGATACGGCCGCCCCGTTTTCACGACTTGACCAGCTGCCTCAGTCGCATGATGAACTCGGATTTGCTGGGCTATGTAGTCAGCTAAGTCAGCCTTAGAGATTGCCTCCTCCTTGGCCATTGAAAGGGCTGGTGGTGGATTTGACGTTTCTCCTCGGTCGTCTTCAAGAACGATCGGGGGATCCTCGGCGGGTGAGTCCTGCTGGATCATCATTCCTATCACGTCCTGAAAGAGAAGGCCCATCCGTTGTATGTTGGATGCTTGTTCAGCAGCCTCTTTGTCCCTTCTCTCCAGTGTCCGGCGAAGGAATTCAGCGTCTGTTTCTTCCTCCCGGCGTGCGTCTGAGGACGTTTCTGGGTTTTCTTTTGGTCCGGTGAGCGCGGCCATAGCATTCATCATTTCTTGAAGCTTTTGTTGCTGCTCCTGGGCTTTCGTCACGGATCGGGTTAGGGGTCGGTGGCCCGTGGAAGTGCGGCTTTCCTCTTTCCCAAAGGCCATGTAGACAGTGTGCACCACCATGCCCCCAGACTCAGGGCGTCTGGGTTTAGTGCTTTCAGTCGTCGCTACTCGCTGTGAGGTCCTCTTTGGCCTCCTCCTTTTGTGAGTCAGTTGATCACCGGCTTTTTGGGGCTTAGCTTGGTGACTGGCTTCAGGTTGGATTTTCAGCTTCTTGTGCTGGCGGGAGAAGTTTGGATCGATGATCGAGTCTCGGACCTGCCGCCAAGCCTTATAGATTTTGGAAGACAGCCGTTGAGGAGATCGGGGCTGTTCGGGTTTTGTTTCCTCAACCTTTTTCAATGAGGGAGGAGACCTCTTCAGTACTGCCGTGGGGGAATTCCTTCGCACCTTATTTAGCATTTCAAAGCTGTTCCGAGTTGAAACAGCAGCATTGACCTCTGCCACCGGGGCCGCTGGAGTCAGCCCGGAGGGAGAGTTGCCCCCAGCCTTCCTTACTCGGCGCCAATGGCGACGTCGAGCGCGTCGAGCGGGTGGCGTTGGGTCAGCAGTAAGAATGGTTCCTTCTTGCCCCCTGTGTGGATGGGGGGTTGTTGTTGGCGTTAGCCTATCGAAGACCGATGTCCTCTGGGAAGCGGGAGCAAAGGCCGGAGCCGTCAATCTTGTAAAGACTGACTTTTTGGCTGGAGAGGTTGCCTTGGCGATTTCGGGAACGGGAACGGCCATCTTCTTAAAAGCAGCCTTCTCTGAGATTGTAGGCCCCGTGATGAGCTCGCAGGATTCCTGGCCCAGTCTAGAGAAGACCGAGGCATCGACGTTGGGCGACTCGTTGAGAGGAGCCGCGGCAGGGGTAAGACGATCAAAGACTGACTTCCCGAGAGTTTCCTTTGTCAGCA
This sequence comes from Agapanthus africanus, assembly GCA_030015575.1. Taxonomy (NCBI): domain Eukaryota; kingdom Viridiplantae; phylum Streptophyta; class Magnoliopsida; order Asparagales; family Amaryllidaceae; genus Agapanthus; species Agapanthus africanus. Next base: position 880,007,128 of record JASDDO010000024.1, read on the forward strand.
CTGGAGCGGTAAAGTTTGTCGGCGGGATCATAGTCCCAAAGAACAATCCTGTGGTGGCGCGAGTGACCTGTTCCACTGGCATTGTGAATAGCGAAGCAGCTTGGGGTCCATAGGCTATACCTCCTGGCGAGGCAGAGCGTCGGCTGCAATTGCCGTCTGAGCAGTTGGAGGATTTCGCAGGGGTGGAAGCCATCGATCCTTTATTTTCTGCAATAAGCGAGATGCCAATTCTCAGTACCTTGAAACCCGAGGGCAACTATTAGCGAACCGCGTTTGGTTCGCGAATCACGACACACGAAGTGTGGAGTGGAAAGAGGAAAAGGTCCCACCGGGCGTGCCAGAATCTGTTCCCCTCCGAACGGCGGCCGGGACGTCGGGACGTCTGAGGCGTTAGGTTCGGGGCAGATGCTAATTGGTGCTATCCGTCCACCTCTCCGAAGATGCCAAGTTGATTTATGGCACCATATATCGAAGGTTTAAACGGATGCGACCGATGTAGCAGACTTCGTCAGATTCCCCCTCGTTTGAGGGGTTTTTTGATTGTGGGGACGCTCTTCCCTGCAGGCGCAAGCCCCTGCAGTTAATTACGCTACCGCATTGCGGTAACAACTTTCTCCTTCTCCAGATGGTCACTTCGTGTCGTGGGTGTTTGTTTTATTGCCCGTGGATTGTTTACGGAGACTGAGTTATGTCGTCGCCCGTAGGGCGTGGACTAGTCCAAATCCGCATTATCTTAAATTTGGGTTTGGGGGGGTTGGTTTGAGGATACGTCAGCCCTACTCGAGGCTAAGATCAACTCAAACGTTTGTTAAGGATACGTTAGTCTAACTTTGTGACTAAGATCAACTTAACGGGATCGTTTAGATCCGACAAAAGAGCGTTTGGGCTCTAATGTTCCAGTTTAGGGACATAGTGGTCCATCGTCTGTATGGCTGTCGGGACCCATCACCTCTCTGACGACGTTGAAGGATTACAACGACAGATGCCAGAGGAGTTCAGAGATGTACCCTTGAGCCGGAGTTAATTTGGGGGATTCGTAGTCCAGTATGTTTGAGGGTCTAAGGACGCGTTAACCATCTCCAAGGCTAAGATCAACTTAGACGGGGCCGTTTAGGTCCAACAAAAGAGCATAAGAAAGGGCTCTATTGTTCTAGTTTTAGGGACATCGCGGTCCGTGGGTAGTTTAAGGACATTGCGGTCCATGGGTAGTTTAAGGACATTGCGGTCCGTGGGTAGTTTAAGGACATTGCGGTCCGTGGGTAGTTTAAGGACATTGCGGTCCGTTGTTAGTTTTAAGACATCTCGGTCAAGGTTAAGGACGTCGTAGTCCATGGGTTTAAGGACCCCACAGTCCGGTATGTGCTCTGGATGCTTCACACGGGTTCACTGCCGTGCTTAGCGAGGACCAGGCTCCGCTCTGGATGCTTCACACGGGTTCACTGCCGTGCTCTGCGAGGACCAGGATCTGCTCTGGACGTTTTCCACGGGGTCAAAGAGTGACATTATCCGTATTCCACGTGACCAGGAATTTGTATGAGTTTAAGGACCCCACAGTCCATATCATGGGTGGTCGTCGGGACCCGTCACCTCTTTGAAGACATTGAGGGATTACAATGCCAAGTATCAAAGGAGTGAAGAGATGTACCCTAGAACCGGAGTGGCTTGAGCAGCCCCTGGCCCAATTTGAGGTCAGGACTGATTAATCATGTTATGAGCCCATTGGCCCAATTAGTCACGAATTGAGGACTTATGGCCAGCTTGGGCTAAGTCCCATCATGTCTGGAATATTGATTCCTTGTTGGTCCATTGAGGGAGAAGCTTTGCCTCTATCCCTTTAGCCGATTGGGCCAAAGCTTAGTGTTAAACACTTCAGAGCAATCAGTGTTGAACACTGGGAATAGGGTTGACAAGTTAGAGTTTAACACTAAAAGAATAGTTGGCGTTAAACACCAGCAATAAGGCTTTCAAATTAGTGTTAAACACTAAAACAGCTCAGTGTTGAACACTGCAAATAATGCTTTTTATTTAGTGTTGAACAATAAGGCCCACCAGTGTTTTAACACTGGGTTTGAGAGTTTTAATCACGTGGTGGCACGTGAGAGCGCCCTCCCTTCATTTATTATGAGATTATCATGTCTTTCAGAGCGTCACGTGCCATCACGTGATGGGCATTCAAATGCCTATGTATTAGAGTTTCTGCCAAGGGTCACGTGGATCACGTGGGGTACTGCCTCAAAGGGGATTTCTGTAGGGCTTTTGGGGGGGTCACGTGGTGACACGTGACCCTGCCTCAATGCTGTTTTTTGGAGGATCTGTTGCTCCTCTTTCAGGAATTAAATTCCTCGAACTTTTAATTTCAGAGGAATTAAATTCCTATTTCCTTTTGAAGGCTTATATTCTGGAACAGAGTTTAAATCTGAGTTTTCTGTGGGAATTAAATTCCTTGTTTATGCGAAGAACCGAATAGGGTTAAACCCTAAAAGCTTTTAAGGAATTAAACTCCCCTTTTCTGAGGATTATGATTAAAGGAATTAAATTCCCACTGTTTCGACAAAACTATGTTCTTGATTAGGGTTCAACCCTGTTTCTTTTTGTTTTGAAGGAATTAAATTCCCATAATACAGGGTCGAACCCTAACTTTACTTAGGAGGAATTAAATTCCTATAGTTCTATGAGAGTTAAATTCTCATACTTGCATTCCTTCTCTATGTTTTGGATCTGCATGGCAGGATCTCGACCCATTGAGAATTAAATTCTCAACCTTAAGGGGAGATGTGCACTTTGCAGATCCTCTATCAAAGAGGGAGGAGATATGCTCTCTCGTTTTATGCCTCAGAGTTAAACTCTGTTGAGAATTAAATTCTTTTTCTTTCCAAAAGGCTTTCCCTTTCTTACCTAGGGTTTTTTGCAGAAGATCTGAGTCTTTTTCAAGTATCAAAGCTCTTCTCCTTTTCTCTTTTCTTCTCTGCGTATGTATATCTTTCTCTGTGTCTTTTGGCTCCTATTTATAGGAGAAGCAGCCGAATCAATCAGTTTTTGACGAATCTTCATTGATATTTGATTTGCATTCATCATTCATTTTGGGCCGTTGGATGATTAGGTGAATTTTATTCACCATTGGATTTTAAATCCAGAGATTCTCCCTTGCTATTTTGGTTAGATTTAAAGGGGAAATCTTTCCAAACCCGAGATTTTCCATAGATAGATGATATTTAATCATCTCTGAATCTTTAATTTGATTGGTCCCAAATAATTACTTTCCTTTGGAAAGATTCGAATTTCCTTCAGAATTTAATTCTGTCGTTAAAAAAATATGGGCTTTGAAAGCTGGTCACGTGTGACCACGTGATCCATGGTCATGTGTAGACACGTGACCCCCTTTGGAATGAGCCTTCTGCGCTGCGTCTTCTGATTGCTGCTTAAACATCACGTGCTACCACGTGACCCCCTGGTCACGTGTGAGCACGTGACCCTTGTTTGAACTCTCTTTCTTTGGTTCAACGGGAGAACGGGTCTGCTGTCTTGAACGTTACGTGTCAACACATGACTCTGGTCACGTGAGAGCACGTGACCTTTTCTGAAGCTCTTTTCCTTGACTTGATCAGGGAACCAATGTGCGCCTTTGCTGCTTGAATTTAAATGTCACGTGCCGACACGTGACCTTGATCACGTGGGAGCACGTGACCCTTCCTGAAGCCCCCTTTTCTTCGACTTAGTCAGGAGACTGAACTTGCTTGAATGATGCGTTCAGGTGTCACGTGCGAACACGTGACCGCTAGTCACGTGTAAGCACGTGACCCTCTTCTGAAGCTTTTCACAGAAGCTTCCTGATTTTAAATCAGGAAACACACGTGCCCACACGTGACCGGGTCTCAGGTGTAGGCACGTGACCTTTTACAGGTAAAGCCTATAGGCGCTGAATGAAATAAACAATTGGAAATGCTTAATCAGTGGGGTCACGTGCCAACACGTGATGGATTCCTGAGCCTTCTGAACTAATAGAATTAAATTCTGATTAAATGCTTTATCAGCGGAGTCACGTGCCAACACGTGATGAGTTTCTGAGCCCTCTGAACTAATAGAATTAAATTCTAATTAAATGCTTAATCAGTGGGGTCTCATGCCGACACGTGATGGGTTCCTAATCCCTCTGAAGTTTGAACCAATAGAATTAAATTCTAATAAAATGCTTAATTGGTAAGGTCACGTGCCAACATGTGATAGACTCTTAAACCCTCTGAACTAATAGAATTAAATTCTAATTAAAAGGAATCAAAAACCCTAATTGGAAAAATATTTCCCTAGATCTTTCCAAACAAAAAAGATTGCACTCTATAAAAGAGAGCACCGTTGGATTAAAAATCCAATGGTGATTAAAAATCACCAACTTATAGAAAGATTCTATACAAGAAAATATTTTCCTAAATTTGTCAGGAACAACAAATAAAATATCTTTTGGATTAAAAATCCATTGGTGAATAAAATTCACCGAGTGATCTAAAAGATCGTGTTGGTTATAAAATCAATCAAAATCTCTCAATGAGAGATGAACTGAACAAACTGATTCTTTTCTTTCTCCTATAAATAGGAGCCAAGAAGGAAGAGAAAAAGGAGAATATAGAAGAGAGGATTGAACAGAGAAAAAGAGAAAAACTTTTCCCTAAAAACAAAAGAAAAAGAGAAGTTAATTCTCCAGAGAGAAGAAGATATCTTCAAAGAAGAAAGAAACTCTAGGTAAGAGAAGGAATGAGATCATTCCATAAAACAAAAGAGAATTTAATTCTCAAAACTAAGAGTTTAACTCTTCTAAATAAGAACTTAGTTCTTCCTCTGGTTGAAGATCTGCAGAAGCAGATCTCCCCATAAGTTGAGAATTTAATTCTCATCGGGGAGATTCTACCATGCAGATCTAAAACCTAAGGGAAGACCTAAGTTCAGAGAATTATATTCTTGCACAAAAACATATAGGAATTTAATTCTTCCAATAAGGATAGGGTTTAACCCCTAATATAAGAACTTAGTTCTTCATCATGGTGATAGATCTGCAGAACCAGATCTCCCTATAAAATTGAAAAGTTAAATCTCATTGGAGAGAATCTGCCATGCAAATTTCTGAGGAATTAAATTCCTATAAAAAAGAAGAGAAGAGAAGTTAGTAAGAGACTTGAAACTCAGAATTATATGCATATTGATGATCACGTGGTAACACGTGACCCCCTTTCTTTAAACCAGAAAAAGAGATTTCCCAAAGTGTTTAACACTTATTTAAAAGGGAAAAGGGAAAACAATAAAGACAGTTTCTCTTTTAGGGTGTATCACGTGCTCCCACGTGACCCTTAAAAAGCTCCTCAAAACAAAAAGGAGTAAAGCCAAGACAGTTTCTCTTTTATGGTGTATCACGTGCTCCTACGTGACCCCCGACAAATACTTTTAATATCCAACGCATGGATACCCATCACATGCCTACACGTGATGGTCATAAAGGTCAAGTGTTTAAAACTTATATGCATATTCTGAGAGTAAAATAAAAGAAGCAAGGCCCAATCTTCAGGCGCCTCACATGACCCCATGTGAGCGCTTCAGTTTTAGTGTTTAACACTACTTTAAGCGCCTCACGTGGAAGCACGTGAGCGCCGAATGTACTCTAGTGTTTAACACTATATTTGAGCTAATCTTAGCCCAAATTAGCTAAGTCTTCAAGAGGCAAGATCCCCTGAAACTGAACCTCAACTATACTCTTGTCTTCCAAAATTGATCATCCCATATGACATTCAAAGTAATTCCCAGAGCCTTTCAATCAACATTGGTTCAAGGGTACATCTCTTCATACCTCTGATATATGTCGTTGTAATTCTTCAACGTCTTTAGAGAGGTGTAAGGTCCCAATAACCGATAACTTTTGGTGCATCCCCAAACGGTTGAACCAAAACCAAACAGACTATGACGTCTCTAAACTGGACTAAGATGTCCTTAAACTTTATGGACTATGGGGTCCTTAAACTCATGGACTATGATGTCCTTAAACTTTATGGACTATGATGTCCTTAAACTTTATGGACTATGATGCCTTTAAACTGGACTAAGACGTCCTTAAACTTTAAGGACTGTGAGGTCCTTAAACTCATAAACTATGATGTTTTTAAACTTTACAGACTATGACGTCTTTAAACTGGACCGTAATGTCCTTAAACTAATTATGGACCGTAATGTCCCTAAACTAAACCCTATAAACTATGATGTCTCTAAACTAGACTATGATATCTTTAAACTCCATGGACTATGATGTCCTTAAATTTATGGACCGCAACGTCCCTAAACTAAAACAATAGAGCCCAAATGCTCTTTTGTTGGATCTAAATGATCCTGTTGAGTAGATCTTAGTCTAAAATTAGATTAACGTATCCTCAACAAACGTTTAAGTTGATCTTAGTCTCAAATGAGATTAACGATCCTTAAACCCAACTCAAACCCAAATCTAAGAAGATACGGATTTGGACTAATCCACGCCCTACGGGCGACAACATAAATTAGTCTCCGTATACAATCCACGGGCAACCAAAAATAAAACTGTCATGACCCGAAAGTACGGAACGTGACCGGCACTTAGATTACGAAGCGTCTAGAGGCGCCACATAACCTAAGTAAGCCGAAGCCCAGAAATCTAAACCATGAAAAGAAGAAGAAGCAGTAAAAGAAAACAAGTATAAAATCATCAGCAAATTTTACCAAAAATTTCGGCAGAGTCTCCTCTGTAAAAACTGGCCCCCAAACGGGTACAACAAGTATAATATACATAAACAATAAAAAGCATCCCCAAACGGGAGCTAGCATCAACTCCAACAGGCGGAAACAATCACAACAAGCACAATAATATACAACGCCAATAGGCGAGGCTCAAAACTCAAAAGAAAACAAAACCACCAGATCAGAATAATACATGCGCGACTCTAAGGTCGAGATAAAAGACTGGTCCAATAACTTATCAAGTAATACAAGTAAGGTTGATGGAGCTTACTAGATACAAATGAAAGAATAAAGTACAATGGTGGTTCGGATACAAGTGAACCAACCTACCGTGCAAATCACCCTGAAAGAATAGATGTGCCAACAAGCTGCCACGGAAACCTGTACATCGAACCTGAAATAAAATTTGGCACAACGGGGGTGAGTTGCCAACTCGTGAGTAGAAGACATCTACGAAAAGAAATCGAATGCACGACGCTATCCTAGGTCATAATAATACACTACTATATCTCAATCATCTAGAATAGCAGGGTAATACTACGTGTAAGTGCAAATACTCCGTGTCGTGTCAGTGCCTCATATAGTACTATGTCATATGAAATGAAATGCATGCACCATGAATGTAAAGTAACAAATCCTGAAATCCAGATATATATGTATGAGAACTCTTTAGCCGTTATCATAGTAAAGTGTGTATAAGCATCTGAAATCTCAACAATGAAATCCATGGAAATCCGTGTCAAGTATCGACACAACACATGTAACCTCAAGTCTCAATATGTCGGGCTCCGTCAGTCCGGATCGGCCCATATCATCAAATCCCACGACAACGGTCGGTATCCTCCGGATATCCGCCGCGCCAGACATCACCGGTAGGTAGCCTTCCCCTGCCAGGCTCATCGTCTACAACTCGATCTTCTTGCCCTGCGGTACCATACCGGGCCCACCATGTACCCGAGACGGTTCATCCACTCCTCGAATCGGGTCTCGAAATCCAACAGAAAACATGAAATCTCATGGTGGACGACACATACATCACGAGAAAACCGCATCTTATTTTAAAAGGAGAGGAGGAGAGAGAGAGAGAAGGTTTTATAATTTCTTGCGGTTTTCCCCAAAAATCCAGAAATCTCATAGAAATCCAAATCTTAAAATCATGAGTAAGTATATGATAAGTTTCGGCATATGCCCATAATACTGCAGGATAACATGAAAATATGAATGCATGAACGTCTAAGCAATAAATATCATGTCTATACTAATGTCAGAGAATAATCACAATGTTATATCGGTCTAGTTGTTAACTGATTCTACCCATAAAAGACAATATGATCTACAGTGTACGTGACATAGCAATTACCGATGATGATGTGTGTGAGCCGGCAAATAAGTGTGCGTGGAATATGCGCATCATCGGTAATAGTGCTGGTGTCCTAACAGGTAAAGTTTATACTGATTATAGCAACATATAAAAGAACATGCACCATGATGATTACAGTATGAATGTAAATACAGATGTGCATTATCCACTCCTCTGCGAGATACGAGTACAACTACCACTATGTGAGTCGAACCTAAACCAGTGTCCATCTAACATCCTAAGGAACTAAACCTAATAGACTAGTCAGTAAGAAACTAGAGTCTACCTAAGGTCTGAATCAATATCTCTAATAGTCGGCGATCCCGCCTCAATAGCGTCACGTACGTAGTACGGCTTCCTCGAATCAAGAGTGCGGATCAATCATCAAATCTAAGCCTCGTACGGTAAAATCCATCGTACGGCATCCCAATATCGGGGTACGGTCAAGTATCTCCTAGGTGTCTCCTCATTCGTATAATGTCATCATCAACACATCTCATGATCAAGGTGCTAAACTGTGATCGCATACATCAATCATATATCATTGCCATCATGATAAGCATCATTAGTTTATCCTCAGAAATATCATGTCATATGTATCATATTGTGATTAAGTCATACTTATATGATATCGGCATCAGGTCACACTAATATAATGTCGTAATCAAGTTATACATATATCATATCGTGATCAGTCACAAGTTACAGTCCGGGTACTATTCTAGCGTCCCATGTACATCAATATCACCACCACTCTTTATAATTTATATATTCATGTTCATTATCTCATTCTCTAATGATCCGCTAACACTTTAATACGACTGTATAGTCAAGAATCACGGCATCAAGCCCAGTTATACTGTTTCATCATGCCTCAAATATCATATCACATCAATGAATCCCATATACGTGTTGTTTATATATATACACCTATACCTAGTTTTATATATATACACACATATACGTATACGCCATGTCGAGTTTCAGTGTGTGCGTGTGTGTTTCTATCAGAAACCTACGAACCTCTCCCAAAGTATTCATTCTCGGGTATGGTTTTCCTAAATCAGTCTAGTCCGCCTAGGGTCATTACTAGGGTCCTGCTCGGTAAGAATCTAGGGTCACATCGGGTTTCCTAATGTCAATAAGTACTATTCCTATTCTACGTTGCGGGGGTGCTAAACGCCATCCACCCGACTTCCCCCCGTAGATATGCATCTACTCACCTGGTCCATGTCTGCCGAAGACGGTGTCGCCATCCTCCTCTTCATCGCCCGCAGTCCACGTGAGGGGTACCTAAACGCAAACATATAAATAGCATCGTAAACCGAATCACATTCAAAAGTTAGACGATACAAGGAACAAGTATAGGTTAAAACCTATGTCCCGTCCACGCAAAAGAACCAAATATCGCTCGATATCGGCGTACAAACTCCGATGGATCGAGATAAACATCATCGAACAACTTGTAGTTTTAAAACACATTACTTATACCATAAAACACGATTAAATCCATCGAAACCCTAAAATCTATCAAACCGTCCAATTTCGCAAAAACCCGAAAATGCCAGTATACCGTTTTTCATCAAAACTTAACATTTAAATGAAACTAATGGTCATAAAACTCATTAAATAGCATTACTAGACTATACAAACCATTACTATATTTTTATTACACAATTTTGCATTTATTTGAAATTTCTAGTTTGCAACTTTTAACAATTTTAACATTTTCCAAGAAAAATACCACAATTCCACCACAAAACATGATTTTGCATGAATTAATGTATTAAACCACAATTCATGATGATAATGATTTAATGAAACCATAAATTATATTTTTAATCTCATTTATTTAGGAATTTTCAAAATCTAGTTTACAAAATAATAGCATTTTATTAGTATTTTCCAATTCTCAAAGTAATCTAGTGATCAAACTAAGTTTTTCTTTCCATTTACATGCTAATACTCTCACTAAAACTACAATATAATGATAGCAACTTTAATTGGAATTTTATATTACCCACAAACACATTTTAGAAAAATCTAGTTAGCTAATTTCCTTATTTAAAACAATTTTAAATGAAAATTTTACAATTTAACAACCATGCAATATTTTCCAATTCTAAAAGTGTTAAACTAACTATTATAACCCTAATTAATTATTAAAAACCCTAACTTGAATTTACAACCCTAACTTGCATTTTTAAAAAAAACATAGAATTAATTCATTAAATCTAATTAAGCTTAAATGAACATCTAAAACAATAAATCAAAAGAAAGAAATTATACCTCCCAAAATATGAAATCCAAACAAGAAATGAGCCTCCAAAATACATGCTTTCCCACTCCAAAATCCATATAAGAAAAGGGTAGAGAATAAAGGGTATGAAGAGATTAGGATTTTGTGTATTTTTTGTTGAATTTTTGATGTAATTTGATGGATTTTTGTGCAAAAATGAGGTGGGAAATGGGGAGGGGCAGCCATGGGGGGTTGTGGCCGGCCTTGGTGAGGTGAGGGAGAGAAAGAAGTGAGTGTGAAAGTGTGTAGAAGTTTCAAGAGGAGAAATATCACTTAAAGGTCTTTTCATGGTTTATTTAATTATTTATTTATTTGTTTACTATAGCAACTCAAGAAAGCTCTAGAAAATAGGAAAAATTTGCAAATAAATTTTGCATGATACACACTAATTTCTAACATGCCATGGTTCATTTTTACAAATTAAAACCATTTAAATTTGTAATTTACACTAATTAGTGTAAAAATAAAGCTTATGTTAATATTTAAAATAATTAATTTAGGAAAAATATTTTATTAAACTAAAAATTTATAGGTGACTAAATAAACACCATTTACTAGTAATTTCATAATTAAAATAGATATTTTAAAATTTATAATGAAAACAATCACGGTTTGGTTTTACGAAAAATACATTTTACTTTACCGAAAATTCTAAAATTCACTTAAACACTTTTATTCATTTAATTATTTATTTAATCATTTTTAAAACGTTACAATCTTCCCCCCTTTTAGAAATTCGGTCCCCGAATTTAAATTAAAACTTCCCCTCCAAATACTAAAACGTTTAGCAAAACATTCAAATCGTCGGGGCTCCGAAATCATCAATACATAACCAAAATCAACTCCGTCAAGCATGACGCAATCATCGGAGTTATGGCGATAATAAAATTTCAAAACTCAATATGAAAACCATCATAATATACATCAATCTGTAACTTATATACAGTGCGCATCATAGTAAAACCGTACAAATATCTGGATAAGGAAATATGCAAACACCCCTTTTTGAAAATTGCCGTGTGATGCACGTGTCACGGCATAAGTAGCGGACGTTTATTTTTTTAAAAAATAACTATATATATATATATATTTTATTTAACATACACGTCCCGTCTGGTTACTAAGTCAAATAATAATGATTATGAAAATATACTGCTCAAACTGAAATCAATCCCAATCACATCAATAAAATATCATGTGCGTCCGGTGCGCACTGAAATCAAAACCAAATACAGATACCACGAATACACACAACAACAAAACTAAGTGCAACAGGTGAGCACCAAAAACATCTGTCAAGTGCAACGGGCGTGCACGACTCAATATCAGGTGCATCTAATCTGCACAAAACCCCGATTTAGTGCATCTGGTGTGCACAAAATCGCATCAAGTGCGCCAAGTATGCGCAAGAATCCTAATCAGGTGCACATGGTGCACGAAAACATACATTGAATATCAAAATCGAAATCACAGTACAAAAATGCATGAAAACTAAGTCGAAACATATGTAAAAATCATGTGTAACCCTTATGCACGAAATCAAATAAAAAATCTCAAAATATATAAAACCAAATCAAGTGCACTGGGTATGTACTAAACAACATCAATACAACCGGTATATGAAACACAACTAGAATGTAATGAAGGTACACACATGAAATACTAATCGTAAAACGAATTCCTCAAAATGCCAAAATCCAATAACAGAAAATATGAAATTCAAATCACTAAATCACAATCGTAAGCACGATCGTCAATGTCCGCCTCTTTCCTCTGATGTCGGTTGCTTCGAACTCGTCCCTTCGTAGCTGTGCTGACCGCGCTACCAACGGCAATACTCATATCTAGAGTCTCCCACGTAGTCGATCCCTTCACCTGATATCCGGACTACATTAAACTTTTCGATCGATCCATCAAAATCCCATAATTCCCCGAGAGCTCAACACTCAAGTACAGTTTAAAAATATCCGGTACATACCCCAGTATCGATGATCCAGCCGTAGAAGGGCAAACCCAAGCCTCACTAATGGCACAGCGGAACTGCCGTAAACCCTAAGGTTCAAGGGCGTTCTCGTGGTCATTATGTCGAGTTAGGGTTTCATTCTTCTAGAGGGTCCATCGAAATACCTGCATGTTCTTCCGAATACTTTAAACTTAGGAAAATGGTTTTCTGATAATCGTTCGAACCCTTTAACTTCATCCGGACGGCATGTGAATACACTTCGTCCGCACGCTAAGCAATGCTTCAATCCTCAAGAATAACCAATACTCTAATGGTTATCACATTCGAGCCACAGCTCCCTCTGCCCGTGCGCCCGTGGTAACAGAACCACCCTCCGACATCGACGAAGATAGATCAAAGGAACGAATGAAATACGGTGCAAACAAATGTATATCCTAAGGCTCCTTAAGCAGAGTAGCGTATCGCAAGTATGCCGCGGACCATACCCACGGTACGTTACTCTACCTAAATCGCCTATTCCATCAACCAAGGGTCACCTAGACTTATACAGGGTTAAACCTAGCGCTCTGATACCAACTTTGTCACGATCCGAAAGTACGGAACGTGACCGACACTTAGATTACGAAGCGTCTAGAGGCGCCACGTAACCTAAGTAAGCCGAAGCCCAGAAATCTAAACCATGAAAAGAAGAAGAAGCAGTAAAAGAAAACAAGTATAAAATCATCAGCAAATTTTACCAAAAATTTCGGCAGAGTCTCCTCTGTAAAAACTGGCCCCCAAACGGGTACAACAAGTATAATATACATAAACAATAAAAAGCATCCCCAAACGGGAGCTAGCATCAACGCCAACAGGCGGAAACAATCACAACAAGCACAATAATATACAATGCCAATAGGCGAGGCTCAAAACTCAAAAGAAAACAAAACCACCAGATCAGAATAATACATGCGCGACTCTAAGGTCGAAATAAAAGACTGGTCCAATAACTTATCAAGTAATACAAGTAAGGTTGATGGAGCTTACTAGATACAAATGAAAGAATAAAAGTACAATGGTGGTTCGGATACAAGTGAACCAACCTACCGTGCAAATCACCCTGAAAGAATAGATGTGCCAACAAGCTGCCACGGAAACCTGTACATCGAACCTGAAATAAAATTTGGCACAACGGGGGTGAGTTGCCAACTCGTGAGTAGAAGACATCTACGAAAAGAAATCGAATGCACGACGCTATTCTAGGTCATAATAATACACTACTATATCTCAATCATCTAGAATAGCAGGGTAATACTACGTGTAAGTGCAAATACTCCGTGTCGTGTCAGTGCCTCATATAGTACTATGTCATATGAAATGAAATGCATGCACCATGAATGTAAAGTAACAAATCCTGAAATCCAGATATATATGTATGAGAACTCTTTAGCCGTTATCATAGTAAAGTGTGTATAAGCATCTGAAATCTCAACAATGAAATCCATGGAAATCCGTGTCAAGTATCGACACAACACATGTAACCTCAAGTCTCAATATGTCGGGCTCCGTCAGTCCGGATCGGCCCATATCATCAAATCCCACGACAACGGTCGGTATCCTCCGGATATCCGCCGCGCCAGACATCACCGGTAGGTAGCCTTCCCCTGCCAGGCTCATCGTCTACAACTCGATCTTCTTGCCCCGGGATACCATACCGGGCCCACCATGTACCCGAGACGGTTCATCCACTCCTCGAATCGGGTCTCGAAATCCAACAGAAAACATGAAATCTCATGGTGGACGGCACATACATCATGAGAAAACCGCATCTTATTTTAAAAAGAGAGGAGGAGAGAGAGAGAGAAGGTTTTATAATTTCTTGTGGTTTTCCCCAAAAATCCAGAAATCTCATAGAAATCCAAATCTTAAAATCATGAGTAAGTATATGATAAGTTTCGGCATATGCCCATAATACTGCAGGATAACATGAAAATATGAATGCATGAATGTCTAAGCAATAAATATCATGTCTATACTAATGTCAGAGAATAATCACAATGTTATATCGGTCTAGTTGTTAACTGATTCTACCCATAAAAGACAATATGATCTACAGTGTACGTGACATAGCAATTACCGATGATGATGTGTGTGAGCCGGCAAATAAGTGTGCGTGGAATATGCGCATCATCGGTAATAGTGCTGGTGTCCTAATAGGTAAAGTTTATACTGATTATAGCAACATATAAAAGAACATGAACCATGATGATTACAGTATGAATGTAAATACAGATGTGCATTATCCACTCCTCTGCGAGATACGAGTACAACTACCACTATGTGAGTCGAACCTAAACCAGTGTCCATCTAACATCCTAAGGAACTAAACCTAATAGACTAGTCAGTAAGAAACTAGAGTCTACCTAAGGTCTGAATCAATATCTCTAATAGTCGGCGATCCCGCCTCAATAGCGTCACGTACGTAGTACGGCTTCCTCGAATCAAGAGTGCGGATCAATCATCAAATCTAAGCCTCGTACGGTAAAATCCATCGTACGGCATCCCAATATCGGGGTACGGTCAAGTATCTCCTAGGTGTCTCCTCATTCGTATAATGTCATCATCAACACATCTCATGATCAAGGTGCTAAACTGTGATCGCATACATCAATCATATATCATTGCCATCATGATAAGCAACATTAGTTTATCCTCAGAAATATCATGTCATATGTATCATATTGTGATTAAGTCATACTTATATGATATCGGCATCAGGTCACACTAATATAATGTCGTAATCAAGTTATACATATATCATATCGTGATCAGTCACAAGTTACAGTCCGGGTACTATTCTAGCGTCCCATGTACATCAATATCACCACCACTCTTTATAATTTATATATTCATGTTCATTATCTCATTCTCTAATGATCCGCTAACACTTTAATACGACTGTATAGTCAAGAATCACGGCATCAAGCCCAGTTATACTGTTTCATCATGCCTCAAATATCATATCACATCAATGAATCCCATATACGTGTTGTGTATATATATACACCTATACCTAGTTTTATATATATACACACATATACGTATACGCCATGTCGAGTTTCAGTGTGTGCGTGTGTGTTTCTATCAGAAACCTACGAACCTCTCCCAAAGTATTCATTCTCAGGTATGGTTTTCCTAAATCAGTCTAGTCCCGCCTAGGGTCATTACTAGGGTCCTGCTCAGTAAGAATCTAGGGTCACATCGGGTTTCCTAATGTCAATAAGTACTATTCCTATTCTACGTTGCGGGGGTGCTAAACGCCATCCACCCGACTTCCCCCCGTAGATATGCATCTACTCACCTAGTCCATGTCTGCCGAAGACGGTGTCGCCATCCTCCTCTTCATCGCCCGCAGTCCACGTGAGGGGTACCTAAACGCCATCCTCCTCTTCATCGTCCGCAGTCCACGTGAGGGGTACCTAAACGCAAATATATAAATAGCATCGTAAACCGAATCACATTCAAAAGTTAGACGATACAAGGAACAAGTATAGGTTAAAACCTATGTCCCGTCCACGCAAAAGAACCAAATATCGCTCGATATCGGCGTACAAACTCCGATGGATCGAGATAAACATCATCGAACAACTTGTAGTTTTAAAACACATTACTTATACCATAAAACACGATTAAATCCATCGAAACCCTAAAATCTATCATACCGTCCAATTTCGCAAAAACCCGAAAATGCCAGTATACCGTTTTTCATCAAAACTTAACATTTAAATGAAACTAATGGTCATAAAACTCATTAAATAGCATTACTAGACTATACAAACCATTACTATATTTTTATTACACAATTTTGCATTTATTTGAAATTTCTAGTTTGCAACTTTTAACAATTTTAACATTTTCCAAGCAAAATACCACAATTCCACCACAAAACATGATTTTGCATGAATTAATGTATTAAACCACAATTCATGATGATAATGATTTAATGAAACCATAAATTATATTTTTAATCTCATTTATTTAGGAATTTTCAAAATCTAGTTTACAAAATAATAGCATTTTATTAGTATTTTCCAATTCTCAAAGTAATCTAGTGATCAAACTAAGTTTTTCTTTCCATTTACATGCTAATACTCTCACTAAAACTACAATCTAATGATAGCATCTTTAATTGGAATTTTATATTACCCACAAACACATTTTAGAAAAATCTAGTTAGCTAATTTCCTTATTTAAAACAATTTTAAATGAAAATTTTACAATTTAACAACCATGCAATATTTTCCAATTCTAAAAGTGTTAAACTAACTATTATAACACTAATTAATTATTAAAAACCCTAACTTGAATTTACAACCCTAACTTGCATTTTTTAAAAAAACATAGAATTAATTCATTAAATCTAATTAAGCTTAAATGAACATCTAAAACAATAAATCAAAAGAAAGAAATTATACCTCCCAAAATATGAAATCCAAAAAAGAAATGAGCCTCCAAAATACATGCTTTCCCACTCCAAAATCCATATAAAAAAAGGGTAGAGAATAAAGGGTATGAAGAGATTAGGATTTTGTGTATTTTTTGTTGAATTTTTGATGTAATTTGATGGATTTTTGTGCAAAAATGAGGTGGGAAATGGGGAGGGGCAGCCATGGGGGGTTGTGGCCGGCCTTGGTGAGGTGAGGGAGAGAAAGAAGTGAGTGTGAAAGTGTGTAGAAGTTTCAAGAGGAAAAATATCACTTAAAGGTCTTTTCATGGTTTATTTAATTATTTATTTATTTGTTTACTATAGCAACTCAAGAAAGCTCTAAAAAATAGGAAAAATTTGCAAATAAATTTTGCATGATACACACTAATTTCTAACATGCCATGGTTCATTTTTACAAATTAAAACCATTTAAATTTATAATTTACACTAATTTAGTGTAAAAATAAAGCTTATGTTATTATTTAAAATAATTAATTTAGGAAAAATATTTTATTAAACTAAAAATTTATAAGTGACTAAATAAACACCATTTACTAGTAATTTCATAATTAAAATAGATATTTTAAAATTTATAATGAAAACAATCACGGTTTGGTTTTACGAAAAATACATTTTACTTTACCGAAAATCCTAAAATTCACTTAAACACTTTTATTCATTTAATTATTTATTTAATCATTTTTAAAACGTTACAAAAACAAACATACACGACACGAAGTGACCATCTGGAGAAGGAGAAAGTGGTTACTGCGATGCGGTAGCATAATTAACTGCAGAGGCTTACGCCTGCAGGGAAGAGCGTCCCCACCATCAAAACCCCCTCGCAACGAGGGGGAATCTGACGAAATCTGCTACATCGGCCGCATCTGTCTAAATCTCCTATACACGGTGCCATAAATCAACTTGGCATATTCGGAAAGGTGGACGGATAAATTCAAATAGCATATGCCCCCAAATTCAGGCAAGACGAACTTACGCGGTCCCGTCTCCCGTATTCGGCGGAGAACATCGACGCTTTACATCTGCACAATGCTTCTGTCGGTCTTGGGCTATGCGCATTATTTCCCTGATCGTGCGAACTACGTCCACAGTTGCCACGATCATCTCTGGTCCAAAGAGTTCACGATCTCCGACGTCATCCTAACTTAGCAGTGAACGACACTTCCGTCCGTAGAGTGCTTCGAATGATGCCATTCCAATACTTGCCTGATAGCTGTTGTTGTATGAAAACTCCACAAGGTGTAGGTGATTGTTCCCCCAATATTTAAACATATTAAAAGAGCAAAACTCTGTTGAAATTTAATTGGGTACCGCCTTACGTGCTTCTCACGAGGGCGCCAGGGCCAGCACCAATTTGTGGTGGCGCTGCACGTGCTCCTCACGCCGACGCTAATGTACAAAGCACAGATGCTTTCTAAATAAGAATTAAATTATTATATGGCGCCGCACGTGCTCATCACGCGGGCGCCGCACGTGCTCATCATAAGAATACCCATCCTAAGAATTAAATTCTTATATGGCGTCGTACGTGCTCATCATGCGGGCGCCAATGTGCAAAGCACGGGAATACCCATCATAAGAATAAAATTCTTAAGCGGCGCCCACGTGCATAATACGTGAACGCCAGCGAGCAAGTCAGGATCGATAGAATTAAATTCTACATGAAAATTTGGGATACTCTCCGTTAAACAGAGCCGTTGGATTAAAAATACAATGGTGATGATAAATCATCAAAATATAGAATTAAATTCTATTAGGAGAAAAGATCTCCCAAATCTTTCTAAATAAGAAAGATACTCTCAGTTGGATCAATGATCCAATAATAGAATAAAATTCTATTTTGGGAATATATTCTCTTAATTTTTCTGAACAAAAAAAGACTGCTCTCTTAAAACAGAGAACTCTTGGATTAAAAATCTAATGGTGATTAAAAATCACCACTTGACAGAATAAATTCTGTATATGGGAAAATATTTTCCCAATCTTGTTAAAAAAAACATATTTCGTAAAAACAGAAACACTTGGATCAAAGATCCAACGGTAGGTAAAATTCCCCAAATCAATTTTGAGACCAATTAAATCAATTAGAATCTCTCAATTAGAGATTTTCTCAAAATCAATTAAAAATCTACCTCCACTATATAAAGGACCCGAGACTTCAAGTCTCAAAGAAAGAAACCCCTCATAAGCTTCCGAAAAAATACAGAAAGCTTCCAAAAACAACAGAGAATTCAATTCTCAAAGAGGAAGACTTCCCATTCAAAAGAAACCTAGGTAATTCAGAGATTAAAATATCTCTTTTTACCTATTTTAAGGGTTTAACCCTTTTCAAAGAACTTAATTCTTTCTCTGGATCAGAGATCCACAAGACAAGTCTTCCACAAGTTGAGAATTTAATTCTCATCGGGAAGATCTTGTTTTTGGGAATAAAAAATTCAGAAAAGAACTAGGTCCAAAAGAAAAACAAAAGGAAAAAGAACCTATAAAAGAACTTAGTTTAAAAAAAAACTTAATCCCGGATCTTCAAAAACGAAGATCTTGGTGATCATTAATGGTCAAAATGCCATTAATAGAGATTTAATCTCTAAAAAAGGAAAAAGACTAGCGCCTCACGTGCTTCCCACGTGGACGCCCTTTTAACAGCGCCTAACACCTCACGTGAAAAACACGCGGACGCCCAAAACAGAAGACCAGCGCCTCACGTGAAACACACGCGGGCGCTGAGTAAAAGTGCTCAACACCCCATATACAGCCAAAACGGCTAAGTGCTTAGCACTGATTGGGTAGCGCCCAGCGCCTCACATGCTCCTCACGTGGGCGCCACACAAGTGTGCTTAGCACTCCATATACAGCCAAAACCACTAAGTGCTTAGCACTGATCGAGCAGTGCCCAGCGCCGCACGTGCTCCTCACGTGGGCGCCATATAAAAAGCGCTTAGCACTTCATATCTAGCCAAAACGGTTAAGTGCTTAGCATTAATTGGGCAGCTCCCAACGCCGCACGTGCACCTCACGCGGACGCTATAAGAAGTGCTTAGCACTTCACATTTAGTCAAAATGACTAAAATGTTCAATATTTATTAGGCAGTGCTTATGACTGAATGCTTCACATGACATACATGTGAGCGTCAGAGCTCAAATAAGTGCTTAGCACTTTTACATAAAAAGAAAAGGGCTGAACAAACAGAGCCCAGATAAGTGCTTAACACTTTTGAATAAAAAAAAGACTATGTATACTAAGCCCAAATCGGCTAAGTCTCTGAAGTTTTCTTACAGCTGAGCCCAAATACTCTTTTGCTGGATCTTAAGTAAAAACGATCCTAAAATGTTGTTAAGTTGATCTTAGTCCCAAATAAGACTAATGTATCCTTAGCAAAAACAAACTGAGCTCAAATGCTCTCTTATAGATTTAAGTTGATCTTAATCACAAACTAGATTAACGATCCTTAAACAAACAAAAATATTTCTGAACTGTAGGAATATACAACCTAAGTTCAAAACTCCGTCAAACAAATCCTTGACCCAAACCCAAATCTAAAATATACAGATTTTGACTGATCTGCGCCTTACGGGCGACGACATAAACTAGTCTCCGTATACAATCCACGGGCAACAAAAACAAACAAAAACGCATACGACACGAAGTGAACCGCTGGAGCAGGAAAAAGTGGTTATCTCAATGCGATAACGTAATTAACTGCAGGGGCTTGTGCCTGCAGGGAAGAGCGTCCCCATAATAAAAAAAACCCTCATAAATGAGAGGGAATCTGATGAAGCCTGCTACAACGGTCGCATCTGTCCAAACCTCCGATATATGGTGCCACAAATCAACTTGGTATTTTCGGAGAGGTGTATGGAGAAGTCCAAATAATATCTACCCCCAAATTCAGACAAGACGATTTATCCCAGTTCGTCTCTATTTTCGGCAGTGAACAGTGATCTTCCCATGAACCTCCGAAGTCTAACATACAAGCTCTTAGCATGTCTTCCAGAATCTGAATTGTTCATTCGGACTGTCCGTCTGTTTGGGGATGATACGCCATATTGAAATTCAGACTCGTTCCCAGGCTATCTTGCAGACTCTGCCAAAATTGTGACCGGAATCTTGTATCACGATCGGAGACGATGCAAATAGGTACTCCGTGTAATCTCACGATCTCCTGCATGAGCTCATGGGTATCAAATATGGTACATCTAAAAGGTTTAAATCTTACTTTAGATTTATGCTTATCTCTATGTACTTCTTTGCTAATGTCTCGGTTGACTGGCCAACTCTGAATGGAATAAAATGAGCTGACTTGGTGAGTCGATCCATAATAACCCATATTGTGTCGTTACCCTTCGTGCTGCGAGGAAGGGAAGTCACGAAGTCCATAGTAATGTGTTTCCATTTCCATTCTAGGATTGGTGATAGCTGAAGTAGACCAGCAATTCTGTGATATTCAGCCTTCACTTGCTGACACACCAAACACTTGGCTACGCTCCTTGCTACTTCACGCTTCATTCCATACCACCAGTAGTGTTGCCGTAGATCCTTGTAAATTTTCGTACCACCGGGGTCTACAGAATAAGGAGAGCTGTAAGCTTCTTTCGTTAACTCTTCTCAAACAGGGCCAATTGGCACACATAATCAAATTCCATATCATAAGGATCCATCATCGTGGATGATGAAATCAGTACGAAGTCCACTTTCTACTTGTTCTCGGATCTATTGTAGCTTGGCATCATTTGCTTGGGCTGCCTTGATCTGATTGACAAGAGTGGACTGGAATTGTAAGTTCATCAGATATGAAGCGTTACCTGGCATAACTACTTCGATCTCCAATCCATGCAATTCTTGCTGTAGCTTCCACTGAGCGGTGAGGTTCATTGCTAATGGCTGGTGTAACAACCGAGTCCAGTTCTACAAATTTCTGGTACCATTTGAATGGTGTGTGGTATTTATTTCATTGATCTTACTTGGCTGTGCTTATTGTAATTTTACCCGACAATTCAAATTCTTGCATATAACAATTTAAGTCTTTTAAAATAAATTAAAAATACTTTTCATGGCCTGCTCGGCATCCCTAACCCAGTGGTAGCATCCTTGCATCCTGTTCTCGTCCCGTTCAGTGAAACGGACGTGTTTGGATGGCTACGCGCATGTACGTGCGTCCGTTCTTGGGGGTATGCTTTTAAATTATAAAATCCTTCATTTTAATTTTTGGAACTCGCCTATAATTTTTGTTTTTCAAATTCAAATTTTTGGACCCGACCCGGGCGCAATTCTGAAATATTTTGCATTTGCGCCAAATCCTATTTTCTAATATTTAAATCCAGCGAAATCTAAAATTCACAATAACAGAAAATATTTTTCCTCACTTTTAAAATCCTTTTAAAATTTTCCTA
The DNA here is from genome assembly GCA_030015575.1 of Agapanthus africanus. Classification (NCBI taxonomy): domain Eukaryota; kingdom Viridiplantae; phylum Streptophyta; class Magnoliopsida; order Asparagales; family Amaryllidaceae; genus Agapanthus; species Agapanthus africanus. The sequence continues at coordinate 880,029,368 of JASDDO010000024.1, forward strand.
ACCCATCAAACCCAACACGTTTCACTTAATTTTATCTTTATTCCTTTTCTTTATTCCTTTTGGCCACGAGTCAATCGCAGCGCTCCATCCTTTCGCCGTGGGCCCTGCTGTATCCCTCTCTCTCTTCCTTCCTTTCTCTTTCTCTCTCTCTCTCCTCCCTATTCATTCACTAAAATCCAATCCTATCTCTCCTCACTGTTACCCTCTCTCTCTCCTCTCGCGAGATTTTCTCTCTCCTCTCGCGAGAGAATCTCTCTCTCTCCCTTCTCTCTATCTCTCTCTCTCTCTATCTCCTCTCTCCTTTATATTTTTCCCTCTTCAGCTTCTTTTTTTTTACAGAACCCATCTCGATAAAACCCTAGCCGCCCTCCTCCTCTCGTCGTGGCCCTCGCGACGACGCCATCGCCACCGTTCCACGCCGCTGCTCGCCCTCGTCACTTCCACATCATCTCCTTCCTCCTTTCTCCTCTCCCCGAGCACCCTGCACGAGCACCGCGCACCCACCTGCACACCGCTGCACATCGTGGGATCACCGCCGGCGATCTTGATCCGTTCCCTGGCCTCGCGCACCCTCCTCTGTGAGCATAGCCTCCCTCTCCTCTTCTTCTTTCTTCTTCTTTCCTTCTTTCTTTTTTTTTCTTATTCTTTATGATCTGTGGTTGGTCGCTGTCACTGTAGGATGTCCGCCGGAGCTCCGTCGACGCAACCGACGATCTCAACCCCTCTACAGATTATCGTGAGCACCCTCTTCTCCATCCTCCTTCCCTTCTTTCTTCTTAGTTTCTCTTTTCCATGCATTCTTGATTTTTGTGTGTTCACTGTTTTTGTGTTGGCCATAATCCGACCATGCCGATGATGTTTTCCGACGATCCAGCGAGGAACCCTAACCCGTGTGGCTCCACTGTTCGTCGTTTGGGTTCATTCCGTGAACCGTGCGCACGTCGCGAGATTTCCCCGCCGACGTGTAACGTTTCGTTTTCCGTTTCGCGACCCATCGAGGCAAGTGGAACTTGCTACATGCTATTTTAAACTATTCATATGCTAAATTAATTATTTCCTGTTAAATCCCTAATTAGAATTGATAAAAATGGATTTCAAATTAACCGTATAAGGTCCCGTTACACATATTATGATTCCGAACTTGAGACTTAATCTTGCATCGAATTATTTATATCTAACAATCACCTGTACATTATAGATCACATTTGTTTACTGCTATGGTACTTTTTTTATCCAGTTTAGCCTATCAGACATTCATGTGCAACTTTAACCGGTCTAATTACAACTGCATTCATTAAACAGATTATACATGTCGTCGCATCCTTGGGACACTCAATATTTATTAACCTATTTCCAGCAGTTACATCTATCATTCTGTATTCACATTATGTTGACACTGTCTGTTTAACACAATTGTTAACTGTACAGCTAAATAAAAAAATCTGCTTTATTGCTTAACTCACTGATTAGATCATGTTGTTGATAACCATGCTTGATTATTTAACCCTGATTATGCTAGCTGATTATGAGCACACCCATGATATCGTTTACACCTTGACATGACTTGATACATACATATTGATTGACCCGACATGGTACCGTACACTACTTGACTTGACCTGGTGTACCATGACTTGAACCGTTACCTGATCTTGTGTCTAATGCCATCAAACCTGACATGTAGTCCTCACGGACCGTTCCTGTTGTTTATCCAGACAAACCTGCTTACCTGATCCTGTGTTGGCATTAATTCTTGATTACTGAATACCTGACTTGACTTACACATATAACTTGGGGATATGGGGAAATCAATAATGAAACCTGAGTTGTAACTCGACAGTGTACTACCTTTACTGATCAGTTTTAGAGGCTAGGCCAGCCTTGGGATGATACTGCTGACATCATTCATCTGTACATATCTCCTGTTTTAGTGCCTAGCGGCATGTCTCGGACTCAGCCCGAGAATCTGGACCGTGATCCCGGGCACGCACGGGATACTATTGAGTTACATCGATGATTCATCAAATTGATTTTAAGGACTTTAGAATAGAAAACCAATAGAACAGTTTAGTTTACTCACTGCACACTACTCTGCACTGCCTGACTTATATTACTGTTACCCCTACTTTTCATTCATGTTTATATTTGCATTGCCTGTTGCTCTGTTCATATTTTATTACTTGATGACATGACGCGCTGACGTCTGGGTTTTGCATGGCCCAGATTCCGTACCTTTGCTGCAGTCCGAGCAGGAGTACTTCAGCCAGCAGGCTGAGCTGTGAGGTGTTAACAGTAGTTAGTCCTTTTATTTCATGCATTTTATTCCTTATGTGAGCCCGTATTATGGGACATACATTCCAGTTATTTTGTATTGGATGTTTTGCTTCCGCACTTTTATTATTCTTGACTCATGCTATCTTGGTTTATGGACATATTTTAGATAGTTTTATTTTGTTCTTGATATCTCTACAGCCGTAATGTGACTGTGGATGGACACTTCCTACCCACAAGTAGCATGGTTGGCTATGTCACGTGCCCAATTTAGCGTACTCTGGGAAGCGGGACGTGACATGGTTCTTTTGGTATCAGAGCCATAGGTTAGTCGGGCTGATTCTTTTGTAGTTGGGTATTGTACCCAATACACGAATCAGAATACCGTGTTTAGGAAACATGTCCTGCCACCTTGCCGTTTTACCGTTCTTGAATCAAGTTCTTCCTGATTATATCTTTTACGGTGTGCAAACTTCCTTTGCATATCGACTCGAAACCTGATTCCTTGTTATCTCTAGGACTTAGGCGACTTGGGTGGAGTTATGTAATTGGGGGCTATGATACCGCGGCATAGTTACAATGCGGTACTCTATTTAAGTAACTTGGAGTTCTAGCCTTGATCTGTATTGTAAATTTGTTATCATGCTAATCTTGAGTGTTTTGATTTCAGGAGTATGGCAGGCAAGAATCTGAAGACGTACCAAAGGCGTGTTGACGAAGCCGCCATGCTTGGAGTGATTCGGGGAATGCTGGAGAATCAAAAGAGGCAGACCGAGCTGATCAAGCAGCAAGCTGAATCATTTCAGGAAGGTCTGCAGACCGTTCAGCAGTCTGTGAACAATAATGGAGCTAAACCAGTTGATCGTGTGGGGACCGTAGCAGACTTCCGACGTTTGGGTCCGTCGGTATTTACCGGTTTGGAGGAGCCGTTGCCAGCAGAGCAGTGGCTAGTTGACACGGAGAATTTACTTATTGCGGCACAGATTCCAGATGATAAAAGAGTTGATGTGGTGTGTATTCAGTTAGTGGAATACGCCCGTGAATGGTGGCTTGTGGAGGAGACCCACTTGCCCAAGCCGATTAAGTGGGCGGATTTTTCGAAGAGTTTTCTACAGAAGTTCTTCCCGCAGATTGCACGGGAGGAAATGGAAGAGAAGTTCATCGATTTGAAGCAGAATGGTGCACCCGTAGATGTACATGCGGCAGAGTGGACACGGCTCAGTAGATTCGCTGGACCTTTGGTTGCCAACGATTCAGACAGGGCACGGAGGTTCATGCACAGCTTGGATGTGGACATCCAGAGGCAGATTGTCTCCCTGGGTTTGACCACCTTCTCACAGGTTCTCACGGCGGCCCGAGAACAGCAGAGCCTATCTGGGAAGGCTGGGAGTTTACAGCAGACAGCAGTTGCGGTAAGGAAGCTGGCATTTGTATCAAACCGAGCTCATGGTCGCAGAGGTATTCCAGTGGACCGTCGTGGTGTAACACCGATGAAGAAGCCTGCTGTAGTTGACCGGAGAAAGAGCGTGACTTGTAACTACTACAATTTACCTGGCTACATGCAAAAGGATTGTCGAAGGAGGCAAGGACTCTGTTTAGTGTGTGGAGCGGCGGATCACACTGTCAGCGCTTGTCCGTCGAAGCTTCGTACGAGGGATGACATTCAGAAGCCTCCACAGAAACCATTTCAGGGGCAGAAGCAGTTGACTCATGGACCTAATCAGGCTCGAGCTTTTACGTTGACAGCTGAAGAAGCTAAGGCGTCAGGAGAGGTTGTTTCAGGTGTTCTACTCGTTCATGGTTTTCCTGCATTAGCATTATTTGATTCTGGTGCATCCTATTGTTTTATGTCTTCCAAGTTTATAGCTACACACTCGATTACCTGCACGACCCTGTCTAGTTTCTGGGACATACACACTGGGAATGGGAAAATCATATCTAGTAGGGAGTGTAAAGATTGTACAGTTGTTGTTTGCGGATGGGAGCTTTTTGCATATTTCTTGGTGATTGATACGGGCAGCTACTAAGTCGTCTTGGGAATGGATTTTCTTGGCACTTTCCACGCTCACATTGATTGTAGGGCAAAGAAAGTAATTTTACAGATTCCCGGACATCCCGAGTTTACCTTCACTGGAGGAAGCAGCTCTGTCGGGCCAGTCGAGTTTAAGGCTAAGCCGACAACTAATATTCTAGCATCAATGGAAGTTGAGGAAGGTGAAGAACCAGTTGTTGTTCGTGATTTTATGGATGTGTTTGAAGATATATCGGGATTACCGCCGAAGCGAGACATGGAGTTCGCATTTGATCTTATTCCTGGTGTAGCGCCAGTATCTAAAGCGTATTATCCAATGGCACCAGTGGAGTTGGAAGAAGTCAAGAAACAGGTTGTGGAACTGCTTGAGAAGGGTTGGATTTGAAGCAGTAACTCGCCTTGGGGAGCTCCAGTTCTTCTAGTTAAGAAGAAAGATGGCACGAGAAGAATGTGCATCGACTATCGAGAATTAAACCGGGTGACTATTAAGAACAAGTACCCGATCCCTCGCATTGGTGAAATTTTTGAGCAGCTTAGTGGTGCGAGGGTATTCTCGAAGCTGGATTTGCGATCCGGATATCATCAGGTCCGAGTGAAAGCAGAAGATATTTGCAAGACGGCATTCCGAACTCGGTATGGACATTACGAGTACTTAGTGACGCCCTTCGGAGTAACGAATGCACCGGCGATATTCATGGACTTGATGAACCGAATCTTTTCACCATTCTTGGACCAGTTTATTGTGGTGTTCATCGACGATATTCTGGTGTACTCGAAGAGTTTTGAAGAGCATGCTGAACATCTGAAGATCGCACTGCAGACGTTGAGACAAGAGAGATTGTATGCGAAGATGAGCAAGTGCGAGTTTTGGCTGGAGGAAGTAAAGTTTTTGGGGTATGTCATGTCTGGCGACGGGATCGCCGTCGATCCAGAAAAGATTGCAGCAGTTCGAGATTGGCCGATTCCAAAGAATGTTGTGGAGATAAGAAGTTTCCTTGGTCTCGCCGGGTATTACAGAAGATTTGTGGAGGACTTTGCTCGTCTGGCGGAGCCATTGACCAAGCTTACGCGCAAGGAGGTACCTTTTGTGTGGACGGATAGATGTGCGTTAGCTTTTGAGACGTTGAAGCAGAAATTGATAACCGCCCCTATTCTGACCGTGCCAGACAATTCCGGAGGATTGGTGATTCACAGCGACGCATCTGGGAAAGGATTGGGATGTGTTTTGATGCAGCATGGGAAGGTTGTGGCGTACGCATCAAGACAATTGAAGACCCATGAGAAGAATTACCCAACTCACGACTTGGAGCTTGCGGCTGTGATTTTCGCTCTGAAGATTTGGAGACACTACCTTTTGGGCGAAAGGGTCGAAGTTTTCACGGACCATAAGAGCTTGAAGTATGTGTTCACGCAGAAGGAGCTTAATATGAGGCAACGCAGATGGTTGGAGCTGATGGCTGACTATGATCTTGATCTTAAGTACCATCCGGGGAAAGTTAATGTCGTGCCGGATGCGCTCAGTCGGTTATCGGCAATTCAGATGTTGACTGCACAGATGGATCTCATTGAAGACTTTCGAAAATTTGATTTGGAGGTTGTGCTACCGCATTCTTCGGGACAGTTGTTGCAGCTGCAAGTACATTCGTCATTAATCGAGAATATTAAGGCAACGCAATCGCAGGATCCTAGATTGCAAAAGTTTCGAGAACAGGTTGAAGCCGGACTACGAACAGATTTATTGATCCATGAAGATGGTTCGTTGCATTATGGTAGCCGTTTGTGTGTGCCGAAGGGAGATATTCGTGAAGAACTTATGAAGGAGGCACACAGTTCAGCTTATTCCGTACATCCAGGAAGCACACCGAGATATACGACAGCATTTCTGGTGGGAAGGCATGAAACGGGAGATTGCTCGCTTTGTGGCAAGGTGCTTGGTGTGTCAGCAAGTTAAGGCTGAACATCAAAGGGTTGCTGGTTTATTGCAACCACTTCCGATTCCTCAGTGGAAGTAGGAACATATAACCATGGATTTCACGACAGCTTTACCGCGGAGTTCAAAGGGCAACAATGCAGTATGGGTGATTGTTGATCGTTTGACCAAAGTAGCTCATTTCATTCCTTTTCGGGTTGGTCAATCAATAGAAACCTTGGCAAAGCGGTACATGCAGGAGATTGTAAGATTGCATGGAGTACTGGTGAGCATCGTGTCTGATCGGGACACTCGGTTCTTATCACACTTTTGGCGGAGTTTACAAGAAAGTTTGGGGACTCGATTGAAGTTTAGCACAGCTTATCATCCTCAAACTGATGGCCAGTCGAAGAGAACGATCCAAACTCTTGAAGATATGTTGAGAGCATGCATGTTGGACTTCAAGGGTTCTTGGGAGGATCATCTACATTTGGTGGAGTTTTCTTACAACAACAGTTTCCAGGCAACTATTCAGATGGCTCCGTTTGAAGCTTTGTATGGTCGCAAATTCCGTTCACCTGTTTGTTGGGACGATGTCGGTGAAGGAAGATTGTTGAGACCAGATTTGGTGGTGCAGACAGTAGAGAAAGTTAACACTATCAGAAATCATATGAAAGCAGCTTAAGACAGACAGAAGAGTTGGGCAGATACGTCGAGAAGACCTCTAGAGTTTGCCGTGGGTGATTTGGTATTCTTGAAGATATCACCGACTAGAGGGGTGATTCATTTTGGAAGTCGAGGAAAGCTCGGTCCTCGATTCGTTGGACCCTTTGAGATCTTGGAGCGGGTTGGTGAGGTAGCGTATCGTTTGGTGTTACCGCAGTCCTTGGCGAACATGCACGATGTGTTCCAAGTATCTCAACTCCGTAAGTATGTTCGAGATGAAACGCATGTATTGGATCATTCGGAGCTGACGGTACGGGAAGACTTGACTTTTGAGGAGCGACCGGTTGAAATTGTGGATCGAAGGGAAAAGGTTCTTAAGAACAAGATTATCCCTCTTGTACTTATTTCTTGGGGTAACCGCTGGCATGGAGAGTCCACTTGGGAACGAGAAGATGAAATCCGACAGAAGTTTCCTCATCTTTTCTTATAGTTTGTTTTCGTCTATCTTTGTGTTCTTGGAATTTCGAGGATGAAATTCTTTTGTAGTTGGGTATAATGTAACAACCGAGTCTAGTTCTACAAATTTCTGTTACCGTTTAAATGGTGTGTGGTATTTATTTCATTGATCTTACTTGGCTGTGCTTATTGTAATTTTACCCGACAAATCAAATTCTTGCATATAACAATTTAAGTCTTTTAAAATAAATTAAAAATACTGTCATGGCCTGCTCGGCATCCCTAACCCAGTGGTATCATCCTTGCATTGTGTTCTCGTCCCGTTCAGTGAAACGGACGTGTTTGGACGGTTACGCGCATGTATGTGCGTCCGTTCTTGGGGGTATGCTTTTAAATTATAAAATCCTTCATTTTAATTTTTGGAACCCGCCTATAATTTTCGTTTTTCAAATTCAAATTTTTGGACCCGACCCGGGCGCAATTTTGAAATATTTTGCATTTGCGCCAAATCCTATTTTCTAATATTTAAATCCAGCGAAATCTAAAATTCACAATAACAGAAAATATTTTTCCTCACTTTTAAAATCCTTTTAAAATTTTCCTAACCCATCAAACCCAACACGTTTCACTTAATTTTATCTTTTTTCCTTTTCTTTAGTCCTTTTGGCCACGAGCCAATCGCAGCGCTCCATCCTTTCGCCGTGGGCCCCACTGTATCCCTCTCTCTCTTCCTTCCTTTCTCTTTCTCTCTCTCTCTCTCTCCTCCCTATTCATTCACTAAAATCCAATCCTATCTCTCCTCACTGTTACCCTCTCTCTCTCTCCTCTCGCGAGATTTTCTCTCTCTCTCTCGTCTCTCTATCTCTCTCTCTCTCTCTCGTCTCTCTATCTCTCTCTCTCTCTCTCTCTATCTCTCTCTCGTCTCTCTATCTCTCTCTCTCTCTCTCTCTATCTCTATCTCCTTTCTCATTTATATTTTTCCTTCTTCAATTTCTTTTTTTTACAGAACCCATCTCGATAAAACCCTAGCCGCCTTCCTCCGCTCGCCGTGGCCCTCGCGACGACGCCATCACCACCGTTCCACGCCGCTGCTCGCCCTCGTCACTTCCACCTCATCTCCTTCCTCCTTTCTCCTCTCCCCGAGCACCCTAAACGAGCACCGCGCACCCACCTGCACGCCGCTGCACATCGTGGGATCGCCGCCGGCGATCTTGATCCGTTCCCTGGCCTCGCGCACCCTCTCCTCTGTGAGCATAGCCTCCCTCTCCTCTTCTTCTTTCTTCTTCTTTCCTTCCTTCCTTTTTTTTTCTTATTCTTTGTGATCTATGGTTGGTCGCTGTCATTGTAGGCTGTCCACCGGAGCTCCCTCGACGCAACCGACGATCTCAACCCCTCTACAGATTATCGTGAGCACCCTCTTCTCCATCCCCCTTCCCTTCTTTCTTCTCAGTTTCTCTTTTCCATGCATTCTTGATTTTTGTGTGTTCACTGTTTTTGTGTTGGCCGGAATCTGACCGTGCCGACGACGTTTCCCGACGATCCAGCGAGGAACTCTGACCCGTGTGGCTCCACTGTTCGTCGTTTGGGTTCATTCCGTGAACCGTGCGCACGTCGCGAGATTTCCCCGCCGACGTGTAACGTTCCGTTTTCCGTTTCGCGACCCGTCGAGGCAAGTGAAACTTGCTACATGCTATTTTAAACTATTCATATGCTAAATTAATTATTTCCTGTTAAATCCCTAATTAGAATTGATAAAAATGGATTTCAAATTAACCGTATAAGGTCCCGTTACACATATTATGATTCCAAACTTGAGACTTAATCTTGCATCGAATTATTTATATCTAACAATCACCTGTACATGATAGATCACATTTGTTTACTGCTATGGTACTTTTTTTATCCAGTTTAGCCTATCAGACATTCATGTGCAACTTTAACCGGTCTAATTACAACTGCATTCATTAAACAGATTATACATGTCGTCGCATCCTTGGGACACTCAATATTTATTAACCTATTTCCAGCAGTTACATCTATCATTCTGTATTTACATTATGTTGACACTGTCTGTTTAACATAATTGTTAACTGTACAGCTAAATAAACAAATCTGCTTTATTGCTTAACTCACTGATTAGATCATGTTGTTGATAACCATACTTGATTATTTAACCCTGATTATGCTAGCTGATTATGAGCACACCTATGATATCGTTTACACCTTGACATGACTTGCTACATACATATTGATTGACCTGACATGGTACCGTACACTACTTGACTTGACCTGGTGTACCATGACTTGAACCGTTACCTGATCTTGTGTCTAATGCCATCAAACCTGACATGTAGTCTTCACGGACCGTTCCTGTTGTTTATCCAGACAAACCTGCTTACCTGATCCTGTGTTGGCATTAGTTCTTGATTACTGAACACCTGACTTGACTTACACATATAACTTAGGGATATGGGGAAATCAATGATGAAACCTGACTTGTAACTCGACAGTATACTACCTTTACTGATCAGTTTTAGAGGCTAGGCCAGCCTTGGGATGATGCTGCTGACATCATTCATCTGTACATATCTCCTGTTTTAGTGCCTAGCGGCATGTCTCGGACTCAGCCCGAGAATCTGGACCGTGATCCCGGGCATGCACGGGATACTATTGAGTTACATCGATGATTCATCAAATTGATTTCAAGGACTTTAGAATAGAAAACCAATAGAACAGTTTAGTTTACTCACTGTACACTACCCTGCACTGCCTGACTTATATTACTGTTGTCCCTACTTTTCATTCATGTTTATATTTGCATTGCCTGTTACTCTGTTCATATTTTATTACTTGATGACATGACGCGCTGACGTCTGGGTTTTGCATGGCCCAGATTCCGTACCTTTGCTGCAGTCCGAGCAGGAGTACTTCAGCCAGCAGGCTGAGCTGTGAGGTGTTAACAGTAGTTAGTCCTTTTATTTCATGCATTTTATTCCTGATGTGAGCCCGTATTATGGGACATACATTCCAGTTATTTTGTATTGGATCTTTTGCTTCCGCACTTTTATTATTCTTGACTCATGCTATCTTGGTTTATGGACATGTTTTAGATAGTTTTATTTTGTTCTTGATATCTCTACAGCCGTAATGTGACTGTGGATGGATACTTCCTACCCACAGGTAGCATGGTTGGCTATGTCACGTGCCCAATTTAGCGTACTCTGGGAAGCGGGGCGTGACAGCTGGCGACTAAGTGCATCAAGAACTACGTTCACCTTCCCAGAATGATACGGTAGGTTGATGTCGAAGTCCGCCATGAGTTCTAGCCATCTTCTCTACCGCATGTTTAATTCTTTCTGAGTAGATACATACTTCAGACTCTTGTGGTCAGTGTATATATCCACTCGTTCTCCCAAGAGATGGTGGCGCTAAATCTTAAGTGCGAAGATGACGGATCCTAACTCCAGATCGTGTGTTGGATAGTTGCGCTCATGAACCTTCAGTTGTCTTGATGCAAAAGCCACAACTTTTCCATACTGGTGTAGAACACATCCTAATTTTTTACTAGACGCATCACAATGTACAACGAATCCTCCAGATTGATCCAGTATTACAAGGATAGGAGCAGAGCTTAATCTTGACTTGAGTTCTATAAAAGCTTTTTCACATGCTTCCGACCACATGAATGCTTCATCTTTACGTGTGAGCTTGGTCAGGAGTGCTGCAATCTTTGAGAAGCCTTCAATGAATCGTTGGTAGTATCATGCTAATCCCAAGAAACTTCATATATTTTTCACCATCTTTGGTGTCGGTCACTCACCGACAGCTGACACCTTAGCTGGATCTACTGAGTTCCTTCGCCTGAAACGATATATCCGAGAAATCCAACTTGATCTAGCCAAACTTCACACTTGCTGTACTTGACGTAGAGCCGATATTGTCGCAATGTCTCCAGGACAATTCGTAAGTGCTCGACGTGTTCTTTCCGATTCTTTGAATACACCAGGATGTCGTCGATGAAGATGACAACGAACCTATCTAAGTACTCTCGGAAAGCTTGGTTCATCAAGTTCAAAAAGATGGCAGGTGCATTGGTCACTCCAAATGGCATTACGAGATATTCATAATGACCATATCGAGTCCTAAACGCCGTCTTCGGAATGTCGGACTCTTTGATCTTCACCTGATAATAATCCGAACGAAGATCTAGTTTTGAAAATACGCAAGACCCACTTAACTGATCGAAAAGATCATCGATGCGTAGTAGTGGATACTTGTTCTTAATCATTACTTCGTTTAGAGCTCGATAATCTACACACATCCTATAATAACCTTCTTTCTTCTTCACAAGTAACACTGGAGATCCCGAACTTGAAGTACTGGGTCGGATCCAACCTTTCTTCAACAGTTATCCAACTGTATACGGATCTCCTTCAATCCTTCTAGACTTAACTGGTACGGAGTTTTGATTACAGGTTGAGCACCGGGTTATAAATCAATACTAAACTCAAGAGCTCGATCGGGAGGCAAACCTGATATATCTTTAGGGAACACATCCTCGAACTCTCGAACTACTTTGGGCTTTTCTTCTTCTGCCGGTAGAGAAAATACTTCTACATTCTTCGGTTTAGCATGGTATCTTCCTGGCTCCAAAGTTCTATCTCTACTTTTGAAATAGAAGACTGGGTGATCTGGTATCTCAAATACTATCCTCATTTGACGACAGTCAATCGTAGCATAGAATACTCCCAGCCAATCCATTCCCAACACAATATCGAAATTTAGGATGTCCAGTACTTTGAAATTTGTGTAGAATTCTTGTCCGCAAACTACCAATGGACACTGATCAAACCCCATAGTAACTTTCAAGATTCCATTCCCGGAACTGACATTCCAGCTTGAAATGAGTGGCTTCATGGGAATCGCACACGTTCTCACGAATCGTTGTGATATGAAGCAGTGTGAAGCTTCAGTTTCGAAAAGTGCGAGTGCAGGAAGAGTGACTACTAGTATAGTACCTAAGTTGTGTGAGGTTGGGTTTAGATATAGGAAAATTATAGATATATACAAGGATTAAAAAGTTGAAGGATGGGAAATTACCAGTGATGACTTATCATCCTGTGGTTTCGGCCTCCTCGACCGTCATTGTAAAAGCCTGACGTCGTGGTACATTTCTCCTTACCGGAGGCACATTCCTCTATCCTTGGGGCACATTTCTCTGCCCTTGAGGCACGTTTCTCTGTGCCTGATGGAATTGACGTTGAGGCTATGCAGGAGGTCCACATAGAGCTGGTGCAGGGAGAGCTAGGCGGGGTGCAGATGCCTGAATGGATGGTCTCTGCGGGACTATGATTGCGAGTCTGGGTGCTGGTGCTATGTTGAAACGATATGGACATGCTCCGATAGCATGAGTGGATGCACTACAAACCAAACACAGGCCATTTGCACGTCTGCAAACCTTCGCCAGGTGTCCAGTTCTCTTGTAGTAGAAACAGAAATCTGGACCGGACCGGTTAAATGATCCTCCCAGTCTCGTGGGTGCAAAGGTCAGCCTAGAAGAGGCTCCTCCTGTCATCTGTTCGGCAGGGCGTTTGATTCCAACTGTTTGGGGTTTACCCTTCTTTTTCACCAGAGCTTCATAACGGCGAGCTGCCTTCAGGGCGAGTTCATGAGTCGGGTAGTCGCTTGTGGCTAACGCCGCCTGAATCTCTGGGCCTAAGCCCCATTGAAATCGTTTAGCCCGAATCTCATCAGTCGGGATCAAATGTGCCGCGGACCTGTTAAGCATGATGAATTCAGCATCATATTCATCCACCGATTTTACCTACATAGAACCTTGTTGCAGGTGGATGAACTGTCGCTCCATCTCAAATCAAGCAGACTTGGAAAACAACTTCGCATCGAACAGATCGCAAAACGTCTTCTATTCTATTAGCTGTGTGAGACGGCTTTCCTCAGCCTTCTACCAGACTCTTGCATTGTCTGTCAGTTACAGCTTAGCAACTCTCACCTAGGCAATATCTAGCACTTGAGCTGCTGCCAGATCATCTTCGATCGCTTGGACCCATTCTTCTGCCTTAAGTGGGCTCTCTTTTCCCGAGAAGTGTTTTGGGTGCAGTGCCCGGAACTGCTTGACTCCGGATGCCTCAGCTTTGGGGCGGTGCATGAGGATAGCAGTCTGCTGCTGCTGACCCTCCAATAGGCTCTTAATAACCTCAAGCAGTACCATTTGCTCATTGATAGGAGCTGCAACGATAGGTGGTGGTGGTAGAGTAGGCGATGGAGTATTGCCGTTGACGTTCATGCTAGTGTTGTTCAGAGAATCCATTACCTTGATAGAAAAAGGGAGTTATGATAGATTCAAGAAATTAGAAATGTAAGAAATGTATAGTTGCTGATTCTTATAATTCTTATGATATATTGTTTAAGACTTTATGCAGAATTGACCCGCATGGGCCGCCAACAAAACCTGTCATGCCCCGCTTCCCAATAGACGAAAACGGTGACATAGCAAGCCGCAATGTATTTACTATGAAATAAATACGTTTAAAGCAATATATAAAAGTAAACAAGAATAACAAGAGAATAAAATGAAACGACAACTTTATTTATATTCAACTTTACATACAACTGTTTGAAATAAAAAATACAATAATCAAAAACAAATGCCTAAACAGTGGCATACTGAAAGTAAGTGCAGAAAAACTAGTAGTAGGCTGAGCTGTAAGCCGGTCCAAGTCCTCCTGGCTCGGCTCCATCTCCTCAGAGTCCGGTCTTCCTGACAAACATTTCAAAGAAAGAAATAGAAAGGAATGTCGTTAGCGAACTAACGCTCGGTAAGTCCCAAAAAAAGGGAAGAGAAGATAGTATATAAAGTGAAATGAACAGGTAAAGTTATATATGACTGATTACTGGTATATGATAGTTATTATAACGTGGTTTTTTATAGTTTGGTAAGGAAGGTATTCATGTATACGAGAGGAGTCCATCTTACCCCTTGAACTATGGTAACATATAGTACAAGGCCCCGTCATAACCCATGGGATAACGGCACGAGAATTCATGTATATGTATTTTAAGTGACCCCTCGTACCACGATATACGTTCCGTACCAATTTACCCCTTTATGCCCGCGTAATGTATTGTATCGATTAGGTTTACAAGTCTTGACTGAAACCATGGATACAAAATATTCAAGTTCATGTTCAGAATGTAATCATGTATTCAAGTAGTAATGTCAAGTTCATATCAAGTTATAACCATGGTTCGGTCAAGTCAAGTCAAGTATACATGTTTGAGTTTGATGTTTGAATTCGAGTATTCATGTTCATGGTCAAATATTCGTGTTTGATTCTTGATTCAGGTTTGAGGTTGGACTCAAACTGAGTCGGACACTTGTAAACTGATTTAACTCTTGAATTCTTAAGTTCGGAAGTTATCGGCAACTGCTGCACATGGCCGGCAGGATTTGTATCTTTTTTCAAGACAATTGTCATTGATAACTCCGGTTAAGTTTTCTAACCTGAATAGGCAAGTACTCATTTTCTCCGGCTCTCTGGGGCTCAAGAGAATTGATCCCGCTTAAACCTATATTTACTAAAGTCCTTAAATATTGTTTTGTATATCCCAAGGGGGTTTTATGAAAAATAATTTTAATATAGTTAAAAATAAAACCTCGATGGTGATTTATATTACTTATGGTTTTCATGAGCATGTGTTTTAAGTATTGAGATATTTTAATGATAAATACCTAGCTTTTAAAAGTTTGTAGTATTTTATTGAAAATTAGTTCTTTTAGTAACTTGATGGTATTTTATTGACATTTTGTAATCTTTCATTTTTATAAAAATATAGTTTCATAATATAATGAAAATATGGATTTATAATTTTATATAATTTTAATTTTAAAAAAATTAGTTTTATTTAGAAAATTCATTTTTTCTTAAAAACAGTATTTATATCCTTTCGAGATCGAATACTCCGTGAGGAGTGCTGCATCTCGATCTACTATCCTCAGGATGTGAGATAATCCGCACTATCCATTAGTGGGTCCCCTAACGAGGGTTGTAGATGCATAATTGCAAAGGAACATGAAATACCGCTTTAAAAGAAACCCGGTTTTAAAGTATGTGATATTTTATTGTAAATAATATTCTTCGAAACAAAAATATATACAAATAGGCATCATGTTATGAAACAAAAGTGTACGTGTGGGGTAGGTTGTTACCCCGTGAAGTTTTTCCTAAAGGTATATTTTTAACAAAAACGAAAAAAGTGATAATAAAGTTCAAGGTATTTTAATGAATAAGTTTAATTATAGTTGTTTCACATGAGATTCTTGGTTAAACTCGATTCTAAACATTGGTATTTAAGGTTATAAGTAATGTGTAAAATTAGATTGATCAAATTATAAAGGAAAGGGGAGTTTCTAGGGTTTAGAAAAAGAATATCGGTAATAACTCCACTTTTACCGATATAAGATTAAAGATGAATTTCAATGAGAAAGGAGGAGAATTGGAAGGGATTTACAGTTTGAAGAAGTCAAGAAGAGGTTAAGGAAGAGGAGGGAGGCTTCGTGGTGTCGCGGGAGCTCCGGTATCGGTTTCGATTTTCGACGGAAGAACCTTGCTCGCTAACTCCAATTTACTCCACTTGCACTTAGAAAATTTTGAGAGAGTTTTTGCTAGAATTTTCAGAATGGTGAAGAGCTAGGGCATGGGGTTGTATTTATATTGGAGAATTACGATTTGAGAATTAAAAATGTGGATTAAAAAACATTAAAAAGATATTAATTGATGAATTAAAAGGTCTCTGTTTGATTGCAGGGAAATCAATTAGTACAGAGAAGTTGAGGGGAATTGAAGAGACGAGTGTGCAAAGCACGGATCAATTTAGGCTCGACCGACCGTCCCTGCCGGCCCAAAAGCAATTTCAGCCGGTTGATCTTGGCTCTCTGGCTTCGAGATTCGTGCCGCGAGATTAAATCAGTGTTTACTCTATTTTCCACGTGTTTGATTTTTTTGAACTTTTCATTTCCCCATGTATAGCACGTGCAACCTTTTGGGCTTCCAAAAAGTTAAAAAGAAAAATCAGAAAAATAATTGTGTTTGATAGGAATCGAACACACAGTTTACGTCACAGCAGTGCAGGGGCTTTACCAGTGAACTACAAGTTATTTCTTACTTTTATTTAACAAAAGTGACTTATAACTCAAACTCGGACGATAATACTCTTTTCTTGTATATTAACTGTAAAATTTTCTGTACAAAAATTTCAGCGTCATTACAGAATTTATTGCGATATTTGCCGATATTGTATCGGCTAAAAAAGCAAGAGTACTTACCTCGGAGACGGATAAACACGACGACACGAAGCGCAACTCCAAATTTTAATGGCTTGGTTAATTTTAAAGAAGAAAAAAATATTATGATGGAAAAGAGAGAAAGTTGATTTACATGAGAAAGAGAGAGATGATAATAATGAATATATGTAAAGTTGTTATAAGGTAGGAGAATAAAATATTAAGGAGAGAAATATATTTGAAGAGATCCAAATACTGTTAAAAAGATTAAATTATATAGAAGTTTGTAAAGATTGTTTGGTATAATATATATATATATATATATATATATATATATAATAGGTTTAGCTTTTGTTATTATATTGAATAATAGGAAATATTTATATAAATATATATAGGGTTTTAAATAGATATGATGTATATAAATTAATTTAAATGTGTATGATTAAAATAAATATAGATTTGTTTGGAAAGATAAAATATATTTGGAGAGAGAATATAAGAATATATATATATAAGTTTAGGAAAATAATTCTCATAACCTCTAATAGTTTAATTTGAAATATTTAAAATATAATTTAAAGATTAAAAGATTATTAATAATATATCATGGTAGACAAAATATTGTACTAGAATATAAATAGTATATTATTAGATTTAGCAAAACAAAACTTTAAAAATTAAATATCACATACTTAACTAAGTTAGATAACCATAATATATTTGTTTACATATCTAGTATTTAAAAATATATTAGATGCAAATTAAAATAAGATATTAATAAATTATCAAACAATCTTAAATACTAAATATCTTTTGTTAAAACAATCATACTAATATTATCTATTTAGTTACAAAACTAATGTTAGACAAATAAATATTATATGTATGGAAATTTAAAATATTAATCAAATACTAAACAAATATAAATACTAATAATATACTTATTTAATAAATTTGGAAAAGCATAACTATAACAAAGTTAAAGCAACTATGATAATATGTTTTATCTTAGCTAGAAACTATTAAACTCTAACTTAAAATAATAATAATAATAATAACAACAACAACAATACCTAAAACATTCAAAAGAAAAAAAGAAAAAAAAACTTACGATCGGGGTAGGGTGTTACATCCTACCCACCTTATAAGAAATTTCGACCTCGAAATTAGAAAAATGAAAATACAAGATCGAGAACTAATCACAAAGATCAAGGAAAATAGATGGGTATAAAAATTAAGGATCAAGAAAACAAACGAGGATACGAAGAGTCACGGTCTTGGCTCGAGAAATAGGTGTGTGCAAGAAAATCAAATCAGTGGAAACAAATCAAGGGTAGAACTCTAAGTTACTTAAACAGAATGACGCATTGTAACCATGCCGCGGTACATGTGTACAATATCGTAATTCTATCTCAGTCGTCTAAATTCTACAATTAGAGTCGATGAATTGTGTAGCATGATACCTAGATGGAAACCTAGACATACAATTCTAACCTAAAAAGTCGGTAGAACTAAGACTAATTTCGACGTTAGCCTGGCTCTGATACCAACAAAACCTTGTCACACCCCGCTTCCCAAAATACGAAAATACGGAGAGTAACAAAGCCAACCTTGTTATCTACGGTAAAGAAAGATCCTTTCATAGTCACATAAAGGCTGTCTAGCTAAACCTGTAAAGATAATGTCCAAAACAGAATAGATAACACTGATAATCATGCTGCAATGAAACCACAAAGAATACTAGCAATAGGTTCATAAGATAAAAAAAAAGGCAAAAATAAGATTATGATACAATAGGTCCAAAATAATACAAAAATCCGAAAAGACACATGAATTCTAATGTCCCGCAATAGCGCACATGCTAAATGCTAACTGAAAAGAAATAAACTTACAGATTACTGGTTTTCCGCAAACTCCTGATAATCGCTCTGATCCTGCTCGGCCTGAAAATCCGTCTCTAAATCTGAGATGACAAGTCTCAAGGATGTCAGAACATCCCAACAAATACTCAACGTAAAAGTGTGTATGTGGAGTGATAATATGAATATGTGAGTGTTATGAAGCTCGTGTGCACATGTTTATAGAAATATGGATATAGTAATAATATGAAACGGACAAGTAAACATGTCAAGTCGGTCAAGTCACATCCTAACTGGTCACTAAAAGGTAATCTATCCTATCGTGAGTTCGAGTGTGTGCGTCAAGTTTTGCAGGAGTATTCCTAACTCAAGAGTAGGACCCCAGGGGCAAGAAAATATGGGCCCAATTGTGGAATGAGCAAGTGACCGATATAGTCCGGTACGAATAGTAGTAACAAGCGACCGATATAACCCGGTACGAGCTACCAGCATGGGACTTCTGAGATCCTGTTGTACGAACGCACACTCGAACTACCCCACCCCCGTGTATCTATAGATAACATGATAATAAATTCAATCACAATATAGAATGTTGACTGGATAGTAAAACATGACAAGTCACAATGATAGTATAGTATGGTAAACATGTAAACACGTGTAATTGTTTCATGACATGAATGTTCAGCATTCTAATTAGTGATATCATTTTAATGTAAGGAAACAGTAATCGTGAACGGGCATGCCATGTTGATAATAGTCTCAAGTAGCATGTCAAATACAGTCGATATAATATGATTGTATCAATAATGTAAACAAGAATCTACAAGAATTTGCAAACATCTCCATTTAATATCCGGATTTATTATTAGGAAAAATAATAAACTAAAATATGATTTTAAAGGATTAATATAATTAATTGGTGTTTTAGAAATCCTAGGGTTTTCATTTCATGCATCATGAACATAAAGGTTCATTTAATAGCATATGGTTTGATTATTAATAAAAACACAAAGCTAAATATATAAAATTAATACCAAGGGTATTAAAACACAATCAATATAGTTATCTTATATAAATGCATTTAAGCGTTCTGTTTCATACTATTAGTAACAATGAGTAATTTCTTAATTGTATTATATATTGTATATTTATTTTCTTGCTGTTACAATGATCTAATCTTATATATATATATATATATATATATATATATATATATATATATAATTTAATTATCCTGAACTACTGTTCACTAAGCACTATATTATGTAAGCTATATTTTATAAAGATTCAACAAAAATAAAACTGAATTGATTATTTAACTTAATGAAATGAGAACTCACATTTACTAATTAAAACTTATATCAACTATGCAAATAAGTCTAAATATAAGCTATATACGTGAGTAGCATGCAAACTTATGTGAGCAGTATAAAACTAAGGTTTTCATCATGTATATAATAATTACGTGGTATTTTAGTGAAATTGCACAATAATACAATTTTCATTCAAATATTATAGACTAAAAATTTGTTGCGATATTTGCCGATGTTTCATTGGCTAAAAAATAGCAAGAGCACTTGCCTAGGAGATGGATAAATACGACGACACGAAACGCAACTCCAAGCTTTGATGGCTCGGCTAATTTTGAATAAGAAAAAAATATTGTGATGGGAAAGAGGGAAAGTTGATTTACACGAGAAAGAGAGGTTGATTTACATGAGAAAGAGAGAGATGGTAATAATGAATATATATAAATTTGTTATAAGGTAGGAGAATAAAATATTAAGAAGAGAGAGATATATTTGAAGAGATCCAAATACTGTTAAAGAGATTAAATTATGTGGGAGTTTATAAAGATTGTTTGGTATAATATATATATATATATAGTTAAAATAGGTGTAGCGTTTGTTATTATATAGGATAATAGGAAATATTTATATAAATATATATAAGGTTTTAAATAGATATGATGTATATAGATTAATTTAAATGTATATGATTAAAATAAGTATAGATTTGTTTGGAGAGATAAAATATATTTGGAGAGAGAATATAAGAATATATATATAAGTTTAGGAAAATAATTCTCATAACCCCTAATAGTTTAATTTGAAAGGTTTAAAATATGATTTAAAAATTAAAAGATTATTAATAATATATAATAGTAGACAAAATATTGTACTAGAATATAAATAGGATATTATTAGATTTAGCAAAACAAAACTTTAAAAGTTAAATATCACATACTTAACTAAGTTAGATAACCATAATATATATGTTTACATATCTAGTATTTGAAAATATATTAGATGCAAATTAAAATAAGATATTAATAAATTATCAATAATCTTAAATACTAAATATGTTTTGTTAAAACAATCATACTAATATTATCTATTTAGTTACAAAATTAATGTTAGACAAATAAATATTATATGTATAGAAATTTAAAATATTAATCAAATACTAAACAAACATAAATACTAATAATATACTTATTTAACAAACTTGGAAAGGCATAACTATAATAAACTTAAAACAATCATAATAATATATTCTATCTTAACTAGAAAATATTAAACTCCACCTTAAAATAATAATAATAATAATAATAATAATAATAACAAATAACAAAACCCAATACATTCAAAAGAAGAAAAAAAGAAAAAAAATACGAGCGGGTTAGGGTGTTACGATTACAGCCACACAGTCAAACTTATTAACATTACTTGTTTCAAATTCTATTATAGTTGATTTGTGTTATTAGTGCAGTAATTATTAACATTCACCAATTTGGATAATTTGTGAAATCTTATATAAACGATGAAAAACCCTAGTCTTCCACACCCATTAGTTAGAACCATAATATCATATTTTATTACATGTTCATTTAAATATTATAGTTTTTTTGTGTAAATTGGAATTGAATCCCTTTAAAACGGTGTTACGTAATTAATCTTGTTTAATATAGATGTCATGATTTGATGCACAAGACCCATTTTTCATGCCTTATACATATTTGAGATTACTGTCAAATTACATGCGTAAAATACCCTTTTTGACATGCCTTGCCTGTTCACGTTTACTATTACATTACTTTAAACAAGATCGCTAATTAGAATGCTGAATTACATGCCATGATATAATCTTTTCCTGTTTACCAGTTTCTATTCTGTACCGCTAACATGATATTACCTGTTCCAATCTGGTCAGCATTTAATTAATTAATGGTTGGGTTCATTGCCATGTTAGTTATAGATATGCAAGCTGTTGGGTTAGTTTGAGTGTACGTTCGTTCAACAGGATCTTAGAAATCTGATACGAGCTATATGAACATGTTAACCGTATCTGAGTTTGTTTTCCTCATATTTATTTCCTCGTGTCGTCTATGACTTCAATGTTATAACATCCTTTGGTTCCACGGAGTTTTCAGTAGGTAATTTGCAGAAGTCCTTCAGATCCAGTCATCCATATCAAATTTTCTCAACCACATGGTCGACATCTAATCTCTTGATCCACCTCAAACTTCTGGCCAACTAAAATATATTATCATGTGATGAATGTGTTCATCGGTTAAGGAACATGAGCTCCTGAAGTTAAGTTAGGAATAAGTTGCATCAAATTTTTGAGAGGAATCAAAGTGCTACCATACACAGAGAGTGAGTATTTGATGGTACATCACTAGTACGACTTGACTTCTGAACACATTGCATGCGATCCATATATTTAAGTCAGAACTTATTTCGAAGCCACATCCAAGTTTATATCAAGTTAAATCTCATCAGGGATCCATTGCCAGCTTATTGAAATGGACCCAACATGTCTATATTGATAAGAAAGACGAAGACGAAGGTAACCACATCTTCTTGTCTTCCGATCACATGGCTTTGCTCCCTTGCCAACCCAACGTATGAAAGCTACAACCAAGCAATAAGGACACCATTTCCTGCCTATAAGTAGAGGATCATGGCTTATTGTTATCTCAAACTCTTAAACACAGATTATAAACCATAGCAATCTAATATCCCAAACTTTCATTTCTTTGGTCTAGCCTATTAGCAAGGATGGTGAAGTCCGAGAAACTCATTGAGATGTTTAGGAAGTGGCAAAGAGTGGCTGCGTTAGGAAGGAGAAGGATTTTGTCGACAAAACCAAATGCTTGTCCAGAACTTGATGCAACATGCAGCGCATCGGTTGCAGAGAAAGGACATTTCATAGTGTACAGCGCTGAGGGCAAACGATTCATGATTCCCTTGGATTACCTCAGAAGCAGTATCTTTGTAGAGCTCTTCAGAATGTCTGAAGACGTGTTTGGATTGCCTGGTGATGGGCCCATCAGATTGCCTTTCGATACCGTATTCATGGAATATGTTCTATCTTTGTTTAAAAGACGAGCGGTAAAAGATGTGGAGAAGGCTTTAATTAGCACCATATCTGTAAATCGCTGTGCCATGAGCTCTTCATTGCCTAACCGATCTAGTCAACCATTATTATGTGGTTTCTAAGTATTGTAAAAATCAAGACCTGTAAATATATAGTCGTATAGCTTTCCATATAAACTTTGTTAAAACAGATTGGTACAGAAATATTTTTCCCATTGATTTTGTCCGTTTCTTTACAGAAGTTCTGTAGTCAAATAGATGCTAATATCTCATCCCTGAGTGAAGATAAAGAAAAAAAACATTGAAAATTTCAAGGGAAAGGAGTATCTTCATTCTTTCTTATAACCCACAGATTGGAGATGAATTTTTTAACTACAAAAAATTAACTGTATTATTCAGTGTTCCATTTGAAATAGTTTGGAAATTTTTAATTATATTTTATTGGAACTTCATAGATTTTGTTAAGGATATACTCAACTTGTTTCCTAATTATCCAACTACATATCTTCTTTTACAATGACAAAGAGTAGACATATCGAACATGACTATCATGCTTCAGTGGAATATCTGAGAATGTAGGAACGGAAGGACCTTGTGCTGCTACTATCTTTTAATTTGTTCATTAAGGATTTTTAGAAGCGATTCTAAATTCTACTTTTATTTGGAAATGGTTGAGCTCCAATATGTTTGATATGCGAGCTTCCTTTCCTTTAAAGCATTTGTTTGGGTGTCTTTACATCGGTTTTCCCCTTCTTTGGGATATGGATTGTTTTACCCTGACAGAAACTAGAGAATTGACTTTATACTGAATTTTTTCTGATATAGTCATAGATAAAGATGTTGATTCGCTATAATTTCCTGAAAGAGTATTAATATGCATAAGGTTTAATATAAGAGTTTGATCTTAAGTACCCAATTTGCCATCAAAATAGCTACTACAATCATTGATCTTACAGACAAGTGCTTCAAGATTGTTTTGTGATTGTGGGATATATTTGAGATTGAAAGGATAATTTTAAAAGATGGCTGAAGGATTACATTGCTTTATGGATCGAAATGTTGGACGGTTAAGAAACAACATGTCAAGGATCAACTTCACAACAACCTTTTTTTCCAAATAGCATGACTCGTAGGGTTACTAACTTAAATAGCGTATGCATTTTCATAGTTTCATCCTGATAGAATTATTGTATTGGACAATTAATTAGGACTTTGGTTTTATCGCTATTCTCTAAAATTCTTCCCACTTTAAATTTATTTATAGAAATTAACATTTTTCTATGTAAACATTGGGTTTTGTTTCTAAGTTCGAGCATCTTTCACTTGGTGTTTGGAAATAAAAGTGTGCCTTCAGCCATGTAAGTTGAAGTTCAAATTTATAGTAATCGAACATATATGTATTTGTTAAAGATGGAAAAGATCACGATTGATTCTACGTCATATTTTTGCATATTAGACTGCTTCATTAAGCAAGATCTATTACCTTATGTATTAGGTTAAATTTGAATTATGTAATTTTACTTTTCCAGGTTATCCTGTTTCCTTGTTTTTGTATGCTCAATATCTCTATATATAGAGCATTATAATCCTAATAAAATCATCATGTTATCACAATTTTACATGGTATCAGAGCTATAATCCTGATAAAAATAAATAAATAGATAAATGTTTCACCTTTATCTTTCTTCAAATAAAATATTTTCACATCATTGATCCCTTCCAAGCCTATCTCCTTTAAGTCTGCACTCCATCTTTCCACAATACTTTTATCGACACATAGTCTCTCTTCTCCAACATCTCCTTCCTCTAGCGAAAGTGGTTTCGTGGTAAGAGTCTGCCTCAATTTCAAGAGACTTCAGATTGCTGTCTGTCTTGCATCACGCGAAAGTGACTAGAGACTTTAAACCCGTCTTGCTCGATGCATCAGAAGACTATGTTGCTCTCATTGTTCTCAACTTTGTAGATATTTGACTCAATCAATATTCTCTCCAAATTCTCGGTAGCCAATCTACCGTGAATTTGCGAGAGGTTGTTAAAGATGGAAAAGATCATGATTGATCCTATGTCATATTATTGCATATTAGATTGCTTCATTAAGCAAGATCTATTGCCTTATGTATTAGGTTAAATTTGAATTATGTAATTTTCCCTTTCTAGATTATTCTGTTTCCTTATTTTTGTATGCTCTATATCTATATAAATAGAGCATTGTAATACTAATAAAATCATCATGTTATCATTATTTTACAGTAATATAACTTGTTAAAGTTTATGCTGTTCCTTTTCACTGCAGATCATGAATGTCTGTTTGGTGTGGTATGAAAGATGTGCAAGATCTCAATTGACGTAAGTATTTGTTTTTCATTTTAATCGATTACTTGCTCCAACTAATCACATCTTTCATTTTCCAACCGTAACCATATTTGTTTTTACAATTTTGTTTCATACGCACTTACTATCCACATCTGCATTCTTATTCCCTCATACTTGCTTTTCTGCATTCTTTGATCCCCATTCATATATGTCTCTCTAATATCTGTTGCGTCTCTCTCTCTGTTTTTTTTCTTTTGGTTTTGTCATATATGGACGAGTCTTCAATTTTTATCCAGGTTGTGTGCATAAAAAACGATGGACATAGTATATCCCATAACCAATCCAATGCCTCCTACTAACTGGGATGCAAAAATGAAGAGATTTGTCTTCTCTAAAAGGATGTCATTTCAATATACTTCTTTTTTATTTTTAAATTAAGGATGTTACTCTAATAAACCGAGAGGTTATTCGTTATCAGTGAACAAGGTATCGTTCATGAGAGAAATAAAAGAGCAACTGAACAAATTGCATGTACCTGCTGAATAAATACCTCTTATTCAATCTAGTCACCATGGTTAATGTCTAACTTGTCTAGCCTTAATTGAGCCAATCTTCAAAAGATTTAAATAAGAATAATTTTGAAGGTTATAAAATGCAGCATGACATGCCTTGAATCCTAGAGCTGAAGGGGTTGCATTTCAACCATTAATATTATGCACCAATCATAAAGCAATTTCTCAACAAACTAGAAACATTCAGATACCAAATTTAAACTTATCATGCACCAAGCACATGGCTTTGCTCCCTCTCCAAACCTAACAAACAAAGACAGTCTCTAAGTTTAGCCTTGGTACGAAAAGATCGGAGGGAAAGCATGTAAATGACAAAAATAGAGGGACCAACATTAAGTCCTCGTTTCTTCAATCCTTGGATACTTTCTCCCAAACGAAGTATTGGCCAAAATCAAGGCCAAGTAAAAGATTCATGGATCAAAACATACCAAAATCAGTGTCCCCGTATGCAGTCAGATTATTGTGCTCCTTCTTCTTCAATAAAGCTTATTGCAATGGACCCGACATGTCTATATTGACAAGGAAGATAGAGTTAACCACATCTCCTTGTATTCCATTCACATGGCTTTGCTCCCTTCCCAACCCAAGATAGGAAAGATACATCTCAGCAATATGGAGCAGCATCCATTGCCTATAAGTAAGGGATCATGGCTTATTTTCATCTCCAAAGTCTCAACACGCCTTCACTACCGTAGCGACCTAACATTCCAGACTTTATTTCTTATCTACATATATTTCTCTCATATCCGGTTTCTGTTTATTTCTGATTTTTGTCATACATGGATTTGTTTTTCCAATTCACAATACCTAGAGCTGAAGAATGAGATGCATTTTCAACCATTTAGATATTTTTGCATCCATTATAAAGCAATTGCACAACAAACTTATCTACATATATTTCTCTCATATCCGGTTTCTGTTTATTTCTGATTTCTATATGCGAGTCTAGCAGCAAGACACCAAAATATACTATATCAAGGCGGGATGTCTATAACAATCATGTATATAAGAATCCAATATTCCATTTAAGAGTTTAAATTTTAGTCTCTTCATCTCCAAGGAAATTTTCAAATAATTACTGTGCATATGACCTTTAGATTCAGTGTTATCCCTTTTCATTTTTCTAACGGGCCGATTAAAGCATATATCAAGGAACAAAAGCTTTTTAAAGCTAAGTTAGAAATGAAGCACGGCAAATATTTGGGAGCAATCGAAGACCTGGTCTATATGCAGTGAGTACTTGCCAGTACACTATTAGTACGCGTTGACTCCTGAACACAAGGACACATTGAAGTCTGCATTTCTTGAACCCACGGCGTATTCCATATTTAATTACTAAATTGAATATTTGTCAGAAGCTGAATGTTTGTTGAAGGCTTTAGCTTGAAAAGTTGAAGAGACCAATTGTTCTTCGTACTGCCCTACTCTAATAAATTCTCCCAAACAAATCCCAACATATAGCCAACTCCAGCCACCTGATCCTGCCCTCCAGCCGCCTGATCCTGCCCTCCAGCCAACTCCAGCCACCTGATCTGTTACCCAGCCACCTGCGCTTGTCCTCCAGCCAACTACGACGCCTTCCAGCCCTATGCTCCTGCCCTCTACACCGATCGTCCTCGCATCATAGCATGTTGATTCTCCTCCCTAGAAGACTTTTTTGTTGGTTGTTGGATGTTGTGGGTTGACGCGGATGTTAATTTGATTATCGTTGGTTGTTGGTCGTTGTTTATTGTTGATTGTTGATTGTTATTCGTCGTTGGTTATTGTTGGTTGTTGTTGATCCTTGTGGTTGAAATCATGTCAATGACATCGGGCAATAGAGGAAGTTTATTTATCTCGGTTGATTTTATCCCTATGGTATGTACAAAGCTTAATGGTGATAATTATTCCCAATGGTCTGTTGCAGTTGGGACCTTCTTGATGCGTAAACAGAAGTTGCATTATTTACGGGAAAGTCCTCCTGCTAAGGACAAGGGTGAGAAGAAATATGACAATTGGCTTGCTGAAAATGCGTGGATTCGGACTTAGTTGTGGAGTAGCATGGAACCTAAGGTGAACGACAACGTTGTGTTTTTGGCTACATCGAAGGAGATATGGGAGCAACTTAAAAATACTTACTTGGGTTCTAGCAATATTGCATGCATTTATGAGCTGTATCATTATTTCCGGGTGGAGAAAGGAATGAACTCTTTTGAAAATCATTACTCGTCTTTCAATAGATTATGCCAAGAATTGGATTTGTATCAGCCTATTCCTTCATATTTTGTTTTTCAGGATCCGCAGACCAGGAAGCTGATTGGTGGCGGGTATGAATCTCAAGGCCTTTATTATTTGAACATGGATGGTGTTTTTTCTTCAGGTTCCGCAGTTTTGTCTTTATCGGTGTCCCCTCTTCAGCTCCACTGTCAGATGGGTCATCCCAACTTGAAGGTTCTTCAAGATTTATTCCCGCATTTTAGGTCAATAAAATCATTTGATTATGAGTCATGTCAGTTTGGTAAATATCATCGTGCATCTTTTCATATTTCTAAGAGTTGTATGTTGAATCCTTTTCATTTAGGGCATTTAGACATCTGGGGTTCCTTCAATAAGCTATCATATTTAGGTTTTAAATATTGTGTAGATGATTTCTCTCGTATCACTTATTTGTACTTGATAAAAAATCGCTCTGAATTAAGATATTTCGTACCTTTCATTTGGAAGTTCAAAACCAATTTGGTGTGTCGTTGAAAATCTTACGTATAGATAATGCAAAAGAATATATTTCTGATTATTTCAATAAATATCTTGCTAATAATGAGATTTTATATCAGACGTCTTGCTCATATACCTTTCAGCAAAATGGGGTTGCTGAACGAAAAAATTGTCATTTTTTGGAAATTGCTCGTTCTTTGTTGTTTCATATGCATATTCCTAAAAAGTACTGGAGTGTACTGTTTTAACTACATGTTATCTTATTAATCGTCTACCCATTTCTATTTTGGGAGGAAAGTCTCGTCATCATATTTTGTTCTCAGAGATTTTACCTTTTCCACTAGTTGCTAAAGTGTTCAGTAGTGTATGTTTTGTTTATAAACTTGCTTCTGGAAGAGATAAATTGGATACTCGTGTCATTAATTGTGTTTTCTTAGGATACTCTCGACTTCAGAAAGACTACAAATGCTTTGACTCTATATTGAATAAACATTATGTTTCAGCAGATGCCACTTTCTTTGACACCGTACCATATTTTTCTCTGTCAAGTGAATGCTCTAGTGAACCATCTTTGTTGTCTCTTAATTGCTTATCTATTGTGGATGTTGATTTAAGTCCTGAAAAACCGCAGGTTATTTCCACCAAACCACCGGTCCATCGTTTTTATTCACGAAGGCCATGATTACAGCTAGCTACTCAATCAACTCCACATTCTGTAGATATCGCACAAGCTCCACAATCTGATCTCGATCTTCCTATTACCTTACGAAAAGGTACTCGCTCTTGTACTCCTCATTCCATACCGAAGTTTGTTTGCTACTCATAGTTGTCGTCCAGATATCAGTCCTTTGTGTCTTCCTCATCATCTACTTCTTTACCTGGTTCTTTATATGAATTTTTGGGTTATCTTGGCTGGAAAAAAGCTATGGAGGAAGAGATGGATGCTATGTATGAGAATGGTACATTGGATTTGGTTCCTTTACCGTCCGGTAAATTTTCAGCTGGATATCGTTGGATGTACACTATTAAATATCATCCTGACGGGACTATTGAGCGGCTGAAGGCTCGTCTTGTTGCTAAAGGCTGTACACAGACCTATAGAATTGATTATGCGGAGATGCTCTCTCCAGTATCGAAGCTTCCGTCCATGTGTATTCTAATTTCTTTAGCAGCAAATTTGAATTGGCCTTTATATCAGTTGGATATCAAGAATGTATTTATCCACGGTGATCTTGAAGAAGAAGTATATATGGACCAACCACCTGGTTTTGTGGTTGAAGGGGAGACATGCAAAGTATGTAGAATGTGAAAAGCTATATATGGGCTCAATCAGTCTCCTCGGGCTTGGTTTGGTAGATTCAGTATCGTGCAAGAGTTTGGTTTATATCAATGCAAGAGTGATTATACTGTTTTTATACGAGTCCTTGAAGGAAGGAGAATTATATTAGTGGTCTATGTTAATGATATTGTTATCAGTAGAGATGATGCTGATGGGATTGTTGTTCTTAAGAAATTTCTCCAAAATCACTTCCATATAAAGGACTTGGGGTTATTACGATATTTCTTAGGGATTGAGGTTGCACGCTCCTCAGAGGGTATTTGCCTGTCTCAGATGAAGTATGTCCTAGATATTCTATAAAACACTGGACTTTTGGGTACCAAATCCATATATACACCAATGGATCCTAATATGAAACTCTACGATGATCGAGAAGAATTATTAGAAGATCCAGGAATGTATCGTCGATTGGTAGGGAAGCATAGCTATGTTACGATAACAAGACCAGACATTTCTTTTGCTATTAGCATGATGAGCCAGTTTATGGATTCTCCAAGGGAGTCATTGGTAGGTAGTTATTCGTATTGTTCGCTATTTGAAGAATGCACCTGGTCAAGAGTTAATTTACCGCAATTATGGAGATATTCAACTGTTGATGGGATTTTGTGATACTGAATGGACGGGATCTCCTACTGATAGGAGGTCTACTATTGACTATTGTACCTTCCTTGGTGGTAATCTTGTATCGTGGAGAAACAAGAAACAATTAGTTTTGGTTAGGTCAAGTGTTCATCACAGAATTTTGTATATTTGTACCGCCCATTCTTGATCACATTGCATACAGGTAGGTGCTTTTTATCCGTATTTGCTGCATGTCTACAGATTACAGGTTTCCAGTCCAAGAGAGCACAAATCCGACAAAATCTCCACAGTTACGGCAAAATCCAGAACATCTGTCACAAACAGATAAAAGCCGGGTTCCAGTAGCCGTCCCGTACCAGTTCAGAAGAGGGGACGAAAATAGTCGTCATTTGGGACTAAATCAAAATTTGAAGTCAAAGGAGGTAAAAGTCAAAAGAAAAGAAATGAAGAAATCTTGGATCAGAAATCTGAAGATCCTCTGGAGAAATTGTTGCAGTGTAAAGTTTTCAAGAACCAGGAAAAATAAGCACAAGACCAGAGAAATCAACAAAGTGGAGTTTGGCCACCAAACAGCCGCGTATCCGCGGCCAAAGCCCACTTTAGCCGCGGATCCGCGGCTTCCACGTGTCGTCGTTGGGTGAAATTTTGTGGTGTTTTCTGTAATAGTGTGTAGGCTTGTATTGTATTGCTAGAATCTCAGAATCAGGCCTATAAATAGCCCAGAGCAGAACCAAGAGGGTGTGCTTAATTTCATGTGTAATTTTTGTATTAAATTTATTTAGTTTATAATAAAAGAGTATTTTCCTCCATCTTCCTCCATTAAAGCTTGTGAGAGGTTATATTGAGTGTGAAGCATGCAAGAAGTGTTCTTTTTCTATATGTGTAATTTGTAATTCGGTTTCTTATGTTGCTTGTAATTTCGATTGTTAAACGTAGTTGTTGTTATTTATTAAAATTGTCATTTTAATTTTCTTCCATTTTCTGTTATCCTTACAACCATGATGCTTAGTGTGATCCTTGCCTAAGTGAGGTCCCGAATAGCTAGTTGTGATTTTCTACCTCAATTCTTATTACCCTCTTTCTTTGTTTTATTTAATCTAACTTTTCTAATGGGTGAGTAATTTCTCACTTGTTAGGGTAGGAAACGGAAAGTTTGAAAGACGGAAGCCTCCCTCACTTTTCTCTTTTACATATATCTTGATTTGAACTCTTGTTAATTAATCCACAATCCGCTCCCTACGGCACCCTATTCTTCATAATAGCGGTGATACCCTAGTGAGACCGGTTGTGGTTGAATCAACTTGAGGTTGCGGCTAAGAGCCAAGAACGGACGGACAAGGACCAAAAAGAGGAAACGAAGTGTTGGAAAACTTAGCTTATACTCGCAAGTTTTCTCTTAGTCGTGCTAATCCCCGTTGTTGCCGATTACCGTAACATCGATATTAAGAAGTGGCAAAAGAATCAAGTGAGCGATCCTCCTAACTCAAACCAACCAAATCCTACCCTTAACAAGTTCTCTTATCATTCATTTTCAATTAGCTAAACTCAAACAAACCCAAACATATTTGGACTTAACTCGTCAAAACATTAAGAAAAAGACTCCCATCTCTCTGTGGATCGACCAGTACTCATCCGGCTAGCTGCAAAGCGAAACCGTCCTGATTGCGGTAATTAAACTAGAACACACAGAAAGTCAATCAATCAAATGGCGCCGTTGCCGGGGAGACGGTAGTTTATTTCTTTTTGTAATTTCGGGTTAATTTGTGAATATAAATATAACCAAAAACAAAACAAAAAAATATACTGTACAAAATCATCTTGTTATTCTTTGTGCAAAAGTGCAGGAAAAGGAGAACATCAAGATCAGTGCCAAAGTCGTGGGGAGTTAGACCCATATCAAGCGGCTACACCGCGGCGGATCAAGGCGAAAACCAAAAATCCTCTGTGAGTATCCCAACCCTCTTCTCAACTCCTCTGAACTCCACTGAACTGTGTTTTCTGCAGCATTCTTTGCACGAATTCTTTCCCCCTTCCAATAAACTGTTCTTGTGCAGGATTATTTGCGCCACGCTTAAAAAATAAAAAAAAAATTGTTTGCAGTTGATTTGTTACCGCTTTGCATTCATTAATACGGACTTTAAGGGGCTTGAAACCAATTCAGATTGGGTGGGGATTTCATCACCCTTCCCAGGACCCCAAAAATCACAAAAAGCATGTACACTGACCATTGTTAATTAAAAAAATACTAGACTCAGCCCTAAGGACTTTGCGCTCATTAGGAGAAGTTAAACCGTGTTTAGAACCTCGCTTAACGGTATATTGTTTAAGGGGTGTCTAGGAAAGTGTTAACGGCGCAACCGCCAAAAGAGAAAGGGTTACATAATTAAGGAACTTCGCGAAAGCGTTGGAAAACCTCCCCTTATCTCTGCACTTACCTGGCCTCTTGATCAGTGTATCTTGAGCCTGTTTCTCTACACAGTTTTGCTTCGACAATCAAGTTTTGGAGCAGGTCTAGCAGACCTAGGTGACCCTAGATCTAGGAGTGATTGTGCATATCTTGTTTGTGATTGCTTAAAACTGTAAATCTGTACATATCTCTGTAAGCTCTTTCTAAAAAAAAAAAATGGAAAAAAATCAAAAACTTTTATAAAAACTTGCCCTTTGTCGCCACGTTCCATTTTTGCACTCCACCACCCATCGCCTTTCTCATTGACGTTTTCTTACCCTCACCTTCTTCGCTTTGACTATACTAAACTCGTTTAGTATATGTCCGCTTGGACTCGGGACACTAGCGCCCGCCTAGTCCGCGTTTCGTTAGTCGCCACCGACTGCGCGATCGACTCAGAAGTCGATACTCCATCACCAACCTCTTCTTCCGCGATGTCAGGATTTAATCCGAACATCCCTTTGACTATCCCTGGATTGGCTCCACCTCCTATGGAGACCAATAACACACCACCTCCGCCTATTGTAGCGCCGCAGCGAATTGCGCTCCAGGATCGTTTCTATCCCACCCGTTCTGCACTCCCCACCTGCCTTTCTCTTCCACCGGCCAATGGGGATAATTTTGAAATTAAGCCACACTTCATCAACATGCTTCCACGATTTCACGGGCTTGAATCTGAAGATGCTTATATCTTCATTAATAAATTTCAAAACGTGTGTGCCATGATGAAAACCACCCAACTGTCGGACGATGCTATACGTCTATGAGTCATTCCATTCACTCTATGCGATCTTGCGGAAAAATGGCTGTATAGCACCGCTTCCCACTCCATAACCAGTTGGGACGAGTTTGTTAAAGCGTTTCTCAAAAAGTTCTATCCAAATCATAAAACCGCAAGGATTCGCAATGAAATCAATCAATTCTCCCAGCTTCCTTCTGAACCCTTCTGGAAGTGCTTTGACCGGTACAAAGACCTTCTTGTTCAGTGTCCTCACCACGGTATAGAAAGATGGCAACTTTGCCAAACCTTATACGAGGGCCTGAACCCAGCAACCAAACAGTTGTTGGAAACCATTTGTCAGGGCCACTTCCTATCGAAATCTGACGAGGAAGCGTGGCAGTTTTTTGACGACCTTGCGGAGCAAACGCTACAGTGGGAGAGCACCAGACCGACTTCTTCATCTTCCTCTACATCCACTTCTACCGGTCAGTCTAGGGTAGGGATTCACCAACTTGACGTCTCTATTGCGATGAAAGCTGAAATGGCTGCAATAACGAGAAAGCTTGAAGCGATAGAGAGCAAATTTTCTTCTCCTGCTCCTAGCCCTGTTCTTCCCCTTCGTACCATCTGCGTTTGTTGTTCCGATCCCTCTCATTTAACCGAAGAGTGTCCTTACAATCCACCATCTCAGGGACAGGATCAGGTTAATGCTGCATTTCAGCAAAGACCGAGGAATGATCCATACTCTTCCACGTACAATCCCGGCTGGAGGAACCATCCCAATTTCTCCTGGAATCAGAATCAGAATCAATTCCAGGGCAACAATTTCCAGAGGCCCCCTCCGCCGCAGCAACAAGCGCAACAACAAACTCAACATCAATTTCAGCAGCCCTTCCAACCCCAACCTTTCCAAAATCAGACGAACAACTTTGCACCCAACAATTCTTTTCCACCAAACAATTTTGTTCTGTCAAACAACGATAAGGTTTCCTCGCTCGAACGAAGTCTGGAGGCATTTGTTAAACAATCGACACAATCCACCGCAAACATCCAGTCTTCCATTCAGTCCTTAGTGCAACACACTGCCGCTCACGGGCAAAGCATCAAGACCATCGAGGCCCAGATTGCACAGCTGAATGCTGCCTTAAGCGAGCGAGAGAAGGGGAAGCTCCCATCCCAGCCACTTCCAAATCCCGGTCACCCACATAATGCACATGTTGCTCTTGAACAACAGAACCATAATATGAGTGCCGTGACCACATTGAGATCAGGAAGGATTCTGCAAAACAACATTGGCACACAGATCAACGATGACACCCCGGCCGCTTCTTCTTCTTCTTCTCCTACTTCATCATCTTCTGAGCCTATTCTCCGTTCTTCACAAGGCTCTTCTTCCTCTTCTTCTGCTTTGAATGGACCCACTTCTCACTCCACGAAAACACCTGTTCTGGGATCCGTTCCAACTCCACAATCTCCTCCTCCAGCTTTAGACTCAACCAATTTTCAAAACGTCCCATTTCCAAACCGGTTGAGGTCTAATAAACAAAATCCTCAAATGGAGAAGATTCTGGAGTTATTTAAGCAGGTTAACATTAACATTCCTCTTTTAGATGCCGTCCAACAAGTTCCATCCTACGCAAAAATCTTAAAGGACTTGTGCACGAAAAAGAGGAAGTCTCAGGTACCAAAGAAAGTTTTCTTGGCTAGTGCTGTGAGTGATGTCCTTACCCAATCTTTACCACAAAAACGGAAGGACCCTGGCTGTCCTACTATTTCTATTACCATTGGGGATAAGAACATCAACCGCGCACTATTAGATCTTGGTGCCAGTGTTAACCTGCTTCCGTACTCAGTATACGAGCAATTAGGCATAGGAGAGCTGAAACCTACGCACTGCACTCTCCAAATGGCCGACCGATCGATCACCCATCCAAGGGGTGAGCTAAAGGATGTGTTAATCCAAGTCGGGGACTTCATCTTCCCCGTTGACTTCATTGTATTAGACACACAACCTGTAGCTAACCCCAGGAATCAAATTCCTGTGATACTCGGTCGCCCATTCCTCGCAACCTCAAATGCTGTGATCAATTGTCGCAATGGTTCTATGAACCTATCTTTTGGAAATATGACAATTAAACTCAACATTTTTAGGTTGGGGAATCAGCCCTCTGAACCTAATGCTCATATACTGGACGTCTGCTCGATCCAGGAGATCACCTCAGAAGAGTGTGAATTCGAGGAGTTTCTGTTTGATAATGATAATCTTGACGCCACTAGTGCGTTCCTCTTCGAACCTGCTGCTGTTTCTGCGCTCGAAAACGACTACGAGTGTTTCACGTTCTCGAACGATCTTAGCCGTGCAGAACCCGAGTTTGAATCTTTCGAATTTCTGGATGAGTTACAGGAACCATCCAACTCGGTCGCTTACACTCATTTTGAACCTTTGCTGGAGTCCTTTGAGTTCGAGACCTTTTCACCGACGTTGCCTTCAATCGTTTCACCTCCAGCACTCGAACTCAAGCCTTTTCCTTCTCACCTCAAGTACGGTTACTTGGGTGACAACGAGACCCTCCCTGTCATCATCTCGGCTTCTCTAGCTCCCGAGCAAGAGAAAGCCCTTCTGGCGGTCTTGCACAGCAATAGGCAAGCTTTTGGCTGGTCCATGACGGACATCAAGGGGATTAGTCCCCTGATCGTTGAGCATCATATTCATCTGATGGATGATGCCAAACCAGCCCGGGACCCACAAAGACGTCTTAACCCAGTCATGAAGGAGGCTGTGAAGAAGGAGATCGTCAAATGTCTGGATAGTGGTATCATTTACCCTATCTCCGATAGCCAGTGGGTTAGCCCCATTCACGTTGTCCCCAAGAAATCAGGTATCACGGTCATAACCGACGAGGCGAACGAGTTAATCCCTACTCGCACCCAAACTGGGTGGCGAGTATGCATCGATTACAGAAAACTCAATGCCGCAACACGGAAAGACCACTTTCCGCTACCTTTCATTGACCAGATGCTT
This sequence comes from Agapanthus africanus, assembly GCA_030015575.1. NCBI lineage: Eukaryota > Viridiplantae > Streptophyta > Magnoliopsida > Asparagales > Amaryllidaceae > Agapanthus > Agapanthus africanus. The sequence continues at coordinate 880,065,936 of JASDDO010000024.1, forward strand.
GAACGATTGGCTGGACATGAGTACTACTGCTTTCTTGATGGCTACTCTGGCTATAATCAAATTCCCATCGCCGAAAAAGACCAGGACAAGACCACTTTCACTTGTCCTTTCGGCACGTTTGCATATCGTCGCATGCCTTTTGGGTTATGCAATGCGCCCGCTACCTTCCAGCGGTGTATGATGGGAATATTCTCGGACATGGTGGAGAAATTCTTGGAGATCTTCATGGACGACTTCTCCATCTTCGGCGACTCCTTTGACGAGTGTTTGCTGCATCTTGACGCTGTTCTTACCCGATGTAAGGACAAGAACCTCACTTTGAATTGGGAGAAATGCCACTTCATGGTGCGAGAAGGTATTGTCTTAGGACATATCATTTCGCAAAATGGTATAGAGGTTGACAAAGCAAAGATTGAGGTCATTTCCAATCTTCCTCCTCCCAGTTGCGTCAGAGATATCCGAGCCTTCCTTGGCCACGCCGGTTTCTATAGACGGTTTATCAAGGACTTTAGCAAGATTGCTAGGCCCTTGACTCTTCTACTGGCCAAGGACACGCCATTCGACTTCAACTCGAGCTGTATGACTGCGTTCGAGTCATTGAAAAGCTCACTCACTTCTGCTCCCGTTCTTTCTTCACCTGACTGGACACACCCATTTGAGATTATGTGCGATGCATCCGACTTTGCCATTGGAGCTGTCCTTGGACAACACATCGACAAGATGCCGCACGTGATCTATTATGCGAGCCGAACCCTGAACGATGCCCAACTCAATTATACAACAACTGAGAAGGAATTCTTGGCTGTTGTATTTGCTTTAGAAAAGTTTAGGCCCTACCTCATCGGCTCTCCAGTCATTGTCTACACAGACCATTCTGCTCCGCGCCATCTTTTTGCGAAGAAAGATGCGAAATCTCGGCTAATACGTTGGATCCTCTTGCTTCAAGAGTTTGACCTTGTCATTAAGGACAAACGAGGATGTGAAAACGTAGTTGCCGACCATCTCTCACGACTTCCTTCTTCGCCTTCGCTTCCAATTCCGATAAACGACGTTTTCCCGGATGAACAGCTCTTGACGGTATCTTGCGAACCCTGGTTCGCAGATATTGTGAACTATTTGGCCACAGGGTTACTACCTACTGAATGGTCAAGTCAGGACAGACTTCGCTTCTTATCCCAAGTAAAACACTTTTACTGGGACGAACCCTATTTGTTCAAATACTGTCCTGACCAGATTATTCGTCGGTGTATTCCTGACGATGAATTCAAGAGTGTGCTGTCATTTTGCCACGACCAAGCATGTGGCGGGCATTTTGGCCCCAGAAAGACAGCTGAGAAGATCTTGCAATGTGGTTTCTACTGGCCACAACTCTTCAAAGACGCTCATGACTATTGCAAGACTTGCTCCCGGTGCCAACACATGGGCCGGATATCCCGGAGGAACGAGATGCCGCTCCAACCAATCTTGGTTGTGGAGATTTTCGATGTTTGGGGGATAGATTTCATGGGGTCGTTTCCCAGCTCTTTCGGGAACTTGTACATCCTTCTAGCTGTTGATTACGTCTCTAAATGGGTCGAGGCTGTGCCCGGCCGGACTAACGACAACAAAGTTGTCGTTAGGTTCCTTAAAGAAAACATTTTCTCCCATTTTGGGCACCCCCGAGCAATCATTAGCGACAATGGAACTCATTTTTGCAATAAGACTTTCGAAGCCTTGATGCGGAAGTATTCCATTAATCATAAGCTATCCACGCCCTACCACCCCCAAACCAGTGGTCAAGCCGAAGTTTCAAATCGGCAGATCAAGCAGATATTGGAGAAGACGGTTTCCAAGAACCGTAAGGATTGGTCATTAAAACTCACTGATGCCCTTTGGGCCTTCCGAACCGCTTATAAGACCAACCTTGGCATGTCTCCTTATCGGCTTGTATACGGAAAAGCTTGCCACCTTCCTTTCGAAATAGAGCATCGCGCATTTTGGGCGATAAAAGAGCTAAATTTGTCTTTAGAAGATGCGGGCAGCAATCGGAAGCTGCAACTGAACGAACTGAGCGAGCTTAGGGATGAGGCTTACGATAACGCGGTTGTCGTTAAGAATCGAACGAAGGTGTTTCATGATAAACACCTTGTGCGCAAAACCTTCGTACCTGGTCAGCAGGTACTGCTCTATGACACCCGGCTACACTTCCATCCAGGAAAGCTCAGATCTCGCTGGAAAGGGCCGTATTTTGTGCGGAATGTGTATCCGCATGGCGCTGTGGATTTGGAGAATCCAAAGGACGGTTCATATTTCAAAGTGAACGGACATCGACTAAAACCGTACCTTAGCGCCGACCCAACAGAGGAGCTCCTGTTTTTACAGGAGCCGGTTTACCTTGCATAATCTTCCTCCCCCTACACCCGAACTTCGATAATCCAGCCAAAAACAGGGGAAACACTGTTTCAAATAAGTTTGGGGGTATGTAAATACATCTCTCTCTCTCTACACTCACCGGCTAGCTGCGAAGCGACGCCGTTTCTGATTGCGGTAATTACAGTTTTTGACAATCAATCAAATGGCGCCGCGGATCCGCGGCCCATTGGTGATCTTGGGCTTCCAAACTTCTGGGCTTTCCTCAAGGGTTCTTGGGCTCTCTCTTGTTACACTTCTTTCTCTGTTTGGACTTCTGTATCTTCTCCAGATTTTTAGTGAAGACTTGTATTGGGCTTTTTAACCGTTTCACTTGACTTTTTGGACCTTGCACTGTTCTTCGACTAGGCTTGACTGAGATCCGTCTAATTGTTGGTCAAAAGTCCCTTTTTCTGTTGTTTTGTGTCTTTCTCACTGTATTTGCTCCAGAAACCTGTAACCTGTAATATGCAACAAACGTGCGTCAAGAGTACCTGTTTATTTATAAAAAGGATAAGAATAGGGGAATGATAAATGCAATATTATGGTCAGAACAAATACCCCCAAACTTACCTTTTGCTCGTCCTCGAGCAAACTTATTATTTTATTCACTAAAATCCTAACCGCACTTTCGCAGGGAAACGCGATTGCACTGAGCACGTGCAACAAGCCGTTAAACCTCTAGGTGTCCCTAGTAGGAGGAGTGTTGTCTCCTGAGGGTTTTCAGCGGATACTACCCACAAAATCCTATCAATTCGGCCCATTAACTTTTGTTTTCCAATTAGGTTTTCTAACAAGGAATTCTATTATCTTCTACTTGTAAATTATCCACCCATATTCTTCACACTTCCTCATTATTTAACTTAAGATTATATATGTTATGTAGACCTACTTAGCTTTTGGCATCTCTTAAGTCTTCCTTCTACGGTTTCATCTCCACTTAGGAATTTCTATCAACTCTCTTAAAGATACAAGTTCTATTCTTCATTCCTTTCTCTTATCTAGATTCCAATCACATACCCCTACGTGTGTGTATAGATCACCCCTACACTTGGAAATTCAAATTAAGCAATCAACCCCTTGTCCGTTGTCCAAAGTACTAATTAGTTAGTGAATTTAAATGAAATTTGCTTACACATCCTTCATGCGACCGTTAATACTTCTTGAGGTACCAACGACCGATTACAAAATGCGTTTGTACTTTAAAGCATACTTCCTAGTCTTTGCAACACCCAAGGCTTTAGCAGTGACTCCCAAACCAGTTGGTCTAAGGCACTAGGTGATGAAGCACCCTCGCTAAATATTTTTCTATTTTTGCAGCCTTAAGTAATCACAAAAACCAGTGTCCATTTTTTTTTCTTTATTCACACTTTTTCATACTAAGGACTTTAGACAAGAGCCTTTCAAGGTCTCTTCTACTATTCCAAGTTTCAAGGTGCGTGATTGTGCAATTTGTAGGGTATACGTTTTCAGAATCTAGACTTAAGCTAGGAACTATTTTTCAAACTTATACTCTAATAAGAACATCAATACTCTTCCCTTGTTTCGACTTAGCCCAAAAAGTGAACCCAAAATTTGCCTATTTCTAAATAAACTACAAGGCATATACTTTCTACCGTTAAACTTTAAGGAAGGTTATCTTTAGGGTTTTTAACTTACTAAGTCTAAGATCTAGTTATTCCTAGCTAGTTGACCTATTTGTCAAACTCAAGTCAATTAGCCAAAATTGAATACATTTATTTTTATAATTTTTGAAATTTTTCAAATTTTTATGGGTTTTCAAATAAGTATGCAAATGCAAAAATATGTACAAATGAATGCGAAGGAAGAAGACGTACCGAGCATACCCCCAAACTTGAACTTGACAGTGTCCTCACTGTCATGCTAAACCAAGAGGGTCAAAATACCGATACTCCCCTGTTTATTTATTTATAAATTTTTTTTTATTGTTAAGAAAAACAAAAATATATACAAAAAGACCCTCCCCCAAACTTCAATTAAACTATGTTAGACAATACTGCCAAACTTTGCTTAAACCAAAAGTCAATACCAACCAGTTGAAAAATTTATCAGTAAAGAGTATTGGGTGGTGGAAAAATAAGTTGTGGTGGTCCGCAAAGAATTGGGGAAGATAGAAGTAGTGGTATGGAAGGTGTGGAGGTAAATATACAGGTGATGGTGATGCATCGATACGAGAATGTAAGTGATCAGCAATCATTGGAGTGTTGGCATTCTCGTACCTTATTAAAAGAAATGGGGGTATTTCAACTTCTAAGGGAGGAAGTTGGCTCACCACAATACCCCCAAGATGTTCCTGTGGGTCCTCTATTGACATGGCATCATCCATCAATTGTGTATGATATTCACTTATGAGGGAACTTATCTCCTCGATGTCCGCCATAGTCCTACCGAAAACTTGCCGTCTATCTTGGAAGACCGTTAAGAGGGCGTTCTCTTGCTCGAGGGCTAGAGAGGCCGATATGATGATGGGAAAGGTCTCATTCTCACCTATGTAGGCATATCTAAGGTGAGACGGCAAGGGCGTGAGTTCGAATTTCGGAGGCGAAAGAATCATTGCGGAATCTACCTCGAACTTAAAGGACTCCAATACAGGTTCGAAATCACTGCAAACAACCGATTCGGATGGTTCGACTGACTCATCCAAAAATTCAAACGACTCATATTCGGGCTGTGAGTCGTCATCATCCAAAAAGGTGAAACATTCATAATCAACATCGGTTGTGTCAACGGTAGTAGGCTCAAGGAGGGACGCACTAGTGGCGTCAAAACTGTTTTCATCAAATAGAAATCTTTCAAGTTCGCAGTCCTCCTGCGTGATTTCGTGAATAGAGCAAACTTCTCGTGTACTACTTTTAGGTACGGGGGGCAGACTTCCCATCTTATAAATATTGAACTCACTAGACCTCTTTCCGAAGGATAGGGTCATGGAGCCATTGCGACAATTTATTACGGCATTGGAAGTGGCCAAAAATGGTCGACCAAGAATCACCGGAATTCGGTTTATTGGGTTAGCAACAGGTTGTGTATCCATAACGATAAAATCAACGGGGAATATGAACTCCCCAACTTTGATCAACACATCCTCTAGTTGACCCCTTGGATAGGTGATTGATCGATCAGCCATTTGGAGAGTGCAACGAGTGGGTTTCAACTCTCCAACCCCTAATTGTTCGTACACGGAGTAGGGAATCAGGTTAACACTAGCCCCAAGATCTAAAAGTGCTTGATTAATTTTCTTATCCCCAATTGTAATTGAAATCGTAGGACAGCCGGGGTCCTTTCGTTTTTGGGGTAACGTTTGATGGTGGTTAATAGCATTGCTCACTGCACTAGCCACTAGCACTTTCTTGGGTACTTGAGATGCCTTTCTCTTCGAGGTGCACAAGCCCTTTAAGATTTTCGCGTATGAAGGGACTTGTTGGATAGCATCCAAGAGAGGTATATTTATGCTAACCTGCTTAAAGATCTCCACAATCTTCTCCACTTGTGTATTTGGTTTATTAGGACTCAACCTGTTTGGAAATGGTGCATTCTGAAAATTTGTTGAGTCAAAAGTCTGTGGAGTAGAATGTGGAATAGGAACGGATCCCAGTGTGGATGTGTTCGTGTTGTTAGAAATGGGTCCGTTCGAGTCAGAAGAAGTAGAGCCGTGTGAAGGGTGGAGAATAGGCTCTAAAGAAAAAGGTGAAGAAGGAAGTGAAGAAAATGAAGAAGGGGAAGAAGAACCACCGGCGGGGATGTCATCAGTAGTTTCCACATTATTTTGCAACTCTCTTCCGGATCTCAACGTGGTCACCGCATTTACATTGTGATTGTGATATGCGTTTTGTGGGTGACCGGGATTGGGCAATGGTTGAGATGGAAGCTTTCCCTTTTCTCTCTCGCTCAACGCAGCAGTTAATTGTGCAATTTGTGCCTCAATAGATTTGATACTTTGATCGTGTGAGGCATTGTTATTCATTAAAGATTGCACATAACTTTCAAATCTTGCTGCGGATTCTGTAGTTTGCTTGAGAAATGCTTCAAGACTTTTCTCGAGCGAGCTAACCTTATCATCATTAGGTTGAACCAAATTGTTCGTTTGATTTGTATAAGGTTGTTGTTGGAAAGGTTGCTGGTTTTGAGTTTGTAAGGGTGCTTGTTGTTGCTGTGGAGGAGCTCTTTGAAAATTATTGTTCCCTTGGACTTGTTGATTTTGGTTCCAAGCAAAATTCGGGTGACTCCTCCACCCCTGATTGTATGTCGAAGAGTAAGGATCATTTCTTTGTCGTTGCTGAAATGCAGCATTGACTTGATCCTATCCTTGAATGGGTGCATTATAAGGACACTCTTCGGTTAGGTGCGACGGGTTCGAACAACAAGCACAAACAGTTCGTGAGGGGCAGGAGAAGACGATGAGATTTTTGTCTCAATGGCTTCTAGCTTTTTCATAAGTGAGGCCATCTCGGCCTTCATAGCTATCGACATATCTATTTGATGTATGCCTGCCCTAGATTGACCAACTGAAGAAGATGATGTGGTCTTGGTACTCTCCCACTGAATTGTTTGCTAACTTAGGTCCTCAAGAAACTGCCAAGCTTCGTCGCTAGACTTGGAAGAGAAAATGACCTTGACATATTGTTTCTAGCAACTGCTTCGTTGCTGCATTCAATCCCTCGTATAAAGTTTGGCAAAGTTGCCAATTTTCTATCCCATGATGAGGACATTGAACGAGTAGGTCCTTAAATCTCTCGAAACACTTCCAAAATGGTTCGGAAGGAAGCTGTGAAAATTGTATGATTTCGTTTCTGATTCTAGCAGTTTTGTGATGAGGATAGAACTTTTTCAGAAAAGCTCTCACAAACTCGTCCCAATTTCTAATGGAGTGTGATGCGGTGCTATATAGCCACTTCTCGGCTAGGTCACATAAGGTGAAAGGAATGACCCTTAGCCTTATAGCGTCATCACTTAATTGGGTTGTCTTCATCATGGCGCAAACGTTTTGGAATTTATTAATGAAAATATATGCATCTTCGGATTCCAAACCATGAAACTTAGGCAGCATATTGATGAAGTGTGGTTTTATTTCAAAATTATCCCCATTTGCCGGTGGGGGTGAAAGACATGTGGGTAAAGAAGTGCGAACGGGGTAGAAGAGATCCTGGAGCGCGACTCGTGCGGGCGCTACAACAGGCGGAAGATTCGGGTTATTCGCACCTGGCGGAGGTGGAATCATTCCCGTCAGTAAGGTATCGTTGGGGTTGAATCCCGACATACCTTCGAAAGAAAAATTTAAAGGTGGAGGTAAGGAAATGGACGGAGTGTCGACGAAGGGTTCGTCGAAGGGTTCGTTGGTCGGTACCAACGAAACACGGACTAATCGGGCGTTAGTATCCCTAGTCCAAAATGACATACACTAAAGGGTAGTGCAGTCAGGAAAAAAAAGAAAAAAGAAAAGCAGAATGTGGGGGTAAGATAACGTCAGTGAGAAGAAGTGGTGGAAGTGGTTTGCAAGTTTTCTTTAGCGGCAAGTTGCAAGTTTTTGAAAAGATTTTTCTTTATTCTTTTTTTTTATTTGTGAGTTTTGCAAGGAGGTTTTTGAAAACGGACTCGTGACACAACTGAATCAACCACACATGCACAATCAGGCCTAGATCTAGGGTCGCCTAGGTCTACTAGACAGCTCCTAACTAGGGCTAGAAATAGACCTCAAACCGCCTCTTCACGGACAAATACGGCCAGGTAAGTGGGAAGGAACCACCACTACAGTGGGCCTAATTAAAAACCACTAGCCTAGACACCGCAATGTCGGTTAGGATAAACGGCTGATGCCTACCCTAGTCCTTTTCCTATTGAGCTCGCTGTCCTTAGGTCTGAGTCTAATCTTTTTTAATTAAAGGTGGTCGATGCAAAATGCTTAGGTGTTTTCTGGGGTCCTGGGAAGGGTGATGAAATCCCCACCCAATCTGAGTTTGGTCAAATAGCCCCTTAGAATCCGGTTAAATTATGCAAAACAAATAAATTTTCACTTGCATTCAATTTTAGCGCGGCGCAAAGAAACCTGCAGAAAATCTGTTATTGAGAAGGGGGAGAAAGACTCTTTACGCAAAGAAATCCTGCAGAAAAATTTTTACAGAGAGATATATGGAGGTTACAGAGGGGAGAATGAGGATCAAACCCACAAAATTTAATGCGCTGACGTGGCACTATGAGCGCGGATCCGCGGTGGGAGCTCTGTATATGCGGCGGAAGCGCGGTCCTTTGGTGGGATCGTGCTCTGGAAAAATTTATGTGGTTCTGCACTTTCAATTGCTCTCTGGTTTTATGTACCAAATTTTGATTTGCCCTCTGTAAAATTCCAGATCCGTGATTCTTCGCTGTTCCTGCAAGATCCAAAAGATACACCCTTCAAACAGATCAAATTTGATTATTTTTTTTTATTTTTTATATTTTCAGATTTTTATAATTTTTAAAATTTATATCAACCCGAAAATTCACAAAAAGAAAAATTACGCCGTCCCCGGCAACGGCGCCATTTGATTGATTGTCAAAAACTGTAATTACCGCAATCAGAAACGGCGTCGCTTCGCAGCTAGCCGGTGAGTGCGGGTCGATCCACAGAGACGGGTAAATTCCTTTAGTGTGTTTTAACGAGTTGATTCTATTTTTCGTTTTGGTTTTATAAAAATCTAGATCTAAAACTTAATTAACCTAATTTAAATTCTTGCTAGGGTTAGGCTTAGAGGAAGTTTTAGAGATGAGATCTCTCACCCCTTTCAATGCCTAACCCATTAAGAACTCCATGCATGCGCGCACAACCGCTCCTTGCGGCACCCTACCCCTAGAGGTAACGGTGAACCGCAGTATAAAGGGCCGGTTGCGCGCGTTTTCTATGGGGGTTAGGGTAATTAACGATAAAGGAAGGATACGAATCTAGAGGAAGAAAACATCTTCCCAAAAGAGTCGTATCCACTTTATCGATAATTACTATAACACCTAATGGATCTAAAATACGGCATTGAAAGCGGTGAGGAAACATCAATCTCCAAAACTTCCTCTAAGCCTAACCCTAGCAAGAATTTAAATTAGGTTAATTAAGTTTTAGATCTAGATTTTTATAAAACCAAAACGACAAATAGAATCAACTCGTTAAAACACACTAAAGGAATTTACCCGTCTCTGTGGATCGACCCGCACTCACCGGCTAGCTGCGAAGCGACGCCGTTTCTGATTGCGGTAATTACAGTTTTTGACAATCAATCAAGTTCAACAGAATCTCGGGAGTCCCATGCCAGCTTATATATTTAGGGAGATATATGGAGATTTACAGGGTACGTGATTATTACTGTAATATACATGTTGGGCCCGTGGTCCCTTGCCCTTGGGTTCTACCCTTGGGTGGAGGACACTCGCGAGTGGTTGACTCTCACACTTGGACTGACGATAGGCTTAGTGACCTGTACAGTGAGACTTAGAGACTGATAGGGATACTGGCATCGATATACATACTTACTGTGTTGATATACGTGGCATGACATTATACTGCTTTTACTGTTCCGCTGCATTGATTACTGCATGTTCATACCCATACTGCCATTGATCTACTGTTATATATATCTACTATCACTGTTAGAATTGTCATATGAATTTATATATTATATTGCTATTGCGTCGCTCTGACGACCTGAGTATGCATGCTCAGTGTGAGGAGAAGATTTAGCTTGGACCAGGACTAGACGTACATCACGGACACCTCGACTTGCTATCCAGAGTTATATCCAATTTGTTTCCCCTCAGGTCAGTTCTTTACATTGTTTCATTCGGTTACTACTTTTCTCATTACCTGTGCATCATTTACTGTTTACCATGAAAAACTAGAAGCTGAAGTGTGACTACGGCAGGACATTTCCTTGACCGTAAGAGCATGGCTGGCCTTGTCGACCCCTTGTATTCCGTATTTTGGGAAGCGAGGCGTGGCATGGTTTAGTTGGTATCAGAGCCAGGTTTTGCTTCGATTGGGATTGCAGTTTTCCGTGTAGTGCTTGACAATCTAAGACATCCCTCAGTCTAGATTGTAAACTTGATATCCTTGATCCATATTCACATTGAGTATTCTGCTATCCATTTGCTAGGGTTTCGGGTGACTTGGCAAGGTTACGTGGTTGCAATTGCACTACCGTACTCTGTTTAAATGACTTAAAGTCATACGATTGATTCTCCACTTATAATAAATTCATCACCTCTGATATTCTTGAATCTTTGTCCTATCCATACTATATTTTGATTCGTATAGCTTGTGACTTATATCATTCTCAAAAATTGTTGTTTCAGGATCATGTCTTCCAACGACTCTTCATCTATATCCGCTCCCCAGAATCAGACCATTGAGATTCTGAGTGTACTGCAAGGTCTAAAGGAAGCCCAGGAGTGAACAAACGACTTGTTGACTGAAGGACTGAGAGGACAGGTGAATCAGGCACCAGCGGCTGTCTCCAATCATAAAGGGATCCCCGTTAGACGAGGAAAAGAGAAGAGGATGAAACGCCAATTTGTTTCCCCGCGACAGAAGCAGCAGAAGACCCCATGTTGTGGGTACTGTAAGAGGCCAGGACATCTTCAGAGGGATTGTCGCCGTGCCCAAGGGAAATGTCTGATTTGCGGATCCAGCGAACATCTCATTAACGGTTGCCCAGAAAGGAAGGAGCTACAAGGAGGAGACTCATCCACACTCTCCACTTCTGCCAAGTGATGATTATTGCGTAGTTCGAACTTTGAGAATAAAGCAGACCCAACACAGGATTCAACTCGCGTAACGATGATGCAGCGGTCTAGCAATCAAAGAAGAATTTTCCTGTTTTTCTACTTTCAGTAATAATGTTGTCATCCTCTTATAAATATTTCTTTCCGTTTGAAATCTTGTATCCGTTGAATTTTTAGTTGAATGCAATAAAACTTTGAATCGTAATATATGTATCATTCTCTTGCTTTCTCCTTATTTATACTATTCATTATCACAGCATTATTATCCTGATATTTTTCAATTCCTGCCACCGCATATCTTTCTATACTTCGTACACTTAACTATTTCCTTGATGTGTTCCGTTGTCTAATCATGACACTTTTTTTTAGGCTATGGCCCACCCTGGAGCAGTGCCACATCTAGATGAGGATGCACAGTCATGCGTTTCCTTAGACCACACGCTGATGAGTTCTGACGATGAGATCAACGGTCCCCAGGTCAATTTCGGAAACAACGATTCAGAGGATGAAGGAGTAGCCGCCCCAGAGTTTGACATGATAGGCAATTCCGACGAAGAGGAAGGAGACCCTGAAGAGAACCCGATAGAGAAAGACCCCGAGGAAGAACCGATAGAAGAAAATCCAGTGGAGGAAAATCCCATGGAAGAGAATCCAGAAGAAGAGAATCACATGGAATCGGATCTCGATGAAGAAGCTCCATCCGAGGAAGAAGGACCAGAAGATCAAGACCCTGCGGAGGAAGAACTCCCAATGGCGATACCTGCGAGGCGCTATGGAAATGGACGCCCCTACCTGAGTGCGCGAACCTACCGCAACCTGCTGAATCTCCACAACCGCGACTGACGGGATTTCTTTTAGATGTCGTCTTCCTTGGCCAAATAAAATCTGTGTATAGTTTAGGGCCACATTTCGTTTTTGATGATGCTTTGTTTAAAATTTTTCTAGAATGGAATAAATTGCTGAGTTCGCAAATCTTTCGATCTTTTTAGTTCACTTGCTACTTGATCATTTCGTATGTACAATTATTTCCTCTACTGAGATCTGTCCACCTCTACTCCTTACTTTGTCTTAACCCTCACTAAGATTAACTAGTACCACACCCGATCTTTTGAGTTCCACCCTCCATCCTTCACCTGTGCCTCGTTTGTGATCCTTCTGGGAGGAGAAAATTTTGGAGAAACTTCCGAGTTCGTTAACCTTCAAATTCTTGATTCATAGGATGTACCGACCGTTATCCTCCCCATACTTCTTCCCTTGTAGTCATTTGTTGTTCACCCTTACATCCTGTGCTGACCCAATCCCAATCTCCTTGATCTTCAGCCTAAAGCCGCCATACTCCAATCTTTGAATGATCCACACTTCCTTGTAATCCTTACCCTAGCTAGCCCTGTACATTTTATGTGTTTTCCTATTACCCTATATATATAATTAGGGACTTTATTATTCGAAATTTGGTTTTCAGTATTTTGTAATTATCAAAGAGTGCGTGTTATTGACTAATTAGTTTTATGTATTGTAAGCACACTACTATTACCCTCAGTTTCAGTAGCGTAACTTTACACCGCGCATACTTTTGGTCCATATTTCTTAATTTCACTATACAAGTTTTCTAAATTATTTTAAACCTATTTTATCGATACATTATCCTAAAATGTTTTAACCTACCGACTAATTTTCACTACTTTATTGTCGTTACTTTATTTTCGGGTTTTGTGCCTATGATTACTATTATAGATGGTTGAGCCTTATACTTATTTTTCTGCTTGCTTTTGATAGACTTAGATGTGCACATATTTGGGTTTCGACTTTTATAGAACACACTTTGATTATTATTGTTCGTTATTAATACCTGTATTCTCGTATACTCATAGTTGCCCTTATAGTTGTTCCTGCTTTATACCTATTTAGATCTATATTTATGTATGTATTTCTTACGTATTTATACCTTCGAATATCTTCGTCCATGTATTTTTAGTAAATCTTCATGTGTTAGTGTGCAATATAATAGCTTTCGCCATGTTTGTATAACTTACCGGTTACATTAAATTTCGAGGACGAAATTTTTGTAAGGGTGGTATGATGTAATACACAGCCCCTCTTGTACCAAAATCTGTATTAAGTTACTCTAAAATTCTATTTATCCTTATTTATAATTTTATTTATTTATTTATAAATTTATTTCTTGTAAACCCCTTTTTATTTTTCCCATTTAATTTTTCCTTTAAAACCCCAGCCCATTTCCTATTTTCCCTTATAATTTGTTTTATATTCAGCTAGCATACCCAGCCCAAAGTTCTCCATTTAATTAAATTTAATTTCCCTCTAAATTCCCAGCAATACTCCTCAGCCCACACGAAAATTAAAGGAATTCATTTCTTTTCAGCCCCGGCCCGTTTCTCTTATTTCCCAATTGATTTCTTTTCTCCTGCGGCCCAAATCTCTTTCAGCCGGCCTGTTCTAAATTCCTCATTCTTTTAACCTATTTTCTTTCTTTCCGGCCCAGCCCACTCCCCAGCAGCCCGTTTCACTATCAACCCGCGCCCGCTTCCTCGACCCGACCCGCTTCTCCTTCTTCTCAACGGCTACCCCCAAATTTCCCGCTCCCTGTCCCTCGCGCTTCCGCCTCCTCCGCACACGACCGCACCCTCGTTGCTTGGCCGTTACTCCCCACGACGCATGCCTTTGACCCCTCCTCCTCGTCTCCCCTCCTTAATCCCATCACTTCTCCCTCTCTCTTCTTTCCCTCCCATCTCTCCCTCGAACCCACTGCACACCTATCCCCGATCACCCGAGTCCCCATTCCTCCGACCTCCTCTCCTCGAGATCCTTATCGCCTTGTCTCCTTCACCGACACCTCCTTCTACCTACATCAACGACGCAACCATCTCCTTCTCCTCAACACCCTAAACCCAAACCTCCATCGAGCTCGAGCCCTGCACGCCTCCGCCACCGAGCCTCGCCCACTTCCCTCGACGGCGACGACGAATTCACCACCTCCATCTTCCCTCTGACAACCCAACAACCATCGCCTCAATCTCATCGACACCACCACCATCACCCTCGTCGGCAACCAAGCCCCACCGACCGCCAGTACCACCCTCTCTCCCTCCTCTGTTCTCAACCTCTCTGACTCTCTCTTCTCCTCACTCCCTCTCTCTCTATCTATATCACTCTTTCTCTCTCTTTGTTCTTTCCCTCTCTCTCATCTCTCTCTCACTGATCTCTCTGCTCCCTCTCTTCTCTTTCCCTCTAACTCTTTCTCACACTCTCTCTTTTCACCCCCTCTAACTCTTTCTCTCTCTCTGCTTGCTCTCTCTCTCTCTCTCCCTCATTCTCTGTCTAACTCTCTCTCTCTCTCTCTTTGTGATATAAGTTCTCTCTCTCTATAAACATCTCTCTCTCATACTCTCTCTGTGCCTCTCTCTCACACTCTGTCTCTCTCTTTTCTCTCTTTTTCTGTGTCTCTCTCTCGATCTCTCTATCTTCCCTTCTCTAACTCTCATCCGTCTCTCCCTCTTCTATCAACCAACTACCACCATAACATCGCTTGAACTCGCAACAGCCCGTCACCAAGCCGCCGTTGCCGAGACTCGAGTTCGAGCCAAGTCAAGTTGCCGAGCCGCGCGTGTGTCGCGATCGTGCCGTTGCCGCTGCCGTACCGTCGTCGACACGTCGCCAGGCAAGTATTTTACTTGCTTACATGCTATTTACTCAAGTTACAATCTTAGAATACTTAAATCATGAAGTTACAATTTTAGATTAATTGTGTGCCATACCTGTTCGACATGTGTTTCCAATGAAACTACTCACCTAATTTGACGGAACTAAGTGGTATAGTCTGGCCCGTACGGCTATGAATCTAGTATGTGAGTTTCGCTGGAAAATATGATCGTTAACGACTAAAATGACTACCCCCAAGTTTACTCGTAAAACTGGAATTTCCTTATACCTGAAAACCGTTAAAATCGCCATAAATTATATACACACTGGAATGATGAGTTCTAGGGCTTAAATCGAAGCCAACTCAACGAACTTTAACCCTATACTAGTTTCCAGATATTTCTGTACTTAAACTGTGACAATATTTGGATCGGAGTGCGACTCTGGACTGCAGTCCAGAGCGACTCCAGTTGTTGTTTACTGTCCCGTAATGAACACCACCCTGTTTCCTTAACTCGTAGGTTGCGGAACTCCACTGTTTATTATAGGTGAATCTGTTAGCCAGACAACGCAAGTGGTTTCACCCTATTTCGTTATCGTTTGCTATTTAATCTGTAATTTAAAAGATGGGGACGTATAACAGTCTCAGCAGAATCAGAACTGACATACTGGTATTGAATGGTGTATAACTCCTAACGTACAGACGCGATTGAAGATCCGTCTATTGCGTTGAAAACCTTGCTGAAAACCCTAGATTTCATTAAACTGTAGCATCGCTAAATTCTGATCCCAACTGGGATTAAATTGCGTTACGAAACGGACTTCCGATTCTGAAACCGGATTTCCAGCCGCGAACGCTTAAAATGAAATGGCTATAACTAATGATCCTAGAACTCGATTGGCATGAAACTAAATTCGATGTATAGATAACTGAACATACTATTTATTTCCCGTTCATCGTTTCACTAAACTGTAACCGTATGATTTATGATAAATTATGCAAGTGGTAGATTGTAGATTCATGACACCCTAATCATGCTTTATATACTGTTTACGCATCATATCATACACATGTCATTGCATTGATAACCTAGTGATAACGTGCATTACCCAGTGTTAGGTATTAGTGATGATTGTGGCAAGTACGTTAGTGTTCGTGTATCAGTGAATAAGTGGAAGTGATACGTACTTGTACACAATCAGTGAACCTTATTATTCTATTGCATTGTCGACGTCTGTGAGACACGTGTACGTATGACTATAAGTGGTATGGGACACTTATGGAAGCTCTTGCACGGGTGTCATAGATAAGGCACCAGATACCGCCATTTATCTTAGGTATTAGTCGGGATGTGCTTGATGGAGGTCCTGCCTCCAGTTCTCGCGCAGACTTGTCACAGACCGATTGGTATTTAGGGTTATGGTTAGCGTTTGATATAGACCACGGGGTGTGGGGTAGTTTGAGTGTGAGTTCAACAGAATCTCGGGAGTCCCATGCCGGCTTATTTATTTAGGGAGATATATGGAGATTTACAGGGTACGTGATTATTACTGTGATATACATGTTGGGCCCGTGGTCCCTTGCCATTGGGTTCTACCCTTGGGTGGAGGACACTCGCGAGTGGTTGACTCTCACACTTGGACTGACGATAGGCTTAGTGACCTGTACAGTGAGACTTAGAGACTGATAGGGATACTGGCATCGATATACATATTTACTGTGTTGACATACGTGGCATGACATTATACTGCTTTTACTGTTCCGCTGCATTGATTACTGCATGTTCATACCCATACTGCCATTGATCTACTGTTATATATATCTACTATCACTGTTAGAATTGTCATATGAATTTATATATTATATTGCTATTGCGTCGCTCTGACGACCTGCGTATGCATGCTCAGTGTGAGGAGAAGATTTAGCTTGGACCAGGACTAGACGTACATCACGGATACCTCGACTTGCTATCCACAGTTATATCCAATTTGTTTCCCCTCAGGTCAGTTCTTTACATTGTTTCATTCGGTTACTGCTTTTCTCATTACCTGTGCATCATTTACTGTTTACCATGAAAAACTAGAAACCGAAGTATGACTACGGCAGGACATTTCCTTGACCGTAGGAGCATAGCTGGCCTTGTCAACCCCTTGCATTCCGTATTTTGGGAAGCGGGGCGTGACATTTCTAAAAACAAAACTAAAAAATCAAAAAAATTCAAAACCAAAACAAAAATTGACATTTCTAACTTTTTGCTCTCTGGAAATTGGACCTGCTAACATTCTGGGACTAATTAGAAAAATTAAACAATAACATTGAGACACTAGTAGAATACTGAGACATCAAAAGAAATTTGGAGCCCCAACTCCCAAGTTAGCCCGGCGACTCCCCCCTAAAGTCCGGTGCCGCCGGCCATTCCTCCTCATTTTGCTCCCAAATTTTGTTCTATACTCCAGTGTTCTATTATTGTCCCAATTTTATTGATTGATTTTTTTATTTTGTGTGTGCAGGAGTTTAGGCATTCATATCGCTTTTTCGTACTAAAAATCCATTTTTCCGACATTTGTAGATTTTGACGGATTTGCGAACTGCGATCGTATGGAGCAAAGTGTACATTCAAAATTAAGGTGATTGTGAAGTACAGTACCAAAGATCCGGATAGTTTGACCAGCGCAAGTGAACTTTTCAAGCTAACCAGATTCACTTCAACGGGGGTTTCTTAACTCGAAAACTTATCGGTACGTATATCCTAACACCTTCTTTCTCAAATCCGACGCATCCAATATACTATCTTTGCAGAATTCTTTGCAAGTTCGCTGTCAAACGCTAAAAGTGACTAACCCATATTTGTTACAGTGATGTGCCTAAACATAAAAAAAAACGATTGTTTGACGTTTTGAATTTTTTTCATTGATTTGCACATTGCATCCATTAATACGGACTTAAGGGCAAGTGAACCCCATAACATACGGTAAAGGATTTTATCACCTTTTCCGTAGCCCACAAATCACGAAATTGAGCATAACGTTTACCCACACAAATTTTAAAAGAAACTAGACTTTAAGCTTTTAAGGACTTCGCGCCCATTAGAAGAAGTTAACTGTGTTTAGAACACCGCTTAACGATATACCATTCAGGGGTGTCTAGGAAAGTGTTCATGGCGAAACTGCCAAAAGAGAAAGGGTTATTCTAATTAAGGAACTTCGCGAAAGCATTGGAAAACCTCCACTTATCTCTGTACTTACCTGGCATCGTGATCAGTATATCTTGAGCCCGTTTCTCGACACAGTTTTACTTCAACAATCAAGTTCTTGAGCAGGTCTAGTTGACCTAGGTGAACCCTAGACCGATTAGGTGTGTGGTATTGTGTCTTGATTATTTTTCTTCTTTATTTTTTTGTGTGTATATGTCATACTTTTGTTGATAACTAACATATAAAAAAATAACATTCTTTTTCCTCTCTTTTTCTTCTTTTTTTTCTCTTCATATCATGGGTACCCCACATAGACCAACTCTTGCTGAACTTTGGTACCCATAATCAGACATTACTTCATACGGTTCTTGTTTTAGTAGAACGATAAACAATCCATCCATACCAAAAATCTCTTTGAAAGATCGGATAGACGCTTCTAGGAAAACCACTTGGATACCACAATCCACGTCATATCAACCTTTTTCAAACTTTCAACCCTCCTCATGTTGATACCCCTTCTGAGGGAAACGTGGCAACTCTTAAACCGATGTCCATTGCTGACCGAATCGAACAATCTTGTAGCCGATCTTTCACCCTTTTCACCACTTCCAATTCTTTTGATCAACAATTCCAATCACCTCCTTATCATAACGTTGATCTTCATCCTGTCCAACCATTCGATTCCTACCAATCCTATCCAACTTTTACACCTTCCCTAGACATTGCTTCTGAACAGCCTTTTGGGAGTTTCAAATATCCAAACGAGTTTGAATCTTTTACCGAAACCCCTTCACAACCCATGTCTAGTCTGGAACAGTCATTGGAAGAATTTCGGGTAGCGTCATGCCAACAGATGATGGATTTTAATGCGTCCATGGCCGCCCTCATACAACCTAATGAACCGGCAGCTAGTTTCCAACTAGCTCCAAATTTTTCAATGTATGTGAGGCGATAGGACAAATTGAGGATTTGAGTCATGAGAGTGAGCGGTACACCCTTCCAAATCAAAGCTACCCATTGCAAATTGAATTCCACAACTACGGTTTTGAAAGTCTATCGAGTGTCCCAAATGATTCACCAATTGAAAATAGAATGTTTAATGAGTTGTGCAACTTTGTAGTGTTTGATTTACCGGATTGTGAAGGGACCCTGTCAAGTGAAACCACACCCAATCCCGTTGACCTCTACACCTCCATCTTAGAACTACAATTGATTAAAATCCATGCTTTTGACGAGGTGTTTGAGAAATTTAATTTTCACTTGATTGAGAATATCGACGCTTGGAATATTTTGGATGATGAACCCATAGCTTTGGATGAGTTTTTCTCACCAAATCATCATGTCCTTTCACTTCCGTGTGGACATCATCCTGAGTCATTAACTGTTTTCCCCGAACTCCATATACGTCTAGATATTGATGATAAATGCATGGATGAGTAGATTTTTAAGGAGAATTTTGAGAAATTTTTTGAGGATGAACCAGCTTTACTAGATGAGTCAGATTTTCCAATTCATCATATCCCTTTCATAGACTATGTTCACCCTCCTGAATGTTCAACGGATCGCATTCCTCGATCACTTCCCTCCATCCTTTCCATCGTTCCTACTTCGCAAGACACCGTATCACTTTCATTTTCTATGTCTGGTTTACCAAGTTCAGTCTACCCATGTTTTCTCATGAATCTTCAGAGGTTTGACCCCATTTCTCGACGGGTTAATAGATTAGGAAAATCGCTTTTTACACATCGGTCATTACAAATTGTACTAATTTATTCACTCCATTTCCATCCTCAGGTTCATATTCCATTTCTTTTTCCCCTCTGCCATTCTTCTCCTCCACCGAGACCATATCCCGCTTCCATCCCCATAAGGTCTCGTGTATTCTCCATTTCTTTCCTCTACGCATTCTTCCACCAACCGTGGTCGTATTATGATAGAATTTTTGAATGGTTGGTGTTTCCCCCAATCAGAGAGCAAAACTATAATTGAAATTTCAAAATTTGAAATGAGGCAGCGCCTCATAAGAGCGCTCGTGCTAAATACGCCATCGCTAAGAGTCAAAGACTCTGATGCAGTGCTCACGTGCAATGCACGAGAGCGCTCGCGCTAAATGCGCCAGCGCTAAGAGTCAAAGACTCTGATGCAGCGCTCTCATGCAAAGCACGAGAGCGCTCGCGCTAAATGCGCCAGCGCCAAGAGTCAAAGACTCTGATGCAACGCTCACGTGCAAAGCACGAGAGCGTCAGCGCTAAGTGCGCCAGCGCTAAGAGTCAAAGACTCTGATGCAGCACTCACGTTCAAAGAACGAGAGCGCTAGCGCTAAGTGCACTAACACCAAGAGTCAAAGAATCTGATGCAGTGCTCACGTGCAAGGCACGAGAGCGCCAAGCGCTAGAACTAAATGTTCTCCATTGTTGGATCAAAAATCCAACGAAAATGATTAAAAAATCATAATTACCAGAATAAAATTCTGTTGAGGAAATACTCCTTAAATCTTTCCAAACAAGAAAGATTGTGCTCTGTAAACCAGAGCACCGTTGGATCAAACATCCAATGGTGATTAAAAAATCACCAAGATACAGAATAAGTTCTGTATGGGAAAATATTTTCCCAATCTTGTTAAAAACAAGAAGATTGCCTTCTGTAAAACAGAAGCCCTTGGATCAAAGATCCAACGGTGGGAAACATCCCCAAATTAATAAGAGGAAAGATTTCCTTAACTGATTCAACAAAGCAGCCTCCACTATATAAAGGACCCAAGATTTCAAGTCTTGCAGAGAGGACCCCCTACAAACTTTGAGAAATTTCAAAAAGAAGAGCAAGCCCTTGGAAGAAGAATTTCTTCAAGGAAAATAAAACGGAGAGATCGAAGCATCTCATCAAAGAAGAAGAACCTAGTTCTTTTTCTAGATCATAGATCTATTAGACAGAGATCTTTCACAAAAGAGATCATAGCATCTCATCATAAAAGGGGAGAGAAGAACTTAATTCTCTTCACAGATCACAGATCCATAAAGACAAAGTCTTTCACAAAAAAACATAAGAGATTGTAACATCTCCCATAAAAATAAGAACCTTGTTCTTAGAGCCATGAGACAAACTCTCTTATAAACAAGAACTTAATTCTCAGAGTATAAAATTGATCAAGGAGCGCTCTGCACTCATTGGCTGGCGCCAAGCGCGACACGTGCTCCTCACGTGTGCGCTATTTTATAAGAAGCGCACCAGCACTCCAAGTCTGGCACTCAGTTCCAAGCGCACCACGTGCTCCTCACGTGTGCGCTATTTCATAAGAAGCGCATCAGCGCTCCAAGTCTGGCGCTCAGCGTCAAGCGCACTACGTGCTCCTCAGGTGTGCGCTATCTCACAGGAAGTACCTTAGCGCTCTAAGTCTGGCACTCAGGGCCAAGCGCGCCACGTGCTCCTCATGTGTGCGCTATTTCATAAGGAGCGCTCTACACTCATTTGCTAGCGCTCAGCGCCAAGCGCACCACGTGCTCCTCACGTGTGCGCTATTTCAGAAGAAGCGCTCTGCACTCATATACTGGCGCTCAGCGCCAAGCGCGACACGTGCTCCTCAAGTGTGTGCTATCTCACAGGAAGCGCCTTAGAGCTCTAAGTCTGGCGCTCAGCGCCAAGCGCGCCACATGCTCCTCACGTAGGCGCTGAGGGAATATAAACTGTTCTTTAAATAAAACCCTAGATCCATAATGAGTGCTCAACACTCAATAAAAGACAAAAAAGTTGTCAGAACCCAAACCAATGCTCGACATTGTTAAATAAAAAAGGACTGAGCCTAATTAAATGCTCAACATTTTAACTGAGTGGGTCGAGCCCAAGTTAGCCACAGATTCCTAATTCAGATTAATTGAGCCCATACGCTCATAAATGTTTTTAACTGATTTTAGTCCCAAACTTGACTACAGATCTCCCAACCAACATTGGTTCAAGGGTACATCTCTTCATATCTCTGATATATGTCGTTTTAATTCTTCAACGTATTCAGAGAGATGGAGGGTCCCAATAACCAATAAGTTTTGGCGCATCCCCAAACGGTTGAACCAAAACCACATAGACTATGACGTCCTAAAACTGGACTATGATGTCCTTAAACTTTACGGACCGTGAGGTCCTTAAACTCATGGACTATGATGTCCTTAAACTTTATGGACTGTGAGGTCCTTAAACTCAAAGACTATGATGTCTTTAAACTTTACAGAATATGACGTCTTTAAACTGTTACGGACTGTGATGTCCTTAAACCCAATGGACCATAATGTCCCTAAATTAAACTCTACAGACTATGATGTCTCTAAACTGACTATGATGTCTTTAAACTCCATGGACTATGATGTCCTTAAACTTATGGACCACAATGTCCCTAAACTAAAACAATAGAGCCCAAATGCTCTTTTGTTGGATCTAAATGATCCTGTTATGTAGATCTTAGTCTAAAATTAGACTAACGTATTCTTAACAAACGTTTAAGTTGATCTTAGTCTCAAATGAGATTAACCGTCCTTAAACCCAACCCAAACCCAAATCTAAGAAAATACGGATTTGGACTAATCCACGCTCTACGGGTGACAACATAAATCAGTCTCCGTATACAATCCATGGGCAACCAAAAATAAAACAAACATACACGACACGAAGTGACCATCTGGAGAAGGAGAAAATTGGTTACCGCTATGTAGTAGCGTAATTAAGTGCAGGGGCTTGCGCATGCAGGGAAGAGCATCCCCCAATCAAAAACCCTTCACAATGAGGGGAAATCTGACGAAATCTGCTACAACGGCCGCATCTGTCTAAACCTCTGATACACGGTGCCATAAATCAACTTGGCATCTTCGGAGAGGTGAACGGATAAAACCAAACAGCATCTGCCCTCAAATTCAGGCAAGACGACCAACGCGGTTTTGTCTCTGTTTTCGGCGGTAAACAGATTCTGGCACGCCAGGTGGGACCTTTTCCTCTTTCCACTCCACACTTCGTATGTTGTGTTCGCGAACGAATCGCGGTTTGATATGGTTGCCCTTGGATTTGAGGTACTAAGATTTGGTGTCTTGCTCCCGTGCAGATAAAATGGCTTTCAACTGCACCAACTGCAACAACGGCAATAACTCCCACTTCGTCCTTGCTGGAGGAGTGACCTATAGGCCTCAAGCGGCCTCCGTTTTCACGATGCCAGTGGAACAGGTGACGCAAGCCACCACTGGGCTGTTCTTTGGGACCATGCTCCCGCCCATGAGCTTCAACTCCCCACTGCCGTCGCAAGAAGCTCCGAAGAAGTCGGTCTTTGATCGGCTTGCAACTACCGCGGCCCCTCTCAACGGGTCGCCCAAATCCAACGCCTTAGTCTTTAACATACTGGGCTAAAACTCTAATGGGCCCATGAAGAAGCCCGCGATACCTGAGGGGGTTATCCTGAAACAGATAGCCATCCCTGTTCCAGTAAATGAAGCCATCAGAGAGACTTCTCATACTAATGGGTCGGCCTTCACAAGACTGACCGTTCCGACTCCCGCTTCGGGCGAGATCACCAAGGCTGCTTCCCCTGCTCGAAAGTCTGCCTTCGATAGGTTGGCCATCCCCTCTCAACGGACGTCAGTCTTTGACAGGCTGACACCAACGACAGCCTCTCTTCAAAGCAGGGGGCATGATGAAGCTACCCCCGTAACTGAACCAATACCATCCGCACGACATGCTCGACGTCGCCACTGGCGTCGAGCGAGGAAAGCTGGGGGCAGTTCCCCTTCTGGATTGACCCCACCAGCTCTAGCGATGGAAGTTGATGCTGCTGTTCCAACTGGGAACAACTTTGAACCACTTAACAGGGTACGCAGGAATTCGTCAATTTCCATGCTAAAAAGATCTCCTCCGCCTGTAGAGTACGTTACAAAGGCGAAGCTAGAGCAGTCCCCTCAGCGGCTGTCCTCTAAAATTCACAAGGTCTGGCGACGGGTCCAAGACTTGGTGATCAATCAAGACTACTCCCGCCGACCGAAAAAGATGAAGGTTCGGCAAGAGAAGGACCACCCTGTTATACCACAGAAGGTGTCATCTACTTGGGTTCCCGTTGCAACGGCTCCCTCAACTTCGACCGCCCACAAAAGAAGAAGGCCGGAGAAAGTCCCTGCGTCTGTGACGAATCACAGGGACATTGAATCCAAACGCCCTAAGTCTGGGGGCATAGTAGTGCATACTATTTATATGGCTTCCGGAAAAGAGAAAATCCGTGCTTCTACGGGTCACCGACTGCTCACACGATCAGTGATAAAGGCTCAGGAGCAACAACAGCAAAAGCTCCAGGAGATGCTGACAACTATGGGTGCACTCACTAGGCCAAAAGAAAGCCCGGAGACATCGTCGGAGCAACGCCAAGAACAGGAAACTGATGCCGAATTCTTCCAAAGAATGCTCGAGAGGAAAGACAAAGCGGTCGCAGAACAAGTGGCCAACATAAAACAAATGGCGCTTTTATTCCAAGATATGGTCGGGATGATGATACAGCCGGATCCTCAGCTGAAGACCTCCCGATTATTCTTGAAGACGACAGAGGGGAGACATCGAACCCTCTTCCGGCTCTATCAGCAGCCAAAGAGGAGACTATCTCCAAAGCCGCCCTGGATTACTATATCGCTCAACAGATACGAGCTTATCAGGCGAGCGAAGCGGCCGGCCAAATCTTCAAGACTGGATGACCCTATCCGGGTTGGTATGATCAAATAAAGTACCCGCCAGGATATATAATCCCTAAGTTCTACGTATACAAGGGGACAGGCAACCCCCATCAGCATGTCGCTCAGTTCAGGGCGCTCTGCGGCAATACCGGAGGTGACGACAAATTACTACTTCACCAGTTCGTCGGCAGCTTGGCAGAGACGGTGTTCGAATGGTGTTCAGAGCTTCCTAATGACTCCGTTAAGACATTTGCAGAAATGGAGCTACGGTTTACACAAAGGTTCGCAAGCGCCAGCGAATGCACCCAAATCACGGCGTTGATCAATGCCAGGATGAAGCCGGGAGAAACATGGGTTCAGTATGCAATCCGGTGGCGAAACTTATGGTCGAGATGTGAACAACGCATAGAAGAAGCTCCTTCCATGGGCATGTTCGTGGGTACCCTCGATCCGCAGGCGACCATATCGCAGTTCATGATGTTCTTCAAGCTGACGACCTTCCAGGCCTTGATTGACACGCTGGCCCAAATGGACTAGATGAGCTATGGGCCTTCCTCTTCAAAAGCGGATTTTCGAAATGAAAAAGGCAAAAGGAAAGCGGCCTTTGTCGCCAACGCTCAACAACAGCCGAGTGAACCGAAACCAGCTGCTCGCCAAGGCAACAAGCAGAGATCCCTCGATAAGAAGTTAAGACGTCCTTACTCATTTCCCCAGGATAAAACAAGGAGACTGTTCGAACTGGCAGTGCACAACGGGCGCATCACTCTGCCGGATCCAAGACATCCGTCGCAACCTGGTGACGTTAACCATCCTAACTATTGTCCCTACCACAAAGTAATGGGTCACCCACTCGAAGATTGCTACGTCTTCAAAAACTGGGTTGAAGACCAATACTAGCAAGGCAAATTCGCGTTGTCTGAAAACTAGAAGGTGAACCCGCCACAACCACATACTCCGAAAAAGATGGACATGCCGGGGGCATCGTGCTCATTCATAGAGGAAGCTCCATGGGAAGTTGTTCTTTCGGCAAAAACTAAAAGAATGCTGAAAGATCTTCAAACATGTCAGGTGGAAAAGCCCGCAAGAACCGGAGATCATTGATGGGATGCTGAAACCACGCCCAACATCGAGAGTTAGTATCGATGGGCAAAACACCCAGGCCCAGCCGTCAAAGTCTTCAAAGAAGAAGAAGATGCCCGTGAAGCCTGATGACAAACACACGGACTTGCAAAAGCATATTGACGCGCTGGAGGAATACAACCAGAAGGCACGGACCCCAGTCACACTCCATGAGTTTCTTAACCATATCCTTGGGAACAGAGGCGATGACAATGACGAGGGAAACGACGCGTCAGAAAAAACCCCGAAGATTACGTGACAAGTTGTCGCATGATCTCTTACTCGTCAATAGATGATAAGGAAGCTCCTAATGCAGAGAAGCTGGGGGTATAATCGACACCAAAATCCTTGGAACCGTCCGATGAGTTGATTGATGTGCTGCTAAACGAAGCCCGTCAGAAGAGCAAAGTTGATCGATATTCGAAAAAGTCAGACGTCGACATCAAGTGGAAGATGGCGTGGTAGGGATGGATCAAAAAACACCCCAACCAAACCAACTCACACCCCAAATGGGTGTATCCTACTTTATCGTTACGTATCCCATCACGTGACGGATACACGTGCATACAGGATGAACGATGGACCGAAAAGTCCGTAAACTAGAAATTCGCCTTAAATATGGCAACAATGGACCGTAATGTCCTAACACTAGCTATGGATCGCTATGTCCTAAAACTAGCGATGGACCGAAACGTCTCTACAACTACTACAAACTGCAGTATCCTAGGGCTGACAAAAAAAAACGGTACATCCATAAGTAAGATGGCCACGGATGAAAACCCGAAAGGGCTCCGTGAGTAAAAACAGCAATGCTACCGGTGATGTTTGTGAAAACCCGAAAGGGCACAGACTCGTAAAAAAAAACGGTACATCAATAAGCAAGATGGGCACGGATGAAAACCCAAAAGGGCTCCGTGAGTAAAAACAGCAGGGCTACCGGTGAGTTTGTGAAAACCGGAGAGGGCGCAGGCTCGTAAAAAAAATCGTGCACACTTGCGAGGTCTTCTCGACCTTATAAGGAGAAAACACCTGTGTGAGATCCTCACGACTCACAAAGAAGCAACACACTTAGGGATCCCCATGATTCCTAAGGAGAAATTACACTTACGAGATCCTCATGACTCGTAAGGAGAACTATCTTATGAGACCCTCACGGCTCATAAGATTCAAAAGCCTTAAGTTACAGGGATCTAAACCTGTTCTTAAGCCATCACCTTTCTCAGATTGCCCTACAAGCGGTTCAATACCGACCCTTGTATACAATCCACGGGTACAGATAATCTTTTCCTTGCCGAGTCCCACCAACGATGAGGAATGCCCTCATTTGATAAACAAACACTTGTAGGTCCTCTCGATTTACAAGGAGAAAACACTCTTGCAAGATCCTTACGACTTACAAGAGAACATACACTTAGGAATGCTCACGATTCCTAAGGAGAAAAGACACCTACGAGATCCTCACGACTCATAGGGAGAAAACCTTTATGAGACCCTTACGGCTCATGAAGTCAAAAGCCTTAGTCGACAGGATCTTAACCCTGTTTGCTAAGCCACCTTTGTTCGGACCGACAAAGGCAGATGATGATTCGCTCCTGGCAATATCCCAGTTGTAGCGATGCTGATGCCTAAATCGGTATCAAATTCCAAGTCCTTTCATGGCAAATGATGAGTCGCTCCTGGCAATATTCCAATCGCAGCGATGCTGATGCTAAGACTGGCACCAGATTCCAAGTTCCATACTCACGATAAAAATCAGCGAGCCAAAAATGCATATGAAATAGCCGAAATGTTTGGGCAACTCGCAATAAAAAATCAGCGAGTAAAATATATGCATACAAAAATAGCCGAAATGATTGGGAAACTCGCAATAAAAAAACAACGAGTAAAAAGGGAAAAGAAAAATAGCCGAAATGATTGGGCACCGCGAAAAATAGCCGAAATGATTGGGCAATCGCGACTTTCGCGATATAAAAAGCTAAAATGATAGAGCATCGCGGAAAGAAAACAAAAAATACATAGGAAATGAAACTTTTGCCCTGCAGGTAAGTCCATACTGACCCCTGTATACAATCCATCGGCATAAACGAAAAGGGAACCACATGTCCCAACAAAACTCCATCAAAGGGAGAGTCAGGTCTCAGCGGCAATATCTGCATCCCAGAAGACCAGCAACAGCGTTCCTCCTCATGCCAGCAGAATACAGACGCAACATCAACAAATGGAGCCATGGAAGAGTCCCCTAGTTCTAAATCTCGACGGTTCATAGACAACCTGGAGACAACCTCGACATTCATCGCAATATTGCAGACACAATGTCAACAAACGAAGCAAAGAAAAATCCCTAGCTTCAGGGTTTCGACGTCAACATCGACAACCTAGAAATCAACAACGGTGTTTCTCCGTATTCCAATCGGATTCAGACACAACATTAACAAAGTGGAGCCACGGCAAAGTCCCCTAGTTCCAAATCTCGACGGTTCACAGACAACCTAGAGACTACCTTAGAACCATGGCGGAGTCCCTAGTTCCAAGGCTCGACGGCTACATCTACGTCCTAGAGATCGACAACAGCATCCTTCTTCCTTCTAGCAGGATACAGACGTGACATCAACAAATGGAGCTATGGAAAAGTCCCCTGGTTCCAAAACCTCGACGGTTCACAGACAACCCAGAGACGACCTCGACATTCGACGCAAAATTGCGGGCACAATGTCAACAAACGATGCCAAGGAAAATCCCTCGCTTCAGGGTCTTGACGGCAACTCAAATGAGACCTAAAAAGACTATCAAAGATCATCCCACACCAGCGCGGAGTGGTCATGACTCATCGGGGCTCCCAAACCGGGCCTAACCTCAAGTAAAAAGCGACATGGAATATCCCTAACGTTTGCTCTTTCGACGGCAATATCACTTGGAAGATTACTTGAAGACGTCTTGTCCAGCCCCCGAAGGGATCAGAGACACGACAGTCGCAGGGTTACCCGAACAACAAGATTGCATATCGGGGAATATATCGGCCAACGCGATGGTGCGACAGGTAAAAAAACCCTTAGTAACACAGACCCTAACGGACTTCTATTAGCAGGAGTTAACTGTGACGTTAGGAAACCCTTGTGAGAACCTCTCGATTCGTCTCGACTCGTGAGGAAATTAGTGTCCTTGCGAGAACTTTTTGATTCGTCTCGACTCGTAGGGCAAAGCCTTAGGCAATTGGGAGAAGGACCCATTTCATAAGCACTAGGGCCCTGCAAGTTGGTCCAAGATGGACTATTGTATGCTATTCACAGGCCACACTCTCCAAAGTCGAATCTCGACAAGGAGGGAAACAACCACTTACGAATCCTCTCGACTTGTAAGCGGGAAAAATTCTCTTATGAGATCCTTACGACTCTTAAGAGAAATTGCACTTAGGAATCCTCACGATTCCTAAGGAGAAAAGATACCTACGGGATCCTCTCGACTAATAGGGAGAAAACCCTTTATGAGACCCTCACGGCTCATAAAATTAGAAAGTCTTAGGCGGCAGATCTGAACCTGTTTCCTAAGCCTTCGCTAAAAATCTCGATTCAGGGAAATCAGCGTTCTTGGTGAGAACCTCTCGATTCATTTCGACCCGCAAGGAAATCAGCGTCTTTGCAGGAATCTTTCGATTCGTCTTAACCCCAGGGAAAACCGTGTCCTTGGCTAAACCCCTCGATTCAAGGAAATCAGCGTCCTTGATGAGAACATCTCGATTCGCGTCGACCCACAAGGAAATCAATGTCTTTGCGGTAATCTCTCGATTCGTCTCGACCCCAGGGAAATCGGTGTCCTTGGCAAGACCTCTCGATTCAGGGAAATCGGCATCCTTGGCGAGACCCCTCGATTCATTTTGATCCGCAAGGAAATCAGTGTCTTTGTGAGAATCTCTCGATTCATCTCGAATTGCAGGGAAATTAGTGTCCCTACACATAAAGAAAATTCTCTTGTGGGATCCTTACGATTCTCAAGAGAAAACGCACTTAGGAGTCCTCATGACTCCTAAGGAGAAAAGACACATGCGGGATCCTCTCGACTCATAGGGAGAAAGGACTTTTTGAGACCCTCATGGCTCATAAAGTTGAAAAGTCTTAGGTGGCAAATCATAACCCTGTCTCCTAAGCCATCACTGCCCTGTAAGGAGGTCAAGATAGACTATCCACGGGCCACACTCTCCCAAGTCGAATATCGACAAGGGGGAAACAACCACTTACAAGTCCTCTCGACTTGTAAGGGAGAAAATTCTCTTGTGAGATCATTACGACTCTCAAGAGAAAACGCATTTAGGAATCCTCACGATTCCTAAGGAGAAAATACATCTACGAGATCCTCACGACTCGTAGGGAGAAAAGTCTTTATGAGACCCTTACGGCTCATAAAGTTGGAAAGTCTTAGGTAATAGATCCTAACCCTGTTTCCTAAGCCATCGCTACCCTACAAAGAGTTCAAGATGGAAAGCTATCTACTATTTACAGGCCACAACTGCTAAAGTAATATGCCGACAACACAGCAGAGAAAAGAAAGCGATAGTCGGAGATAAAAAAATGTGTCCTTTATTCATGAATTCGATTGAATACGAGATACATCATATAAAATAAAAAAATGAATGAAATGAATACATGTTATTCATGAATTACAATCGGTACAAAGACGACTAATGAGAAGGAGGCGATTTTAACAAATCAGCAAGCCGTTCGCGCACTCCTCTCAGCTCCTTTTCATGAGCAGCCGTCGCGGCCAGCTCCGCTTCAACTCGGGCCCGCTGCTGCAAACAGGATGAAAGTTTCTCATCGATGTCCCGCTGAGCTGCCTCATGACTCTGTGCATCTCACTCAGTGAGGTCGAGCTTCTGCCTCATCGTTGAAGGGTTTCCTACAACACCACTACAAGGGTTTGGAGGCAACACACATGCCATATTTAAAATTTACATGGTGCTAAAGAAACTATCTTAAGTATCATGCTAGAAAAATTAGGGCAACTAAACTTTAACACAAACACAAGTAGTGAAAGCTAGGGTTTTGAGAGTACAGCCTTTGTAGCTCCCTACGCTAGACTCCTTGGCTACTTGAGGATTGGAAAAAGGTCCGCTTGAGATCCTCTAGGTCCACGACGATCCATCCGGAGTCCTCTTTGTCCAAGCTTGAAACTTCACAAGATCAAGAGAAGAAATGGAAGCTAACACTCTACACTAATGGGCAAGACTAGTGTAGAATGGTGTTGTGGTTGGTTTTCTCACTTCAAAATCCTAACTTGGTAACTCTTTTGCTCACTTGAGAAAACTAGAGAGCAAGAGAGAAAGGAGGAAGAAGATGATGGCTTATAAAACTCAAGATAATGATAAGCATATGAATAAAATGAGAAAATGAAAATATATATATTTTCACTCTCTCATTCTCAACCATGGTTATAAAATATCTAGATATTTTAGTTTGGAACAAAAATGACCATGGAAAATGAATCATGGTTAAAACAAAGGGTTAGTGCAAGAATATAAAATTAAACCATGATAATCAATTTCTATTTCCATTTTTCTTTTTCCAAAAATTAATATCCATATATTTTACAAATGGTGTGAGTCTTATATTGCCACCATCCACTATATCAACAACCATGATAACATTATGTATGCATGTATGTGTGCATGCACATCCTATGTGCATGAATGAGAATGAATGCATACATGCATGCATACAAAAAGACAAGAAAGGATTTAAAGTGAGAAACTAATGGTCAATGATAAATCAACACTAGATTTAGCAAACCGGTCATATCGCATACGACCCGACCAAAAGCAAACCGCCCGATTAATATACGGTATCTCATACGCGCATTTTAACCGGGTCCATGCGCATATCTCATATGCGCACCACAACGTTTCGCCTGGACTAGGTAACTCCATTGTGGGACTCTAAGACTCGTCAATACGCCGACAGTGGGTAATGATCATATCAAGCACCCCCAAGCCGCAAGCAGTTAGCTAAACGTAATGGCCATCCGGGTATTGAGCGATCAGAAGAAAACAAGCAAACCTGTCACAACTCCCGTCGAGTCAACCGGCAACACTACTGTACAGTCCGGTCTCTTCGTCAGATATGCTGCATATCGAGTCTAGGGATGGTAACGTCGACCTCAATAACTCAATAAGTCGTGCCGATGAGTGGTCTAGAACAGATCGAGAAACTACTGATAACACCTATCGATAAATCTCAACAGCCCTGCCCAGGGACTTACTGATATAGCCAGTCGAGCACAGCACAGCATCAACTCCCAATACCGGGAGAGACGAAACCCCTCCTATCGCTCATCGCCTTCGTGTGTCTCGGGACTATACCCAACGGCCATCTGTTTGCACGACTCAGTAGAGCCGTGGTAGGGTGGTAATCAAAGTACAGTGGGAGAACACACAAGACTCTATGACGATCTCTGATCTACAGACTAACCTGCACCAGTGTCACCTGAGAACTGCTATCCGACGATAGATATAATTCCATATAGGAGTTCTCGGTGAGTCCGTCCAGTGTACCCAGTCACCACTGAGCACCCGTATACGATCTCGATGTCAAACATCGATGAATGTGGGAACATCCATCGCCCATCATATTGGTCTAGTATCATATACGCTAGTCTACTCTGATATATCGATGCCCCATCTCGATATACCTACGACTAGGGACATTTTAGGATATGCTTATAAACTACAGATATCCCACTAGTATGATCTCCATCATAATAATATCCTCAAGGCTTTATCAACATGTGTGAATGAATAAAAGCATGATCAAATCAACATGTCAGATAAAGAAGAACCAGATAGCATACTATCATGTCGAGCAAGAATGTACACTGAATATATATATATACATATATAAATACATTCACTATCATATAATGGCCTCTAGGACATACATATATCCAACAATCTCCCACTTGCACTAAAGCCAGTTATTGGCGTATCTCATACCTAACATCTCAAAAAGTCGCTCATGCTGCGGCTGAGGGAGGGCCTTGGTGAGTGGATCCGCGGTGTTATTCTTTGTGTCTACTCTCCTAATCTCGATCTCACGGCGATCTACAATCTCCCGGATCAAATGAAAACGCCTCAGGATGTGTCTGGACCGCTGATGGGACCTGGGCTCCTTGGCTAACGCCATAACCCCATTATTATCACAATACAATGGTATTGGATCAATAATGGTTGGAACTACTCCTAGCTCCGAGATGAACTTCTTCATCCAGACGGCTTCCTTGGCCGCATCATTTGCAGCAATGTACTCAGCCTCCATCGTAGAGTCTGCAATGGTATCATGTTTGGAACTCTTCCAACTTACCGCCCCTCCATTGAGGGTAAATACAAACCCGGAGATAGATTTGCTGTCGTCCTTATCGCTCTGGAAGCTCGAATCGGTAAAGGCCTCCATTTGGAGATCTCCATAACCATACACCAAGAACAATTCTTTAGTCCTTCGCAAGTATTTAAGAATGTTCTTCACAGCTATCCAGTGATTCTCCCCTGGGTTGGATTGATACCTGCTTACAACACTAAGTGCATAAGCTACATCTGGGCGTGTACATAACATCGCATGCATTATAGATCCTACTGCCGAAGCATAGGGTATAATGCTCATGCGAGCTCTCTCTTCATCGGTCTTTTGGTAAGAGTCCTTGGAGAGAGTGACCCCATGGCAAGCAGGTAAGGCACCCCGCTTGGAGTCTTTCATACTAAACCTTTTTAGGATGGTGTTGATGTACCTGGTTTGGGACAATCCAAATAACCTCTTGGATCTATCCCTATAGATCCTAATGCCCAGAATGTATGTGGCATCACCCAGGTCCTTCATGGAGAACCTTAGTGATAAGAAATATTTGACCGACTGTAGCATAGGAATATCATTTCCTATCAGAAGAATGCCATCCACGTACAATACAAGGAATGCGACAGCTCTCCCTACAGCCTTCTTATAAACACAAGGTTCATCTGGATTTTTGATGAAATCAAACTCTTTGATAACATCATCGAAACAGATGTTCCAACTCCGTGATGCCTGCTTTAACCCATATATGGATTTAAGCAATCTACATGCTTTCCTGCTGCTCCCACTGTCAATGAAGCCCTCTGGCTGATCCATATAAACGCATTCTTCTAAATCTCCGTTTAGAAATGCCGTTTTAATGTCCATCTGCCAGATTTCATAGTCGTAGTGAGCAGCAATAGCAAGTAGGATCCGAATGGATTTAAGCATGGCTACGGGAGAAAAAGTCTCATCATAGTCCAAACCTGGTCTTCGACGAAAACCCTTCGCCACAAGTCTTGCCTTATAGGTCTCTACCTGCCCATCTACACCAATCTTTCTTTTAAAGATCCATTTGCACCCCACAGGTTTTACCCCAGGGGGTACAACGTCCAAAGTCCATACTTTGTTGGTGTACATAGACTCCATTTCGAATCTCATGGCATCCATCCACTTCACAGAGTCTCCACTCGTGATAGCTTGCTGAAAACTGGTAGGATCATCATCCTCCATGATGCAGTCTTCTCTGTTACCATCAATGAGGAAACCGTAGTACCTCTCCGGTGGGCGAGAAGTCCTACCAGACCTACGGAGTGGTCGAGGTTCCTCAGTTTCTATTGCAACAGCCGGTTCAACCAAGTCGTCATTTGTAGTTTGTGTTTCTAGAACCTCTTCTAGATCTACCACATTGCCATCAGCTTTATCTGTGAAAAACTCTTTTTCCAAGAATGTGGCATACTGAGAAACAAACACCTTTTGTTCCTCCTTGTGGTAGAATAGATATCCATAAGAATTCTTTGGATACCCTACAAAATTACACATGACCGACCGTGTCTCGAGTTTGTCCGGATTCTGCTTTTTAACATAGGCCGGGCAACCCCAAATCTTAATTCTCTTAAGAGATGGTCTCTTCCCATGCCATATCTCATATGGTGTGGTAGACACGGTTTTGGTTGGGACCCTATTCAGTAGAAACGCTGTAGTCTCCAATGCATGCCCCCAAAATGAGACGGGTAACTCAGCATCACTCAGCATGGATCGGACCATATCTAATAGGGTCCGATTCCGTCGTTCAGACACACCGTTGTGCTGTGGTGTGTAAGGAGGAGTGAGCTGAGAGAGAATCCCATTCTCTTTTAGGAAGTTTGCAAACTCTGTACTGAGGTACTCCCCACCTCGATCTGATCGAAGCATTTTGATACTCAAGCCGGTTTGTTTTTCTACTTCGAGTTTATATTCAGTGAATTTCTCGAAAGCTTCGGATTTGTGCTTTAATAAAAATACATGACCGAATCTTGAGAAATCGTCGGTAAAAGTAATGAAGTATGAAAAACCGCCTCTAGCCTGTGTAGACATTGGCCCACATACATCACTATGTATGAGGCCTAGGAGCTCAGTAGCCCTTTCTCCGTGTCCGGTAAACGGAGTTTTGGTTATTTTACCCTTGATACAAGACTGACAAGTCGCATAAGATTTATATTCAAAAGGGTTTAAATATCCATCTTTGTGTAACTTGTTTAGTCTTGTTTCGTTAATATGACCAAGTCTACAGTGCCAAAGAAAAGCTTCATTTATTTCTGAAAGTTTTCTTTTATTAGTGTGTTGTATGCTGAAAACTGTGTGTTGATTTAGGACGTATATCCCGTTATTAAGTGTACCATACCCAACCAACATTTGATTCAGGTGAATGTTCATAACATTGTTCTGCAATACAAAATTATATCCTTCATTGTCTAACAAAGAAACAGATATTATATTACAAAGCATACTTGGTATAAAATAACATAGGTTCAAAACCAATATACACCCAGACGGCAACCCCAAATGATACTCTCCCACCGCGACTGTATGTACATTGGAACCATTTCCAACATGGAGAGTATGGTCACCTGTCTTCAAAACCTTGCTATTTCTCAACCCCTGCATGGAATTGCAAATGTGAGAACCTGAACCGGTATCTAATACCCAGGAAGCAGAGTTCATTGAAAAACAGTTTTCTGTCACAAACACACCTGAAGTGGAAGCATCCCCATGCTTCTTCTTGAGATTTATGTACTCCGTGCAGTTGCGCTTCCAATGTCCTGTTTTGTGGCAGTGATAACATTCCCCTTTCCTCGATTCTCCAGCTTTGGACTTGTCCTTCCCCTTAACCTTTTTAACTCCACCCCTAAGCTTGTTGGGTTTCTTCTTCATCTTTCCCTTGGCCTTAGCCTTTGGGCGAGAAGAGGAAGATTACCCAACACTCAAAACGGGAGTTTTCACTGATTTCAGTGTGCTCTCTGCACTCCTTAACATATTAAGGAGTTCAGGTAGTTCCTTCTCCATGTTGTGCATGTTGAAGTTAACTATAAATTGAGCAAAGGTGAAAGGGAGGGACTGCAGAATAATATCCGTATATTGTTCATTGTCCATCGTCCATCCAAGGTCCTCAAGCTCTTCTATGAGAGCTATCATCTTTAGAACATGGTCTTCTACTGGTGTGCCAAGGGCCATTCGCATCTGAAACAATTTCTTTGATGCTTCGTATCGTAATACGCGGGATTACTCTCCGTACAACTCCTTTGTATGGAGGAATATGGCGTGAATGTCCATATTCTCGTGCTGCTTTTGATGTGTGTTATCCATCGATGCAAGCGCGAGGCATTTGGCCATGGCACAGTCAGCGTCCCATGTCTTGCGGACTTCAATATCCGCAACTGAGGATTTTGAACCTGGGACGGGCGGGGCTGGAGCCGTGAGGACATATGATACTTTATCATAACTCAAGGCAATATTCAGATTCCTCAGCCAGTCTTTATAATTGGTCCCATTCAGTTTATTTTTATCTAGTAGAAGCTTAAGTCCAGTCATGGGTATCTGCCATTAAGAGAGAGAAAAGAATACACTCAGCGAAAGCTCTTGCAAAGATCAGATTGGTTAGTATCTTGTCTAATCGATGTCTCCCACTGCTTTAATCAAGTTTTTCTTTCAAACCTTAAAAAGAAAACTAGCCAGGATTAATTACAGTCTATAACTTCGCTAACCGTTCAGCCAGGCCAGTGTCGGTACTTGAGGGAGGTTCCCCGTGCTTTCGCAAGGACCTAATTAAAGTAAACCTCGTCTTCTCATAGGCGTAGCCCTGTTAACACCTTTCTAGACACCTAATGGGTTAGCTAATTGTAAACTGCAAAACTCTTCTGGGAGCAACTATTGCCCACAGTGGGATCGGGATCCAACCATCATATGGAAGGTATGCAATCTCATTGCAAATTTCAACTTTTGAGATTCCCGATGTGGTTTTTACCCCTAGTGCCTATGACCTTAACTATGGTCAACAAATCATAAGTACTAGTCAAGTTCTACCCGTCATTTCTTGATTAATTAGACCCACTCATATGACCCTTAACTATGGTCAACAAAGTCGCATGAATGTCCTAATTAATCTGCATCATATGCAGTGTAGGAAGACATCACTTAGCTACCGTACACTACGCCTTAACTATAGTCAACAAACGTAGCACGAATACTAAGTACTTTACTTGCTAAAATGACGGAGGGTTGCGGATGATTTGTAAGAAAATCTTTAACGCTTTGAACTTGATATCGTCGTAGAATCAAATGGTTTTCAAAAGGAGTGGCTTGAGCTCCGTAGTTTTGAAATGTAGCTTTTTCATAAAGAGCCGAGTGGTTCAAATCCGATTCTACAACATATTTTTAGGTTTATTTTCTTTACATTAATCATATTAATGTAGTCCCATCATTTAAGTCCTTAAGCCAATCACAGAAAAGAAACGAAAATACAACGTACGCTTATGCCATCCGCATTCGCCGCAATGTTCCGTTATGCACCGTTAGGTTACTTAACTAACGGCATACCGTGACGGGACTAGCGCGGGTGTAAAACATAAGCAACGTCTACTATATATCATATATATAATATATCATTCGTCTCAGATATCATATCACAGTATACAGGCAGCAGAAACACACAAATGATAACACAGGATATACTAGGACGTCCGTATTTAGTATTTAGCTAATCAATAGAAAATACGG
Source organism: Agapanthus africanus (assembly GCA_030015575.1). Taxonomy (NCBI): domain Eukaryota; kingdom Viridiplantae; phylum Streptophyta; class Magnoliopsida; order Asparagales; family Amaryllidaceae; genus Agapanthus; species Agapanthus africanus. The sequence goes on from JASDDO010000024.1 coordinate 880,103,802, forward strand.
ATTCCACAGTCGTGATGAATAGCCAAGTGATTGTTCGTAAAATTCCGATTGTGTGTATCAAATCAAATAGTCATTTGATTGATCGTTAAAATTCACAGACTGTGTAAGTAAAACAACTCAAATGATCCCTGATAACAGTGCCATTTGATTGTAAAGAATTTCTTGTTTGTGTAAATCGAATAAAGCGAATAAGTTTCTATGTGTCGGTAATATTGAATAAAATTCACAATCAAAGAATTATATTTGACCGCAATCAATTACGGTGTAGGTTGTAGATTGTAAGTGAGTGCGGATCGTCCACAGGGATTGTGCGATTCGTTTATGTATTTAATTTGTTTGAATTGAAAAGTTAATCGAAAGGAAAAGAAAACATGATTCAAGAATTTATCGATTGATTCAGGTGTCATGATGTTTAATCAAGAATCAAGAAACCGATAAAAAAATCAAGAATCGGTGTTTCGATGATATTTCCAACCAAATGTCAAGAATCTAAATGAGGCTCGTAGGAATCGATCGGATATATAGACGTGATGTAATCTCAAGATTTCGTGTTCTTGTCCTTCAAAGGATTGATACTAGATTGATGATGATCGACGAGAGTTAGGGATTTCTTGATGAAACTAGGGTTTCATCGTTTAACCCTTGTTCTTTCGTAGATATCATTCACATTCTAGCCTCTAGCAATTTCAAGAAACGATCGTAACTCCCCAATCTCGAGCGATATCAATCAAGAAAGCATCGCAACGAATTGGGTCGTCGATTCTTGAACTTGCTAGGGTTTACAAAACTCGTAGGAATCAAGAATCGATTTAAGATATGTTACATCATCATTATATTGATCGTCTCGACTCCTCGACGAGCGGAGTATTACTCAAACATCATCACACAGAAAGCATTCAAGAATTGAAAAGATATCATGATGCAAGAATTTAAAGAAAACAAGATAAAAGAATATCACCTTTTATTTATATCAACAATTTGATTACAGTCGCTCAAGAACTACAAGAGGAAGAACTAAATTGTTGAATTGGCGTCGCTCGGCTCCGTGAGTCGTGGATCGGCTTGGACCACTTACTCTGTTGAAGATCGGCTCGGCTCATAAAAGGTTGCAAGGCTTCTTGCTTGATGGGTACTCGGGATCTTGGCTTTTGATTGGAATTAGGGTTAGGGTTTCACACAAGCCTTCTCACTAGACTTGTGGAAGAAGATGAAGAAAGAGAGGGAATGGATCAATCAATTTCAATGAATGAATCCTCTTCAATGCATCCCCTCTTTACAAGTGAGCCTAGGGTTTTATTTATAGATCACCCAAACCCTAGGTCTAGGTTTGAAATTACAATTCCCTCCAAAAGTTTGTTGAGGCTTCTAGAAGGAGTTTGTTAAGCTTTAGCTTAGGGTTTAAGCTAGGATTAATTAAGCTTAGAAACCCTAGTTTGCTGATCTGGCAGAAACCTCTGGAGTCTTCTGGAACTTGAAGTACATGAGCTGAATGTGGGCCCTGAATGAAGAGTTATGGTGTAAAGATTTGGTGCTGACGTGGCAGATCCGCCGCGGAACCGCGGCTCAAGCCGGCTTCGGCCGCGGTTCCGCGGCCATGTTGGGTCCTTGGGGCTGCATCTTTCTGTTATGGTCTTGGGCTGCTATTTGGGGCTTTATCTGATATGTTAATTTGTATTTGTCCCTTTGTATTGATACCAGAATTGAAATCATTGAGTTGGCGTAATATTTGATCGGTACCGTATAGATTTTGGCCTTTCTTCTGGATTTTCCTGCACAGATCTTAAAACAAGTGTTGCGCAATATAGAGATGATGCGATGCCATGAAATGCAGTCAATTTCCTTTATAGTGTCGGTTTTATAGTCTTATACATGCAATCTGATATTTTGCGAAAGTTTTGCTAATATGTGAAATATGAATGCCGAACACTTCTAAATGAATGGAGAAGATAGGGAAATTGCCGTGTTAAATATGCAATATTTACGACTAATCAAATTCCCCCAAACTTAATTTCGATCGTCTCGAGCGAACTGTTTTATTAAAAAGAGAAGGAGAAAATAAAGAAAGAGAAAAACTAACTAGCACACTTTCGTAGGCAACACGATTGCACTGAGCACATGCAACAGGCCTTTAAACCTCTAGGTGTCCCTAGTAGGAGGAGTGTTGTCTCCTGAGGGTTTTCAGCGGATTGCACCGACAAAATCCAATAATAAAAGAAAGATCATGAATATTACATTTAAAGAAAAGAATTGTAAAAGAAAGACTTTGAAAATTAGGGTTTCCAACTAAGCTAGCTTTTCGGTTGTCATGAGCCCTATCTTAATGGTCATGAAAAGATGTCAGAAATCACGTCCTCCCTCAATAAAATATCGTCTTATTTTTCATTCCTATCTTTCTTCCAAACATCGATCATATCACCCTGCGTGTGTGTAAAGGACATCCCTACACCCGGAGAATTCAATTCAAGCTATCATACTCTTGCCCATCAGCCTCAGTACTTTTTAATTAATGAATATTTAGCTGAATTTGCTCACACACTTTCATGCGACCGTTAATACTTCTTGAAGTACTAACCGACCGATTACTCATGTGCTTGCTTATTTGGTGTATTTTCCTCGTCTTGCACCACCTCAGGCATAGCAGTGACTCCCAGACCAGTTGGCCTTAGGGCACTAGGTGAAGAGGCACCCTCGCTATATATTTTTTTATTGCCCCCGGCGATAACAAAACCAGTGTCCATTTTTCTCACCACTTTATATTTTATTCATTTTTTTTCTTTTTATTCCTTCATACATCGGCTTTAAGACAGGAGCATTTCAAGGTATCCTCTACTATCCCAGGCTTTAAAACGTGTGTAAGTGCGAATAGCAGGGTAGCAACGTTCAAAATGTTTGGCTTTCAGAATAGAAACTATTTTTCAGACTTATTTTTATCCTCAGATTAGTGACGTCCTTCATCTTACTAACCCTTAGGACAACGGCTCATAACTACTTATTACTAGTTCGTATAAGAAAACTTCTAATTTTCTTAGTTTTCTTAAATTTTTCTAATCTCATGGATGTAATTGTTCACTATCTAAACTTTCATTATCTTATTTATGTACAAAAAAGTGTAAATATTAAAATTATTTTTATATTTGAAATTTTTTTAAATTTTTGTGGGTTTTGAAATTTTTTTAAATTTTTATAGATTTTTAAAAGAAATGTTTTGTGCTTATGCAGATGATATGCAAATGATGCAAAAAATAAGCACAAACCTCCCCCAAACTTATTTTCAACAGTGTCCTCACTATTGTCAACAGCTATATCTACAAAACCTGTAAGTCTGGGAGGAATTATTAGTGGGGGCAAAACATATAAGTGAAGAAATTCCCCCATACTTACTCTTTTCACTCACCTTCATTCAAAAAGATGATGCAATAATATACTGGATATGAAGGTGAGATGGAGGAATTTTAATCCAAATAAACTGGCTCTTGTAAGAATAAGAGCTCCTCCGTAGGGTCAGTGGAAAAATACGGCTTTAGTCTATGTCCATTCACTTTGAAAAATGTGCCGTTTTTAACATTTTCTACTTCTACTGCCCCGTGCGGATATACAGACCGCACGATAAAAGGTCCCTTCCATCGAGATCGGAGCTTACCCGCGTGAAGGTGTAATCGTGAATCATAAAGAAGGACTTGTTGACCAGGTGAAAATGTTTTCCTCAAAATGTTTTTATCATGAAAAACCTTAGTCCTATTCTTTATGATTACAGCGTTATCATAAGTTTCATCGCGGAGTTCGCTTAGCTCATTAATTTGCAGCTTCCAAAAGTTGCAAGCAAGGTTTAGATCAAAATTTATTTCTTTAATAGCCCATAATGCTTTATGTTCTATCTCGACGGGTAAATGACATGCTTTCCCAAACACTATCCTATATGGAGACATCCCTAGGTCGGTCTTATATGCAGTTCGGAATGCCCAAAGAGCATCCGTCAGTTTGGTCGACCAGTCTTTTCTATTTTTAGCAACAGTTTTCTCCAGGATAAGTTTGATTTGTCTGTTTGAGATTTCAGCATGCCCGCTTGTTTGGGGATGATAGGGTGTAGAAAGTCGGTGGTTGATTGCGTATTTTCGCATCAGAGTCTCGAAAGACCTGTTGCAGAAATGTGTCCCATTATCGCTAATGATAGCGCGTGGGTGTCCAAAATGCGAAAAGATATTCCCTTTTAAGAACTTAATGACAACTTTCTTGTCATTAGTGCGACATGGAATGGCTTCTACCCACTTTGAGACATAATCAACCGCCAGCAGTATGTACAAATTCCCAAAGGAGTTGGAAAAAAGACCCATAAAATCAATGCCCCAAACATCGAATATTTCAACAACCAGAATGGGTTGCTGAGGCATTTCATTCCTCTGGGAGATTCTACCCGTATACTGACATTGTGTACAGGTTTTGCAATACTCAAATGCGTCCTTGAATAAGGTCGGCCAATAAAATCCACATTGCAAAACCTTTTCCGCTGTCTTTTTAGGACCAAAGTGACCTCCACAGGCCTGATCATGACAAAAAGAAAGAACACTCTTGAACTCTTCATTCGGGACACACCGGCGAATGATCTGATCAGGACAATATTTAAACAAATATGGATCATCCCAGTAAAAGTGTTTTACTTGTGATAGAAAATGGTATTTGTCCTGTTTAGACCATTCGCTGGGTATCAGTCCCGTGACAAGATAGTTCACTATATCCCTGAACCGTGGTTCAGCGGATACTTTCAAGAGTTGTTCATCAGGGAACGAGTCATTAATTGGCAGGGTCACAGGGGAAGAAGAGATGCGTGAAAGATGGTCAGCTACTACGTTTTCACATCCTTTCTTATCTTTGATAACAAGATCGAATTCTTGTAACAGAAGGATCCAATGTATTAGTCGACCTTTTGCATCTTTCTTCGCCAGAAGATGTTTTAAAGCGGAATGGTCAGTATACACAACTATAGGAGAGCCAATTAAGTAAGGCCTGAATTTTTCTAATGCAAATACAACCGCTAAAAGTTCTTTCTCGGTGGTTGTATAGTTAATTTGTGCATCGTTCAGGGTCTTACTTGCATAGTATATTACGTGTGGCATCTTTTCAATGTGCTGTCCTAAGACTGCACCTACTGCAAAGTCGGATGCGTCACACATCAGCTCAAAGGGGTGGTCCCAGTTTGGTGATGATAAAACGGGGGCTGAAGTGAGTGAGTGTTTAAGTGAGTCGAAAACTGTCTCGCAGTCCGAGTCAAAGTGGAAGGTCGTATCCTTGGCCAGGAGAAGAGTTAAAGGTCTAGCAATTTTGCTAAAGTCCTTAATGAATCTCCTATAAAAGCCCGCATGGCCAAGGAAAGATCGAATATCTTTGACGCTTTTGGGATGAGGGAGGTTTTGAATGACATCTATTTTAGCTCTGTCAACCTCAATGCCTTTCTGTGAAATGACATGTCCAAGTATAATTCCTTCTTGGACCATAAAATAGCATTTTTCCCAGTTCAATGTCAAATTCTTCTCTTTGCAACGAGTAAGAACAGCGTCAAGATTCGCTAGGCAATCAGAAAAAGAGTCTCCAAAAATCGAGAAATCGTCCATAAAGATCTCCAGAAAATTCTCCACCATATCAGAGAATATCCCCATCATACACCGCTGAAAGGTAGCAGGAGCATTGCATAACCCAAAGGGCATGCGACTGTAAGAAAAGTTACCAAAAGGACAAGTAAAAGTGGTTTTATCTTGATCCTTTTTGGCGATGGGGACCTGATTATAGCCTGAGTATCCGTCCATAAAACAATAATATTCTCGTCCCGCTAAGCGTTCCAGCATCTGATCAATGAATGGTAGAGGAAAGTGTTCTTTCCTCGTGGCAGCATTGAATTTTCTATAATCAATACATACACGCCACCCAGTTTGGGCGCGTGTCTGAATCAACTCATTTGCCTCATTGGTTATAACAGTGATGCCGGATTTCTTAGGAACGACATGTATATGACTCACCCACTGGCTATCGGAGATGGGGTATATAATACCATTATCTAGGCATTTGACGATCTCTTTCATCACCGCTTCCTTCATGACGGGATTTAACCGTCTCTGTGGTTCTCGGGTTGGTCTGGCATCATCCATCACATGTATATGATGTTCAACTATCAAGGGACTAATCCCTTTGATGTCCGCCATGGTCCAACCGAACGCCTCTTTATTAGATCTTAATACCGATAAAAGTGCATTCTCTTGCTCTGATGCAAGAGAAGCGGAAATGATAACCGGTAAAGACTCATTCTCACCTAAATAAGCATATTTAAGATGAGAAGGTAAAATTTTGAGATCTAATTCAGGAGGAGAAATAATAGAAGGTGGGATCATCGAGTGATTTTTGGAATTACAAAGAAGCTCAGAGCCTGTGAAAGATACAGACTCGGATGGAGTAAAGTCAGGAGTGCAGGACTCGAGTGTAGGAAAAGTGTCCTCACTAAGATCATGTGTAAGATCAAACAGAGGTGTGGTAATGTCGTCGAGATCTAGCAAGCAAATATCCTCAGCTCCACAACTATCGGGAGCGATCTCGTGGACAGAGCACACATCTAAAATATGAGCAGAGGGTTCTGATGGCTGACTTCCAACTTTGTAGATGTTTAGTTCAATGGTCATATTTCCAAATGATAAGTTCATTGAACCATTTCTACAGTTTATAACAGCGTTGGAAGTGGCAAGGAAAGGACGACCCAGAATCACCGGAATTTGGCCCCGGGGTTTGCTACAGGATGTGTGTCGAGCACAATGAAGTCTACAGGGAAAAAAAATTCCCCGACCTTTATCAACACATCCTCTAATTCACCCCTTGGTTTGGTGATTGAACGGTCTGCCATTTGGAGAGTGCAGTAAGCAGGTTTTAGCTCTCCAATCCCTAATTGCTCATAGACAGAATATGGAAGTAGGTTAACACTTGCGCCAAGGTCTAAAAGAGCACGGTTTATGTTTTTACCCCTAATAGAAATCGATATTGTAGGACATCCTGGGTCCTTTCGTTTCTTTGGTAGCTGGGGAATAAAAGCAGTGCTGATATTATTAGCCATAAAGACCTTTTTCGGCACTTGAGTCTTCCTCTTCCTAGTGCACAAGTCCTTAAGAATTTTCGCATATGCGGGAACTTGTTGAATTGCATTTAGGAGAGGGATATTGATGTTAACCTGTTTGAACATTTCCATTATTTTCTCCATATGAGGACTCGTTCTATTACCCCTTAACCGGTTCGGGTAAGGAGCTTTCGCAATAAGCACAGGGTCCATCACAGGAGAAGGAAGAGGGGGTAGACGAGGTCCCAAAAGAGGTGTGGGGACCGTCTGTGGAGAACTAGAAGAGCTATACTGAGGTGTCGAGCCTAGTGGGAAATGGAGAGTAGGCTCGCGAGAAGATGGTGTGGTAGAAGAAGAAGGATCAGAAAGAGAAGTGTGTGTGTGTGGAAAGGTCTCAGCCGGGGTGTTGATTTGATTTTCAGTATCATCAATACCTTCCCCGACATGATTGTTCAGCACTCTTCCCGATCTCAACGTTGTGATGGCATTTACATTGTAATGCCCAGGATTCTGTAGGGGTTGAGAGGGAAGTTTCCCTTTTGCTCTCGCACTCATTTCGGCTTTTAGGCGTGCGATTTCAGCTTCCATCAATCTGATACCTTCAGCTTGGGACGCTGAGTTTTTCTTTATCTCACTGACGGAAGATTTGATATCTGGGGTGGCGAGTTCCGCAAAAGGGACAACCACACCGTTCGGGAGGAAAAAATTCTTTTGATCCGCTTCCGCTATCGACCGACTATCCAAGCCAAAACCGAAAGGATTGTCGAGCTTGGCAAACTTCGCACCTTGTTTCGACAAGACTTCCGGGCGAAGAAAACGGGCGATGAAATCCGTAAAGTTGACCCCGTGGCTTCCGGATTCGAGAAATAGGCTCTCGTAAATATTTAGCACTTTAATCAAGCTTGGGAATCGGTGCTGAATAGCATTCTCTGGGGTCAGACCCATCATTACTGAGCGAGTGGCGAAAATATACTCGTCAGGGGGCAATATCTCCTCATAATTCTCCCCTCTGGCAGGCAAGCCAGAGATCTCCGCGAACTCCTCTAAAGAGATTGAAACTTCCCGATCCAGTAGAAGGAAGGTGTGAGTTGGAACGTTCCATTGTTCCAAAAAGGCTTTGACCCACCATACAGGAGGCGTGGGATACTGGAAGTGAGAAGCATAAATAGCAGGGTATAGCCCAAGCTTCAGCAGCTGCGATTTCTTGGCCGACAAGATATACCGAGCCCACTGCAAATATCCGGCTGAGTGGCGAGGAGTCAAACCTATCATGTACGGCTGCCCCCACGGGCGTGACTCACCTTGACATATACGCCGCCACAAGATATCCAAAGCCATTGGCGGCTGTACGGGTATCATGGCCATAGAAGGTTGAAGGCAACCCTCCGAAGTCCAATTGACCTCCTCTACAGCGTAGTTCACCGGGGGTGGGTCGGCATAGTGAATGGAGGAGATCACCTCCGAAGGTGCTGCATAAGAAAAGCTGCGTCGGCACCTGATGATTTGGTTGTACCACAACCCCCATAAATGAAGATTCTTTTGCTCCGGGTCATGATCTTTGATCAACGCGAAGACTTCCCTGTCCACAGGTGCTTCAGGGAATCCGCTTTCCGAACGAACAAACGGGAAAGAAATGTCGAAAGACATAGTACCTGCGCGGAAAAGAACAAAAGTTAGCCGTCAATGCTATAGTTTAAGTTTTGGCACTTGGTACTATAAATTCGTACCGCACTACAATGCAGTGGAAAGGGACCAAAGGGGACCCGCACAATCTAGATGACGGCTCATCATTGATGAGACAATCACTCATTAATGAGGAAATTCTAAAAGGATTCTCATTAATAAGGGCCCCTCGGGCCAAGGAGTAAAACTCTCTTGAGAGCAGCGCTCTGCAGCAGAGTGATATCTGTCAGCTCTAATCATGAGAGGAATAAAATTCCTTAAAAATTTTAAGAGTTATGCTCTGTGAAGATGATGAAATCATCCATCAAAGACCTAAAAAAGGCAAGGGTTTTACAGAGTAAAAACTCCGAGATCTTCAAGATCTGTGAACAAACTCTAAGAGTTCTTCATGGAGAACAGTATTTCAGTTCATGGGTTAAAATCGCCCTAAAAAAATTATATCTTGAAGATCTATGATCTAAAAATGAGCATAGCTCTGTTGATGGGTAAAACCCTAAAATATATTTTTTTAAGATCTATAATCTAAGAAGAGCAAACCTCTGTTAATAAGTTCAATTCTTACCGAATTTGAGCAGAATTTTGACTCTGAGAAATTTCTTAAGGGAGAGAGCTGGGCTCTGTAAGAGAATTAAATTCTCAAGAAACAAGAACAAATCAAGAAGATGAACAAGCAATCATCTTAAAGGGCCAAAGGTCCTATTTATAAGCACTGGAAGTCGGTTCAACTTCCAAGTTGACCCAATGGTAGAGATGCTGCCACCGCTGCACTCACGTGTGAGCAACATGAGCGCAACGGTAGGGGGGCATTTGTTTCCCCCAATCAGAGAGCAAAGCTCTATTTGAAATTTCAAAATTTGAAATGAGGCAGCGCCTCATAAAAGCGCTCGTGCTAAATGCGCCATCGCTAAGAGTCAAAGAGCACGAGAGTGCTCGCGCTAAATGCGCCAGCGCCAAGAGTCAAAGACTCTGATGCAGTGCTCACGTGCAAAGAACGAGAGCGCTAGCGCTAAATACGCCAGCGCTAAGAGTCAAAGACTCTGATGCAGCGCTCATGTGCAAAGCACGAGAGCACTAGCGCTAAGTGCAAAGCACGAGAGCGCTAGCGCTAAGTGCACCAGCGCCAAGAGTCAAAGACTCCGATGCAACGCTCACGTGCAAAGCACGAGAGCGTCAGCGCTAAGTGCGCCAGCGCTAAGAGTCAAAAACTCTGATGCAGCACTTACGTGCAAAGCACGAGAGCGCTAGCGCTAAGAGTCAAAAACTCTGATGCAACGCTCACGTGCAAAGCACAGAGCGCTAGCACTAAGTGCGTTAACACCAAGAGTCAAAGACTCTGATGCAGAACTCACGTGTACGGCACGAGAGCGCCAAGCGCTAGAACTAAATGTTCTCCACCGTTGGATCAAAAATCCAACGAAAATGATTAAAAAATCATCAAATTACCAGAATAAAATTCTTTTGAGGAAATACTCCTCAAAACTTTCTAAAAAAGAAAGATTGTGCTCTATAAACCAGAGCACCGTTGGATCAAAAATCCAATGGTGATTAAAAAATCACCAAGATACAAAATAAGTTCTGTATGGGAAAATATTTTTCCAATCTTGTTAAAAACAAGAAGATTTCCTTCTATAAAACAGAAGCCCTTGGATCAAAGATCCAACGGTGGGAAACATCCCCAAATCAATTAGAGGAAAGACTTCCTTAACTGATTCAACAAATCATCCTCCACTATATAAAGGACTCAAGACTTCAAGTCTTGCAGAGAGGAACCCCCCCTTCCCCACAAACTTTGAGATATTTCAAAGAGAAGAGCAAGCTCTTGGAGGAAGAATTTCTTCAAGGTAAATAAAACGGAGAGATCGAAGCATCTCATCAAAGAAGAAGAACCTAGTTCTTTTTCTAGATCATAGATCTATAAGACAGAGGTCTTTCACAAAAGAGATCATAGCATCTCATCATAAAAAGGGGGGAGAAGAACTTAATTCTCTTCACAGATCACAGATCTATAAAGACAAAGTCTTTCACAAAAAAACATAAGAGATTGTAACATCTCCCATAAAAATAAGAACCTTGTTCTTAGAGCCATGAGACAAAGTCTCTTATAAACGAGAAGTTAATTCTCAGAGCACAAAATTGATCAAGGAGCGCTTTGCACTCATTGGCTGGCGCTCAGCGCCAAGCGCGCCACGTGCTCCTCGCGTGTGCGCTATTTTATAAGAAGCGCATCAGCGCTCCAAGTCTGGCGCTCAGCGCCAAGCACACCACGTGCTCCTTACGTATGCGCTATTTCATAAGAAGCGCATCAGCGCTCCAAGTCTAGCGCTCAGCGACAAGCGCACCACATGCTCCTCAAGTGTGCGCTATCTCACAGGAAGCGCCTTAGCGCTCAAAGTCTGGCGCTCAGCGCCAAGCACGCCACGTGCTCCTCACGTGTGCGCTATTTCACAAGGAGCGCTCTACACTCATTTGCTAGCGCTCAGTGCCAAGCGTGCCACGTGCTCCTCACGTGTGCGCTATTTCACAAGAAGCACTCTGCACTCATATACTGGTGCTCAGCGCCAAGCGCGCCACGTGCTCCTCACATATGCGTTATCTCACAGGAAGCGCCTTAGTGCTCTAAGTCTGGCGTTCAGCGCCAAGCGCACCACGTGCTCCTTACGTGGACGCTGAGGGAACATAAACTGTTCTTTAAATAAAGCCCCAGAGCTATAATGAGTGCTCAACACGCAATAAAAGACAAAAAAGTTGTCAAAACCCAAACCGATGCTCAGTATTGTTAAATAAAAAAGGACCGAGCCTAATTAAATGCTCAACATTTTAACTGAGTGGGCCGAGCCCAAGTTGGCCACAGATCCCTAATTCAGATTAATTGAGCCCATACGCTCATAAATCTTTGTAACTGATCTTAGTCCCAAACTTGACTACAGATCTCCCAACCAACATTAGTTCAAGGGTACATCTCTTCATACCTCTGATATATGTCATTGTAATTCTTCAACGTCTTCAGAGAGATGGAGGGTCCCAATAACCAATAACTTTTGGCGCATCCCCAAACGGTTGAACTAAAATCATATAGACTATGACGTCTTTAAACTGGACTATAATGTCTTTAAACTTTACGGACTGTGGAGTCCTTAAACTCATGGACTATGATGTCCTTAAATTTTATGGACTGTGAGGTCTTTAAAATTTACAGACTATGACGTCTTTAAACTTTACAGACTATGACGTCTTTAAACTGTCACGGACTATGATGTTCTTAAACCCAATGGACCGCAACGTCCCTAAACTAAACTCTACAGACTATGATGTATCTAAACTAGACTATGATGTCTCTAAACTAGACTATGATGTCTTTAAACTCCATGGACTATGATGTCCTTAAACTTATGGACCACAATGTCCCTAAACTAAAACAATAGAGCCCAAATGCTCTTTTGTTGGATCTAAATGATCCTGTTAAGTATATCTTCGTCTAAAATTAGACCAACATATCCTTAACAAATGTTTAAGTTGATCTTAGTCTCAAAAGAGATTAACGGTCCTTAAACCCAATCTAAATCCAAATCTAAGAAAATACGGATTTGGACTAATCCACGCCCTACGGGCGACAACATAAATTAGTCTCCGTACACGACACGAAGTGACCATCTGGAGAAGGAGAAAGTGGTTACCGCTATGCTGTAGCGTAATTAACTGCAGGGGTTTGTGCCTGCAGGGAAGAGCGTCCCCATAATAAAAAAATACCCCTCACAATGAGGGGGAATCTGACTAAGTCTGCTACAACGGCCGCATCCGTCTAAACCTCCGATACACGGTGCCATAAATCAACTTGGCATCTTCGGAGAGGTGGACAGATGAAACCAAACGGCATCTTCCCCCAAATTCAGGCAAGACGACCTACGCGGTTTTGTCTCTGTTTTCGGCCGTAAACAGTTGGTGCTAACTTTTGGCCTGTGTAAGGCCTTATATAGATTAATATTGTTCTCTCCCCCCTAACTCTGAACATTAACGTTTAAACAGTGGTAACACTGTTTCACTTAAGTTTGGGGGGATCTTTTTGTGTATATATTTTTAGTTTATGTTTTGTTTTGTATAAAAAAACAAAACAAAACAAAACCAGGGAAGCTCCGAAAATTTTGACCCTCTTGATGTAGCCTAACAGTGAGGGCACTGTCAAGTTTAAGTTTGTGGTGTGCTTGGTAAGCTTTCTACCTTCGCATTCATTTGTACATTTTGCATTTGCATACTTATTTAAAAACCCATTAAAATCGAAAAATTTTACAAAAATTTAAAAACTTTGTCGTCAAGTTAGCTAATAAGGAGGTAACTTAGATTTTTTCCGAAAGTTTAGTTGATACGTTAGAAATAACTAAATCCTAGGCTTAGGAATTGAAAACCCTAAAAATAACCCTCCTTCTGTTTAACCTTGGTAATTATACGTACTTACAGTTTATTTTTAGAAGTGGGTAATCTTGAGTTCGGTTCTTGAGTTAAGTCAAAATGAAAGGAAATTATTGAAAGCTTTAGTGAAGGATAAAACTTGAAAAATAGTTTCTATTCTTGAGTCCAAATTTAGAAAGTATATGCCCTACAAACTACACATACATGCACCTTGAAACTTGGGATAGTAGAGGATACCTAGAAATACTCTTGCCTAAAAACCTAGTATGAAAGAAAAAACGGTATTTAAAGCTAACCACCAAATGTGCATCTTTGAAAAAATATATCCGGTCTTGAAAAAGAAAAAAAAAGAAGAAAAAAATAAATAAAGTCAAGACCTGGAAACTGCTATTTACGTTTTAAGCTCACACATTCAGTAATCGGCTATTAGTGCCTCAAGAAGCATTAATAGTCGCATGAAAGGTGCGTGAGCAAAACTGTCCATCATTAATGAAAAGAAGTAGTATTAGGCATTAGGAAAAGGTACTATAGTTTGAATTGAATTCTTAAGTGTAAGGGTAAAATTTTACACACACGTAAAGGTATATAATCGATGTTTGGAGGAAAGATATGAATAAAGAATAAGACTTATATTTTCCGTAAAGATGATAAAAATTCCTGATTGGAGACCGCACTTTAGAAGGAAAACTCAAGAGAAACCGAGATCTTTCTAAACTGTAAAAACGTATAGGATCTGAGGTTGAATAAATAAGAGGCGCGAAACATAAGGGTTGAATATTTCTAACTTAGGATGATAGAATTTCTAACCTAGATACTAAACTGTAGGAGTAGAATCGACGTTAACTTATGAAACTAGCTTGACGGGATTTTATGGGTGTAATCTACTGAAAACCCTCAGGAGACAACACTCCTCCTACTAGGGACACCTAGAGGTTTAACATCTTATTGCACGAGCTCAGTGCAACGTGTTCCCTGCGAAAGTGAGGCTAGGATTTTGTTTTGCTCGGGACGAGTAAAAGATAAGTTTGAGGGTATTTGTTCATCACAGAAAACTGCATTTCAATACCGCTCACTCATTATCAATTTTTTATAGTATCGGTACTATTAAACCAGTGTCTGCTCAGTAAATACAGATTACATGTATTCATGACAAAATACTGGAAACACACTCAAATTCACGGATATAACATTTGTGAGCCGACACTGCAACCAGAACTGCAAACCGATCGATATCCAAAGAGTTCTTTTGCAACAAATAAATGTATACACAATTTTGGTCCAACACAATAAAAGTGTGCACATAACTCTTTGGCACATGGTGGGGCTGCCCATGGCACAAGTGGGCACAAGTGAGGTGATGTGTAATAAATGCTAAAAAGTTGTGATGTGATTTAAAGCATCAAGTTTCCCTCCAAGACTATTGAGTATAACCCAAGATGATATGAAGAAATCAAACATTACCAGTGGACTTGTTGAGTGCACTCAAGACTACCACACCAACAGGAGCCCAATTGCTCGGACCAAGCCCGGCGAGACCCCCCAAAACCGGTATGGCCGAGTCCCCTAGCTCCAAATGTTCCTATTTTTCTTATGGTTGTTTATTTGGGTCACATCATCTTATTTTTATTGTTTGTTTATTCTGGAATGAGGCCTATAAATACCAGATCAATGGGCAAGAGAGGGGATATAAACTTTTGAGCTATAGTTTACTCTTTGTTTTCTTTTTCATTTTGAAGCTTTGTACATATTAGCCAGTTCACCTTGAGTTCTTTGCCTTCTCTTGATCTTGCAACCTCTTCATTGAGCTTGCAAGTTTAAGTTTTGGTTATTGAACTCATGGTTTCTATCATCACTTGAAGTTAATAAAGCTTTCATTTTGCACTTTGGTTCTTAGTATTCATTTTTTATCTCTTTTACTTACTTGCAATTTAATTTCTTGCTGTTTACTTACTTTCAATGTTGTGTTATTCCTTTTTTATCATTTCATTTGCACCTTCTTTTTGTTATTTTGATGGTTTATAAATAATGGTGTTGTTAGAAAAGAGAATGGTTATGTAAGTTAGGAATTCCATTTGCTCATTTGCTTTGCCCGATATTTGCTAATTGAACTCCGTCCAAACCTTACGCAAACGCTCCGTTAGGCACCCTACCCTACCGAGGTATCGGTGATCTCTAACCGTGACCAGTTGCATTTAATTTGGCCGAAGGCGAAAGTCAAGAGACAAGAACGGACGGATAAGGGTCAATAAGCTGGATTTTACCAATACCGTGCTTAGGCATCCTAATCCGCGTTGTTGCCGATTACTCTAGCTTCAATAGTCAAGCTCGGCACAAAGGATTGAGTACGAACTTCCCTAACTTACACTAAACTATCTCTATTCCTAACAATTTATACTTTGCATATACAACACTTAGGTTAGAAACGAACCGTTCCGAACCTTGCATTAACTCGTCATAACAAAAACGCAAAATGCACCATCTCCCTGCGGACGACCCGTACTCATCGCGGCTAGCTACAAGCGACGCCGTCTTGATTATGGTTAACTTTAAATTCTTTGAAAAACGACACGGTGAATACCTGTGATAATCACCACTCCTTTTAAGAAAAGCTACCATGGTTCCTTCGACTAAATCATGTTCATTACGTTCACGGTTTCGCCAAAACCAGTCGTAGCCCTCCGTCATTTCAGATGGGTATTCAGTAGTATTCAAGCTATGTATTTTGACCTTCGCCAAGGCATAGTGATTGGTAGTTGCTGGGTATTCATCTGTAACATAGATAGATGCGTTGATTTGGGACAGTCGTACAGCTATTTTGGCCTTCGTCAAGGGTTTGTACGGATGGGTTCAAATTAACCTGGACAATGACGGGTAGAACTTGACTTGCGACTTATGATATGTTGGCCTTCGTCAAGGTCATAAGAGCTTGGGGCAAAAATCCACATCGGGGGTTTCCAAGGAAAATGAAACTTGCTAGTGTTGCATACCATTTGGAGTGTGATGATTTTGGTAGGATTCTTTCAAAGTTGTCACACGATAATATTTGGATCCCGATCCTACTGTGAGTATCCGCTACTCTTCAGGAGATTTTTCACTAAAACAATCAATACTATAAACCAAGTAGGTGCCTAGAACGGTGTTAGCGGGGCTATGACTCCAGGGAAAAGAGGTTATGTAATTAAGAAACTTCGCAAAAGCGTTGGAAAATCTCCCTCGAAGTACCAACATTAGCCTGGCCGAAAAGTTAAGCAAGAATTGTAGGGTAAGATTAATCCTCACTAATTCTTCCTTTATGGTTTGAAGGAGGATTCGAGAAACAGTGGGAGCCATCCTGTTTAGATAACTAATAACCAATCTAAACTTGCAAGAGCATCATGCTGAGTGTTTCTCCTCTCTCTCTTGACTGCAGCGACGAAAATGATTAAGCTTAAGTTACTGCTAGATAAAAACAAATTGACTGGGCCAAACTATAAAGATTGGCTAAGGAATGTCCAGATGGCCATTACCTATAACAAGCTGGGCTACCTCTTTACTACCAAAGCCCCCGCCGTCCCAGGTCCAGGTTCCACCATCGCGGATGTTAAAATCCGTAAGACATGGGAAATAGACAGTGCGAGAGCCAAGTGCCTCGTGTTGGCCTCAATGGATAATGAACACCAGAGGCGGCATGAGAAGACGGACTTAGCTTCCATCTTCCTCCATACCAATGATTTATATGGAGAGCAATCTCGTATCGTAAGATATGAGACCTCGAAGAAATTGTTTCAGGCGAGATTGGCTATCGGGTCATCTATAGGGGACCACGTCCTTAAGATGATCGGCTTGATTGAAGAGCTCGCGGACCTTGGGACCACGTTGGAGAACGAGTTATGTACTAACTTGATTCTACAGTCCCTCCCTTCTACCTACGCCCAGTTTATCTTGAATTTCAACATTCAAGGGAAAGAAGTTTCACTTCCAGAACTCCTCAACATGTTGAGGAGCGCTGAAGGCACCTTGCAGAAATTCAGGGAGACACCCACTCTGCTTATTGGGGAATCTTTCTCTTCTAGATCCAAGGCAAAAGCCAAGGGGAAGAAGAAGAAGGCCTCCACCAAGCTGAATGGCGGTGTCAGTAAGGTAGAGGGAAATGACAGCGCAAAAGTTTTGGGGCCAACAGTAAGGAAGGGGGAATGTTTCTATTATCACAGGAAAGGCTATTGGAAGAAGGACTGCAGGGCTTGTAAAGCCAGTAACCAGGATTCGAAGCACGTTGTGGCTCTGTCTTCAGGTGTGTTTATGATTGAAAACTGTCTGTCAATTAACTCTACTTCCTGGGTGTTAGATACTGGATCGAAATCTCATATCTGTAACTCATTGCAGGCTCTGAGAAACCGTAGAGTTATCAAGGCAGGTGATATGACTCTTAGGGTTGCTAATGGAATGAGCGTGGATGTTGTATCCGTAGGGGAATATCACCTAGAATTGATAAGTGGGCAGATTTTGATTTTGCGTAACTGTTTGTATGTACCTACTTTGACATATAATATCATCTCTGTATCTTTACTATCTAAAGAAGGTTATGATTTTACATTTGTAAGTGATGTCATCTACATCCATCTTAATCATGATTTGATTGGGTCAGGTATACTAGATAACGGTATATACGTATTAAATCAAGCTCAGGTTTTCAACGCCCAGAACACACTTAAAAGAAAGTCTCCAGAATTAAATCAGGCTTTTTATGGTATTGTAGACTGGGTCACATCAATAAACACGGTTGACGAAATTACATAAAGAGAGATATTTGGATCCGTTCGAATATCAGTCTTATGCAACTTTTCAATCATGTCTCAAAGGAAAGATGACAAAGACTCCGTTTACTGGACACGGGGTAAGAGCGAGCGAGCTCTTGGGACACATACACAGCGACACGTGTGGTCTAATGCCTACACATGCACGAAGTGGTTATTCCTACTTCATTACTTTTATGGATGATTTCTCAAGGTATGGACATGTATTCTTGATGAAACATAAATCCGAGACCTTTGAGAAATTCCAGGAATATAAGAATGAAGTGGAAAAACAATTAGACAAAAGTATCAAGACACTTAGATCTGATCCAGGTGGTGAATACTTAAGTGCCAAGTTCCTGGGTTATTTAAAAGAGAATGGAATTCTCTCTCAGCTTACTCCTCTATGCACACCTCAACCCAACGGTGTATCGGAAAGGCAGAACCGAACCTTATTGGATATGGTACATTCCATGATGAGTAACGTTGAGTTTCTGCGATCCTTCTGTGGTCATGCACTAGAATCAACTGCATATCTTTTGAACAAGGTTCCTACTAAGTCAGTGCCTACCACACCATATCAGATGTGGAGTGGGAAGAACCCTATCTTAAGTATCTAAAAATATGAGGATGTCCATCTATTGTAAAAAAGCAGCATGCGAACAAGCTCGAGGCATGCTCAGTACTGTGTAAGTTTGTGGGATATCCAAAGAACACCAGGGGTATCTTTTCTATTACGTAGAGAAACAAAAGGTCTTTGTTTCTCGGCATGTCCACTTTTTGAAAACTCAATTTCTTGAAAAAGAAATAAGTGGGAGCGCAATAGAACTGGAAGAAATTCCAGAACCATAAGTTATTACTAAAAGCATGGTGGAACCAGAAGTTTTGAAAGAACCGGACATCCCCGCACCATTCCGCAGGACTAGTAGGTAGTCTCATCCGCCCGAGACATACTAAGGTTTTCTCATAGACGGGGATAGAGAAGATTGCATCATCGAAGATAATGAGCCAACTAGTTTCCAGCAAGCGATTCAGAGAAGAGACTCAATAAAATGGCCGGATGTAATGGGACCGGAATGGAGTCTATGTACACCAACAAAGTATGGACTTTGGACATTGCTCTAGAAGAGGTAAAACCCATAGGCTGCAAATGGATCTTTAGAAAGAAGATTGGTGTAGATGGACAGGTTGAAACCTATAAGGCTAGACTTGTTGCAAAAGGTTTTCGTCTAAGACCCGGTCTGGACTATGATGAAACCTTTTCTCCAGTGGCTATGCTCAAATCCATTCGGATCCTTTTTGCCATTGCTGCCTTCCACAATTATGAAATTTGGCAGATGGACGTAATGACCGCTTTTCTGAATGGAAATTAGGAAGAGTGTGTTTATGTGGATCAGCCAGAGGGTTTCATAGAGAGTGGGAGCAGCGGAAGAGTGTGCAAGTTGCTTAAATCCAATTATAGATTAAAGCAGACATCACGGAGTTGGAACATCTATTTTGATGAGACGGTCAAACAATGCGACTTTATCAAAAATCCAGATGAGCCATGCATTTATAGTAAAATTGTAGCGAGAACTGTTGTATTGCTCGTCTTGTACATGGATGACATTCTCCTGATAGGAAATGACATTCCTATGCTACAATCAGTCAAAGGATTCTTGTCACAAAGGTTCTCCATGAAGGACCTGGGTGATGCCTCCTACATTCTGGGGATCCAGATCTATCGTGATAGATCTAAACGGATGTTGGGACTTTCACAGTCAAAGTACATCGACACCATACTGAAAATATTCAGTATGAAAGATTCAAAGTGCGGTAATCTACCGGCTTGTCACGGAATCACCCTCTCTAAAAAGATGTCTTTCAAGACTGATTTGGAAAGGGATTGCATGAGTATTATACCCTACGCTTCTGTGGCAGGCTCTATAATGTATGCGATGTTGTGTACCAGAACAAATGTAGGTTACGCACTGAGCGTTGTAAGCAGGTATCAGTCAAACCGAGGGGAGAAGCACTGGACAACAGTAAAAAACATTCCCAAGTACCTAAGAAGGACTAAGGAGATGCTCTTGGTGTACGGCAGTGAAGACCTCCAGATCGAGCCCTTCGCCGACTCCAGCTTCCAGAGTGACAAGGATGACTCCAAGTCCACGTCGGGTTATGTCTTTACCCTAAATGGAGGGGCGGTCTGTTGGAAGAGCTCCAAGCAGGACACCATTGCTGACTCGACGATGGAAGCGGAGTATATCGCTGCATGTGACGTCGTGAAAGAAGCAGTCTGGATAAGGAAGTTCGTGACAGAGCTTCCGGTGGTTCCGTCCATTGTTGATCCAATACCACTGTATTGTGACAACAATGGTGCTATAGCTTTAGCGAAGGAACCAAGGTCCCATCAGAAGTCCAGACACATATTGAGGCGGTTCCACCTGATCAGGGAGATTGTTGATCGCCGGGAGATTGAGGTGCGGAGAGTAGAAACGGAGAACAGCACTACAGATCCACTCACAAAGGCCATCTCAGACACAGTTTAGAGGCTATTCGATATGATAGGTCTACGATATGCCAATACATGGCCTTAGTGCAAGTGGGAGATTGTTAGTATAATATGCCCTAGAGGCCATTATTGTATCATACTGGATTGTATATTACATATTAGAAGCTTGGGATATTCACAATTATAATAACAGTCTTGCTCAATATAGTAGTATGCTACTTAGTTTGATTCTATCTCAATATGTGCGTATGTTTCTTTTAGAATCTCGCTTATACACATTGGTAGGGCCCTTAGGATCATTGCTTGACTACCAGTGTTGTGATGGTAGTCACACTAGTAAGGGCTGGGTAGTCTATAAGCACATCCTTATACAGGTCTCTAGTCGTAGGATTATCGAGACGGGGCATCGATACTCCAGAATAGACTAGTGTATACGTTTCTTATCCCAGCAAGGGGATGGTCTGTCCTACAGCCATTAGTACGTCGTACTGGAGATAGTATACAGGTGCTCACTGGGTTATGAGCTACACTGGATGGACTTGCGGGGGAACTGCTGGTTGGTATTATACCTTTCGTCGGTTAGCAGTTCCCAGGTGACATGAGTACAGCTTAGTCCGTTGACTTGATATCACTATTCGTTTCAAGTGTGTTCCTACTGTACTTAGATCACTACCATACCATGGATCAAATGAGCCGTGGAAACATATAGTGGTTGGGTGCAGTCTCGAAGCACTGGGAAGCAGTAGTGGTTAGACATGATTCGTCTCTCCCGATATTGGGGGTTGATATCGTGCTGTGTTCGGAAACACATTACACAAAGTCCCTGGACAGGACAAGCGAGATTTACCGGTAGGTACTCCAGTAGTTTCTCAGGATGTTTTGGGCTCTACCCGGTACGACTTATTGTGCTATTAGGGGTCTAACAATTACCATACCCTAGGCCCGATATGCGAGTATCTTAGACGAACAGACCAGACTGTATGGAGATTGTCACAGATAGGCTCAGTAGGAGTTCGGATGATTTTGCTTATCGACCTTCTTATCGACAGATACCTGGGTAGCCGTTACGTGCAGCTAGTACCCCTGACGGACTTGTGGTTAAACCCACTGCCAGTGTACCGTCGAGTCTTTAGAGTCCCACAAAGAGGGTTTCCCTATTTCGGGCGAAACGATGTAAAGGCCGTATGGTTTTACAGCAGGGTTCCGATCACATACGTGTACTGGCTACACGGATGCCGTTTCGGACGGATAATACTAGTGGGTTTTGGTTTAAGCCGGATCCTAGTATTATATTATTGGATTGTTATCATCTCATTGTATTCGTATTTTTCGGAATACGAATACAGGTATGTATATACGGTGAGGTCATTCTTGTAATTTTACATGACATGCTTCTAGAAGGGGACACCTCATTATTTGGTTTATCTATTTTTGAGAAATAGATTAATGAGGTGGAAATTGGAGACATACATGGCATGAGGTGATGCATGGCTCTTAGTAATTTTTTATTTGTTTGGACTCACTATTCAAGCATGGTTGATATTTTCTATGTGAAAATAATCCATGCTTGAATGAGTGAAGAAAGTGGAGCCATTCTTCACTTTCCATAACCTAGCTCATTTGCTTATTCTCTTTCTCTCGCCATATTTTCCCTATCCTTCTTCCTTAAAACCCTAACCTTCACATGAGTTGTGAACCCTAGGGTCTTATGTGATAAAACACTCTATTAGATACTCTACATCTTCTAGGCTACTTAGCTTAGAAAATTAAGTACCCTAGTTATCTCGGTTTAGAGGTTGGAGCTTGAGGTATAGACTCTCGGGTGGATCATCTTCGACACGAGGAGGCCGACGTTGCAAGCTCGATCCGATCTTCGAGGAGCTAAAGAAGAGGAGGAGGAGAAGAAGACCTGAAAGACTTGTTAATAAGGAGGTATAACACTTTTCATAGTAGTTAGAACCTCCTAGTAGTTTTAGCTAGTTAAGGTTTCTATAAAGATCCTAGAGTTAAAGTCGGTGTTGTATAGTATAAAATCGTTTTTTGTAAATTCTGCCTCCCCACAAGTGCGTGGGCGTGTGCGACATTGACTTACAATCCTCTGCTGTGTCTGTCCCTGTGAACACTGGAGGTCTCAACTTCATGAACTCTGGGAGTGATACATTCATAAATCTCACGACTACTGGTGCGACTTTCTGAACGGGTTGTACTAAGGGCTCTACAATAGTCGATGCCTGATCCTGCCTCTGAGTACGGGTGGCCTCGGCCAACTGCCCCATCATCTGCTATAAGCCCAACATGCTCTCCTCCAGTCTAGTCATCCGATCAGGAAGAGGAGGATCAACATGTCCCTGTGCCTAGGGATGTCCTATGGGTCAGTCGCCGTCACTGGCCGATTCCCTGGCCGCGGCTCGCCTAGCTCGCACGGCTATGGCAACTGGAACAAGAAACGAGAGTTGGTAAGGTGTACGAACAGGAACAACAAATATTGAGAGTCAAAGGAAGAATTAATCAAGACATACATCCTACTTAGGCGGGGTATCGTATCGTAAATATGTCGTGGAACATATTTATGGTATGTTACTCTTCCTGAGTTACCTACTCCATCAAACCAAAGGTCAATCTAATAACGAAAGTTCGAGCCTAATAACTCCAAAGTCACTTCTAGGTAAGGTTAAACCTACGGCTCTGATACCAACTTTGTCATGACCCGAATTTGGCACGCGACCGGCGCTTAGATTTTGTGACGTCTAAAGATACCGACACAATCTAAGTAAGCCAGAAAACAAAGATCTAAACCCTGTTTAAGGAAATAAGGAGATACAGTTTTAAAAGTAATGAAAATGAGACCACATTTTTAAATTCAAAGATTGTTTTTAAATGTTGGAAATTTTGACAACACATCCTTTATAATTTTTGAGAAAAACAAGTACATAAACCTAATAATTGTGACATCCCCTACTTTGGAGTAAAAATCAACGCCTATCGGCGGAAACAACCCACACAAATAATATACGACGCTCAAAAGCAAAGAATCACATACATATAAGTAACAAAAAGCACAATCAAACATAACTAGTCGATTCTACTCAATCGACCCAAAGTACATACATAAGTACACCTTCGTTCTAAGTCAAATAATATACATGGACTGATGGAGTAACACTAGATAAAAGATACAAAATACCGAAAAGAGACTGTTACTAAATATGTATCCCACCTAGCAAGATAAGTGACGAAAGCTGTGATATATGTGTTCGCAACGCCGCTATGCGTCCGCACGTCTCCTGCAAGGAACTAAGGCACAACGGGGGTGAGTTGCCAATTCAACGAATAAACTAATATCCAACAGTTGTGTAACACCCTAGTCCAATCGTACGTTTCTTTTTCTTTATATTGGGTTTTGTTTTATTATTATTATTATAACTTGGAGTTTAATACTTTTAATTAAGATATAGACATATACTTATGGTTTTTCAAATTTGTTAAATAGGCATATTATTAGTATTTAAATATTTATTTGTCTAACACTATTTTGTAACCATATTTATATTTTAGTATTATAGTTTAAACAAAAGATATTTTGTTTGGTATTTCTTTAAATAATATATACATAAGATTTTACCCCTTTTTAAATCTTATTTATAAGATATTTTGTTTAACGATATTTATTTAAAATATTTAGTTTTGACAGGTCATGAGAGTCCCTGTTAAATTTTTTAACCATATAAATATTTTTCCTAAACTAACAACCCAATTTTCTCTCTCCAATCACCATATATCTCTCACCTGATAGCTCTCTCTCCTTTTAAAACAAATACTATTTTCTTTCTCTCTCCAAACAAATATCTTTTCTAACAGATTTTTCTCTCCCCGTATTCTATTCTATTTACATATATTTTTCTATATCACTAACTAGATTTCACCAAACCCTCTCTCTCTCTCTCTCTCTCTATATATATATATATATATATATATATATATATATATATATATTCCCTAACAAAATCGCTCTCTCTCCAATCTAATCTAATCTCTCTCAGCAGATTCTCTCCCTCAAATCTACTCTCTCTTTAATTATTTTTCTACAAAGCTATATATATATAATTGAAGATATTTTGTTATGATAGTTAACTGAAGATATATTTTAGTTGTTTTATATCTTAAAATCCTATATATATATATATATATAATAACTATTTATATTTATTTTCTCAAACCCATAACCATATACATATCTACATATATTTTCACTATGTACTAATATATGTATATACATATACTTTTCTATTATCCTAACTATATACAAACTAATATGTATATATACAACTTTCCTAATATCTTATAGAAGTATTTAACAACCCATCATATCGCTTTTTTATAAAATCAAACCCAAATCTCATTTCATCAGAATATTTCTCTCTCTAATTATAATAATCTCTCTTCAATCTTTAACAGTATCTCTCTCTTCCCTATAAAAAACAACTTAATTATCATCATCTTTCTTCTTCTCATATAAGTCAACTTTCTCTCTTTTCCATTACAATATTTTCTTCTTCTTCAAATTAAGCCGAGCAATCAAACCTTGGAGTTGCGCTTCATGTCATCGTGTTTATCCATCTCCGAGGCAAAAACTCTTACTCCTTTATTTTTTAGTCGATGCAATATCGACAATTCTCTAAATAAATTAGTAACTTATAATGTTTAAATAAAATTATAATATTTTGCCGCTTTATTAATATATCTTATAATACTTATACATATGATGAAAACCCATTAATCCTTTCATCAAGTGAACAATTGTAAAAGTACAAGCGCAATAAAATAATTATTAACATGTAAATGTGGTTTAATATATAAAAAAAAGCTTTTAAGTAATTATATGTTTCTGTTGCAACAATATTGGTATACACTAGCATGCAAAATGTCCACTTATATCCTAATCTAAAACATAAAAATATACCATTATTACTGTTAATCAATAAACGCTTTGGGGTTAATATTTAATATATATAAATTGAAATTTCTACACTATCACTCCTTATAATATCACCGCACTCTATGTGCCCTATTCATATAAATTATTTTGATACTATAATTTGTATTAATATTTTCTGTTATCACATGATTATAAAACTTATTATTAGCACTTACATGATGACTAGTCAATCTGTCACTTAGTCAATCTGTCATTTATTTTATCTTACTTACTATTATCTCGTAACTATACTATTACCACTATCCTCTTTATGTATCTGTAATTTATCATTCCTATTTAATCATATTAACCCTTTAAAACCATATTTCAGTTTATTATTCTTTCCAATAAATAAACTTGGATGTTAAATACAGATACTTGCATATTTATGTTGAGTCTTGTTTACATTTTTGATTTTATCATATCATACCGTCTATATTTAACATTTTACTTAAGACTATTATTGTTGGCATGCTTGAGAAACTTTAACATGCTATTCTTGTTTATGGACACTATCATGTTATAACTATTGTACTTGACATGTCATGACTACTCATTGTTCCAGACTACTTATATTAAAACGAGATCTCTAATTATAATGCTGAATTACATGCCATGACACAATCTATACTGTTTATAAGTTTCATTTTTATACAATTAACATGATATTATAAGTTCCAGTCTATTCAGCATTCTTAATTAGTGATTTAGTTATTACCATATTAGATATGAATACGCGGGGTGTTGGGGTAGTTTGAGTGTGCATTCATACAACAGGATCTCAGGAGTCCTATGCTGGCAGTTCGTACCTGGCTATATCGGTCGCATGTTATTATAGCTCGTACCGGGCTATATCGGTCGCATGTTCATCCCACAGTTGGGCTCTTGTTTCCTAGCCCCTGGGGCCCTATCCTTGGGTTAGGAATACTCCTGCAGAGGTTGACGCACATACTCGAACTTACGATATGATTGTTTACCTTTTGTGACCAGTTAGGTTATGATTTGACCTCTTTACATGTTTGTTTCATAGTATTAATGTATATATATATATATATCTGTTTTTACTTGTGCACGCGGGCTTCACTATATTCATATATTCATGATATTATACCATACACACACCTTATACGTTGAGTACTTGCTGGGATGTTCTGACATCCCTGAGATTTGTCATCTCAGGTTTAAAGACAGATTTTCAGGCTGAGCAAGATCGCAGCGGCTATCAGGATTTTGCCGAAAATCAGTAACCCGCAGGTTTATTTCCTCTCAGCTAGTATTTAGCATGTGCGCCCTTATGGGATATTAGGACTTTTGTATCTTTTCAGATTTTGTCTTCTTTTCTAATATATTGTATTGGGTATTTATTTGCATCAATTATCTAGTGGACCAATTTTTTTAGTATTCCTTGTAGTTTCGTTGCAGCATGATTATCAGTATTATCCCTTTTGGTATTGGATTTTATTTTTGACAGGTTAAACTAGACAGCCTTATATAACTATGAAAGGATCTTTCCTTATCGTAGGTAGCACGGCTGGGTTTCGTTGCTCTCCGTATTCCGTATATTAGGAAGCGAGGCGTGACAAGTTGAAATTGTATGCATAATGAAATAGGACTAAAACTATGCATCAGGTAGACATGATATATGATAGCATACGAAATATGAATATGTAACCATAGTGCCTGTATAAAAGGAAACAAAAATCTCATCAAGTGTTCCAAAATCTTGGTCATTTTCATAAACGATTTTCAAATCCAGTGTCAAATATCGACACAAATTTTCAGTTTTAGCAGGCATCATTCTCCGAACGATCCTGACAGCCAACAACATCGGTCGGTATCCTCCAGATATCCGCCGTATTTCCAAACTATATCCGGTATCGAGTATCCTCGCTAGGCTTCCCGCCTCTAATACGGATTTCCTACCCCTCGGTCTCGACCGGGTCCACCATGTATCCGACTGTATATCCCTATTCAGTCTGGATAACGTAAAAATTCGCAACCGTATAGCCCCACTCGGTTCGGAATAAAACCAAATCAGATAAACAACAACTCATGGTGGACATAACACATAAATCACAAAGACCTGTAAAACTATAACTAATTTAGGTCGTACCAACTATAACATGTAGTGAATAAAAGCTCAAAACAAAGGAAACCTCATAATTTAATAATTCATGATACAAGTAATAATAATGACAAGGCGATATGATATGTCTCAAAACAATGGCAATACTGCGTGACAACAGTTATTAATATACTAGCAATGCGTAATAGATTATAGGTGATATGACAAGTTTTAAGTGTGTACGTGACAAATTAATTACCGATGGGGTGTAGTGTAACATGTAAGTATGTATAAGTGCAACATAACTCATCAGTAATAGTGCAAGTGTCCTAGCAAGTATGAAGCAATAGCGATTAATAGATATGAATGCATACAATGCAATACTAGATCTAATTATGCAAACAACATGAATGGAAAGCAAGTATAACAAAATTTCTGGTTTCAGGCGCTATACGCCATTCATACAATGTCTTCGGTAGATATTTAGTCTACTCGCCGGAACAAGTCATGATCTACTCGAATTTCATCACTCCTTTTCCCTTCCTCGCTGCCTTCGAAGTCCCCGCGGTTAAACCTAACATCGAAATGAAACTTTTATATATAAGCGGCTAAATTTTGATACGGTGAATACGTAAATTCTAAGTGAACTTACATACGTAATGTGATACGTTTGCATATCGTGTGCTATACAAACCCAAAGCTAACTAGAGCTACCATGACCAGTCGTACTTTGAGAAAACACAAAAACGTGATACGAAATGTCCGTATCATACGTTAAAATAATATAAAAAGCAAAGCAATTAGCTTCCAGATTTTTTTTACAGACTATCTAGGAAAATCAAAGTATATCAAAGACTTTATATAACCTACAGAAAGATACCTACAAAATTTCAAAACCCAACTCATCAAGAAAACCGGCGGTAGCGGGAAATTCAGGGATTCCGCCGGTCGAACTGTGAAGGAATGGGTCGGGTTTCTAGGGTGCGCTCTAAGTTCTAATATCATTCTACTGTACTGTTAGATCTATTTAGAGATTAATATAATTATAGCAGATACTAACAGAGCTAAAACTCTAAGCTAAAATACGTTTTTCCGATATCGTAAACACTAATTTATACAGAACTCTTAATAAGATCTGAAAAGTTGAGGGTTATACCTATTTGAAGGATTCCACAGAGCTCAATCGTCAAGATGTGTACCAAGAGTTGAAAGGTCTAACTTGAGGGATTTGAATCAATATCCAAGGAACTATAGTTTTTTTCTCTCTCTATGTGAGGGTGGAGAGCTTCACTATTTGGTGCTAAGTATTGTGAAACCTATTTTCAGTTTGATAAACTGAACAAATATAGAGAGTTTTGTGTTGAAAAAGGGAGGAGGTGTCACCATGGAGGGTTGAGGCGCATGTGAGGCGCATGTGTGCAAGAGTGAGGTGTTGGCTTGAGGTGCTGGCTTGAGGTGCATCTTATGGTGTGTTGTGGGTGAGGTATAAGGTAGGCTTGGCCTTACATGCTCACCCCTTTTGCATAAAGATCCTCACACAAAAGAACTTCCCACCTGAAAACTTTCTTTACAAACTTAATGTTACCTAAACTAATTACCATTATACTTAAATACCCTAACCATTTATAAAAAGTCTTTTTATCAAAATAATAAAATTTAAAATAACATTTTTTAAATAAAATAAAATAATTAATTATCTAATAAATTTCCGAAACGTTACAGATAATCACATAACTTCAGAAGTTTAAAATATTTTGCTTTCTTCGGTTCTTCAATGTTTTGCTTGCTATAAGCCTATAACACATGAAAAGCACGAAATTTTCAAAGATCCTAAAATTTCTTCAAATTTTTAATCTCTTGTTTGTTATATAGCACACGAAAATCGCGAAATTTTAAAAAAATCGCAAAAGTTTTCCGTTTTCTTTGGTTTTTTAATATTTAGTATTGCTAACCCATAAAAATCGTGAAATTTTCAAAAACCATAAAAATATTTTGTTTTTCATAATTTTGCGTGTAATATAGCACATGAAAATTGCATAACTTCAAAATTTTCTACAGATGTAGAGAACTGCAATTAGTTTTGACAGATTGATGTCAGCATTTATTGAGTCCAAGATTGAAGCCCGTTTTCTGTGTACAGAATTGAACATTTCTGAGAGTTAGAAGCTGAAGGCTTTAGGAAAGCTCATGAGATCACTTATTCTTCAATGTACCCTACGGTCATCAATTCTCCCAAACAAATCCAAACATAGAGCCATCAAAGTCCCATCTTATCAAAACTTTGCAGATGGCCCTGCTTAAAGCATTGTCCTCTGCCTATATGAGTAAAAGACTACCTCACTCCTAGAATCGAAACTTACTACAATCAAGACAACCAGAGTTAAGTTGTATAGCTTTCGTTACTAGCAGAAAAGAAACATGCTTCAATCCTAAGAGACTTGTCGAGATGACAAAGGGGAGAAAATTCTCGTCGATGAATAATTCAGAAGCATGTAAGGGTCACTTTGTAGTGTACACCACCGAGGGGAAGCGATTCATGGTTCCCTTGGCTTACCCTGGTAGCAATATAATCAAAATGATTCTCAAAATGTCTGAAGACGCGTTTGGATTATTAACGAGCGTATCAGATTGCCGTGTGATTTAGTTTTCATGGAGTATGTTATATCTCTTCTACGCGGTTGTGTATCTAAAGATGCAGAGAAGGCATGCTGTAATTCTTTGTTCGCCAACCAGTGCACTTCATCTTCCTTGTCCCTCATAGGAAATAATCAACATTTGATAGTTCCTAGTTAATACGACATTTTCATTTCTCTTTGATGTAAATTTTGTTCTTAAGACTTATAGGGAGGGATACTCTTACTAATCATTGGAAATGCATTTTGATCATAAAGATTTTGTGAAATCTCATTTGTATATCTATAATATAGTGGTTGACAAAGCAAGAACATATTGGATGTTTGGAGTATTTTAGCATACATGTAATGCCCCTTCTTAAGCTCTGTGTTGTTCATATGTGCTGCAGGTATCAGATGTTCGTTTACTAGTGTGTAAGATGTACAAAATTTCAAAAGAAGTGAGTATTTATATTTTATTAATTAGTGACATAAAGTTTGCAAATTTTCATGTTTAGTCCGTACTATATTTGTTCTAGTAGTATTTGTTTCATGGACATATACTCCCAGTTCTGTATACGTTTTCCCATTTATGTTGTGTACTCATGTCGATCCACGTCTCTATCTTTTTCTCTCCTACACAATTCATACTAGCTAGCTCTTGACTTGGTTCAATATGGATATGGTTTATCAATTCTGAATCATTTCTGCATCAAGTCTGAGATTGATGGAGGTCCTTTTCGGGTCTCCGTCAAATGTTGTCTTCCGTCGATCTTCCGGTAGATTTTGGAGGTGATCTCCTGTTGCATGTGGGTCTCAATGGATTTTGAGGAGATTGGTGGTTTCAGGAGTTTGCGCCGAGTACCTGCAAGGAAGTCCCGGGATGGTTTGGTACCACCGAGGACCCTCCGACGATCAAGTTAGCACAAGATCCGAGCAGAGTAACGGCTAAGTGGGGTGGAAAAAGCTTACTTGACCCCTCTGTGATGGGGGTTTATATAGTGGCGGCAGCACGCGGCAGCACGCAGCAGCAAGCTCGAGGATCCCGCCGGCAGTTACGCTCCCGACGTCATGCCGCATAACGAGCGGATTTCCCGTTAATGGGGATCGTGATGGCGTGGAACGTGGAATGCTGCCGGTGGAGAATCTGCGCATGGCGAGATTTGCGGAGCGGCGGTTACGCCTGTAAGTGGTGAAGTTGGTCGGTCGGAGGGACCGAGGCAGATGGCCTCGGCAGGGGAGCTCGGGAACGAGCGGGAGGGCCGAGGAGTCTTGGTCCTGTGGCAGCTCAGGGCGAGCTGAGAGGCCGAGGAGGCCAATTTGCAGGGGGTCCTGAGGAGAGCCAGCTTGTGCTTGCAGGTCGGGTACATGGGTGGCCTGATCGGCCCCTGTGGGCCCTTCCTTCTGGGTTTTGGGACACGTCATCTGCCACGTGTCCTGATCTGGGAAGTCGCCAATATAGAGCATCATCATTAGCCCCCCACTCTTGTCCTTGCCAGATGGCTGGTCGGATCAAGAGTGGACTGCCGGGCCGCCCGTGGCGAGCTCCCTCTTAAGATTTCGTCGGTACGCGTCCCCGGGCTGTCAGCTGTCTTTTCTGCCAGCGAATCAGGGCGAGATCTCTGCATTTAAGGAAGGTGCGCCAGTTCGTGCATCCTGTCACTGAAACGACGGTCTGCGTGTCAAGCGTCGGTTGGCTGATGCGACGTGTGCAGACCTACGGCGTCTGATGGGATGAGGCCCAGTATGGGAACGAAAAGTGGAGCGATCGGGGCCGTTGGGCGCGAGGAGGTGTTTTGGCAGGAAATGAAGGGTGCCGTTGGATGAGGGCAATTGCAGTGATAAAAATAAGGGTGGGGCCCACCCAAGGGCCCCTACTCCTTCATATTTTCCTCGCTTTAAGTCCTGGTTGCTCGGCGCTCGTCTTCTTTCTTCTGCTTTCGTTTCCTGAGGATCTCTCTTCTTCAGGTTAGATGTCTTCTTTCGTAGAATTTGTAGATGCTGTAGGAGTAGGTTCTAGGGACCCTCTAGTTGAGCCTGAGTTTTCCCAGGGAGTAGGGGTCAGATCCTTATCCCTGGATCACGCGTGAGGGAAACCCCCAGGGAAGAGGCGGCAGACGCTACCCCCGGAGCGTCGTGTTGGATGAGGCATAAGGACGAGCTTGCCAATGCTCGGGCTCGCTTCCACATCCCCTCAAGTTATACGCTTCGTCTGGCCAAGGAGGGAGAGAGGGCAGACCAAGTACGGGGTAGGGAGATCGCCCTGTATTTGGAAGCTTTTTGGGGTGGAATGCGCCTGCCCTTCTCTCCCGAGGTCGTCGATGTGCTGAACTTCTTCGGGCTAGCCCCTGGCCAGTTAGTGCCGAACTCATGGAGGATTCTCCTCGGGTTCCTGATCCGCCTGAAGTTACAGGCGGTTCCCTTCAGCCTCTCCATCCTTGATTCTTCCCCCGTCTTCAAAAATCATCCTGGGGGTCGAGCGGACGACCCGGGGTGGGTCTACTTCTCTTTTAGAAAGCGACAGGGGCATCGCCGGGATAGGGGTTGTTGCCCTGCTTTCTTCTATTCACGACTGGAAGAAGAAGTTTTTCTTCGTCGCACCGCCCGAAGGCAAGGACTGGCCCATGCCCACCAAGTGGTCGAGGGAAAAATGCTTGCTGGGGAACCAGTCAAATGACCCCGCCGCGGTGAGAGTGGCGTCGTGGGAGCCCGTCCCCCGATTTGACGTGTTGCTGTTTGAAAGAGTCCTGAATTGGGCCGGACTCAGCCCCGTCGAGTTCGTCGGTAAGTTAGGCTTTCTTTTTGGCTTGTATATTGCATGTGTCGCTAACTCCTTTGCATTTGGTTTTGTCCAGGACCTATGGATATGGATGAGCTTCGAGCCTCCATGCGCCAGCCAAGGAAGGTCACGAAGGCTGGAGGCGCCAGCTCTTCTCGTTCGAAGCCTGCCCCGGTTCCTTCTCCTCCGGTGGCCGCGTCCCATGAGCGTTCGGGGGCGGATCCCGCCCTGGGGCCTAGCAGAACACCTGGCTGGAAGCGGGCTCGAATTCTGGAGGATCCGGTCTCGGAGGAGGAGATCGGCTCTCCATCGGAGCCACTCAAGAGGGGTTCCCGGAGGTCTTCCTGGGGCCTGCCCTCGCCGATCATGGTGGAGGAGGGGGGCCTCCAATTCGCGGTGCCCTCGGGGCTATCCGTCATGGATAGCTTGCTTCACCAAATAGAGAAGTCGGTAAGGGGGTAGGGTCCTTTGGGGGACCTTCAGGGCTCAGATGACGTCCATCGTCCAGGAGTCCGTGCAGGTAAGTGCTTGGTTGTCTGTGAGATTCGGTGCCTCCTTCGTCTTCCTGACCTTTTTCCTATTTTTCAGGTTCTCCAGCACGTCGCTCTTGCCTTGTGCATGGAGGCCGAGGTGATTGCCCCGACGATGAAGGCTGCGGACCAGCTTGCCTCGCTGGAAGAGAGCTCCAAGCAGGAGCTGGAGGCGGTGATGGTGAGGGTTGCCATTCTGGAGGGCGAGGTGGAGGCCGGGAAATGGGAGGTTGCCCGGTACCACGAGGCCGCCGTGGCTGCTGAGGTCAAGCTTGAGGACGCTCAGGCGCTCGTCGGCAACATGAAGAAGACGGTGAGGGCCCTTCGGAAGGAGCTAGGGGCGGCAGTCGAGGCGGTGAATGTTTCCCCCAATCAGAGCAAAGCTCTGTTTTGAATTTCAAAATTCAAAAATTGAAGCAACGCTTCAGAGCGCTGCGCACTGCGTGCCACGTGTCAAGCGCAGACGCGTTAGCGCCAAGGAAGCTGCGCCCTAGGCAGCGCACCCCCAATCAGAGCAAAGCTCTGTTTCAAAATTCAAAAATTAAAAGTTGAAGCAACGCTTCAGATCCAGCGCTCTGCGCTGCGTGCCACGTGTCAAACATGGATATGCTAGTGCAGTTGCGCTGCGCGCCACGTGTCAAACACGGGTGCGCTAGTGCAGTTGCGCTGCGCGCCACGTGTCGAACGTAGGTGCGCTAGCGCAAGGTGCGCTAGCGCAAGGTGCGCCAGCGCTGGAATTAAAAATTCCCCCACCGTCAGATCAAAAGATCTACTAATAATAAATTATTAATTAATCAGAACTAAAATTCTATTATGGAAAGATTTTTCAATCTTATTAAAATAAGAAGATTATCTTCTGTAAAACAGAAGCCTTAGGATCAAAGATCCAACGGTGGGAAATATTCCCAAATCAAGCAGAGAAAGATCTCTTAAAACTGATTTAACAAATCATTTGGCCCTATATAAAGGACCCTAGACTTCAAGTCTAAAAGATAAAAAAAAAGAAAGGAGAGAGAAGAAAAAAAAAAGAGAGAGAGAACCCCTCTGCAAACTTTGAGAAAAAGAAGAGCAAGCTCTTAAGAAAAAGAAGAGCAAGCTCTTAAGAAAAAGAAGATTTTTCTTCATTTTCAAGGTAAAAAAAGAACCATGTTCTTGAATAATAGAGATGAAGCCATCTCGTAAAAAGAAGAACCATCTTGTAAAAAGATCAGAGATCTAAGAAAAAGACCAAGGTCTTTAATAAAAAAGAAAAGATCAAAGATCTAATCATAAAGACTAAAAGAAGTATTTTACTTCATTCACAGATCCTTGATCTATAAAGGCAGAGCCCTTTTATAAATAAGAACTTTTGTTCTTGAATCTTGAGGCAAAACCTCCTTTAAAAGAACATAGAGTTGTTCTCTGATCATAAATTTGATCAAATGCGTCTTGCGCTATTGGAAAGTGCCTTGCACTCATAAACTGCGCTTTTGTGCTCTTTGGACCGGCGCTCAGCGCCAAACCATGCCACGTGCCAACCGCAGCCACAACTTGCGCTTTGCGCTTTTGAAACAGAGCACTGCGCTCATGAGCTGGCGCTCAGCGCCAAGCGCGCCACGTGTCACTCACTGGTGCGCCACTAGACTAGCGCAATGCGCTAACAAACTAGCGCTTAGCGCTAAGCGCGACACGTGTCCTCTTCGTGTGCGCTACCCGACAGAAGCCCAATGCGCTCTTTGACTGGCGCAA
Organism: Agapanthus africanus; assembly: GCA_030015575.1. NCBI lineage: Eukaryota > Viridiplantae > Streptophyta > Magnoliopsida > Asparagales > Amaryllidaceae > Agapanthus > Agapanthus africanus. Next base: position 880,138,931 of record JASDDO010000024.1, read on the forward strand.
TGCGCCTGGCGCGCCACGTGGCGCACTGTCAGAACAAACTTGTTTCTGATACAAGACAAAAATGTCAAAGCCAAATGCCTAGCATTATTAAAAGGGCTGAGCCTAAATAAAGGCTTAATGGCCAGAACAAAAATAAAATGTTAAAACATTTTAATTGGACTTAGCCTAATTCTGGCCATAAGTCCTTAAATTATCTTGAACTGAGCACATCTTCTCTTTCAACCAACTCATCCTGGTTCAAAGGTACATCTCTTCACTCCTTTGATATTTGTCGTTATAATTCCTCAACGTCTTCAAAGAGGTGACGGGTCCCGATAACCACACATTTCACAGACTATGACGTCTTTAAACTGGACTGTGAGATCCTTAAACTCATGGACTATGATGTCCTTAACCTCGACCTTGATGTCTTAAAACTAACATCGGACTGTGAGATCCTTAAACTCATGGACTATGATGTCCTTAACCTCGACCGTGATGTCTTAAAACTAACATCGGACTGTGAGGTCCTTAAACTCATGGACTATGATGTTCTTAACCTTGACCGTAATGTCTTTAAACTAACATTGGACTGTGGAGTCCTTAAACTCATGGACTATGATGTCCTTAACCTCGACCGTGATGTCTTAAAACTAATATCGGACTGTGAGGTCCTTAAACTCATGGACTATGATGTCCTTAACCTTGACCGTGATATCTTAAAACTAATAGCGGACTGTGAGGTCCTTAATGTAAGTCCATGCTACCTCTCCCGGTACTTTCGGGAATGCGGAATTTGGTAAAAAACGATTTTTACGGAGGTGGTAACATGGACCTAAAACCCGGATCTTGGTTCTATCTAACAACCTAACTACGAGTTTCTAGCTACTCGGTTAGGGGGTTATACCTTGCTTGTCTTGAACTCCTTCGTCTTCAAACTCCGATGGTGGTCCGGATTGGCTTCTTCCCGTCGTCTCCGTATGCCGAAGATAGATCCACCTGAAAGCTCCAACCTTTGGCTCCTTCTTCGTTCTTTGAAGAAACTAGTTCACTCGGTTTGCTAAACCTTGTGAACTAGAATGAGTAGAGAATAGTTTGTGTGGGATTTTATCTATGGTTCTTGATTCTCAACTCATGAGACAAGAGAACCATAGATTAAAGAGAGGGAAAAAGAGCAAGAGGGTGAGAGCAAAACAAGAGAGCTCAAGAACAAGAGAGAGAATGAGCAAGAAAGAATGAGCAAGTCTTTTGTCTCTCACCCTCTCATAATCCAAAGTCATGATAACTCATCATATCAAAAAAGTCTTATGTGATGGTTGAAGCAACCATAACCATATCATTTCATGCACTCATTTTACACAAATGAGCAAGCAAACAAAAGTCTTTGCCATGAAATGATGGCTATGGTTATCATGATGGTCAACTAGTCAAGCCTAGTCAACCGGTCAACAAAGTCAACAAGTCAACAAAAGTCAACAAGTCAACAAAGTCAATAAGTCAACAAAAGTCAACAAGTCAACAACCATGTCACCATAATACTTAATTAATATAATAGTTAATCACATATCATATTCTCATTAGGGTTGAGCAAAAAGTCAAATAGTCAACGGTCAACTGTCAACAACCCTAATGAGAATCCGCTGCCTCTGTCTCCCTATCAACTGTGCATACACACCCGCATCCGCGTTCCGAGGAACACGAATGCATACTGGATAAATCCAATCCCAAAAGGTACACTAGGATCTGGCTTAAACCAAAGCCCGCTAGTGCAGACTGTCCGGACACTGTACGTGCACAAGTGCACGGATGTGACCGAACCCTGTCGCAAAAACCATGCGACCTGTCGCAATACCATGCGACCTCTACTCTTTTGCCTAAAGACGAAAAGCTTTCTGTGTGGGACTCTAAAGACTCGACACTATGCTGGCAGTGGGTTTAACCACAGACCGCAAGCGGCACTAGCTGTGCATAACGGTCCCCAGGTAATGCCGACAAGAAGACCGACGAGGCGAAACCCATCTGAACTCCTACTGAGCCTGAGTGTGACATTCTCCGTACAGTCCGGTCTGTTCGTCTGATACATCGCATGGCGGGCCTAGGAGGCGGTAAACGTCAGTCCCCCAATAGCGGTACAAGTCGTGCCGGAGCGAAGCCCAAAACACCCTGAGATAACACTGGAAGCCTACCAGTATATCTCGTTTTCCCTGGCCAGGGACTACTCATGTAATGGCTCTCCTAGACACAGCGCGATGTCAACCCCCAATACCAGGAGAGACGAATCCTGTCTAACCGTCACTGCCTCCAAGTGCTTCGGGACTGCACCAAACCACTACCTGTTTGCACGACTCCTTTGAGCCGTGGTAGGGTAGTGATCAAAGTACAGTGGGAACACACTCGAGGCGAAGTGACAGTGTCAAGTCAGCGGACTAAGCTGTACTCATGTCACCTGGGAACTGATAACTGACGATAGGCATAATACCAACTAGTCAGTTCCCGACGAGTCCTGTCCAGTGTACCCGTAACCTAACGAGCACCCGCATACTATCTCAAGTACGACGTACTGACGGCTGTGGGACAGACCGTCTCCCACACTGGGATGAGAAGCGCATGCGCTGGTCTACTCCGGAGTATCGATGCCCTGTCTCGATAGTCCTGCGACCAGGGACCTGCATAAGGATGTGCTTATGGATTACCCAGCCCCACTAGTGTGACGGCCATCACATCGCTGGTAATCAAGCAAAGATCCTAAGGGCTCCACTAATGTGTATAGGCGATATACAAAAATAAACACATGTACACATTGAAGTAGAAACAAACCAAGTAGCATACTACTATTTTGAGCAAGATTGTATATACAAGGTGAATATCCCAAGCTTCCATTAAGTAATATACAAACTAGTATGATACAGTAATGGCCTCTAGGGCATATACACTAACAATCTCCCTCTTGCACTAAGGCCATGTACTGGCGTATCGAAGACCTATCATCTCGATCAGCCGCTCGAACTGAGTCTGGGGCAGGGCCTTGGTGAATGGATCTGCAGTGTTATCTTCTGAAGCGACTCTCCGAACCTCGATCTCCTGGCGATCTACGATCTCCCTGATCAGGTGATACCGCCTCAAGATGTGCCTGGACCTCTGATGGGACCTGGGTTCCTTCGCTAAAGCTATAGCCCCGTTGTTGTCGCAATACAGAGGTATTGGATCAACAATGGACGGAACCACCTGAAGTTCTTTCAAGAACTTCCTCATCCAGACAGCTTCTTTTGCGGCATCAGATGCAGCGATGTATTCCGCTGCCATCGTCGAGTCTGCAACGGTTTCCTGTTTGGAACTCTTCCAACACACCGCCCCTCCATTGAGGGTGAAGACAAAACCCGACATGGACTTGGAATCATCCTTGTCACTCTGGAAGCTGGAGTCAGCAAAGGCCTCGATCTGGAGGTCTTTTCCGCCATACACCAAGAACATCTCCTTAGTCCTTCTCAGGTACTTGAGAATGTTCTTTACCGCTATCCAGTGTTTCTCCCCAGGGTTTGACTGATACCGGCTTACCACACTCAGTGCATAAGCTACATCCGGTCTGGTACACAACATCGCATACATTATAGAGCCTACCGCAGAAGCGTAGGGTATAATAGACATGCGATCCCTCTCCAAATCAGTCTTGGGAGACATCTCTTTAGAGAGGGTGATCCCGTGACAAGCCGGTAGGTTACCGCGCTTGGAATCTTCCATACTGAATCTTTTCAGTACGGTGTCGATGTACCTGGACTGTGAAAGTCCTAATATCCTCTTGGATCTATCACGATGGATCCGGATCCCCAGGATGTATGAGGCATCACCCAGGTCTTTCATGGAGAACCTGTGTGACAAGAACCCCTTGACAGATTGTAGCATAGGAATGTCATTTCCTATTAAGAGAATGTCATCCACGTATAAAACGAGGAATACTACAGTTCTCGCTACAAATCTACTATAGATGCATGGTTCATCTGGATTTTTGATAAAGCCAAATTCTTTGACCGTCTCATCAAAGCAGATGTTCCAACTCCGCGATACCTGCTTTAGTCCATAGATGGACTTAAGCAACTTGCACACCTTTCCGCTGCTCCCACTCTCAATGAAACCCTCTGGTTGGTCCATATAGACACACTCCTCTAAATTTCCATTTAGAAAAGCGGTCTTTACGTCCATTTGCCAGATCTCATAATCGTGGAAGGCAGCGATGGCAAGAAGGATCCGAATGGATTTCAGCATGGCTACTGGAGAAAAGGTTTCGTCATAGTCCAAGCCAGGTCTTTGACGAAAACCCTTTGCTACCAGCCTAGCTTTATAGGTCTCAACCTGTCCATCTACACCAATCTTCCTTTTGAAGATCCACTTGCATCCTACGGGTTTTACCCCGTCTGGAGCAATGTCCAACGTCCATACCTTGTTGGTGTACATGGACTCCATTTCGGTCCGCATTGCATCCAGCCATTTCACTGAGTCAACGCTCTGAACGGCCTGCTGGAAGCTAGTAGGCTCATCATAATCTATGATGCAATCCTCTCTATCCCCGTCTATGAGAAAACCGTAGTATCTCTCGGGCGGATGAGTCTGCCTACTACTCCTGCGGAGTGGCGTAGGAATGTCCTGTTCTGTTGAACCCTCTGGTTCCACTAAGCTTTCAGTAACAGTCTGTGGTTCTGGAACTTCTTCCAGTTCTATTGTGCTCCCACTTATCTGGGTTTCCAAAAACTCAGTTTCCAAGAAGCGGGCATGCTGAGAAACAAAAACCTTTTGTTCCTCAGCGGAATAGAAAAGATACCCCCTGGAGTTCCTTGGGTATCCCACAAACTTACACTGTACTGAACGTACCTCAAGCTTGTCCGCATGCTGCTTTTTTACAAAAGCTGGACATCCCCATACCTTAAGATACTTAAGAAAGGGTTTCTTCCCAGTCCACATCTCATATGGGGTGGTAGGCACAGTCTTGGTGGGAGCCTTGTTCAAGAGATACGCAGCTGCTTCTGGTGCATATCCCCAGAATGATCGCGGTAACTCAGCGTTACTCATCATGGACTGAACCATATCCAATAGGGTTCGGTTCCGTCTCTCCGATACACCGTTATGTTGCGGGGTGTATGGAGGAGTAAGCTGAGAGAGAATTCCGTTCTCTTTTAAATAGTCCAGGAACTCGGCACTTAAGTATTTTCCACCTCGATCCGATCTTAGAATCTTAATACTTTTGCCGGTTTGTTTCTCTACTTCATTCTTATACTCCTGGAATTTTCCAAAGGCTTCGGACTTATGTTTCATTAAGAAGACATAACCGTACCTTGAGAAGTCATCCGTAAAAGTAATGAAGTAAGAATAGCCGCTTCGCGCATGTGTAGACATTGGACCGCACAAGTCACTGTGTACGAGTCCCAAGAGCTCGCTCGCTCTTACTCTATGTCCAGTAAACGGAGTCTTTGTCATCTTTCCTTTGAGACAGGATTGACAAGTGGCATACGACTGATATTCGAACGCATTCAAATACCCTTCTGTATGTAACTTCGTCAACCTTCTCTCATTGATGTGACCCAGTCTACAATGCCACAAGAAAGTCTGATTTATTTCTGGAGACTTTCTTTTATGTGTATTCTGGACATTGAAAATCTATGGTTGGTTCAATACGTATATACCATTACTCAATGTACCTGACCCAATCAGAACTTGATTAAGGTGAATGTTTACAACATTACTTACAAACGCAAATTCATAACCTTCTTTAGAAACTAAAGATACAGAAATGATATTACAAGTTGCGTTGGGTACAAAAAAGCAATTACGCAAAACCAAAACATGTCCATCTGACATTCCCAGGTGATAGTCCCCCACGGCTTTAGCATCCATGCTAGCTCCGTTCGCAACTCTGAGGGTCATGTCACCTGCCTTCAAAACCCTACGGTTTCTCAACGCCTGCAAAGAATTACAGATATGAGATCCTGATCCGGTATCCAATACCCAGGAAGTAGAGTTTATTGAAAGACAGTTTTCAATAACATACACACCTGAAGCTGAAGCTGCAACCTGCTTCAATTCCTGTGTCCTGGCTTTCCAAGCCCTGCAATCATTCTTCCAGTGACCTTTCTTATGACAATAGAAGCATTCTTCCTTATCCACAAGCTTCCCCGCTTTCTTTGTTGCTTTTGTTTTTCCCTTCGTATCCACTTTACTAACACCGCCTCTTGGTTTGGCGGGGGCTTTCTTCTTCTTTCCCTTGGCTTTCGCCTTGGACCTAGAAGAAGATGATCCTCCTACAAACAAAGTGGATGTTTCCCTACCTTTCTATAGGGTGCCCTCTGCGCTCTTCAGCAAGTTGAGGAGCTCTGAAAGTTCAACCTCTTTTTCTTGTAAGTTGAAGTTCAGTATGAACTGGGCGTAAGTGGAAGGAAGGGACTGGAGAACTATGTCCGTATAGAGTTCACTCTCCAATGTGGTCCCTAGGTCCGCGAGCTCCTCAATGTAGCTGATCATCTTTATCACGTGCTCGGCTACTGATGATCCGACGGCCATCTTTGTCGAGAATAACTTTTTCGACGCTTCGTATCTTGGGATACGAGATTGCTCTCCATACAGTTCTTTTGTATGGAGAAATATGGATTCAAGGTCCATATTCTCGTGCCTCCTCTGATGTTCGTTGTCCATCGAGGCAAGTACAAGGCACTTGGCCTTCGCGCTATCAATCTCCCAAGTCTTGCTGATTTCCTTATCCGCGACGCTGGAAGTGGGACCAGGGACAGGGGGAGCTTTGGTGGTAAGAAGATACCCCAGCTTGTCGTAAGTGATTGCCATCTTGACATTCCTGAGCCAATCTTTGTAGTTTGGCCCTGTCAGTATATTTTTATCTAGGAGTAACTTAAGTCCAGTCATGTCGATTTGGTCGCTGCAATTAGGAGAGAGAAGAAGAAACACTCAGCATGATGCTCTTGCAAGTTTAGAGTGGTTTTTAGTTTGTCTAAACAGGATGGCTCCCACTGTTTCTCGAATCCCTCCTCAAACCATAAAGGAAGAATTTAGTCGGGATCAATCCCACCGCACAATACTTGCTTAACCGTTCAGCCAGGCCGGTGTCGGTACTTCGAGGGAGGTTTTCCAACGCTTTCGCGAAGTTCCTTAATTAAAGAACCTCTTTTCCCTGGGGGCGTAGCCCCGCTAACACCTTTCTAGGCACCTACTAGGTTTATAGCATTGATCGTTTAGTGAGAAATTTCCCGAGGAGTAGCATATACTCACAGTAGGATCGGGATCCAAATATCATCGCGTGACGAGACTGAAGGAATCCTACCAGAATCATCACACTCCAAATGGTATGCAAATCTAGCAAGTTTCAGTACTTATGAAACTCCCGATGTGGATTTTTGCCCCATGCTCTTATGACCTTGACGAAGGTCAACAAATCATAAGTCACATGTCAAGTTCTGCCCGTCATTATCCAGGTTAATTTGAATCCACCCGTATATACCCTTGACGAAGGTCAACAAGGTAATGCGAATGTCCCAAACCAACGCATCTATCTATGCTACATATGAATACCCAACAGCTACCAATCACTATGCCTTGACGAAGGTCAACAAACACAGCTTGAATACCATTGAATATTCATACGAAACGACGGAGGGCTACGAATGGTTTTGGCAAAACCGTGAACGTAGTGAACTTGATTTGGTCGATGGAACGAGATAGCTTTTAAAAGGAGTGGCTCAAGCTCCGCATTTAAAAGTTGGTTTTGAAAAGAACCGAGTGGTTTTTCGAAAGTGTTCCAACGACTTTAACTTGGTTTATTATCTGGCATTAGTTCTTTTAATGCGTGATATTCTTGCATTAGTTCTTTTAATGCTTCCCATCATTTAATCCTACCATTGCAGAAAACAACCAAAATATGACGTACGCTTATGCAATTCGCATTCGCCACTGGGCCCCGTCATTACCCATTAGGTTACTTAACTAACGACAGAACGGGGGCTGGGCTAGCGCGGCTGTAAAACATAAGCAACGCCTAAATAATATCATATATAGATATACTGCAATGATAAACATTTCAGATCACAGATGAATACATTGGATATACTAGGAATCTGTAATTCGCACGAGCCTGTAACGAAAAACAGATTACACGGTCGCGGTGAATAGCCAAATACCCCACCCAAGACCCCTACGGGTGCGGCAAACTACCCGCCAAGTACCCGAAGCGTAGTAACCTCCCTCATCTCCATGAGTAGGCCACTCGACACTTCGGCATACCCGGTAGTTTGTGCACCCCCTCCATGGGTCTATCCTAGGAGCAAAAACAGTAAAAATAAATTATACAATGACGGCTACAACCCCGACCCGGTTGTGCGGCCATACAAATAATTATTACATCAATTTACAAATTTACATGAATTGAAAGAAAAGAAAACTCTCGTCTCACAACCCCCGGCCATTCACCCGCGACAATCCAACATATTCATATACACATTCCAGCAACATTACAGATCACAGATTTGTATAACCCCCACTAATCGACATATAGCGATTAGTAGACGTTCAATACAAATATCACATTACAGAAAAACCCGTCAGCTTAAGTCTTTTAGAAGTTCGATCAAAAATACGGATTTTCGGGACCCCAAAATAAAATTTTCGTTCTGGAAAATCTGAGCTGAAAATATATATTCCAAAAATCCCAAAATACCCCTGGAAGTACACTGTAGCAAAGAAACACCAGAGAGGGGCCAAGGAGGCCGCGGAACCGCGGCAATAGCAAGCTATTGCCGCGTTTCCGCGGTCGTTTAGGGGGATCTCTTGGTGATTTTTCTACAGTGGCTTTTAAAAACCCTGAGCCGATTTTAGGTGTTAAAATAATCAACTTTTGAACAGTAAAAAAATTGACAGAAACTCGAATTTTTGGGGTTCGTTTTCGGGACTTTTTCTTTGATCGATCTTCTAGTTACTTGCTAACATGTTAGATAGAGTTTAACTAGGCTCTGATACCACTGTAAGTCCATGCTACCTCTCCCGGTATTTTCGGGAATGCGGAATTTGGTAAAAAATGATTTTTACGGAGGTGGTAACATGGACCTAAAACCCGGATCTTGGTTAAACATCTATCTAACAACCTAACTACGAGTTTCTAGCTACTCGGTTAGGGGGTTATACCTTGCTTGTCTTGAACTCCTTCGTCTTCAAACTCCGATGGTGGTCCGGATTGGCTTCTTCCCGTCGTCTCCGTACGCCGAAGATAGATCCACCTGAAAGCTCCAACTTTTGGCTCCTTCTTCGTTCTTTGAAGAAACTAGTTCACTCGGTTTGCTAAACCTTGTGAACTAGAATGAGTAGAGAATAGTTTGTGTGGGATTTTATCTATGGTTCTTGATTCTCAACTCATGAGACAAGAGAACCATAGATTAAAGAGAGGGAAAAAGAGCAAGAGGGCGAGAGCAAAACAAGAGAGCTCAAGAACAAGAGAGAGAATGAGCAATAAAGAATGAGCAAGTCTTTTGTCTCTCACCCTCTCATAATCCAAAGTCATGATAACTCATCATATCAAAAAAGTCTTATGTGATGGTTGAAGCAACCATAACCATATCATTTCATGCACTCATTTTACACAAATGAGCAAGCAAACAAAAGTCTTTGCCATGAAATGATGGCTATGGTTATCATGATGGTCAACTAGTCAAGCCTAGTCAACCGGTCAACAAAGTCAACAAGTCAACAAAGTCAACAAGTCAACAAAAGTCAACAAGTCAACAAGTCAACAACCATGTCACCATAATACTTAATTAATATAATAGTTAATCACATATCATATTCTCATTAGGGTTGAGCAAAAAGTCAAATAGTCAACGGTCAACTGTCAACAACCCTAATGAGAATCCGCTGCCTCTGTCTCCCTATCAACTGTGCATACACACCCGCATCCGCGTTCTGAGGAACACGAATGCATACTGGATAAATCCAATCCCAAAAGGTACACTAGGATCTGGCTTAAACCAAAGCCCGCTAGTGCAGACTGTCCGAATACTGTACGTGCACAAGTGCACGGATGTGACCGAACCCTGTCGCAAAAACCATGCGACCTGTCGCAATACCATGCGACCTCTACTCTTTTGCCTAAAGGCGAAAAGCTTTCTGTGTGGGACTCTAAAGACTCGACACTACGCTGGCAGTGGGTTTAACCACAGACCGCAAGCGGCACTAGCTGTGCGTAACGGTCCCCAGGTAATGCCGACAAGAAGACCGACGAGGCGAAACCCATCTGAACTCCTACTGAGCCTGAGTGTGACATTCTCCGTACAGTCCGGTCTGTTCGTCTGATACATCGCATGGCGGGCCTAGGGGGCGGTAAACGTCAGTCCCCCAATAGCGGTACAAGTCGTGCCGGAGCGAAGCCCAAAACACCTTGAGATAACACTGGAAGCCTACCAGTATATCTCGTTTGCCCTGGCCAGGGACTACTTGTGTAATGGCTCTCCTAGACACAGCGCGATGTCAACCCCCAATACCGGGAAAGACGAATCCTGTCTAACCGTCACTGCCTCCAAGTGCTTCGGGACTGCACCCAACCACTACCTGTTTGCACGACTCCTTTGAGCCGTGGTAGGGTAGTGATCAAAGTACAGTGGGAACACACTCGAGGCGAAGTGACAGTGTCAAGTCAGCGAACTAAGCTGTACTCATGTCACCTGGGAACTGATAACTGACGATAGGCATAATAACAACTAGTCAGTTCCCGACGAGTCCTGTCCAGTGTACCCGTAACCTAACGAGCACCCGCATACTATCTCAAGTACGACGTACTGACGGCTGTGGGACAGACCGTCTCCCACACTGGGATGAGAAGCGCATGCGCTGGTCTACTCCGGAGTATCGATGCCCTGTCTCGATAGTCCTGCGACCAGGGACCTGCATAAGGATGTGCTTATGGATTACCCAGCCCCACTAGTGTGACGGCCATCACATCGCTGGTAATCAAGCAAAGATCCTAAGGGCTCCACTAATGTGTATAGGCGATATACAAAAATAAACACATGTACACATTGAAGTAGAAACAAACCAAGTAGCATACTACTATTTTGAGCAAGATTGTATATACAAGGTGAATATCCCAAGCTTCCATTAAGTAATATACAAACTAGTATGATACAGTAATGGCCTCTAGGGCATATACACTAACACTTAAACTCATGGACTATGATGTCCTTAACCTTGACCGTGATATCTTTAAACTAACATTGGACTGTGGGATCTTTAAACTCATGGACTATGATGTCCTTAACCTCGATCGTGATGTCTTAAAACTAACAACGGACTGTGGAGTCTTTAAATCCACGGACTATGATGTCCTTAACCTCGACCGCGATGTCTTAAAACTAACATTGGATCGAGATGTCCTTAAATTAACAATGGACCGTAATGTCCTTAAACTAATTATCGACCGCAATGTCACTAAAATAAATAATAGAGCCCGATTGCTCTTTTGTTGGATCTAAACGATCCCGTTAAGTTGATCTTAGTCTAAAATTAGACTAACGTATTCTTAACAAACGTTTAAGTTGATCTTAGTCTAAAGTAAGACTAACGTATCCTTAAATCCAAACCAAAACCCAAATCTAAGAAAATACGGATTTGGACTAATCCACGCCCTACGGGCGACAACATAAATTAGTCTCCGTATACAATCCACGGGCAACCAAACAAAAAACAAACACCCACGACGCGAAGTGACCATATGGAGAAGGAGAAAGTGGCTACCGCGAAGCGGTAGCGTAATTAACTGCAAGGGCTTGTGCCTGCAGGGAAGAGCGTCCCCATAATCAAAAACCCTTCAAACAAGGGGGAATCTGACGAAATCTGCTACATCGGCCGCATCCGTTTAAACCTTCGATACATGGTGTCATAAATCAACTTGGCATCTTCGGAGAGGTGGACGGATAGCACCAATTAGCATCTGTCCCGAAATTCAGGCAAGACGTCCGCCGCGTATCCGCCGCGTCTTTCGGAGGGGAACAGCGAAGTTGGCCGACTTCTCAGCGGCGAAGGCGGTGGAGGGCTACAAGAAGTCGAAGGACTTCTACAATGACCTAGCCATGGCCACCACCCGCATCTGGCACGAGGCCCTCGACGCCGTTAAGGCTCGGATGCCGGAGTTCGCCGACGAAGAGCTCCGGGCCGAATACCTCCTCGCGTACGCCGATGAGCAGGGGGAAGAGATTCTTGACGAGGAAGTGGCCGAGGACCCTGCTCGACTCGTGGTAGATATCGAAGATCCCGAGGTCGCGCCTGGCCCCGAGGCCTGAAGTCCTCGTCTTCCTCCTCTTTTTATTTTGCCACTTCTATAATTTTGTAAGCCTCCGGGCAGTCTGTAAGGCTGGGGAGCCCAAAATACCCTTTTTAAAGACTTTGCTTTTTGGTAGTAAAACCTTTTTTGTTTCATCAGATTGCACTTTATCTTTTGTTTGTGAAGAATGCTCGTAAAATATCTTTGCTTGCACTATTGGGCTTCCATGTCAGGTCGGCTATCTGTCTAGCGATCGTTCGTCAAGTTGATCGATCACTTGCCAAGTGTGCTAAGCGCTGTTGAGAAGGAGCCATCTCCATGGCCTCGAAGTCGAGGGGGGATCGCTCAGACTTGGATGGACCTGATGTCCCTTATGGGACCTCAGATCCGCTACATGTGATGGGCTCAAATGCCTCAATATGAGGGCTACAATTCCGCAGCGTCTGTTGGGCAGGAGGACGCCTGCTGGGTTTGACCGAGCACAGAAGCCGCTCGGTTGCCTCTTGGCGAGGGCTTTGATTTATGGCGTTGCGAGCAGGCGACCACAGCCGGGGATGGCCGAGCGAGGGTCGGGCTCGACTGCCTCTGGAAGGACTTTTGATCCCTGGCGTTGCGAGTAGGGAAGCTACTGGCTAGGGATAGCCGAGCAGGGTAGCTGCTGAGCTGCCTCTAAGGAGGGCTTTAATCCATGGCGTTGGAAGGGCCGTAGGAGGCCTGCTAAGGATAACCGGGCAGTGAAGCTGCGCGATTGCCTCTTGGCAATGGTTTTGATTCCTGGCGTTGCGAGTAGGGAAGCTACCGGCCGGGGATAGCCGAGCAGAGAATCCGCTCGGCTGCCTCTAAGGAGGACTTTGGTCCTTAGCATCGGAGGAGCTGTAAGAAGCCTACTAAGGATGACCGGGCAGTGAAGCTGCACGGTTGCCTCTTGGCGAGGGCTTTGATCTCTGGCGTCGTGGCTAGGCAACTAACATCCTGGGATGACCGAGCGGGGTAGCCGTTCGTATGCCTCTTGCGAGGGCTTTGATCCCTGGCTTCATGGGTCGGGAGCTACCAGCCGGAGATGACCGAGCAATGGTCGGGCTCGGTTGCCTTTTGCGAGGGCTTTTGATCCTTCAGGACGGGGACTGAGCAGGGTTACTGCCCAGTGCCTCTTGGCGAGGACTTTGATCCCTGTCGGTTGTGGTAGGATGCTACCAGCCGGGGATAGCTGAGCAAGGGTCGGGCTCAACCGCCTCAAAGGAGGACTTTGGTCCTTAGCGCGAGAGGGGCTGTAAGAATCCTACCAAGGACCCTTGGCCGAGCAGGGTTACTGCCCGGTGCCTCTTAGCAAGGGCTTTTGTCCTGAAGGATAGCCGAGCTAGGGTCGGGCTTGAATGCCTCTGGGAGGGCTTTTGATCCCTGTCGGTTGTGGTAAGAAGCTACCAGCCAGGGATAGCTGAGCAGGGTAGCTGCTGAGCTGCCTCTAAGGAGGACTTTTGATCCTTAGCATTGGAGGGGCCGTAGGAGGCCTGCTAAGGATAACTGGGCAGTGAAGCTGCGCGGTTGCCTCTTGGCGAGAGTTTTGATCCTTGGCGTTGCGAGAAGGGAAGCTACCAGCTGGGGATAGCCGAGCAGGGAAGCCGCTCGGCTGCCTATACGGAGGATTTTGACCCTTAGCGTTGGAGGGGCCGTAGTAGGCCTGCTGAGGATAACCAGGCAGTGAAGCTACGCGGTTGCCTCTTGGCGAGGGCTTTGACCCCTGGCGTTGCGAGTAGGGAAGCTACCGGCCAGGGATAGCCGAGCAGGGTAGCTGCTGAGCTGCCTCTATGGAGGACTTTGATCCTTAGCGTTGGAGAGGCCGTAGGAGGCCTGCTAAGGATAGCCGGGCAGTGAGTCTGCACGGTTGCCTCTTGGCGAGGGCTTTGATTCCCGGCGTTGCGTGTAGGGAAGCTACCGGCCAGGGATAGCCGAGCATGGTAGATGCTTGGCCGATTCTTCCTGAGGTTTCGCTCGACCATCCTGTTGCAGGTATGTGGAATAGGGACGGTTGCGGCGACGTGCGCGTAGCATGCGCATTGAATATGTGGGGAGGCGAAGCGTCAGAGTCGTGTTGTTTCAATTCCGCCAGAGAAGGCTCAATGATTGCTGCGCGGCAGCGACTTTTTGGGTGAAAACGGGCGACTGCTGAGTCCCGTTGGGGCGCAGTGGGCTATATAAAGCCGAGGGAGCGCTAGTCCTTCTTTTCTTCGCAATGTTCCGTTGATCTTTATTGAATTTACAATAGACCTTACGAAGAGTTTACGTTGCCCTAAAAAAAGTATATGCTAATAGATGACCTTATTAGCGTGGCTCGAGCTTCTCGGAGGCTTGTTGATCTCCGTGCTCGGCACCGGGTACAGGGCTCCCTGGGCTCCGGACTGGTCACCTGCCGAAACGAGCATGATCTGGCCGATGGTCAGCTCGGTGGGAGGGGGACGCTGCTCCCGCTAGCGGTCGCTCTGCCGCTTACCCCTCAAGTAGGCGGCGAGGTGCCCCGATCGGATGAGATCTTCGATGTAGTCCCGGAGTTGCTTACAATCCTCCGTGGCGTAGCCCAGCATCTGGTGGAAGGTGCAGTAGGGGCCCCGAGTTCGCTTCGAGGCCTGACGCGGGATTGGAGGGAACTTGAAGAACCCCTCTCCCTGGGCCTCCTCTAGTAATACTGCGAGGGAGACGTTGAGCGGGGTGTACTCCTGGAACTTCGGGTGATAGGGCTGCTGACGCTCTGGCTTCTCTTCCCGAGCCCTCTTCTTCTGGTCGGACAGTTCTGCTCGAGGGAGGTTCGCGTTCATCTCGGACTCGAGTGGATCTCGCGCTCGGTCCATGCCTTGACCTCGGCCATGGTCTTAGGCTGTACCAACGCAAAGGAGCGCAACCACTCCTTATGCTTAAGACCAGATTTGAGCGCCGTGATGACGGCTTCGTCCCGATGTTTGGAGACCTCGAGGAAGGCGTTATAGAAGCGGGTGACGTAAGTTTTGAACGTCTCCTTGTCCTCGCTCTTAATTGTGAAGAGGTAGTCGACCGTGTGCTTCAGCCGACGGTTCCCGACGAAGTGGCTGAGGAACTGAGTAGGCAGCTCGTCAAAGGTCGAGATTGAGCGAGGCTCGAGTCCTCGGAACCAGTCCCGACTAGAGCGGATGAGGGTGGATGGGAAGGCCCTGCACTGGGCGGCATCGGAATGGTCCTGGAAGCTCATCCCCACGGTGAAAGCATCCAAATGGTCTTTCGGGTTGGTTTTCCCGTCGAACAGAGAGACCTTTGGGGGCTTGTTGCGCGAGGAGACGTGGACAGCGAGTAGTCCCTCGGTAAACGGCTTGGTGAGCGAGTTGGCGGCGTACTTAGCCCCGTCGACCGAGAGGTGACCTTCCCGGTGCATGCCCTCGATCTTCTTTTCGAGGGCATCGAGTCGGCCATGGTACCCCGAGGATTCGGCGCCCTATGATCCCTGGCCTTTGCTGTGGGAGATCTGTGTCTGGGTATGGCCCCGGTTCCTCTCGATGAGGTTCCTCAGATCCCCACGCGAGGTGGCCCTCGAGTCATCGTGGCAAGCCCCTTCTGTGCAACCCCATCGAGGGAAGGGGTGTCGATCATGCCTGGGGACAGGCGAGGTGACCGACATCTCCTCAGGGGGTAAGGGTCGCGAGGAGGCTCGAGGCGAGGCGCTCTGGAGGCGGATCTTGGTGTGGAACTGTGGGGCACCCAGCGGGCTTCAGGGAGTACTGGCCCATGAGATCTGTGGCCATGGGTCATAGCCTGCCGGTGGTCAGTCGTGCCGACGAGGGCAGAGCCTTCTGGAGGCGGAGGAGCGGCGATCGGGGGCCCTGGCCCGGCCGTTTGGACGCGGAGGAGCGCCTCCATGAGGGACTGTAGCCGATCTATTTGGCCAGCGAGGGCGTTGATGACGGTCGCCGGAGGAGGTTCATCCGTGCCTCCGGTGAGGGGGAGGCAGCGGCTGGTACTTGGATCTTCAGGACGATCGCTTGCCATGTGGATGGAGATCGGAATGCCAAATTTGTTTTTTGTGGAGTTTAGTTTCCCACAGACGGCGCCAACTGATGGAGGTCCCTTTCGGGTCTCCGTCAGATGTTGTCTTCCGTCAATTTCCCGGTGGATTTTAGAGGTGATCTCCTGTTGCGTGTGGGTCTCAATGGGTTTTGAGGAGATTGGTGGTTTGAGGAGTTTGCGCCAAGTACCTGCAAGGAAGTCCCGGGGTGGTTTGGTACCACCGAGGACCCTCCGACGATCAAGTTAGCACAAGATCCGAGCAGAGTAACGGCTAAGTGGGGTGGAAAAAGCTTACTTGACCTCTCTGTGATGGGGGTTTATATAGTGGCGGCAGCACGCACGAGGATCTCGCCGGCAGTTAAGCTCCCGACGTCACGCCCGCGTAACGAGCGGATTGCCCGTTAATGGGGATCGTGATGGCATGGAACGTGGGATGCTGCCGGCGGAGAATCTGCGCATGGTGAGATTTGCGGAGCGGCGGTTACGCCTGTGAGTGGTGGAGTTGGTCGGTCGGAGGGACCAAGGAAGATGGCCTCGGCAGGGGAGCTCGGGAACGAGCAGGAGGGCTGAGGAGTCTTGGTCCTGTGGCAGCTCGGGGTGAGCTGAGAGGCCGAGGAGACCAATTTGCAGGGGGTCCTGAGGAGAGTCAGCTTGTGCTTGCAGGTCGGGTACAGGGGTGGCCTGGTCGGCCTTTGTGGGCCCTTCCTTCTGAGTTTTGGGATACGTCATCTGCCACGTGTCCTGATCTGGGAGGTCGCCAATATAGAACATCATCAGAGATTAAAGAGATATGGATACGGTAAACCCCATTCAGGATCCTTTCTATTACAGGGATGCGAAAAAGAAGAAATTCCTCTCTAGTAAGAGAGAGGATAGAGCCTTCCACTTTTACCCTTTAAAATGACGCCCATATAATAAATGTTACATCTAGCAAAAGGAAGGCCATTTCTCTGAACATACTTTCATTTTGAACTTCAAAGGGACAGAAGACAATTGAAGAAGTTGCATGTCCCTACTGAAATAGTTACAGTGCATTCATTTTAGGGGCCATATTTTGCAATGCTTGAGCTTTACGATTCTTGGGAACATCGATCAACTTGCCTTGTCTTGGTTGTGCAAAATTTCAGATTGATGATAGATATGAAGATTAGAGAATGGAGCAGACGTGTCTTAAACACCTAGAGTTTTAGGAGATGCAACCATCTTGATATGTTCCATCCTTCATAAAGCAATTGCTCAACAAACTAAATACATTAAGATACTGGATAAGGTTTTCAGGGTCCTTAAAAGTCAGAAGTCAGGTCTCCCTACAAGAACTTTTTTTATTATTTATTTGGAAATTTGGTTATAATTCTTTACTTCGTGCTAACTCGAAACCTGTATAAAATCCATCCCCTGTTGCAACTACACCATCTCTGGTCGAATTGGATTGAGGCTGTTATGTTTGCCTCGTATTCTTTATCCCTAGAAGTTCCTAATCGAATTCGGCATTTAACAGAGTATTCCTAGCTTCAGTTTAAACAATAGACAAGGGAAAAACATCTGAAGCTCTTCAGACATCCGATCAATATCGAAGATCATGCACGCAAACAGAGAGTCGACAAGTGTCTGAAGCTTGTGCTTCAGACGTCTGGCTCCGATTTGCGTTTTGGGCAGACGTCTGCGACGATCTTCATCAGACGTCTGCACTCTCTGGGATCTGCCGAAGCTTTTAGGCAGACGTATGCCAAGTCTTTCAAACGTCTGCCATCGTCTTGAACCGAATTCTGTTCTGTTGGGAAATTAGTTATTTGATCGTATCTGTCTAATACTATATTTATTGTAGTATTTTGTAACCCCGGATTAGATAGCTTTTGTGATAATTTTTGGAGAGAACCCTTTGTATTTGTGATAGGAGGCTAGGGTTTTGTGAGAGAGATTTATGAGATTTCATCCACCGTTTGTAACAGTCCATATTTGTTAATCAGTAAAGCTTCTCCTTCGCTCGTGATTTTTTCCGCAAGGGTTTTTCATGTAAATCTGATGTCTTGTTGGTTAGTGCTCTTATTTCCATTACTTTTGTTTATTTGATTGCTTCTCTATATCGTTTGTTATTACTTTGAGATCATGTTTGCCGCAACTGATCTGGTGGACAAGATGCTTATTTTGATACATGACATGACATAAGTCCCACTCTCATCAAAATTTTCAGATATTTACTCTGCAGATAACCTTTAGATCCAATCATCCAACGTAAGTTTTTTTGCCTGATCAACAACAACTATTGATTTACCTCATGTTTCTAGTCTAAACTGAAATATCTATTTGTAGATTGCAATTGCTCATCGGTCAAAGGACAAGAACTGTTGAAATTAAATTTGAAATGATTCAAATGGAGGGCATCAAATATCTGGGAGCCAAACAACAGCCAGCATGCAGATTGTGAGTACATTGCAGTACATTATTTGTACAATTTGACTCTTCAACGGAATCAATGCAATTCAACTGTCAATATGGTCAGTCTGAAACATTAAAGTCGGCATTTCCTAAACCCGCGACGAGATATGAATGCTTGACGAAGCCATTAGGAAACTTCAAGCGGCCACTTGTTCTTCAATATGCCCTACATTCATCAATTCTCTCTAACAAGACCAAACATATAGCCATCGAAGTCCCATTCTCATTAAAACTAAGCACATGGCCTTGCTTAGGGGTCTGTCCCTGGCTAAATATGTAAGGTACAACCTGATGATGCTCTATATTGACGATCTCCCATATCAGCACACGTGTCAGATGACGTGTCTCAGGACAAAAAAGAAATGGCCCAAAGGGGCCGACCAGGCCACCCCCATACCCGACTTGCAAGCACAAGCTGGTTCTCCTCAGGACCCCCGCAAATTAGCCTTCTCGGCCTCTCAGCTCGCCCCGAGCTGCCACAGGACCAAGACTCCTCGGCCCTCCCGCTCGTTCCCGAGCTCCCCTGCCAAGGCTATTTTCCTCGGTCCCTCCGACCGAGGAACTCCACCACTCACAGGCGTAACCGCCGCTCCGCAAATCTCACCATGCGCAGATTCTCCGCCGGCAACATCCCACGTTCCACGTCATCACGATCCCCATTAACGGGCGATCCGCTCTTTACGCAGGAGTGACGTCGGGAGCGTAACTGCCGGCGAGATTCTTGCGCCTGCTGCTGCGTGCTGCCGCCACTATATAGACCCCCATCACAGAGGGGTCAAGTAAGCTTTTTTCACCCTACTTAGCCGTTACTCTGCTCGGATCTTGTGCTAACTTGATCGTCGGAGGGTCCTCGGTCGTACCAAACCATCCCGAGACTTCCTTGCAGGTACTCGGCGCAAACTCCTCAAACCACCAATCTCCTCAAAACCCATTGAGACCCACACGCAACAGGAGATCACCTCCAAAATCTACCGGGAGATCGATGGAAGACAACATCTGACGGAGACCCGAAAAGGACCTCCATCAGTTGGCGCCGTCTGTGGGAAACTAAATTCCACAAAAACAAAGTTGGTTTTCCGATCTCCATCCACATGGCAAGCGATCACCCTGAAGATCCAAGCACCCGCCGCCGCCTCCCCCTCAACGGAGGCGCAGGTGAACCTCCGCCGAACGTCATCAACCCCTCCGCCGGCCACCACCTCGCAAACCCCAGCGGTCGCCGATCCCTCGATTCGTCCCAGTCAACCTCGAGGTCCCGCGTCGGAGAGCCTCGTCTCGAGCCTCGTCGCAACCCTGTTCCTACCAGGGCGGTGGCGGTCAGCTCACCTATTTTCAGGCATGACCGGCACCCCCTCCCTCGACGGGGTCGCGCCTACGAGGCCCGCCAAAGCAGCTTGAAGGCAACCTCACAATAGGGCCTAAAGGACCTCGCCGGAAGGAACCTAGACCCATCAAGAGCTATGGTCATGACGACAAGGGGACTGTCGAGTGCCTGCGAGACTCAGCACCCCACGCCGGCAATGGAGGCCAACGGCCGCCCGAGGAAAAAGGCCAAGGACCACGAGCCTATCACCTTTGGCGACGGGGGATCTCCACGGCATAGCCATGCCCCACAATGACCCTCTGGTGATCACGCCCCGAATCCACCGGTACGAGGTCCACCGGATACTTGTCGACTCGGGCAGCTCGGCAGACATCCTCTTCCACGACTGCTTTCTGCGTATGGGGCTCACCCCAGCAGACTTGAAACCGACCTCTCACGTCCTTTCAGGGTTCACCAACTACTCCATCCCGGTAGAAGGGGTGGTCACCCTGCAATTCAACGTCGGGGAGCCCGGCCGCACCCGAACGTTGCCTGTGGACTTCATTGTTGCAAAGGTCCCATCGGCCTACAACGTCGTCCTCGGCCGCCCGACGCTGAACTCCCTCCAGGCCCAGATATCGACCTACCACCTGGCGATGAAGTTCCCTCTCGATTAGGACGGGATAGGTCGGGTCTATGGAAACCAATAGGTCACGAAAGTATGCCTTACCGAAACTGTAGGGTTCCTAGGCACACTAAGGAGGTCTCACAAGGCATCAACCATGCCAATTTCAAATTTTACGGGTGCCGAGAAACCCTAATATGGATCGTTAACTAGATATATAGGCGAACACATGCAACTAGTTAACAAAATAACTAAAAGAACGGAAATACAACCTTTGTAGCTCCGGTTCTCCACCTCCATAGCTCCGCAATGAAGTCTCCTCGCTGTCCAAATGGAAACCCGGGCTCTAGCGTCGGCTTCATCGGAGAAATGGGCGGGCAAGGTCGTCGGCTTCGTGCCGAAGATGATCTACGTCGAGGCATCACTAGATCAAGCTCCCACTTCACCAAGTCATAAAACTTGTGAATAAAACACCCTATACTACTTGGCAAGAGGTAGAGGATGAAGAAATAGAAGGTGGGTTCATTTTAGAATTGGATTTCTCACTCATTTTCTCAAGTTGCCATTGATGGAGGCAAGCTTCTTCTTGTGAAGAAGAAGAAGAAGATGAATATATTATGATAAGTTATTTTGTAAAAAGAAAATAATAAGAATACTTATCATGTCTCAACCATGGTCAAGTGTAAAGAATGAACTAGGGTTTAGTGGAATGGTTAGGGTTAAGCATGAGACAAATATGGTCACTTAGTCAAAACTTCATGAAGCTTCAACTAGCATCCAAAGAAAGCCACCATTCATTTATTTTGCAAAATAAATAAACAAAATAAATAAATGATAAAGAAAAAGAAAACCCTAACCATTACACAACCATGGTTTAAACTTTACACAAACTCAAGTTAGCTTGTATCATCAAACATGACACAAACTTGTGTACAAAAGTATATCACATATACATTGTGCACTTCAAGTGAGAAAATCCCTTTAAAATGAACCAATACTAGTTAATGCAAAGTAATATATCAAATATATAATTATACATTAAATCATTAAATCAACACTTGATTTAACGATCCGGTCATATCGCATATAACCAACTAGTATCCAATGTATCGGCTTATCGAATCAATCCTTGAATCGATAACTAGGTTATATCGCATACAACCAATCGATACATTCATCGCGAGAATGGAATACGGTATCACATACACGCATTATTCTAGGTCCTGCACATATCTCATACGCGCTCCTATTTCGTTTCGCTTGAGCCAGGAAGCCTCTGTGTAGGACTCTAAAGACTCGTCAATACGCCGGCAGCAGATGATGATCATATCAAACACCCACAAGCCGCAAGCGGTCTGCTAAACGTAACGGCCACCCGGGTATTGAGCGATCAGATGATCGACGAGCAAGCCCGCTCACACTCCAGTAAATCCAACCAGTAACACTTACCGTACAGTCCGGTCTGATCGTCTGATATGTCGCATATCTTGCCTAGGGGTGGTAAACGTCAGACCCCAATAGCTCGATAAGTCGTGTCGATATGAGGTCTATAACAATTCGAGAAACTACAGGTAACACTTACCAGTAAATCTCAACAACCCTGGCCAGGGATTTCCGGTTATAGCCAATTGAACACAGCGCAACATCAACCCCCTATACCGGGAGAGACGAATCCCCTCCTATCGCTCATCGCCTCCATGTGATTCGGGACTGTACCCAAAAACCACCGTTTTGCATGCCCTCTTGGATGTGGTAAGATGGAAATCAAAGCACAGTGGGAACCACACAAGACTCTATGACGATCTCGGGTCAACAGACTACTCTGTACCAGTGTCACCAGAGAACTGCCATCTGACGTAAAGTATAATACCATCTGGGAGTTCTCGGCGAGTCCGTCCAGTGTACCCAGTCTCCACTGAGCACCCGTATATCGTCTCTGATGTCAAACACCAATGGATATGGGATCATCCATCGCCCATCTGTATGGGTCGAGAAGGTATACGCTAGTCTACTCTGGTATATCGATGCCCCATCTCGATACACCCACGACTAGGGACTTTGAAGGATGTACTTATGGACTACCATGTCCCCACTGGTATGATCCGCATCATAGTCCAGGTAGTCAAGTACACATCCTAAGGGCTTTACCAACATGTAACAGAGAGACAATCAGTGTACACGTTAAGGTAAAGATCAACCAGATAGCATACTATCATGTCGAGCAAGAAAGTCCTCCCTATATATGTCCAAGCATCCACTACAATATACATCCTATGTATAGTAATGGCCTCTAGGGCATACATATAACTAACAATCTCCCACTTGCACTAGGGCCATCTGATAGCAGTGGTTGTAGTATCTCATACTCAACCATCCCATAAAAATCTCTCTCTGGGAACAGGCCTTTGTGAGTGGATCCGCTGTGTTGTCCTCTGAGTCTACTCTCCAAACCTCGATCTCCTTGGAGATCAACCATCTCCATGATCAGGTGATACTGCCTTAGAATATGTCTGGATCACTGATGGGACGGGCGTTCCTTGGCATAAGCCACAACTCCATTGTCACACAATGGTAGGAACCTAGTTCATCTCATGAACCAATATACACCCAAACAGCCTCTTTGGTAGCATCTTAAGTAGCGATGTATCGAGCCTTTATCGTCTAGTATGCCACGACATCTAGCTTGGAACTCTTCCAACATACCGTCCCTTTACTGAGGGTAAAGACAATGCCTGTGACTGACTTTCAGTCGTTTTTATCACCCTGGAACCCTTCCAGTGATTCTCCCCAGGATCGATTGATACCATCTCACTACAACTAGTGAGAATCCTAACATCCAATTAGATCTATCTCATAGATCCAAAACCCAGGATTTAGAAGGTATCATTTTGATCCTATATGGAGAATCTATGTGATATGCGGAGATCGACCGAGCGTAGCATAGGAAACTCCTTCCCTATCAAGAGTATGTCATCCATGTACTCTACGAGGATCATCACCATACTCCCTACTACCTTTTTGTATATACAAGGTTCATCTACCATTTTGATGATGTCAAACTGTTTGACTACTACATCAAAACAGATGTTCCAACTCCGCGATACCTGCTTTATCCTATAAAGCATCTTGTACACGTTTCCGCTGCTCCCACTGTCTACGAAGCCCTCTGGCTGTGTACTTATAGACGTTCTCTTCTAAAACATCATTTAGAAAAGCAGTCATGGCACCCAACCACCAGATATCGTAGTCATGGTATGTAGCCATGGCAAGTAGGATCTGGATGGACTTAAGCATAGCCACTTGAAAAGGTTTCATCATTATCCATGCCTGGTCGATGACGAAAAGCTTTAACAAGTCTAGCTTTGAAAGTCTCAACTTTTCCATGTATACCAAGTAATCTTCTCAAGATATACTTGCTCCTGATGGGGATTTAACCCTTCAGATATAGCAATCAAAGTCCATACTTTGTTGGTGTACATGGATTCCATCTCAGATTACTAAGCATCCAGCCATTCTTACAGAGTCTTACTCCTGATGGCCAGCTCGAAACTAGTTGGGTCATCATCTCATGATGCAATCCTCGCTCCCACTGTCATAGAGAAACCGAAGTATCTCTCAGGCGGGTGAGGAACCCTACTAGATCGGCGGAGAGGCTGAGGTTCGTTGGTCTCAACTGAATCCTTTGGTTCTATCAAATCATCTGCTGTTGTTTGTATAGCTGGAACCTTTCCAGTTGTACATAACAGACCTTGCCTCGAGCTTGTCCGGATTATGCTTTTAGACATAGCCCGGACAACCCCAAATCTTAACCAACTTAAGATATGGGCTCTTCCCTTTCCATATCACATATGAAGCGATAGGCAACTGATTTGATTTGAACCCTATTCAATAGGTATGCAACTTCTCAAGTGCATAACTCCCAAAATGGAAATAGGTAACTCAGTAGTACTCATCATAGAGCACATCTTATCATATAGGGTGTGATTGCTCCGCCCCGATATACCATCGTGCTATGGTGTATACGGAGGAGTAATGCTGAGGGAGAATCTCATTCTCCTTTAGAATAATCCAGGATTCTCGTGCTCAAGTATTCTCCTCCTTGATCACATCAAAGGACATAATACTTATACCCGTATTTTGGTTCTCTACTTCTGACTTATATTCTGTGAATATCTCAAAAGGTTCGGACATGTGTTTCAACAGGAACATGGGTCTGAATCTCGAAAGATCATCAGAGAATGTAATGAAGTATAAAGAACCGGTCTTGGCAAGTGTAGACAGGGGACCTACATACATCAACATGTATCATCCCAAGAGTTTACTAACTCTTTCTCTGTTTCCAATAAACAGAGCCGTGGTCATCTTATCTCTGTGACATGACTGGCAAGTTTCACAAGATGTAAATTCAAACTGATTTAAATATGCATCTACAAGTAACTTCAGCTAGTCGGGTCGCATTGATATGACCTAGTCTACAATACCTCAAGAAGGATCCGTTCATTTCTGAACTCTTCCTCTTGTGCGTGTTCCGTATACTAAGAACTGTAGTTTGATTTAGAACATTAATGCTTTTAGATAACGTGCCTGAACCGATCAACTTTTGATGTAGGAAATGTTCAAAACATTATCCAACAATACAAAATTTTATCATTTCTTTACTAATAAAGAGATAGATATGATTTTGTATATCAGGTTCGGTATCTAATAACATTCGTTCAGAATCAATGTATTTGGAATACAGAGTGACAGTGACCAACAGACTTGGCTGCAACACTTGCCCCGTTTTCTGCCTCATGAAACTTATCACCCGTTCTCAGTTCTCTACCTAGCTGTAGCCCTATGTAACATATTACATATCTGGGATCCTGATCTGGTATCACATACCCAGGACGTAGAGAGTATAGAGAAACAGTTCTGTGTAACGAACACACCCGAAGATGATGCATCAGCATGCACTCTCTTCGTTTGGACGGCACGGGAAATCTGGTATTCCCCAATTTCCTGCTCTGTCTTATAACAATTATAAGGTGGAGCGGGACCAACGTTCCCAAGCTCAGTATAACAAGCGGGTTCGGTCAATAATCCGTATTATTATCTTGATTAAGGCGTGATATGGTCGCTACCTGGAGAGAGAGAGAAGAAAACACTCAGCGTGCGCTCTTGCAAGAATAGATTGGTTATGTATTTTATCTAATCAGGATGGCTCCCACTGTTTTTATCAAATCTTCCTTCAAACCCTAAAAGGAAAGACTAGCCGGGATTAATTACACGCTACAAGTTCGCCAATCTTTCAGCCAGGCCAGTGTCGGTACTTTGAGGGAGGTCCCCCGTGCTTTCGCACGAACCTAATTAATGTAAACCTCGTTTTCCCAGAGGCGTAACCTCATTGACACCTTTCTAGACACCTACTTGATCGGCTAATTGCAATGTGTAAAACTCTCCCAGGAGTAACTCTTACTCGCAGCGGGTATCGGGATCCAACTATCTCATAGAAGGTATGCAATCTCATTGCAAATTTCAACACTTGAAATTCCCGATAATATTTTGCTCCAAACGATCTATGACCTTGACAAGGTCAACAAACCATAGACCGCAAGTCAAGTTCAACCCGTCATTTCTTGATTGAATCAAACCCACCCGCACGACCCTTGACAAGGTCAACAAGACCGCACGACTACCCTAACCCAATCTGCATCATATGCATAAGCAGATAAATACTGGTTAGCTACCGCACACTGCGCCTTGACAAGGTCAACAAACGCAGCACGAATACTAAACAGGACTTATCTGAAATGACGGAGGGCTACGACAGGTTTTTCTGAAAACCTATTACGTAATGAACTTGATATCGTTGTAGAATCAAATGATTTTAAAATGGAGTGTTTTTGAGGCTTTTCTAGTTTTGCTAAAGGAGTCACTCCCGGTGAAGGGATCGTCGGTCCTTTCCTCGTCGAATGAGGTGCGGGATATATCATATATATCACTGTGCAAAGCAGAAACTATAGAAGCAATCAAAAGACAAACCGAGTGTGTAGCATCTGCCAGTTATTGCTAAAGGAGTCACTCCCGGTGAAGGGATCTCGGTCCTTTCCTCATCGAATAAGGTGCAGGATATATCACATATACCTCGGTGCAAAGCAAGAACTATAGCTACCTGTTTTATTTTTGAAATTCGATTCTACAACATCTTAGGTTTCTTTTATTTCATTAATCACATTAATGAAGTCCCATCATTTAAGTACCTAAACATCACAGATAAATACGACGTACACTTATGCCATCCGCATTCGCCTCGATGTCCCCTCGTGCACCGTTAGGTTAGGTAACTAACGGCAGAGCAGGGCAGGGCTAGCGCGGGTGTAAAACATAAGTAACATCTATATAATATATCATATATACTATATACTGTATCCATCACAGAACATATCACATGATCACATCACAGATATCGCAGCAGAAGAAACATATGAAATATTGGATATACTAGGACGTCCGTGTTTTTAATACGAGCCAGTATAAAACACGGATTCCACGGTCGTGATGAATGGCCAAACCCACACCCCTAGACCCCTACGAGAGCGGCAAGCAACCCTACCAATTCTGGAGTTAGGAGACCCGGACTCGACTCCTCGAGTTGGTCTCCCACTGGACTCCAGAACCCGGTTACTTGTGCTCCCCTCCTTGGGTCTATCCTAGTGCGGAAAAGAAAATAATATACAAAAGGTGACATCTTCCGCAACCTGGAAGTGCCCCAATAAAAGAATATTACATACAAGTTTTTACATGAATGAAAATGAAAAACACTCATCTCACATAAAAACCCCCGGCTATTCAAACACGACGATCCAATATAACATATCCAGCAACACATAACATCACATGTCATCAACGTAAGTAAATATGCGCATCCCAATTGTCGTTGACATATAGCAACGAAACCGGCGATATCACATATTACACTTACGGTCACAGAAAAGAAAGTTTAAAACTACAACAGTTGGAATCCGCATCCTCCATAGACATCGCATGCCTAATCAAATGAATTACTTAGACATCGTATGCCTAACAATTATAAACCCTGCATTTTAGTCTCAAAATCGAAAACTCTTTTCAATATAAAGTCGGGCAATTCAACAAGATTCCCGACATCCTGATCGAATGCTCGTCGCAAACTTCAGTAGGCGGCCGCACCCCCGATGCCGTCGACAAAGTGCACCAAGGCGGAACACCGCTGCCGCGAGCACCCGGACGGATGCTTTCTGCGACGGGGTTCTCCTACAGTCACTTGGTCGGGGCTATGGAGCGAGGCTGTCTATTAAGTTTACCCGGCGAGTATCCGCGTACGCTACGTGATTGCGACGGACTTTTGATCACATCAAAATTTCGTGGCAACCGATCAAGTGAGACTAAACTGCTATGTTTATAACATTCATTCAGTTATCTCATAACTTATTGTGAATTCCAATTATTGTATCCCATTCCGGATAAATAGAAAATATTAAACTTTCCGATCGAACATTCGAACACCCAAGTTTTCCCGATACAGCTCAACACATGAAATAAGTCTAAAAACATTCAGTTCATGCCTCAGTACCAACGGTCCAGCCGTAGAAGGGTC
The DNA here is from genome assembly GCA_030015575.1 of Agapanthus africanus. Lineage (NCBI taxonomy): Eukaryota > Viridiplantae > Streptophyta > Magnoliopsida > Asparagales > Amaryllidaceae > Agapanthus > Agapanthus africanus. Next base: position 880,167,213 of record JASDDO010000024.1, read on the forward strand.
AAGCCAACGCCTCACATATGGCACGCCGTACTGCCCCAAACCCGAAGGTTCAAAGGGCAGTTCAAGACGGTCACATAATCGAGTTAAGGTTTGTTGTCTTCTAGAGGGACCATCGCGCTACTTGCACTACTTAGAACGTCTTTAAACACCGGAAAAATCCAACACTTGGAAATTTCCCGACAGGGGAAAAATTGGGTATTTATATCCGGTCGAACTTTTTTTAACATATTCGAAAATTATCCGGAAAACCACACAGACAAAATTTGAAAATTCGATCGAATCATTGATCCCAATACAACCCCAGAATACTCATCTGTAGAGTCACAATAAAAAATACCCAGAAAATATAGCATTAAATTATATGAGTTACTGTGCAGAAATCATCAGACAAGGGGACAGTACGGCCGCGGAACCGCCGCACATGCCTAGCTTGTGCCGCGGTTCCGCGGTGGAAAAATCGATTCAGGTCCTCGTATTTCACAGTAATTCAAATAACACCCTGCTTATTTTTCTGCATATTTTTAATTGACAAAAATCCAAATTTTCAGAAAATTTCCAGAGAGCATTTTGGATTTTAGGGTTTCGGTTCGATCGGGTTTCAAACGTCGTCCAAGCATCGCCTAAGGCTCTAGCTAGGCTCTGATACCACTGTAGGGTTCCTAGGCACACTAAGGAGGTCTCACAAGGTATCAACCATGCCAATTTCAAATTTTACGGGTGCCGAGAAACCCTAATACGGATCGTTAACTAGATATATAGGCGAACACATGCAACTAGTTAACAAAATAACTAAAAGAACGGAAATACAACCTTTGTAGATCCGGTTCTCCACCTCCATAGCTCCGCAATGAAGTCTCCTCGCTGTCCAAATGGAAACCCGGGCTCTAGCGTCGGCTTCATCGGAGAAATGGGCGGGCAAGGTCGTCGGCTTCGTGCCGAAGATGATCTACGTCGAGGCATCACTAGATCAAGCTCCCACTTCACCAAGTCATAAAACTTGTGAAGAAAACACCCTATACTACTTGGCAAGAGGTAGAGGATGAAGAAATAGGAGGTGGGTTCACTTTAGAATTGGATTTCTCACTCATTTTCTCAAGTTGCCATTGATGGAGGCAAGCTTCTTCTTGTGAAGAAGAAGAAGAAGATGAATATATTATGATAAGTTATTTTGTAAAAAGAAAATAATAAGAATACTTATCATGTCTCAACCATGGTCAAGTGTAGAGAATGAACTAGGGTTTAGTGGAATGGTTAGGGTTAAGCATGAGACAAATATGGTCACTTAGTCAAAACTTCATGAAGCTTCAACTAGCATCCAAAGAAAGCCACCATTCATTTATTTTGCAAAATAAATAAACAAAATAAATAAATGATAAAGAAAAAGAAAATCCTAACCATTACACAACCATGGTTTAAACTTTACACAAACTCAAGTTAGCTTGTATCATCAAACATGACACAAACTTGTGTACAAAAGTATATCACATATACATTGTGCACTTCAAGTGAGAAAATCCCTTTAAAATGAACCAATACTAGTTAATGCAAAGTAATATATCAAATATATAATTATACATTAAATCATTAAATCAACACTTGATTTAACGATCCGGTCATATCGCATATAACCAACTAGTATCCAATGTATCGGCTTATCGAATCAATCCTTGAATCGATAACTAGGTTATATCGCATACAACCAATCGATACATTCATCGCGAGAATGGAATACGGTATCACATACACGCATTATTCTCAGTCCTGCACATATCTCATATGCGCTCCTATTTCGTTTCGCTTGAGCCAGGAAGCCTCTGTGTAGGACTCTAAAGACTCGTCAATACGCCGGCAGCAGATGATGATCATATCAAACACCCACAAGCCGCAAGCGGTCTGCTAAACATAACGGCCACCCGGGTATTGAGCGATCAGAAGATCGACGAGCAAGCCCGCTCACACTCCAGTGAATCCAACCAGTAACACTTACCGTACAGTCCGGTTTGATCGTCTGATATGTCGCATATCTTGCCTAGGGGTGGTAAACGTCAGACCCCAATAGCTCGATAAGTTGTGTCGATATGAGGTTTATAACAATTCGAGAAACTACAGGTAACACTTACCAGTAAATCTCAACAACCCTGGCCAGGGATTTCCGGTTATAGCCAATCGAACACAGCGCAACATCAACCCCCTATACCGGGAGAGACGAATCCCCTCCTATCGCTCATCGCCTCCATGTGATTCGGGACTGTACCCAAAAACCACCGTTTTGCACGCCCTCTTGGACGTGGTAAGATGGAAATCAAAGCACAGTGGGAACCACACAAGACTCTATGACGATCTCGGGTCAACAGACTACTCTGTACCAGTGTCACCAGAGAACTGCCATCTGACGTAAAGTATAATACCATCTGGGAGTTCTCGGCGAGTCCGTCCAGTGTACCCAGTCTCCACTGAGCACCCGTATATCGTCTCTGATGTCAAACACCAATGGATATGGGATCATCCATCGCCCATCTGTATGGGTCGAGAAGGTATACGCTAGTCTACTCTGGTATATCGATGCCCCGTCTCGATACACCCACGACTAGGGACTTTGAAGGATGTACTTATGGACTACCATGTCCCCACTGGTATGATCCGCATCATAGTCCAGGTAGTCAAGTACACATCCTAAGGGCTTTACCAACATGTAACAGAGAGACAATCAGTGTACACGTTAAGGTAAAGATCAACCAGATAGCATACTATCATGTCGAGCAAGAAAGTCCTCCCTATATATGTCCAAGCATCCACTACAATATACATCTTATGTATAGTAATGGCCTCTAGGGCATACATATAACTAACAGAAACATCTTCGTTCGAGCAGTCGGCCGACGACGCTGTGGTAAAAGACGACATCGAGGGTTCTCTGGACACCCGAGACGAGCAGAAGGAGGTCCGGGGGACGCCGGTCGAACCACTGACCGAGGTGCCCCTGATAGAGGGGGACGATGAAAAAACCATCCAGGTCGGATCACTCCTGACAGGGACTCGGCGAGATGACCTGGTCGGTTTCCTCAGAAATATCTCCGATGTCTTCGCCTGGGCGCCTGCTGACATGCCTGGAATCGACTCCAAAATTATTTCTCACAAGCTCGGGGTCAATCCTGCTGCCCGACCCGTCAGACAGAAAAAGCGAAGCTTTGCCCCGGTCAAACAGAAGGCTATCGAAGATGAGGTTGATCGACTTCTCGCCGCCAAATTCATCCAGAATGTACCCTACTCGGAGTGGCTGGCGAACGTAGTTATGGTCAAAAAGTCAAGCGGAAAGTGGCGCATGTGTGTCGACTTCACCGACCTCAATAAGGCCTGCCCCAAGGACAACTATCCTCTCCCTCGGATAGATCAGCTCGTCGACAGCTCGGCTGGCCACGAGCTGATGAGTTTCATGGATGCTTTCTCCGGCTACAATCAGATTCGTATGAATCCGGAAGATGAAGACCTTACCGCATTCACAATGGACCGGGGGGTATACTGCTACAAGGTGATGCCCTTCGGCCTCAAGAACGTCGGGGCCACGTACCAGCGGTTGGTCAATCGCATGTTCAAGCCACAGATCGGCAGGAATATGGAAGTCTACGTTGACGATATGCTCGTCAAATCCGTCTCGTCGGCTGACCATACCAAGGATCTGGGCAAGGCCTTCGAAGTGCTTCGCAAGTTCAAGATGAAGCTAAACCCCGCCAAATGCGCATTCGGAGTCACAGGGGGAAAGTTCCTCAGTTTCATGGTCACTCACCGTGGAATCAAAGCTAACCCAGAGAAAATCGACGTTATCCTCAACATGGCCGCGCCCAAGACCAACGTCAAGATCATGCGGCTCACAGGACGAGTCGCTGCTCTGAGCCGTTTCATGTCCAGGTCGGGGGAGAAATGCATCCCGTTCTTCAAAGCTCTGAGGAAGATCCCGAGGTTCGAGTGGTCGGAGGAGTGCCAGGCCGCCTTCGACCAATTGAAGGAGCACCTCGCGACGCCACCACTGCTCACCCGACCGATTGAAGGATACGAGCTGTCGCTGTATCTGGCGGTATCCGACCAAGCAGCAGGCTCGGTGCTCGTCCGAGAGGTCGATGGAGCGCAGAAGCTGGTGTACTATGTGAGCCATGTATTTAAGGACACAGAAATGAGATATCCAGCCATAGAGAAGATTGTCTTGGCCCTCATGGTGGCCTCAAGGAAGCTGCGGCACTGCTTCCAAGCACACACCATCATCGTCCTCACTGAGCGCCCGTTGGGAGTTATCCTTGCATCACCGGAATCCTCGGGCCGCTTAGAAAAGTGGAGGTGGGAACTATCTCAGTTTGACATAAAATATCGCCCGAGGCAGGCCATCAAAGCGCAGCCCTGGCCGATTTCATCGTTGAATGCACCATCCCTAGGAAAGAACCAGAGTCTACGCCGCCCCTCGCAACTCAGTGTCCCATCGCGGAAAGGCCTGGCTCGGTTCCTAAGTGGGTCATCTATGTCGACGGGTCTTCAACCGAGGAAGGCTGTGGTGCCGGCCTCATTATCCGGGGCCCGAACGAGGCGGAAATAGAGTACTCTCTGAAGCTCGGTTTCAAAGCCTCGAACAACGCGGCAGAGTACGAGGCCCTCATGGCTGGACTGCGCATGGCCGCCGGGCTGGGACTGAAGACAGTTCGAATCCGCAGCGACTCGGCCCTTGTCGTCGGCCAAATGACCGGCCGCTTTGAAGCTCGGGAGCCTCTGATGATGAAGCATCTGGACGAGATGAGGAAACTCCGGAGGAACTTTGACGAAGTCTAAGTAGAACAAATACCCAGGCAGCTGAATGCCTAAGCCGACTTCATGGGCAAGCTGGCTTTTTCATACTCGGCCAACAATAAGCGGTCTATCCTCTTCGAAACCTTGCCTCAGCCCAGCGTAGAAGGCGGAGCGACAACACTCCACGTATATGCGGTGCAGGAAGGCGGCCAAGATTGGAGGAAGCCCCTCACGGAATTCCTGAAGGATGGTACGCTCCCAGAAGATCGGGGAGCCGCCCGCCGTCTCCGGGCCAAAGCCCGCCACTTCATCTGGAGCAAGGGGAACCTCTACAAGAAATCCTTCACTCAGCCCCTGCTCTGGTGCATTGACCCCCACGAGGCCGACTACGTCCTCCGTGAAATCTATGAGGGGGTTGGCGGTGCGCACCAAGGGGCCCGAATCTTGATCCAAAAGGCGTTGCTCCAGGGGTACTACTGGCCCACTGTTCACGAGGACGCCCAGAAGCTAGTCAGAACATGCAAGAGTTGCCAGCTCCACGGCAGCATCCCTCGCCTCCCCGCTACCGAGCTGACCGCCCTAACATCCCCATGGCCATTCGCCCAGTGGGGATTGGACATGATCGGCCAGTTCCTTACCGGTACGGCGGGCACAAATATGTCCTCGTCGCGGTAGATTACTTCACCAAGTGGATCGAGGCCGTCCCCATCAGGAAACCGGATGCCGCCACGACCATCAAGTTCCTGCAAAATAATCTGATACTCTAGTTCGGCATCCCGAGATGTATCATCACCGACCACGGGACAAACTTCGAGAACGAGAAAGTGAAGAACTTCTGCAAAGAGTACCATATCCTCATGAAGTTCGCCGCGGTCGCGCATCCCCAATGCAATGGGCAGGCCAAAGTCGCTAACCGAGACGTCCTCCGAAGTCTCCGGATCTACCTAGAAGGGCGACAAGGTAGTTGGGTCGAAGAACTGCCCCGGGTCTTATGGGCCTTGCGCACGTCAAAGAAGACCCCCACCGGGGAAACCCCCTTCAGCCTCTGCTACGGGACCGAGGCAATGGTCCCAACGGAGATCGGGCTACCCAGTCATCGGGTCGAGTACTTCGACGACGATGCGAACACCTTGGCGCTACGGACCAACCTGAACATCTTGTTGGAGAAGAGAGACCGGGCTCAAATCAGGGCTGCCGCTTATCAACAACAAACGGCCCGATACTACAACGCTCGGGTCAAGCGCCTCTCCTTCAAGACCGGAGATCTGGTCCTATGGCGAAACGAGTTCATCGACCAAGGCAGGCTACACAAGTTCTCCCTAAAGTGGGACGGTCCCTTCCTCGTCTCTGAGGTACTCCCCGGCGGAGCCTATCGCCTACAAGACGCAGATGGACGCAAGTTCTCACGGCCTTACAACGCAGAGAAGCTCAAGCTATACCAATGAGGCCAAGGCCAACAAGTGTGTATCCCTCCTTTCGCAAAGACGATATAAATGTTTTCTAACAATCCTTTCCATTCAAATAAAGGAACGCCAGAACATTGCAAATAGAATTCTGTCTTTATGATCCAAAGCCCTCACCAAAGAGGCAACCACGCAGCTCCACTACCCGGTTATCCCTAGCAGGCCTCGAATGGCCCTCCAACGCTAAGGGTCAGAGTCCTCCCTAGAGGCAGCCGGGCGGCTACCCTGCTCGGCTATCCTTAGCTAGTAACTTCCCTACACGCAGCGCCAGGGATCAAAAGCCCTCGCCAAGAGGCAACCGCGCGGCTTCACCGCCCGGCTATCCTTAGCAGGCCTCCTGCGGCCCCTCCAACGCTGAGGATCAAAGTCCTCCTTAGAGACAGCTCAGCAGCTACCCTGCTCGGCTATCCCAGGCTGGTAGCTTCCTACCACGACCGACAGGGATCAAAAAGTCCTCCCAGAGGAAGTCGAGCCTGACCCTCGCTCGGCTATCCCCAGCTGGTAGCTTCCTACCACAACCGACATGGGTCAAAAGCCCTCCCAGAGGCAGTCGAGCCCGACCCTCGCTCGGCTATCCTTCAGGACAAAAGCCCTCTCCAAGAGGCACCGGGCAGTAACCCTGCCCGGCCAAAGGTCCTTGGTAGGCTTCTTACAGCCCCTCCCGCGCTAAGGACCAAAGTCCTCTCAGAGACAGTCGAGCCTGACCCTTACTCGGCTATCCCCGGCTGGTAGCTTCCTACCACAACCGACAGGGATCAAAGCCTCGCCAAGAGGCATTGGGCAGTAACCCTGCTCGGTCCCCATCCTGAAGGATCAAAGCCCTCGTAAGAGGCAACTAAGCGGCTACCCTGCTCGGTCATCTTTGGCTGGTAGCTCCCTACCCATGACGCCAAGGATTAAAGCCCTCGCAAGAAGCATCTGAGCGGCTACCCCGCTCGGTCATCCCTGGCTGGTGGTTGCCTACCCACAACGCCAGAGACCAAAGCCCTTGCCAACAGGCAACCGCGCAGCTTCACTGCCCGGTCATCCTTAGTAGGCTTCTTACAGCCCCTCTAACGCTAAGAGTCAAAGCCCTCGCAAGAGACAACCGAGCGGCTACCCTGCTCGGTCATCCCTAGCCGATAACTTCCCTACTCGCGGTGCCCGGGATCAAGGCCCTCGCCAAGAGGCAACCGTGCAGCTTCACTGCCCGGATGGCACCCACCGTGGGGCATCCTCCTGCCAACCAGACGCTTCTGGTTTGAAGCCCTCATAACGAGGCCACCTAGCTCCCTTCTGCTTAGCAAATCTGCGGCGGGCAGAATGTAGCTCATCAAATGCCGCAGACACGAAACCCCATTGAGAGACACTAAATCTATCCAAGTCTGAGCGATCCCCCCGACTCTGGGGCCATAGGAATACCTCCTTCTCAGCAGCACTCGGCATGCTTGACAAGTGATCGAACATGGAAATACCTCCTTCTCGGCAGCACTCGGCCTGCTTGACAAGTGATCGAAATCAACTCGACGTACGATCGCCTGACCTGGAAACCCAACAAAGCAAGCAAGGATATTCTACGAATACTCTTCACATCCAAAAGATAAAGTGCAAAGCAATGAAACATCAAAAGTTTTATTCGCACAAGCAAAATGTTTTTACATGGGTATTGGGGGCTCCCCAGCCTTACAAAGTTCTAGATGCTTACAAAAGAGGGACGGGAAAATATCAAAAAGGCCTAAGTCACAAACCCCCTCCTGTGCCTCGCTTCCCTCATCACTGTCATTGCGGTCTGCCGGAGGCTTCACCACCGGAAGTTTTGCCACCAGGGGTGCGCCTCACTTCCCTCATCGCTGTCTGCCGGAGGCTTTGCCACGGGAGTGGGACCCGAGCACGGAGCTTGCCATCGGCGAACTCAGGAAGCTTCTCCTTCACGGCATCTAGAGCCTTGTTCTACGCGACGGCGGAATGCTCACCAAGCTCAGCGTAGAACTGCTCTGATACCTTGTAATTGGCCACGGCCTTCCTAGCCCGAACCTCGGCAACCTCGGTTGCCCGAAGCGCCGCCTCGGCATCCCTCCTGCTGGCGTTTTTTTCCTCCTCCATGGCCGCGAAACGATCGACCAGATCCACCAGCTTCGCCTTAGCAACTCGGTGGGATGCACTCAGGCGATGATAGGCACCCTGGTTCGCTGAGACGGTGAGCTTCGCGCTCTCCACTCGGGCTGTCAGGACCTCGCCCTCTCCAGACACAGGTCACGTCGTAGGACCTCGACCTCCGAAGGAAACGCTTCCGCTGGCCTCGGTGCATGGAATGCCCCTTCGGCCTCCATACGAGTAACGAGACCGCAGTGTTGGAGGACCTGACAGGAAACGGATGAGAAACTTGGAGACGCTTGTTCCCCTTCGAATGGCGGCGGCGCGACGATAGAGACGTCTTGCCTGAGATTCGGGGCAGATGCTATTTGGTTTTATCCGTCCACCTCTCCGAAGATGCCAAGTTGATTTATGACACCGTGTATCGAAGGTTTAGACGGATGCGACCGATGTAGCAGACTTCGTCAGATTCCTCCTCGTTCGAGGGGTTTTTGATTGTGGGGACGCTCTTCCCTGCAGGCGCAAGCCCATGCAGTTAATTACGCTACCGCATCGCGGTAACAACTTTCTCCTTCTCCAGCTGGTCACTTCATATCGTGGGTGTTTGTTTTGTTTGTGGTTGCCCGTGGATTGTATATGGAGACTAATTTATGTCGTCGCCCGTAGGACGTGGATTAGTCCAAATCCGTATTTTCTTAGATTTGGGTTTGGGGTTTTGGTTTAAGGATACGTTAGCCATATTTGAGGCTAAGATCAACTTAAACGTTAGTTAAGGATACGTTAGTCTAATTTTAGACTAAGATTAACTTAACAGGATCGTTTAGATCCGAAAAAAGAGCATTTAGGCTCTACTGTTCCAGTTTAGGGACATAGTGGTCCATTGCCAGTTTAGGGACATAGTGGTCTATCTCCAGTTTAGGGACATGGTGGTCCAACATTCCCATTTTAGGGACGAATATTGGTTTAAGGCTGCATTAGTCCATGAGTTTAAGGACCCCACAGTCCGTATTACCAGTTTAGGGACATGGTGGTCCATCATTCCCATTTTGGGGGACGAATATTGGTTTAAGGATGCATTAGTCCATGAGTTTAAGGACCCCACAGTCCGTAGCAATGTGTGGTTGTCGGGACCCGTCACCTCTCTGACGACGTTGAAGGATTACAACGACAAATATCAGAGGAGTTCAGAGATATACCCTTGAACCGGGTGTAAATTGATTTGAGAGAGCAGTTGTGCTCATGTCAATTTAATTTGAGGACTTATGGCCAGAATTGGGCTAAGTCCAGTTGAGAATATTCAACATTTTATTTGTGTTTGGCCTGTCAGGCCTTTATCTGGGCTCTGCCCTTTTTAATAATGCACTGCATTTTTATTTGGTCTGATAGACCTTTTAATTGGGCTCTGCCCTTTTTTAATAATGCATTGCATTTTTATTTGGTCTGATAGACCTTTTAATTGGGCTCTTCCCTTTTTAATAATGCACTGCATTAAATGTTCTGACAGTGCCCCACGTGGCTTGTCAGGCGCTTTGCGCCAATTGAGGAGCGCAAGACGCAAATTCATGTGGAGGTGACACGTGTCACGCGCTGTTGAGCGCAAGTCTGTTAGCGCAGTGCGCTGCGCCAGTGCGCTGCTGACACGTGGCGCGCTCTGGTGACTTGCATCAAACCAAGAGAGCGGTGCTATGTTTTTAGAAGCGCAAGGCGCAGTTGTTCTGTGATTGACACGTGGCGCTCTCTGGTGGCTTGCGCCAATCCAAGGAGCGCAACAGTGCTGATTTTAAAATTGCAAGGCACTGTTTAATATCTTGATCAAATTTAGATCAAAGAGAACAAGTTTTTCTTGTTCCAGAGAGGTTCTATCTCAAATTTCAAGAACCAGTGGTTCATCAAAAAGCAATGCCTTTATATAGATCGAAAGATCTAATAAAGAAGTAAAATTACTTCTTTATTATTATTATTATTATTTTTTATTGAAGATCTTGATCATGTTCTTAGATCTTTGATCTTTTTAGAAGAACTTCTTTTTTTTTTAAAGGTTTACCCTTTTCTTTTCTTCGAGTTCTTCTCAAAGTTTTTAGAGAGGTTCTGTATCTCTATCTCTGTATGTTTTAGACTTGGAGTCTAGGGGCCTTTATATAGTGCCAATTGATTTGTTAAATCAGTTAAACAGATCTTTCTCTGAGTGATTTAGGGATGTTTCCCCACCGTTGGATCTTTGATCCTAGGGTTTCTGTTTTACAGAAGATAATTTTCTTGTTTTAACAAGATTAGAAAGATCTTTCCAAAATTTTATTGTTTAAATTCTGGCACGGTTGGCGCAAGCGCACCTGCGCTTGACACGTGTCGCGCAGCGCAGAGCGCAGCGCAACTGCGCTGACACGTGTCGCGCAGCGCAGAGCGCAAATCATTTGAAGCGTTGCTTCCTTTATTTTTATTTTAAAACAGAGCCTTGCTCTGATTGGGTGCGCTGTCTTGGGCGCAGCGCTGACGTGTTAGCTTTTGACACGTGGCGCGTTGCGCGCACAGCAAGGAATCTGAAGCGTTGCTTCAATTTTTGAATTTTTGAAATTCAAATAGAGCTTTGCTCTGACTGGGGGAAGCAAATGCCCCCCCCACCGTTGCGCTCACGTAGCACACACGTGAGTGCAGCGGTGGCAAGATCCCAACCGTCAGATCAACTCAGGAGTTGAAGGGGCGCTTAAGCGCTTATAAATAGGACCCTTGGTCCTCCTCAGATGATTATCATCTTCAAGAATTCTTATTCTCAAAACTTCAGAGCCTTGCTATTGCTTTCAAGAATCTTAAGAGTTAAACTCTAGAAAACTTTTAGGTAAAATTAACTTAAATTAAATTAAATTAATTTTAATTGACAGAGCCTTGCTCTCATAGATCTTTGATCTAAAGAAAACCCCTTTGGGGTTTCACCAACAGAGCCTTGCTCTCAAGAATCCATAGATCTAAATAGATCTTGTTTCAGGGTTTTTAACCCATGAGCAGAGCTTTGCTTATGGACAAAATATAGATCTTTTTGATCTAAAAATGAAGAACTCTTAAGAGTTCTCATGGATCTTTAAGATCCCAAATTTTTTAATTTTTAGGAATTAATTTTCCTTTGATGGATTTTTTCCATCCTTATTATAGAGCTAGGCTCTTTAAGGAATATTATTCTTTTGTGACCAGAGTTTGACAAGTGTCACTCTGTGACAGAGCTTTGCTCTGAAAAGGGAGATTTTCTTCTTGTCTCAAGGGATTTCTCATTTAATGAGAATATTCTTTTGGGGATTTCCTCATTAATTGACAGTCTCATCCAATGATGGGGCTGTCTTATTAACTGATGCATTGTCATCTGGATTTTGTGGGTCCACTTTTAGTCCCCTTTCCACCGCATTGCAGTGTGTGGTATAAATTTTAAAGTATCAAGTGACAGAAATTAAAATTATAGCACTGACAGTTGACTTTTGTCCTCCTTCTTTTTGCAGGCAATATGTCTTTCGATTCCTCGTTCTCATTCATTCGCTCGGAGGGAGGATTCCCTGGAGCACCAGTAGACCGAGAGGTTCTAGCTTTGATCAGAGACCATGATCTGGAACATAAGAATCTTCACCTTTCGGGGTCATGGTACAATCAGATTATCAGGGGTCGACAGAGCTTTTCATGCGTAGTACCATCAGAGCCCATTATGGCGATCCATTATGCCAACTCACCCCCAGTGAAGTATGCCGTGGAGATGGTCGATTGGACTTCAGATGGCCTTCTTTATCCCGCTATAGCTGCAATTCCCGTTCAGCCTCCCATGGTTTTGGATATCTTGGGACGCTGTATTTGTCAAGGCGAGGCGCGACCCTGGAGGCAACCATATAATATAGGTCTGATCCCCCGTCATCCGATCGGTTATCTACCGTGGGGTTGCTATATCTTATCAGCGAAGAAGTCGCAGTTGATGAGGCTTGGGTTGTACACCGCTGTTTATGCTTCTCTCTTCCAATATGCTACGCTTCCTACCTGGTGGGTTAAGGCTTTTTTGGAGCAATGGAATATCCCTACTCACACTTTCCTCGCATTGGACCGGGAAGTGTCGATTTCTTTAGAGGAGTTCACAGAAGTTTCCGGCTTACCGGTCATAGGGGAGCATTACGAGGAGCTGCTTCCCACGGGCGAATATGTCTTCGGTGCTAAGCCGGTGATAATGGGCCTTACTCCGGCGAATGCCGTTCAACACCAATTCCCTAGTTTGATCAAAGTGTTGAATATCTACGAGGGCCTTTTTATCGAATCTGGGACCCGCAGGGTCAATTTCGAGGATTTCATCGCTCGTTTCCTTCACCCAAACGTCCTTTCGGCGGAAGCTGCTAAGTTTGCCATGCTTGATGACCCTTTCGGTTTAGGTTTGGACAACCTGCCAGCGACGGAGGTAGATCAAAAGGGTTTCTTCCTTCCGATCTCCCCGGTTGTCCCTTTTGCGGAAGTTGCAGCCCCTGGGATGGATGAGGAAGCGTTCTTCATAGGATTTCTTGGGCTATGGCTGAGTTGGTTTGCGCTCCCGATGCATCTTTGCCGTATGAGGCCATCTGTCTTTTACCCAGCTCACCGGATGACCATTGGGGTAAAAGTGGCCGTCGGGATCGCCGGCTTAGCCCACCTGTATCATGGCCTAAGCCAAGCGGCGGATGCTAATGAACCTGGAGTACCGCACGTGATCTTCTCGATGCATTACTTCATGTCATGGCTTGAGCTACATGCACTTGGCATTTTTGGTATGCACAAAAGGCCTTCGTTCTATGACAGGTGCAGCTTCCCTCGGATTATGCGATTGGTCGGCGCCTCCATTGTAAATCCGTCGCCACGGAATGTTAGAGGTTTGCTCCTTCACCCCTGCATAGTTGGAGATGGGATGTCCTTCACTGTCAAAGTGTTATCCATTGGAAAGGCGTCTACTACCACAGTGCGGCCATTGCAAGATATTTTCAAAGATGGGGCCTCAGTTCTGACAGCCCGGGAGACCCTCCATTTGTATTCTATCAGACCGGGTTTCCTGGTGTTTAGGCAAAATGATGCGGCGCTTTTCATGAGATACAACCCGCATCGTTTTGCCCAGCAACTGAGCTATAATCAAGGAGTGCCGTTGGAGGATTTCTTGCTGGAACCTGCTGCTACTGAAGAAGGGATGCGGAGCGCGCTGCATCACTTCATGCGTCTGAATACGGGCTCTCATTTTTTGATCAGCGAGCCGACTTGCGTCCCACAGATCCTTAATACATATACGGCGTGGTACCAGCATTCGACGGGCGTTGTTATTAAGGAAGAAAGGTGATTGTTGGTTGACCGCAAGGGTGTGCCTCCCGGCAGCGACCACAAAGCTCCCCTGAGGCCAAGGACCCCTGTCGTTCCTCCGCTGAGAGATGCTGGAGCTGTGCCACTGCGCGTGCTGAGCCCTCCGCGCGGATTGCCCCGTACTACCGTGGACGTGCCCCCAGCGCCCCGTGCTCCAGTGGAGACGGTGAATGTAGTTTTGCCCGAGTCTGGCGTGGGCTTAGACATCGGAACCCGCCGTCCTAAGGTGCCTGCGAAGCGTAAGATGATTTTGGCGACGACCGGGGTCCGCGCGCAGAAGAGGAAGAAGAAGTTCGTTCTTTCTCTTGATGCCATCCTTGGCTTAGAGCCTCAGGCCCCTCTTACTGAAGGCCTAAGCGAGTACGGAAGCAACGAGGGTTTCTTCGTAGATCCAGCAGACACCGATATGGCGGCCGCCATCGCGGCTTCTGAGCGATCGGCAAGGCTCGAAGCATGGTTGGCCAAACTCGCGCAATCGGGTAATCACTAGTTGCATTTTTCGTCATTTCTTTGTACTTTGATCATTGTCTTTGATTAACGCTTTTCCTTTTTAAACAGGCGTTTCTACCGAAGAAGCCATCGCTGCTTCCCTGAAAACCTTCCAGGAGGAAGAGATGAAATGCACACTATCGGGTGTTGGTATGTCTCGGCTCACTGAGTCTTTATTCTCCTTTTTATGGCCAATCTAATCTTTTCTTTGTCTTTTTGCAGGGGCCGCGAGATCTTCTGCGCAAGCCGATGTGAGGACTCTTACCGGGCCAGCTACTGAAGTCCCGGCCTCTTTGGGGCTGCCGCGAGAGACCCGACTCAAAAAGCCGATGAGGGATGCCTTGAAGGCTCTGGAGGAAACTCTGAACGCGGACGATGACGCCTTGATGAAGGAAACTTCAAAGAGGTCCATCGTGACGGCCCGGGAAGAGAGGAAGCGCTTGAGGCGCGCAGCGAAGGAGCGCAGAGCTGCTTTGGCCATGGGAGTGGGCCCAAGCGCCGTTCCTCGTGCTGTTACTCCTACGGAAGAGTCTCCGGTCGCCTTGTCCACTGCTCATAGGCGGGCAGTGCGTGCAGCTTGGGGAGCCAACGATCAATCCACCTCAGGTAATGCATTTTTCGAGATTTTTGTTATAAGAATTGTAAACCTATCAGTTCTTATATATCTTGTCCTGCAGGGCTGAGTCCAACTGAAGGAGCGGCGGAAACAGTCGAGCCTGAAGGGACGGTGGAGAAAGTACTGGCTGAACCCGAGGCGATGGTGGGCGACATAGCCGGGGTTGCTGGACCCGAGATAGTAGCTGGTGAGACAGTCACGCCTACTGCGCCCGAGACGGCCACCATTGCCGAGCGTGAGGTAGCGGTAAATGAGACGGCTGCTATAACCCAGCCTGGGGCAGCAGCAGATGGAGCGGCTGAGACCGACGACCTTATGGCAACGGTGGACGAGACGGCCGCGACCGCTAAGCCCGAGGGAGTAGCGGGTGAGACGGGCATGATTCCCGAGGACAAGCCGGCCGCTCTTTCTCAAGAGTCTGGCAATGCTCCGATCATTGCTCTCCCCGCCTATGGTTTTCCGCCGTCTTCTGGCCTCGAGAGCACGACGACGGCTCCCGTAGAGTCTGGTGATGAGGCGGCGGGAGGTGAACCCGTGTCAATGGAGGAGGGAGACACCGCCGTTTCGGCTGGTGACTCATCAGGTAAATTTTGGGTTACCGTCCTTTTCTTTATTCTGTAACTTTTCTGACAGTGCTTATCTTGTTTCTAACGCAGGCGCGGCCAGTGTTGATGCCCCATTACTCGAGGGAGCGCCGTCAGCTACTGCCTTGACGGTGGCCACCTCTATACCTTCTCTCGCACCGTCGCAAATGCTGGAAGGTATGGATTCATGACTCATCAGTCTTATCTTTACTGCATAATTTATGTACTAATGTCGTACTATTACGTCTTTGCAGGAGTGCTTTTTGATCACCTTTACCAGGTGCTGCACCCACACTTCTCCTTCCCGTCGGAGCTTGCTTCCTCCAGTGGCGCTGGTGAGTATAGTTTTCAATTAATACTCTTTCTTTTTCCAATAATGAACTTATTTCTGATTCTTCCTTGCCCTGATTGCAGTGCTACAGATCGAAGGGGGAGATGAGAGATCAGTTGCGCCACCGGTCCACCCGGCTTTGCCGCCTGCTGCAGCTGGTATAGTAAATTCTCTCATTGATGACTTTTTTATATTTCTTGAACCATCATTGTGTTTTGTTTTTTCAGCTGTTGTTCCGATTCCGGCTCCCTTCGAGTCTCGCATCACGATGCCGGCAGGCCCATTCTCCAGGCGTCCATCCTCAAATGGTGTTGCGATGAGTTTGAGTATGCTAAGCGGATGCATCGAAGAGCTTGACGCAGAAGCTCCCCCATCTGCCGCAGATTTCGTTGCGGAGGTTAATCCGATGCTGGCGACGCTTGCAAATTTTCATAATAAAGGCGTCGTCGAGTCTTGGGTTAATCACTGCAGGGAGATCGAGGCCCGCCTGCATCAGCTGGAGCTTATGCGTCCTGCCCCCGAGATCTTGGCCGCGAGCACTCAACGGGCGGCATGGATCGAGCAGAGCGCTCCTTACTTCCGCCATCTCGAACAAGAAATTGCTTTAAGGCGTAAGGAGCACGAAGAGACTTCGAGCAAATCTGCCCGACTGCATGCTCAGGTGGATGCAAATGCTGCACAGTTGAAGGTTATCTTTGAAGGCCTTCTGCGATGCATCTCTGACGGGTTGGCACTGAGGCAGCAGCTTGACGTCGTCGAGCGGGATGTACCAAATCAGGATGCAGCCCAGCAGGCAGTTGAGGAGCGGCTTTCATCTTTCCTGCAGCAGCGGGCTCAGGTGGAAGCAGAATTGGCGGTGGCAGCCGATCAGGAGAAGGCATTGAAGGAAGTGCGCGAGCAATTGATGGGGATATTTAAGACGCTTCCTTCTCCATGAACATCTTGTATCATTTGTAATTGTAAATAAAATGTATTTGTTTCTTTTATTCTTTAACACAATGTATCTTGTACTCAATCGAATTTATGAATAAAAGATATACATTCTTCATAATGTCTTGTGTCATCTCTCCGCTTTCTTCTTTCTTTTATTATCAGCATGTTATTTTAGTAAACATGGTCGACAGATGATAGAGCGAGCATCCTGTCTTGGCTTCTTCAAGAGGTAGTGATGGCTTAGGCCGCAGGTTTAGATCTGCTGCCTAAGACTTTTCAACTTTATGAGCCGTGAGGGTCTCATAAAGAATTTTCTCCCTACGGATCGAGAGGATCTCGTAGGTGTATTTTCTCCTTAGGAATCGTGAGGATTCCTAAGTGCGTTTTCTCTTATAAGTCGTAAGGATCTTATAAGAGAATTTTCCCTCTTACAAGTCGAGAGGACCCGTAAGCGGTTGTTTCCCTCCTTGTCGAGATTCGACTTTGGAGAGTGTGACCCGTGAATAGTATTTAAGAGTCCATTTTGGATTGACTTGCAGGGTCCCAGTGCTTAGGAAACAGGTTTTTTAATCCCCGCTGCCTAAGGCTTTTCCTCACGAGTTGAGACGAATCGAGCATTTCTCGCAAAGACACTAATTTCCTCACGAGTCGAGACGAATCGAGCATTTCTCGCAAGAATATCCTAACGTCACAGTTAACCTCTGCTCTTTACGACAGAGGTCCGTTAGGGTCTGTGGTACTTAGGGTTTTGTCCGTCGTACCGTCGCGTTGGCTGATGTATTCCTCGATAGGCAATCTTGCTGTTCGAGTAGCCTTGCGACTGTCGTGTCTCTGATCCCTTCGGGGGATGGACAAGACGTCTTCAAGCAATCCTCCTAGACAGTTTGACCGTCAGAAGAGCAAGCGTTAGGAATTTTGCCATGCCGCTTTTTACTTGAGGTTAGGCTCATTTTGGAGAGCCCCGATGAGTCATAACCACTCCGCGCTGGTGTGGGATGATCTCCGAAAGTCTTTCAGGCTTTATATGACTTGCCATTAAGACCCTGAAGCTAGGAATTTGGTCTTCGCTTCGTTTGCTGGCATTGCGTCCTCTATATCGAGACGAATGTTGCGGTTGTCTTTAGGTTGTTGGTGAACCGTCGAGGTTTGGAACTAGGGATTTTGCTGTGGCTCCGTTTGGTGATGTTGCGTCTGCTGTGTCGAGACGAACGTCGAGGTGGTGACTACTCCGCATTGGTGCGAGATGATCTCCGATTGTCTTTCAGGCTTTATATGACTTGCCGTTAAGACCCCGAAACTAGGAATTTGGCCTTCGCTTCGTTTGCTGGCATTGCGTCTGCTGTGTTGAGACGAATGTCGCGGTTGTCTCTAGGTTGCTGGTGAACCGTCGAGGTTTGGAACTAGGGATTTTGCCGTGGCTCCTTTTGGTGATGTTGCGTCTGCTGTGTCCAGACGAATGTCGAGGTGGTGACTACTCCGCACTGGTACGAGATGATCTCCGATTGTCTTTCAGGCTTTATATGACTTGCCGTCAAGACTTGGCTCTGTTTTCTGATGGAGCATGGGGAGGGAAGATGTTTCCTTCTTTGTTTGTGCCCCTGGATTGTATACAGGGATTGCTGTGATATTGCCTGTAGGGCAAAAGTTTCATTCATTTTTTATATTATTATTTTATTTCCGCGATGCTCTATCATTTCAGCTTTTATATCGCGAAGGTCGCGATTGCCCAATCATTTCGGCTATTTTTCGTGGTGCCCAATCATTTCAGCTATTTATTTTATTTTCACTCGCTGCTTTTTATTGCGAGTTGCCCAATCATTTCGGCTATTTTGCATGCATACATTTTTACTTGCTGCTTTTTATTGCAAGTTGCCCCATCATTTCGGCTATTTCGTATGCATGTGTGGCTTGCTGTCTTTTCGCTGTAAGCCTGGAATTGGACACCGATTTCGGCATCAGCACCGCTACAACTGGAATGTTGCCAGGAGCGAATCATCATTTTCCTCTGTCGATGTTGAACAAAGGTGGCTTAGTAAATAGGGTTAGGATCCTGTTGACTAAGGCTTTTGACTTCATGAGCCGTAAGGGTCTCACAAAGGTATTTCTCCCTACGAGTCGTGAGGATCTCGTAGGTGTGTTTTCTCCTTAGAAATCGTGAGGATTCCTAAGCGCATGTTCCTCTGTAAGTCGTAAGGATCTTACAAAAGGGTTTTCTCCTTATAAGTCGAGAGGACTTACAAGGGTTTGTTCACTATATGGACATATCCCCAGTCACGGATGAGACTTTTTTAGGGAAATGTTTATTCGCGCCCGTGGATTATATACAAGGGTCAGTATTGAGCCACTTGTAGGGCAATATCGAAGGTTGTGGGGGTTGCTTAAGAACATGTTCAGGTCTCTGTAACTTAAGACTTTCAAATCTTATGAGCCGTACGGGTCCCATAAGAGAGTTCTCCTTACGAGTCGTGAGGATCTCACAAGTGTAATTTCTCCTTAGGAATCGTGAGGATCCCTAAGTGTGTTGCTCCTTTATGAGTCGTAAGGATCTCACACGGGTGGTTTCTCCTCACGAGGTCGAGAGGACCCTGTAAGTGTCTTTTAACGAGGTTGCGCCATTTCGGGTTTTCACAAACACTCGCCGGTAGCCCTGCTGTTTTTACTCACGGAGCCCTTTCGGGTTTTCATCCATGCCCATTTTGCTTATGGACATACTGTTTTTTTAAATATTTTTTTCTTATTCTTTTTTTTTGTATCGGCTTTGGGATGTTGCAATCCACCGTAGTTTATCGACATCTTGGTTAACAGCTAGTTTTAGGATGTAGTGGTCCGTCATTAGTTTAAGGACGTTTCGGTCTGTTGTTGAAGAAGGCCGGCTACTACTCATAGAGTTTGGGCTTAGGAAGATAGCGAGCGGACATAGTCGTCGTCATCTATCATTGACCTAGGCTGTGACTCATTTAAGCGTAGTATTTCTTTAGGAAGCGACCGTTTATTGGCCTGAAAGGCCTTTCACCGTGCATATCCATGAGTAGATAGGCTCTACCCTGGTAGACCTTGTCTATGATGTACGGGCTTTCATAGTTCGTCTCGAATTTCCCCCGCTTGGCGCGATTGGGGATCATAGGTCTTTTGACCACTAGCACGAGTTCGCCTTGGCGGAATGTCCTCGGCCTGGTCAATCTTTCATATGAGCGCGTCATCTTTGCTTTATAAGCCTCCAGATTTTGTTGCGCTATGAGCCGGGTTTCATCAAGGGCATCAAGCTCCTTAAGCCGAAGGTGAGCATTTTCTTCGTCCGTCAGCTCGTAGTGGACTGCCACTCGTAGAGAGGGTAATTCTATTTCGAGAGGGAGTACTGCTTCCGTACCGAATACCAACGCGTACGGCGTTGTATTTGTGGCTGTCTTGAACGTAGTTCGATACGCCCAGAGAGCTTCTTGCAGTCTCTCGTGCCAGTCCTTCTTATTTCGGGACACCGTCTTCTTCACGATCTTCGTCAAGGTCTTGTTGAAAGCCTCAGCTAGACCGTTAGCTCGGGGATTATAAACTGAGGAATATCTCTAGTCTATGTTGTGTTGTTGCGCGAAACGGCTGATCTTGTGGCTCCTGTAGGCTGGCCCGTTATCGGAGATGATCCATCGCGGAGTTCCAAACCGATAAATGACGTGCGTCTTAAAGAAATGGAGGATATTCTCCGTCTTCACTTCCCTCAGCAGTACTGCTTCTGCCCATTTGGAGAAGTAGTCAGTCGTTGCCAAGATGAATCGATGTCCCCTGGACGATGCTGGTTCGATGGGGCCGATTACGTCAGTCCCCCACATTTCGAACGGCCAGCTGGCCACTGTTGGATGTAGAGGATTTGGGTACCGATGGATAAAGTCCCCATGAATCTGGCATGAGTGGCATTGCGTCGCATATTCGAGGCAGTCCTGAATCATCGTGGGCCAATAGTAGCCCATCCGTTTAATCTTCAACTTCATCTTCGGGCCTGCTTGGTGAGAACCGCAGAGTCCGTCGTGAACTTCCTGAACGACTCTTTTCGCCTCTTCAGGTCCCAGACAGCTCAACCACAGAGAATCAAACGACCTCTTGTACAGAGTATCATTGACGAAGGCGAAAGATAGAGCTCGTTTCACGAGCTGATGTCTTGAGGACGCATCTTCAAGTGTTCGACGAGATTTTAAGTAGTCTATAAATACTTCTCTCCAATCCTCAGCCTTTCCCTGGTCTTTTATTTGCATAACCATTTGCTCAGTCACTCCCTTTTCTTCGGATGATTCCGGAGATATTTCTGCTGGGGCAAGCACCCGACGGCTTTGTACCATGATTCTTATGTCATCGAGATTCTCGTCGACCAATTCTTTAGCGAGCTTAGCTAGTGCATCTGCTTTGCTATTTTCCGCGCGCGGTATGCTTTCTAGCATGTAAGAGGGGATTTGAGTCAGCAATTGCTGTACTCTCTCGCCATATTTCACCAGTTCGAGTTTGCACGTTTGGTAGTCGCCATTTACTTGACTGACGACCAGTTGGGAGTCTCCGTATATGAGGAGGTTTTCGATTCCCATGTCGATGGCGATCTCGAGGCCTGCTATCAAAGCTTCGTATTCGACTTCATTGTTCGTCCTCGGCTCTGTTAAGGAGAAAGAAAAGCGCATTATCCCTCCTTGTGGGGTTATGAAGATGAGGCCTACCCCCGATTTGATTATAGGGGTGCTTTGTTTGTGCTTCTTCATGGAAGACGCTCCATCAAAGTAGAGTTCCCATCGGGTATCACTACCGTCGATCGCATCAAATGCATGTTTATCTGGCAGCTCGCAATTCAAAGGGGAATCGGCCGGTATCGGATGCTCAGCAAGGAAGTCAGCGATGGCCTGGCCTTTCACTGCCTTGAGAGGCTGATAGGTTATCGAAAACTCCATTAAGAGCAAGGCCCATTTAGCGAGTCTCCCTGTCAATATGGCCTTCGACATTAAATATTTAAGGGGGTCCACCTTCGAAATGAGACGGACTTCATGCGCCAACGCATAGTGCCTGAGCTTTGTTATCGCGAAGATCAACGCCAGGCAGTGTTTTTCGATAGGGGAGTAATTGCTTTCTGCCCCCAGGAGAATTCGACTTAAGTAATAAAGAGCTCTTTCTTTTCCTGGTCGTTCTCTTGTGCCCATAATGCGCCTAAGGAACCTTCGAGGGCGGTTGTATAAAGAATGAGAGGCTTTCCCTTGACCGGAGCAGCCAACACTGGTGGATTCTGCATGTATTGCTTGATTTTATCCAGCGCGCTCTGGCATTTGTGATCCCAAACGAAAGGGGTTCCCTTCTTCATCAGATGACTATAAGGACGGCACTTGCCTGAAAGGTTGGCTATAAATCGCCGGATATACGCGAGCTTCCCTTGGAGAGACCGCAATTGTTTGAGAGTCCTGGACGGAGGCATTTCCATGATCGCCTTGATTTTTGACGGATCTATCTCGATACCTCGGTGTCGGACGATGAATCTTAGGAATTTGCCCGAGGAGACCCGGAACGCGCACTTGAGAGGGTTCATCTTCAAGTTGTATTGTCGAAGGCATTGAAATACGGTCTTCAAATGCTCTAAATGCTCCTCGTATGATTTGCTCTTAACCACGAGGTCATCGATATAGCATTCGACGATTTCATGTATAAGGTCATCGAAAATCTTTGTCATGGCCCTTTGATAGGTGGCACCGGCGTTCTTTAGACCGAAAGGCATCACCTTGTAGCAGAATATTCCCAAAGGGGTCCGGAAAGCGGTGTGCTTCTGGTCTTCGGGATGCATCTTTATCTGATTATATCCTGATGAGCCGTCCATGAAGGAGAAAACCTCATGAGTGGACGTGTTATCTATCATCAGCTCGGTGACTGGCACTGGGAAATCGTCCTTCGGGCGGGCTTTATTAAGATCCCGAAAGTCTACACATATGCGCACTGTCCCATTTTTCTTCATCACCGGGACGATGTTGGTGATCCAATCGGGATACCGAACTTCCTGGATAAACCCCGAGTCGATTAACTTCTTGACTTCGGCGTTAATGCTCATCTTAAGCTCGAGCCGCATTCTTCTCGGTGCTTGTTTGATTGGCTTAACGTCTGGGGATATCGCCAATTTATGTATAGCAATTTCTGGATCTAGTCCTGGCATTTCGGAATAGTTCCATGCGAAGCAATCTTTATACTGCATAAGCATGTCTTTTAATGAAGCCACCCTTCCTTCAGACAACAGTTCACTAACGAACGTCGGTCGCGGGTCGTTCGCCATCCCCAACTCAATTTTCTTGAGGTTATCCGCCGTGGTGTGTATCCCATCTTCCAGCTCTTTCGGCGCTGGTGGAAATTTTGAGATCACCTCGTCATCGCTGTTTTCGAAGCACCAGGGGAGGTCATCCATATTCTCAGGCTCTTCTTTTGATATTGTTATCATATGACAAATACGAGCTCACTTCCAAGACCGATGCAGATCGGGTTCGGCTCTCGTGGCTTTGGGTTCATGCTTCTGTGGCGGTGTTACCCTCCAGCTATCAGATAGAGCGAACTTGCCGAGCTGATGCTGATCTTCGACCCAATTATTGAAGGTGAAGCAATCTTTGAGAGGGTGCCCTATTACCCTGTGATAAGAGCAATAGTTCGGGTGTGAGACTTCGCCTGCTTGCTCGGGGTGTTTAGACTCCGGAAGCGTAATCATTTGGTGTTTTATAGCTAGGTCAAGTATCTTCTTTGTCTTGTCTTGAGGAAAAGAGTATGCTCGACTCATCTTCTTTATAAGGGAGAAATCCGGACCGCTCGATTCCCGACTGCGTGGCTTCTTGGTCCCGCTTTGTCGTTGCTGAATGCCTTTTCCACTTTTTGACTTGTTTCTGCCTCTGCGTCGGGCCTTTTTTACAACAGGTTGACAGGGAGCGGCATTTTCGTCTTTCACAGCCTGTTGGAGGAGGCGTTGCGTCCTGGCTTTCTCATAGATGGCCATTTCGCGGTTGTGGTCGTTTCGAACTTTTTGACCAGCTTCCCTTATAAGCTTGTCCATTTGTTCTTCGAACGACGGACTGGACATTTTTACGTCGGGGACTTTTTCTGGCTCAGGGTTAGCATCTTCCCATTGATCATCTCCCTCTTCATTGAAGTCATGTACAACACAGCAGTCGCGGAGTAGCTTCCGTTTCTTGTACCGAACGTATCCAAGCCTGATTGCTTCCATTCTCCCACTGGGCAATTTGCGCTGAGTTCCAGGAATGTTCCAGATCCTATCATAGAACTTAGCTTTTCGAGCGGTCTGTTTGGAGGGTATCCCTTGGCGCTTCAATACCCTTTTCAAGCCTTCTGTATAATATCTAGGCAGACGGATGGGCTGAAGCCTGTCAAGCGTAGGATCCACACCGTGCCAGATTTCTTTCTCCACTTTGGTTTCCCTGGAGCGATAGAATAGAATCGCCTTTTCGCCTTCTCTACTGGGAGGGACATAGAACGTCCGCAGCTCTTCTACACTGTAGATATCGAGCGCATCTAGTTCTTTATGATGTTTAAGTGGAACCATGGCGACTTGCAAACTTTGCTCTTCGTCAACGAAAGTTTGTATAGAAGGTCGAGCAGAAAATATAGCATGAACTTCATCTTCCGAGTCACTGCCAAAGATCAACGTGGGAGCAGACGGTCCTGGCTTGTTGTGTTGGGGTGGACCCGAATAAACCATCTCTTCCTCTTCCTCAGTATCACTCCCGAAGACAGGGATGGTGGCGATAGCTTTGGTCTCCGGCTTGTAACACCTCTCCGTGTCTTCGAAATCTGGCAAGAAGTATTTTGCATCTTCGTATTTGCGGACTTCGTTCACGGAGAATGGGTTCAGCTCTCCTGTTACGGTATATTCGAGACCATCCTTAAAATATTTCATACACTGATGCTGTGTAGAAGGGATGATGTTGTACTCGTGTAACCAGGGTCAGCCGAGCAAAGCATTATAGCATGTCTTGGTGTCTATGACGTGGAATTTAATGTCCGTGACGAGTAACCCAAAGCGTAACGTTAGTATCACAGACCCAAGAGTCCGTGACGATTGAGAGTCGAACCCGGAGATGGTGATCTTATCCCGAGCGAGGTGCTGGACGCTCATGCAGATTTCTTTCAACACCCGTACATTGAGGAGATTGACGGAAGACCCATTGTCAACAAAGATTTTGCCTATCTTTATATCGTGGCAGTATCCTGAGACATATAGGGGACGGTTGTATTCACACGTCCCAAGGAGGAGGTCTTCGTCACCGAAAGTGACATCGGCTGTGTGCACTTCTTCCAGCTCGTCCTTCATCTTTTCTTCGGCGAGAAAAGCTTGGAATTGCTCTGGCTCCTGTAGCGCTTTGATCAATGAATCTCTTGCTTCTTTTGATAGTAAGAGGGCATCGAGAATACTGAGCTACGAGGGTAACTTCCTCAAGTGTGCCAGAACGTTGTAGTCCACCTTATTTTTCTTTGGCGGGTCCTTGGCGGTTAGCTCTTCCATGACTTGGTCATCTAGGGCGATATCCTCAGAGACCTTTTCTTTTCCCTTATCTTTTTTATTTGAGGGTCCAAGATTCTTTTCGGGTAGCGTACGATTACGCAGCCGGATATTTTCGCAAGCCTTCGGCTCTTCCTCTTTTCCCGAGGTGGACTCTTTAAAGAGAGGGCTAAGAGCCATTTCCTCGTCAGAGTCGCTCACGAATGTGAGAATTTGCGCTTCCCCGGCGTTAACCATGCGACAATCGCCGGTAGTTCTTATAAGCTCCTCGGTCTTACTTTTCCGCTCCCGACGAGTTTTGCGCTTCTCCCGCTTAAAATGTTGCCGGTGAACAACATACCCCTGCCACCATCTATTGAAAGCTTTGCACTCTTCGGTGGGGTGCGAAACCTTCCGAAGATACAAGCAATAGGAAGGGTGCATTTCTGCTTTGCCGACAATGTTTCCTTTAGAGGGTGGTAGCTTCATCCCCATTGATATGGGTTTAGCAAATCTTTTCCTCGTCTTGAATTTGTTTTTCTCCGCAACGGATGTCTTTTGATTTGACGGGAGTGTCTCAACTCTTCCGTTTAGTCGCCGGCGCTTGGCCCTTTCAAATATGACCGTCTCGCGTTCCCGGTCAGCTTTACTTTTCAGAAGAGCTTCGTTGAGGAATGTATCAATTGTTTCATCTGATGGCTCCAGAAGTTCCGGTTTAGGATCTGCCCCCAGCTTCTCAGTGCAAGGAGTTTTCTCATCGTCTGTAAACGAGTGGGAGATCATATGACAACTCGCTACGTAACCCTCAGATTCATCCGACGAGCTTTCTCCCTCATCTTCCTCCTGAAAGACGTGGCTGAGGAACTCTTGGAGCGTGATGGGAGTCCGTGCCTTCTGATTATACTCCTCCAGCGCATCAATCTATTTTTGCAAGTCCGTGCGCTTGTCGCTAGGCTTCACGGGCTTTTTAGATCTCTTCTTCTTTTTCTTTGAAGATTTTGACGGCTGGGTGTGAGTGCTTGGGCCATTACCACCATTCTTTGGAGTTGGGCGCGGCTTCAACATCCCTTCGATGATCTGGGGTTCTAGCGGGTTCTTCCACCTGATCGCCGGGCATTTCTTGAGATCATTCAGCATCCTTTTGGTTTTGGCTGATAGCATAACCTCCCATGGAGCTTCTTCAACAAGGGAGCACGTTGCCCCCGGCATATTCACCTTTTTAAGGGTATGAGGTTGCGGCGGGTTCACCTTCCATCTTTCGGACAACGCGAACTTGCCTTGTTGGTATTGGTCTTCAATCCAGTTCTTGAAGACGTAGCAATTTTCGATCGGATGACCCAATACTCGGTGGTAGGGGCAGTAATTGGGATCATTGACATCGTTTGGCTGCAACGGATGTTTTGAATCTGGCAGATTGATGAGTCTGTTGCGCACTGCCAGCTCGAACAGTCTTCTCATTTTATCTTGAGGAAATGAGTAAGGACGTCCTAGCCTCTCCTCGAGGGATACGCGTGGACGCATATTGTTTTGACGGACAACTGGATTCAAGTTGCTCGGCTGTTGTTGAGCATTGGTGACGACGATCGCTTTTCCTTTCCCCTTCTCATTTCGAGAGTCCGGCTTTGGAGGAGACGGTCTATGGCCTATCTGGTCCATTTGAGCTAGCTTGTCAATCAAGGCCTGGAACGTGGTCGGTTTAAAGAACATCATGAAATGTGAAATAGTTGCAAGAGGGTCTAGGGTGCACACGAACATGCCCACCGCTGGCGCTTCTTCGATGCGCTGTTCGCACGTCGACCACAAGTTCTGCCATCGGATTGCATATTGAACCCAAGTTTCGCCCGACTTTACTCTTGCATTGATCAAAGCTGTTATTGGAGTATGCTCACTGGTGCTTGCGAAATGCTGGGTAAACAACAACTCCATTTCAGCGAAAGTTTTGACGGAGTCGTTCAGAAGCTCGGAGTACCATTCAAACGCCATCTCCGATAAGCTGCCGATGAATTGGAGAAGCAGGAGCTTATCATCGCCGCCGGTGTTACCACAAAGAGCCCTGAACTGGGCTACATGTTGATGGGGATTGCCTGTCCCCTTGTAGACATGGAATTTTGGGATTGTGTAGCCCAGCGGGTACTTGATCTGATCATACCAGCTCGGATATGGTCGTCCCATTTTAACGACTTGACCGGCTGCCTCAGTTGCCTGGTGAACTCGTATCTGCTGTGCTATATATTCATCCAGGGCAGCTTTGGAAATTGTCTCCTCCTTGGCCGTTGAAAGAGCCGGCGGTGGATTTGACGTTTCTCCTCTTTCATCTTTAAGGACAATCGGAGGATCTTCAGCAGGAGGATCCTTCTGGATCATCATACCCACCATGTCCTGGAACAGAAGGGCAATTCGTTTTATATTGGCTGCTTGTTCCGCAGCCTCTTTGTCCTTCTTTTCCAGTATTCTCCGAAGGAATTCGGCATCGGTTTCTTGCTCCTGGCGTTGATCTGAAGATGCTTCTGGGCTTTCTTTTGGCCCGGTGAGCACGGCCATCGCAGTCATCATTTCTTGGAGCTTCTGCTGCTGCTCCTGAGCTTTAGTCACCGATCGCGTAAGCGGTGTATGACCTGTGGATATACGGCTGTCCTCTTTCCCGGACGCCATGTAAACGATATGGACGACCATGCCCCCAGACTTAGGGCGTTTGGGTTTACTGCCTTTGACATTTGCCACAAGCGTGGAGACTTTCCCCGGCCTTCTTCTCTTGTGGGCCATCGAAGTTGAGGGGGCCGTTGCTGTGGGCACCCAGGTAGCCGTCGTCTTCCGTGGCTTAACAGGACGGTTTTCTTCCTGTCGGACCTTTGACTTCTTATGCTGATGGGAGAAGTTCAGATCAATCACCGATTCTCGGACTCGTCGCCAAATCTTGTAGACTTTGGAAGACAGCCGTTGAGGAGACTGCTCCGGCTTTGTTTCTACAACGGTCTCTACCGGTGGAGGAGATCTTTTGAGCACCGCAGTTGGTGAATTTCTGCGTACCCTGTTCAGCAGCTCAAAGCTGTTCCCAGTTGGAACAGCAGCATTAACTTCCACCGTTGGAGCTGGTTGAGCTAGGCCAGAGGGGGAGTTGCCCCCAGTCTTCCTTATCCGGCACCAGTGGCGACGTCGGGCGTGACGAGTTGTTGGGATTGGTTCAGTGACGGCTTTGTCTTGCCCCTCGTTCAGGTGGGGGGCTGTCGCGGGTGTCAGCCTCTCGAAGACTGACGTCCGTTGAGAAGCTGTGTCCAACCGGTCAAAAACAGATTTCTGAGCGGGAGCGGGAACGGGAGCAGTCAGTCTCGTAAAGACCGACCCTCTGGGAGGAGAAGCCGCCTTGACGACTTCAGGAGCAGCTATCTTCTTTGGTATGGCCACTTCAGGTATTACGGGCTTCTTAGTAGGCCCTTTGGGGCCCGAGTTTAGCCTGGTGAAGACTGAGGAATTGGATGACCCGTTGAGAGGGGCCGTAGGAGTAGCAAGTCGATCGAAGACCGACTTCTTTGAAGCTTCCGGTACGGGCACTGGGATGACGAAGCTCGCTGGAGGGAGCATGGTCCTAAAAAACAATCCGGTGGTAGCCTGAGTCACTTGTTCCACCGGCATAGCGAAGAGGGAGGCCGCTTGAGGCCCATAGGCTACACCTCCAGGTGAGGCGGAGCGTCGGTTGCATTTGCAGTTGGAGCAGCTTGAGCAGTTGAACGCCATTGCTGATTGATTTCTGTGCCAAGCAAGAGACCAAATCTTAGTAACTTGAAACCCGAGAGCAACCATTAACAAACCGCGATTCGTTCGCGAATACGACGCACGAAGTGTGGAGTGGAAAGAGGAAAATGTCCCACCGGACGTGCCAGAATCTGTTCCCCTCCAAATGGCGGCGGCGCAACGATAGAGATGTCTTGCCTGAGATTCGGGGCAGATGCTATTTGGTTTTATCCGTCCGCCTCTCTGAAGATGCCAAGTTGATTTATGGCACCGTGTATCGAAGGTTTAGACGGATGCGGCCGATGTAGCAGACTTCGTCAGATTCCCCCTCGTTCGAGGGGTTTTTGATTGTGGGGACGCTCTTCCCTGCAGGCGCAAGCCCCTGCAGTTAATTACGCTACCGTATCGCGGTAACAGCTTTCTCCTTCTCCAGCCGGTCACTACGTGTCGTGGGTGTTTGATTTGTTTATGGTTGCCCGTAGATTGTATACGGAGACTAATTTATGTCGTCGCCCGAAGGACGTGGATTAGTCCAAATCCATATTTTCTTAGATTTGGGTTTGGGGTTTTGGTTTAAGGATACGTTAGCCATATTTGAGGCTGTTCCCGCCAAAATTTTGGCTCAAAACCCGCTCCGTATAAAATAATAACAATAAAAGAAAAAATAAATAAATAAATAAATAAATAATAATCAAGGAGAAAATCTCCCTTTCAGAGCAAAGCTCTGTTCAAATTCCAAGGCGGGAAATGAAGCAACGCTTCTGTTTCCCCCAATCAGAGCAAGGCTCTGATTTAAAAATTCAAATAATAAAGGCTCTGCGCTGCGCGACACGTGTCAGCGCAGTTGCGCTGCGCGACACGTGTCAGCGCAGTTGCGCTGCACGACACGTGTCAAGCGTAGGTGCGCTTGCGCCAACTGTGCCAGAATTTAAACAATAAAATTTTGGAAAGATCTTTTCAATCTTGTTAAAAACAAGAAGATTATTTTCTGTAAAACAGAAGCCCTAGGATCAAAGATCCAGCGGTGGGGAAACATCCCTAAATCAATCAGAGAAAGATCTCTTTAACTGATTTAACAAATCAACTGGCACTATATAAAGGCCCCTAGACTCCAAGTCTAAAAAATATATACAGAGATAGAGATACAGAACTCCTCTAAAAACTTTGAGAAGAACTCGAAGAGAAAAAGGTAAACCTTTGGAAAAAAGAAGAAGTTCTTCTAAAAAGATCAAAGATCTAAGAACAAGATCAAGATCTTGAATAAAAAAATAATAGAAAAGAAGTAATTTACTTCTTTATTAGATCTTTTGATCTATATAAAGGCATTGCCTTTTGATTAACCATTGGTTCTTGAAATTTGAGGTAGAACCTCTTTGGAACACGAAAAACTTGTTTCCTTGATCTAAATTTGATCAAGATGCGCTCTGCGCTATTGAACAGTGCCTTGCACTTTTGATTTGCGCTGTTGCGCTCCTTGGATTGGCTCAAGTCACTAGAGAGCGCCACGTGTCAATCTGAGCCTTGCGCTCCCAAAAACATAGCGCTGCGCTCTTGGATTGGCGCACTACACCAGAGCGCGCCACGTGTCAGCAGCGCACTACGCTAACAGACTTGCGCTCAGCAGAGCACGACATGTGTCAGCAGCGCAATAATGCAGTGCACTGCGCTTGCGCTCATTAGAGCGTGACACGTGTCACCTCCACATGCGCTGGCGCCTTGCACTCATTAACTGGCGCAAAGCGCCTGACAAGCCACATGATGCGCTGTCAGACCATTAAATGCTCTGTATTATTTAAAATGAAAAGGGACAGAGCCCAATTAAAAAGGGCTAACAGACCAAAATAAATGTTGTGCATTTAATTAAAAGCCTAATGCTTTAAAAAAGTGCAGAGCCCAAGCAAAGGCTTAAACAGGCCAAATGTGAACAAAATGTTAAACATTTTCAAATGGACTTAACCCAATTCTGGCCGTAAGTCCTCAAATTAAATTGAACTGAGCACGACTGCTCTCTCAAATCAATTTACACCCGGTTCAAGGGTACATCTCTGAACTCCTCTGATATTTGCCGTTGTAATCCTTCAACGTCGTCAGAGAGGTGACGGGTCCCGACAACCATACATTAATACGGACTGTGGGGTCCTTAAACTCATGGACTAATGCGTCCTTAAACCAATATTCGTCCTTAAAATGGGAATGTTGGACCACCATGTCCCTAAACTGGTAATATGGACTGTGGGGTTCTTAAACTCATGGACTAATGCGTCCTTAAACCAATATTCGTCCCCAAAATGGGAATATTGGACCACCATGTCCCTAAACTGGAAGTGGACCACTATGTCCCTAAACTAGAAATGGACCACTATGTCCCTAAACTAGAACAATAGAGCCCAAATGCTCTTTTGTCGGATCTAAACGATCCCGTTAAGTTGATCTTAGTCTAAAATTAGACTAATGTATCCTTAACTAACGTTTAAGTTGATCTTAGCCTCAAATATGGCTAACGTATCCTTAAACCAAAACCCCAAACCTAAATCTAAGAAAATACGGATTTGGACTAATCCACGTCCTACGGGTGACGACATAAATTAGTCTCCGTATACAATCCACGGGAAACCACAAACAAAACAAACACCCGCGACACGAAGTGACCATCCGGATAAGGAGAAAGTTGTTACCGTGATGCGGTAGCGTAATTAACTGCAGGGCTTGCGCCTGCAGGGAAGAGCGTCCCCTCAATCAAAAACCCCTCAAGCGAGGGGGAATCTGACGAAGTCTGCTACATCGGCCGCATCCGTCTAAACCTTCGATACACGGTGCCATAAATCAACTTGGCATCTTCGGAGAGGTGGACGGATAAAACCAAATAGCATCTGCCCCGAATCTCAGGCAAGACGTCTCTGCGTCGCACCGCCATTCGGAGGGGAACAGATTCTGGCACGCCCGGTGGGATCTTTTTCTCTTTCCACTCCACACTTCGTGTGTCGTGTTTTTCCCGCGATAAAATAATCGCGGTGTGTATGTTTTTGGTTGCCCTTAGGGGAGTGGATATTGAAGCCGGCTTTTCGTCTCTATGAAGAATGGCATTTGCTCCCACCCTAGCAACTCAGGCTCTGTCATATCCGGCGGAGTAAAATATGGGTCACTTACAGCCTCAAATCTCTGCAATCCGGCTTTTCAAGAAATCAACGGGCATCTTTTTGGGTCGATGCTCCCACCTCCTACCTCTCGGTGCCTCAACGCCGATGGAGGAAGCCCAGAGGATGTCTGTCGTCCACAGGCAGGCTTCCCAAGCAGCAGCCTTGCCGACGGAATCGATCCTCAAACAACTGGCACATGCCAAAGACCAAGGTCGACGCAGGAGGCAGAATATTCAATCTCTTCAAGAAATCAATGGCTTCAAACTGCACTGACTGCAACAGCAACTCTCGCTCTGTCCCATCTGGATGAGTAACCTACGGGCCCCAAGCGTCCTCCCTTTTCACTATGCCAGTGGAGCAGGTAACTGAAGCCACCACTGGGCTATTCTTCGGAACCATGCTCCCGCCAACGAGCTTCAGCGCTCCTGTACCATCGCAAGAAGCTCCCAAGAAATCGTTTTTCAGCACTCCTGTGCTTATTTACGCCCTACTTTGCATTATACTATATATAAGTACACACACAAAAATTGTAATAATAAAAGAGTAGAAAGTGAAAAAAATTATATTTAAAAGATAGGAATAGTTTAAGAAAAGCAAGAAAGTTAGAAGTTTTCTTAAACGAAACTAGTAATAAGTAGTTATGAGTTGTTGTCCCAAGGGTTAGTAAGATGAAGGAAATTACTAATCTGAGGATAAAAATAAGCCTGAAAAATAGTTCCTATTTTGGAAGCCAAACATTTGAACGTTGATACCCTACTATACGCACTTACACACATCTTGAAACTCGGGATAGTAGAGGTTACCTTGAAATGCTCTTGTCTAAAAGCCAAAGTATGAAGAAAATAAAAGTGGAGAATAAAAGATAAAATAGTGAAAAGAAAAATGAACACTGGTTTTGTTATCACCAAGGCAGCAATAAAAAAATATAGTTAGGGTGCTTTATCACTTGGTGCCTTAGAACAACTGGTTTGGGAGCCACTGCTAAGCCTTAGGTGTTGCAAGACGAGAAAAAACACCTAATTAGCAAGCACATGAGTAACCGGTCGGTTAGTACCTCAAGAAGTATTAACGGTCGCATGAAGAATGTGTGAGCAAATTCCATCTAAATATCTATTAAAAAGTACTAAGGTAGATGGACAAGAGTATGATTGCTTGAATTGAATTCTCTGAGTGTAGGGATGTCCAGTTCACACACGTAGGGGTATATGATCAATGTTTGGAAGAAAGGTAGGAATGAAAACTAAAGGCGATGTTTCATTAAGGGATACTGTGATTTCTAACATTTTTTTCATGACCATTAAGATAGGGCTCATAGCAACTGAAAAGCTGGTATAGTTGAAAACTCTTATTTTCAAGTTCTTTCTTTTATAGTTCTTATCTTTATATAGATTTCACCATCTCTCTTTTATTATAGAATTTTGTGGGTGTAATCCGCTGAAAACCCTCAGGAGACAACACTCCTCCTACTAGGGATATGCCACTGGCGCCGAGTAAGGAAGGCTGGGGGCAACTCTCCTTCTGGACTGACTCCACCGACTCCAACGGCGGAAATTGATGCTGCTGTTCCAACTAGGAACAACTTTGAACCACTTAGGAAGGTCCGCAAGAACTCTCCGACCGCTGTGCTGAAAAGATCTCCTCCACCTATGGAGAGCGCTATAAAGGTGAAGCTGGAGCAGCCCCCTCAACGGCTGTCCTCTAAAATTTACAAGGTCTGGCGTCAAGTCCAAGAATCCGTAATGAATCAAGACTACCTCCGCCGACAGGAAAAGATGAAGGTTCGGCAGGAGAAGGACTACTCTGTCAAGCAAAAAAAAGCAACAGCTACTTGGGTGCCCACTACAACGGCCCCCTCAACTTCGACCGCCCACAAAAGAAGGAGGTCGGAGAAGATCCCTGCGTCTTTGGCAAATCGCAAAGACACTGAATCTAAAAGCCCCAAGTCTGGGGGCATGGTGGTGCACACTGTCTATATGGCATCCGGGAAAGAGGATAGCCGCGCTGCGACGGGTCACCGACCGCTCACCCGATCCATGACAAAAGCCCAGGAGCAGCAAAAGAAGCTTCAGGAAATGATGACTGCAATGGCCACACTCACCGGGCCAAAAGAAAGCCCGGAGGCATCATCAGAGCAGCGTCACGAACAAGAAACCGATGCTGACTTCTTACGCAGAGTCCTCGAAAAGAAAGACAAAGAACCCGCAGAGCAAGCGGCTAACATAAAACAAATGGCGCTCCTCTTCTAAGATATGGTAGGGATGATGTTACAGCCGGACCCTCCAGCTAAAGACCCTCCAATCATTGTTAAAGACGACAGAGAGGAGACATCTAATCCTCCTCTGGCCCTTTCAGCAGCCAAGGAGGAAACCATGTCCAAAGCTGCAATGGATGACTATATTGCTCAGCAGATACAAGTTCATCAGGCGAATGAGGCGGCTGGGCAAATTGTTAGAACCGGACGACCTTACCCGGGCTGGTATGACCAAATCAGTTATCCGTCAGGATATACGATCCCTAAATTCCATGTGTACAGGGGGACAGGGAATCCACATCAGCATGTCGCTCAATTCAGGGCCTTATGCGGCAACACCGGCGATGATGATAAGCTCCTGCTTCGCCAATTCGTCGGCAGCTTATCGGAGACGGCGTTTGAATGGTATTCGGGGCTACCTGACGACTCTGTCAAAACATTTGCGGAGATGGAGCTATTGTTTATACAAAGATTCGCGAGTGCTAGTGAACACACCTCGATCACCGCATTGATCAACGCCAGGGTAAGGCCAAGCGAAAGGTGGGTTCAATACGCAACACGATGGTGGAATCTGTGGTCGAAATATGAACAGCGGATCGAAGAAGTGCCGGCGGTGAGCATGTTCGCGGGCACTCTTGATCCGGAAGCGACCATCTCACAATTCATAATGTTCTTCAAGCCAACTACTTTCCAGGCCTTGATCGACAAGTTGGCCCAAATGGATCAGATGGGACATAAGTCATCCCCTCCAAAGCCAGACTCTCGAAATGAGAAAGGAAAAGGGAAAGCGATCGTCATCGCCAATACTCAACAACAACCGAGCAACTTGAAGCCGGTTTTCCGTCAAAACAATATGCGTCCGCGCCTATCCCTCGAGGAGAGGCTAGGACGTCCTTACTCATTTCCTCAAGATAAAACGAGAAGGTTGTTCGAGCTGGCAGTGTGCAACAGACTCATCAACCTGCCGGATTCAAAACGTCTATTGCAGCCAAACGACGTCAATGATCCCAATTACTGCCATTACCACCGAGTATTGGGTCATCCGATCAATGATTGCTACGTCTTCAAAAACTGGATTGAAGACCAATATCAACAAGGCAAGTTCGCATTATCCGAAAATTGGAAGGTAAGCCCGCCACAACCTCATGCTCCTAAAAAGGTGGACACGCCGGGGGCATCGTGCTCTCTTATAAAAGAAACTCCGTGGGAGATCTCTTTTTCGGCTAAAACTAAAAGAATGCTGAAGGATCTCCAAACGTGCCCGGCAATCAGGTGGAAAAATCCACTGGAACCCGAGATCATCAAGGGGATGCTGAAGCCGCGCCCGACTCCAAAGATTGGTGATAGCCAAAATGCTCACACTCAGCCGTCAAAATCTTCGAAAAAGAAGAAGAAATCCAAAAAGCCCGTGAAGCCTGGCGACAAGCGCACGGAGTTACAGAAACAGATTGACGCGCTGGAGGAGTATAATCAGAAGGCACGGACTCCCATCACGCTCCAAGAGTTCCTCAGCCACGTCTTTCAGAAGAAAGATGATGGAGAAAGCTCGTCGGATGAATCTGAGGGTTGCGTAGCAAGTTGTCATATGATCTCCCACTCGTTTACAGACGATGAGAAAACTCCTTGCACTGAGAAACTGGGGGCAGGTCCCGAACCAGAACTTCTAGGACCATCAGATGAAATGATTGATGCATTCCTAAACGAGGTCCGTCAGAAAAGCAAAGCCAATCGAGAGCGTGAACTGGCTATATTTGAAAAGGCCAAACGCCAACGACTGGAGGAAAAGGTCGAGACATCCTGAATGGAACAAAGCATCCCTATCACCAGCAAAAGCAAGTTTAAAGTAAAGAAACGATTCGCTAGGGCCCTGGCAATAGGAATGAAGTTTCCCTCTTTCAAAGAAAATTCCCCTGGCAATATACGTCTTGATGAAGCGGAAATGCATCCTAACTTTTGCCTATACCATCAGAGGATTGCACACCCTACCGAGGAGTGCACAGCCTTTAAAAACTGGTGGCAGGGATATGTTACCCATCGACGACACGTTCAACGAGTGAAGTGCAAGGATCGTCGGGAACGGAAAAGCACGACAGATGAGCGCGAAAGAGCTGCTGGCAACTGTCACGTAGCCGACACCAAGGGATCGCAGGTTATCACCTTTGGAAGCGACTCTGACGAAGAAATTGTAAGTCCACGTTGCCCACCCCGGTGCTTGCGGGGAGGCGGAAAACGGAATAAAAATCGGATTTTTATCATGCTAGGCAACATGGACTAGACAAAGGAGGATCTTTGCTAAACAAAAACTAACTAAAAGCCAACTAGATTTAGCTATAGGGTAGAAAGGTTATACCTTGGGCTTTATGTCCTTCTCTCCTTGCTCCTTGTAGTGAACGGAAGTGATCTCCTTGTCGTCTTCTCTCGTCGAAGAAGGATCCACCCGAGAGCCTCAACCTTTGGCTTCAACTTCAAGCTAGAAGTAACTAAGGTGCTAGAAGTGCTAATCCTAGAACCCTAGATGAGAGTAGAGATTATCTAGAAGAGGTTTTCTCAAGCTCAAGTGTTTCTTAACACATGAGAGGGGAGAGCTTGAGAGAGAGGAAGAGGAGGAGAGAGAATGAATATGATAGAATGAGATAATAATGAAGCATTCTCACATATATGTGTGAATTATTGTAAATTGATAATTAGTGAGATAATTGTCATGGCTTAATCAAGACATGACCATTATCATTTCATATTTAATGCTAATTGCAAGGATCAAAGAGCATCTTTTATATGGAATGATGATGGTCAAAGTGTCAACCTAGATCAACAAGTCAAGAGTGGTCAAATAGTCATCAACCCTAACCATGCACAATTATATATAACTAATATCAATTAACCATAATACACACATAAGCATTAGGGTTAGCAAAATGACAATGGTCATTAACCCTAATCAAAGTCCTCTCCCTCTGTCTCAATCAACTGTGCATACGCACCCGTATTCGTGATCCGAGGAACACGAATACAAAGAGATAAAACCAATCCCAAATCATATACTAGGATCTGGCTTAAACCAAAACCCGCTAGTATAAGCTGTCCGGACAGCAAACGTGCATAAGTGCGCGGATGTGAACGAACCCTGTCGCAAAACCATGCGACCTCTACTCATTTTGCCTAAAGGCGAATAGCACTCTGTGTGGGACTCTAAAGACTCGACACTACGCTGGCAGTGGGTTTAACCACAGACCGCAAGCGGCACTAGCTGTACGTAACGGTCCCCAGGTAGATGCCGATAAGAAGACTGACGAGGTGAACCCATTTGAACTCCTACTGAGCCTGTATGTGACAGTCTCCGTACAGTCCGGTCTGTTCGTCTGATACATCGCATGGCGGGCCTAGGGGGGCGGTGAACGTCAGTCCCCTAATAGCGGTACAATTCGTGTCGGAGTGTAGCCCAGAACACCCTGAGATAACACTGGAAACCTACCAGTATATCTCGTTTGCCCTGGCCAGGGACTACTCGTGTAATGGCTCTACTAGACACAGCACGATGTCAACCCCCAATACTGGGAGAGACGAATCCTGTCTAACCGTCACTGCCTCCAAGTGCTTTGGGACTGCACCCAACTACTACCTGTTTGCACGACTCCTTTGAGCCGTGGTAGGGTAGTAATCTAAGTACAGTGGGAACACACTCGAGGCGAAGTGACAGTGTCAAGTCGGCGGACTAAGCTGTACTCATGTCACCTGGGAACTGATAACTGACGATAGATATAATACCAACCAACAGTTCCCGACGAGTCCTGTCCAGTGTACTCGTAACCTAACGAGCACCCGCATACTATCTCAAGTACGACGTACTGACGGCTGTGGGACAGACCGTCTCCCACGCTGGGATGAGAAGCGCATACGCTAGTCTACTCCGGAGTATCGATGCCCTGTCTCGATAGTCCAACGACTAGGGACCTGTATAAGGATGTGCTTATGGATTACCCAGCCCCCACGAGTGTGAGCGCCATCACAACGCTGGTAATCAAGCAAAGATCCTAAGGGCTCTACTAATATGTATATAAGCGATATGCTAAAAGAAACACATGCAAATATTAAAGCAGAGACAAACCAAGTAGCATACTACCATTTCGAGCAAGATTGTATATACAACTGTGAATATCCCAAGCTTCCATTAAGTAATATACAAGCTAGTATGATACAGTAATGGCCTCTAGGGCATATACACTAACAATCTCCCACTTGCACTAAGGCCATGTACTGGCGTATCGAAGACTTATCATCTCGATCAGCCACTCGAACTGAGTCTGGGGTAGGGCCTTCGTGAGTGGATCTGCAGTGTTATTCTCTGTATTTACTCTCTTCACCTCGATCTCCCGGTGATCTACGATCTCCCTGATCAGGTAGAACCGCCTCAAAATGTGCCTGGACTTCTGATGGGACCTAGGTTCCTTCGCTAAAGCTATAGCACCGTTGTTGTCGCAATACAGCGGTATTGGATCAACAATGGTAGGAACCACTTGAAGCTCCGTGAGGAACTTCTTCATCCAGACAGCTTCCTTTGCGGCATCGCAAGCAGCTATACACTCCGCTTCCATAGTTGAGTCTGCAACGGTCTCCTGCTTGGAACTCTTCCAGCAAACCGCCCCTCCATTGAGGGTAAAGACATAACCCGACATGGACTTGGAGTCATCCTTGTCACTCTGGAAGCTGGAGTCAGCAAAGGCCTCGAGCTGGAGGTCTTTTCCGCCATACACCAAGAACATCTCCTTAGTCCTTCTCAGGTACTTGAGAATGTTCTTTACCGCTATCCAGTGTTTCTCCCCTAGGTTTGACTGATACCGGCTTACAACGCTCAATGCGTATGCTACATCTGGTCTGGTACATAACATCGCATACATTATAGAGCCTACCGCAGAAGCGTAGGGTATAATAGACATGCGATCCCTTTCCAAATCAGTCTTGGGAGACATCTCTTTGGAGAGGGTGATCCCATGACAAGCCGGTAAATTACCGCGCTTGGAATCTTCCATACTGAATCTTTTCAGTATGGTGTCGATGTACCTTGACTGTGAAAGTCCCAACATCCTCTTAGATCTATCACGATAGATCTGGATCCCCAGAATGTAGTTGGCATCGCCCAGGTCCTTCATGGAGAACCTCTGTGACAAGAATCCTTTGACTAACTGTAGCATAGGAATATCATTTCCTATTAGGAGAATGTCATCCACGTACAAGACGAGGAATACCACAGTTCTCCCTACAATCTTACTGTAAATGCATGGTTCATCTGGGTTTTTGATAAAGTCGAATTCTTTGACAGTATCATCAAAGCAGATGTTCCAACTCCGTGATGCCTGCTTAAGTCCATAGATGGACTTTAGCAACTTGCACACTCTACCGCTACTCCCACTCTGAATGAATCCTTCTGGCTGATCCATATAGACGCACTCTTCCAAATTTCCATTTAGGAAAGCCGTCTTTACGTCCATCTGCCAGATTTCATAATCGTGGAAGGCAGCAATGGCAAGAAGGATCCGAATGGATTTCAGTATAGCCACTGGAGAAAAGGTCTCGTCATAGTCCAAACCAGGTCTTTGACGAAAAACCTTTGCAACAAGTCTAGCTTTATAGGTCTCAACCTGCCCATTTACACCAATCTTCTTTCTGAAGATCCATTTGCAGCCTATGGGTTTTACCCCTTCTGGAGCAAAGTCCAAAGTCCAAACTTTGTTGGTGTACATGGACTCCATCTCGGCCAGCATTGCATCCAGCCATTTTACCGAGTCGCCGCTTTGAATGACTTGCTGGAAGCTAGTAGGCTCACCATAATCCATAGTGCAATCCTCTCTATCCCCGTCTATAAGAAAACCATAGTATCTCTCGGGCGGATGAGATTGCCTACTACTCCCGCGGAGTGGCACTGGGATGTCCGATTCTTTTGAAACTTCTGGTTCCTTCAAGCTTTCAGTAATAGTTTGTGGTTCTGGAATTTCTTCCAGTTCTATTGCGCTCCCACTTATCTGATTTTCTAAAAATTCGGTTTCCAAGAAGTGGGCATGCTGAGAAACAAAAACCTTTTGTTCCTCTGCGGAATAGAAAAGATACCCCCTTGAGTTCTTTGGGTATCCCACAAACTTACACAGTACTGAGCGTGCCTCGAGCTTGTCCGCATGCTGCTTTTTTACAAAAGCTGGACATCCCATGTCTTAAGGTACTTGAGACAGGGTTTCTTCCCACTCCACATTTGATATGGGGTGGTAGGCACAGTCTTGGTTGGAGCCTTGTTCAAGAGATATGCAGCTGTTTCTAGCGCATAACCCCAGAAAGATCGCGGCAACTCAGCCTTACTCATCATGGAACGAACCATATCCAATAGGGTTCGATTCCGCCTTTCCGATACACCGTTGTGTTGTGGTGTGTATGGAAGAGTAAGCTGAGAGAGAATTCCATTCTCTTTTAAGTAGCCCAGAAACTCGGCACTCAAGTATTCACCACCTCGATCAGATCTCAGTGTCTTGATACTTTTGCCTGTTTATTTTTCAACTTCATTCTTGTATTCTTGAAATTTCTCAAAGGCCTCGGATTTGTGCTTCATCAAGAAGACATGCCCATACCTAGAGAAATCATCTGTGAAAGTAATGAAGTATGAATAACCACTTCGCGCATATGTAGACATTGGACCACACACATCACTGTGTATGAGTCCCAAGAGCTCGCTTGCTCTTTCTCCGTGTCCAGTGAACGGAGTCTTTGTCATCTTTCCCATGAGACAAGATTCACAAGTGGCATAAGACTGATATTCGAACGGATTCAAGTATCCCTCTTTATGTAACTTTGTTAACCGTGTTTCATTAATGTGACCCAGTCTATAATGCCATAAGAAAGCCTGATTTTTTCCGGAGACTTTCTTTTAAGTGTGTTCTGGACACTGAAGATCTGAGCTTGATTCAATACGTATATCCCGTTTTGTAATGTACCTGACCCAATCAGAACTTGATTTAGGTGGATGTTGACTACATCGCTTACAAAAGTAAAATCACATCCTTCCTTAGAAATTAAGGATACAGATATGATATTACAAGTCGCACTTGGTACATAAAAACAGTTACGCAGAATCAATATCTGCCCAATTGTCAGTCCTAGATGATATTCCCCTACGGATTCAGCATACATGCTCATTCCGTTAGCAACCCTGAGAGTCATATCACCTTTCCTGATAACCCTACGGTTTCTCAGAGCCTGTAACGAAT
Source organism: Agapanthus africanus (assembly GCA_030015575.1). Classification (NCBI taxonomy): domain Eukaryota; kingdom Viridiplantae; phylum Streptophyta; class Magnoliopsida; order Asparagales; family Amaryllidaceae; genus Agapanthus; species Agapanthus africanus. The sequence goes on from JASDDO010000024.1 coordinate 880,208,652, forward strand.
TACAGATATGAGATCCTGATCCGATATCCAATACCCAGGAAGTAGGGTTAACTGACATACAGTTCTCTATTACAAACACACCCGAAGTCGAAGCCACAACATGCTTCGAATTCTGGCTACTGGCTTTACAAGCCCTGCAATCCTTCTGCCCATGTTCATTCCCGTAACAATAGGAACGTCCCTTTTTCACTATATCCATTCCCGAAACTTCTGCCCTTCCCTTTCTTTCTACTTCCCTGGTTTCCTTCAGGGTAGTAGGTAGGGACTGTTGAACTAAGTCAGCATCTGACCCGTTCTTCAACGTGGTCTTCAGGTCCGAGAGCTCAAAAGAGCTGGTCTCTGTAAGGACGTTGTCCCCTACAGATGACCCGATAGCCAACATCGCTTGAAGCAATTCGTTCGAGGTCTCATATCTTGCGATACGAGATTGCTCTCCATATAAAACATTGTTATAGAGGAAGATAGAAGCTGAGTCCATCTTCTCGTGCTGCCTCTGGTATATACCATCAACTGAGGCTAACATGAGACACTTGGCTTTCGCACAGTCTTCTTCCGATGTCCTACGGATATTAATATCCGTGACAGGGGAAACTGGACCTGAGACGGCAGGGGTTGGATTAGTTAAGGGCTGTCCCAGCTTGTCATGGGTAATGGACATCTGGACAGACCTTTGCCAGTCACAACAGTCAGATTCAGTCATTTTATTATCTAAATGTAACCTAGGTGCGGTCACTGGGTCGCTGCAATTAAGAGAGAGAGAAGAAAACACTTAGCATGATGCTCTTGCAAGTTTAGATTGGTTTTTAATTTATCTAAACAGGATGGCTCCCACTGTCTCTCGAATCCCTCCTCAAACCATAAAGGAAGAATTAGTCAGGATCAATCTCACCGTACAATACTTGCTTAACCGTTCAGCCAGGCCAGTGTCGATACTTCGAGGGAGGTTTTCCAACGCTTTTGCGAAGTTCCTTAATTAAGTAACCTCTTTTCCCTGTGGGCGTAGCCCCGCTAACACCTTTCTAGACACCTACTTGGTTTATAGCATTGATCGTTAAGTGAAAAAGTTCCTGAGGAGTAGCATATACTCACAGTAGGATCGGGATCCAAATATCATCGCGTGATAAAACCGAAGGAATCCTACCAGAATCATCACACTCCAAATGGTATGCAGCGCTAGCAAGTTTCAGTACTTATGAAACTCCCGATGTGGATTTTTGCCCCATGCTCTTATGACCTTGACGAAGGTCAACAAATCATAAGTCACATGTCAAGTTCTACCCGTCATTGTCCAGGTTAATTTGAACCCACCCGTACATACCCTTGACGAAGGTCAACAAGGTAATACGACTGTCCCAAACCAACGCATCTATCTATGCTACATATGAACACCCAATAGCTACCAATCACTATGCCTTGACGAAGGTCAACAAACATAGCTTGAATACTATTGAATGTCCATACGAAATGACAGAGGGCTAGAATGGTTTTGGCGAAACCGTGAACGTAGTGAACTTGATATAATCGATGGAACGAGATAGCTTTTAAAAGGAGTGGTTCAAGCTCCGCGTTTAAAAGTTTGGTTTTGAAAAGAACCGAGTGGTTTTCAAAGTGTTCCAATCGACTTTTACTTGGTTTATTTTCTTGCATTAATTCTTTTAATGCGTCCCATCATTTAATCCTACCATTGCAGAAAACAACCAAAATATGACATACGCTTATGCCATTCGCATTCGCCACGGGGCCCCGTCATCACCCGTTAGGTTACTTAACTAACGACAGAGCGGGGGCTGGGCTAGCGCGGCTGTAAAACATAAGCAACGCCTAAATAGTTATCATATATAAATATATAGCAATGATAGACATTACGGATCACAGATGAATACATTGGATATACTAGGAACCCGCAATCCGTTCGAGTCTACAATGAAAAACAGATTACACGGTCGCGGTGAATAGCCAATACCCTACCCAAGACCCCTACGGGTGCGGCAAACTACCCGCCAAGTACATGTTCATATCATAATATTGCATTTTATATTCCTCATTCTTATTCATTTTTATAAATAAACAGGTGCTTTTGATGCATGTCTGCTACATGTTACAGGTTACAGGTTCTTAGACAGAAAACAGTGCAAATGATGAAAAGACGATGCAAAAGTGGACTTTGACCAACGAACAGAAGACTCTTGATCAAGCCTATATCAAAGATAAAATTCACAATCAACAAGGCAACGCAAGGTCCAAGATTACAAAGCGAACAGTTAAAAGCCCACCGCAATTATTCACTGGAGATCTGGAAGAAACATAGAAGCTATTTTAATAAAGAACCAAATAATAAGGAAACCCAAAGATCCAAGGCCCAATACTTTCTTTTAAAGAGACATAAAATTTTACCAAAGTTTGAAGTCTACTTTGACTAGGTCTTCCTAAGGATATTTTGGTAAATGTAGACATGCAAATCAATTGTAACCTAGGGTTTCTATCTCCTATAAATAGAAGCCCAAATCATTGTATTCTTTTCATGCCTCCCTATGCCTCCTTTTAATAATAAATTTTAGAATTCTTTTGGAGAGCATCGGTGTTTCTTTTCAATTCATGAATTCAGATCTGACAACCCTGCGTTGATGATTGGAGAGATGCATCTGTAAGTAGATTTAATTCCTTACTCTAGTTTAGATTTCAATTCTTGCCCTAGGTATTTTTATTGTCTGCCCTAGATAAATGTTCTTCAATTCCCTAATGAGTGAGTAGTTTTCTCGCTTGTTAGGGTTAGGAATAGGGAAGGATTTGAGAGATGAAGATCTCTCATCTTTTTTCGTTGCCAATCTTTTATGAACATTAGAACTCCATGCATACCTTCTTATTCCGCTCCCTACGGCACTCTACCCTCGAGGTAACGGTGATTCCGTAGTCTAAAGGCCCGGATTTTAAGGTTTTCCATGGAGGTTAGGGTAAAGATTAAGAAAGGAAGGACAAGGATCTAGAGGAAGAATCAATCTTCCCAATCATCCTAATCCCCTTTATTAAGATTTACCATAACACTAATATGATATTTTTAATTAAAGGCAATGGAAAGAGATGTAGATCTTTGTTTACCAAATTCTCCCTAAACCTAATCCTAGCAAGTTTCTAATCCTAGTATCATACAACTTCAATTTTTAGATTTAATAATCAATCCAAACACCCTTCGGAATTAACTCGTTAGCGCGATTAGGAAATTCACAACATCCCTGTGGACCGACCCGTACTCACCGGCTAGCTGCAAAGCGACGCCGTTCTTGATTGCGGTTACAAATATTTTTGATCTATCTTTTAGAAAGCGCAAGCACGCTAAATCTCCCAATCAAATGGCGCCGTTGCCGGGGATGACGTAGAATTTTCTTTTCGCAATTTCGGGTTAATCATAAAATTTAAAAAAATCATAAAAATCAAAAAAAATCAAAAAAAAATATATATAAAAATATATAATTTGTTATTTTTGGAAAGGATACTTTGTTGTTTTAATTTTGCAGGATATACAAAGACGATCTGGAAATTTCCAGAAAGCGAAACAGAAAAAAGGGTATCGGAACAGAAGGGATTTTAAAAAAAAACAGAGAAGCACAAAAATTTTGGAGCCCCAAACCCCCCAACCCGCCGTGATTCCGCGGCCAATACCCACCTTAGGCCGCGGAAACGCGGCCGTCTTGTCGATTCGTCGCACCAAAAAAATTGTGGGGATCTGAGCCATCAAGAGGACCGCGGAACCGCGGTGTTAGAGCGCTATTGCCGCGGAAGGGCGGCGATCTGGTGGCATCGACTTCTGAAAAATTTTCTGTAAGATTTTCTGTTCCTTTTCTGTATATTTTGAAATATATTTTCTGGAAATGCCTGCAGGATTTTGTGCACCTTAAAAATATATTCCCTTCCAAATAACGATCTTGTGCAGGATTTTTGGGCCCCACTCAAAATTGAATTGATTGCAAGTAATCTTTTTTGTTGCATATCTTTTCTCGAATATCTTTTTGCAAAATTTTTTTTCCAAATAAAGATTCTTGTAATATGCTTCAAATAATAACCAATTGCAAGTAATATTTTGCTGTTGCATATCTTTTCTATAAAATATTTTGCTGTTGCATATCTTTTCTCTAAAAATCTTTTTGCAACAAAAAAATTTCCAAATAAAAAGAAAAGGAAAAAGGAAAAAAAAATTTTACCAAAACTTGCAATGCTGGTATAATTCTACTTTACAGTGCTCTTTAGCTTTGATGACAGGTAATCTTTCGCATCAATTCAAGTACAACTCAGAGTTCAAAAATATTTCAAGTGTTATTGTTCTGCCTTCTTTTTATATTGTTAAAATCTTCTATTCAAATTTCAATCGCATACTACTATTTGTTATGAAGAAAAGAGGGAAGTACATATCTATTAAGCTAAAGGCTCCAAATGTTAGCAAGTAAAAAGAAATTACTAAAATTATCTGTAACAAATAAACAAGGGAAGTAAATATCTATTAGGCTAAAGCCTTTTAAGAGAGGAAAACATTTGCATAAGACTTTGTTGACTTGTGGCTTAAGGGAAGACTGTTGTTTGCATAATGTACTCACCAAAAAAATATTGCCGCTAAGAAATCTTTGCACCACCTACCTTCTTTCTCTTCTCTTTCTTCTAACATGGGTACCCCACACAATAAATCACTTGACGAACTTTGGTATCCCGAACCTAATTTTGCGTCGTTCGGCAATTTGTTCGATCAATTTAAAGACGATCCTTCCTTGCCTAAAATATCTTTGAAAGATCAAATAGAGGCGTCTAGGGGAAACGGTTTAACTTTTCAACCCACTTTGTGTCAACCAAGTCAACATTTACCACCTCCATATGTTGATACCACTTTTTCAAGTCCTACCGTCACTCCTAAGCCGATGTCCATTGCTGAGCATATTGCTCAATCTCGCAGTCAATCTTTCACCCCTCTCCACTCATCCAGTTCTAGGGATCAACACGACTATTCACCTTTTTATCCATATGTTGACCCTACCCCTGCCCAACCACCCACTTCCTACCAGTCTTACCCGACTTTCCCACCGTCACTAGACCCTGTTTCTACACAGCCTTTTGGGAGTTTCACATATCCAAACAATTTTGAATCTTTTGCCGAAACCCCTTTACCACCAAAGTCTAGTTTGGAAGAGGCGTTGGAGGCGTATATCGCAGCAACAAACAAAATGGTTAGGAATGTGGAAGCGTCCGTGGCCACCCTTATGCAACCTGCTGAACCGGTAGCTAGTTTTCCGCTAGCTCCAAATTTTTCAATGTATGAGGCGGCAGTTGGACAGAGTGAGAATGAGAGAGGATTTTCAAATCAAACCTACCCTTACCCAATTGAAGCCCACAACTCCTGTTTTCCATCGATTGCCCTAAATAGTTCACTTGTTGAAAATAAAAATGAGTTGTGTGATTTTGTAGTGTTTGATTTGCCAGATTGTGAGGAACCCCTTTCGAGTGAAACCGCACCTAATCCTTTCGATCTTTACACCTCCACTCTAGAACCTAAATCAATAGATATCCATGCTTTTGATGAGGTGTCTAAAGAAATTGATTTTCACTTGATTGAGGATATAGACGCCGGGAATATTTCGGATGATGAACCTGTCGATTTAATTAAAATTTTATGTTCAAATCATCATCCCGAGTTATTAAATGTTTCTCCCGAATCTCATATGCGTCTTGATTTTGATGATAATGGCATGGATGAGTTGAATATTGAGGAGAATAGTGCGGATCATATTGAGGTTGAACCATTTTTCTTTGATGTGTCGGATTTTCCAATTCATCCTCCTGAACCTTTAACCGTTATATCACCCTCCCTCCTTCCCATCGTTCCGACCCCGCTTGAAGACTGTGAGCTTGAAACCTTTTCCTTCGAATCTGACACAATTCTCACAGACGATGACACGTACGAGTGTTTCACTTTTTCGGACGATGTTGATGACTCACCACTCGAGTTTGAGTCCTTTACATTTTCAGATGAGCCATCAGACTCGGTTGATTATAGTCGTTTCGAACCATTGATGGAATCTTTCCAGTTCGACACAGTTTACTACGGTGAGAATGAGACTATCCCTAATTCACTCCCTTTCATCCTTCCTATTGTTCCGACCGTGCAAGTGACCGTTACGCTTTCATCTCAAATACCAAGTTCGGCGTACCCATGTTTTCTTGCGAATCTTGAGGGATTTGACCCCATTTCTCGACGGGTTGATAGGTTAGCGCAATCGCTTTTAACACATCGGTCATCACAAATTGCGCTAATTTATTCACTCGCTTTACACCCTCAAAATCGTACCCCACTTCTTTCTTCTTTCCGCCATTCTTCTCCCCCACCGAGACCATATTCTCTTCTTCCCATTCGGTTTTGTGTGTTTCTCATCTCTTTTCTTTCTACTCCATTCTTTCACCAACTATACCATTTCCACGATAAGATTTTTGAATGGTTGGTGCTAACTTTTGGCTTGTGCAAGGCAAAGCTTAAGTTGGGGAATCTTTGTATATATGTATATTTTTTTTGTTTTCTTTTTCTATAAAAAAATTAAAAAAAATTCAAAACATTAAAAATATAAAAAAATATAAATAAATAAACAGGGGAGTACCGGTATTTTGACCCTCTTGGTTTAGCATGATAGTGAGGACACTGTCAAGTTCAAGTTTGGGGGCATGCTCGGTACGTCTTCTTCCTTCGCATTCATTTTTTTGCATTTGCATATTTATTTGAAAACTCATAAAATTGAAAATTTTCAAAAATTATAAAAATTAATGTATTCAATTTTGGCTAATTGACTTGAGTTTGACAAATAGGTTAACTGGCTAGGAACAACTAGATCTTAGACTTAGTGAATTAAAAACCCTAAAAATAACATTCCTTAAAGTTTAACGGTAGAGAGTATATGCCTTGTAGTTTATTTAGAAATAGGCAAATTTTGGGTTCACTTCTTAGGCTAAGTCAAAATGAGGGAAAAATATTGAAGCTTTTATTAGAGTATAAGTTTGAAAAATAGTTCCTAGCTTAAGTCTAAATTCTGAAAATGTATACCCTACAATTTGCACAATCACGCACCTTGAAACTTGGAATAGTAGAGGAGACCTTGAAATGCTCTTGTCTAAAGTCCTTAGTACAAAGAAAAAGAAAGAAAAAAAAAGTGTGAATAAAGAGAAAAAAATGGACACTGGTTTTTGTGATTACTTAAGGCTGTAAAAATAGAAAAATATTTAGCGAGGGTGCTTCATCACCTAGTGCCTTAGACCAACTGGTTTGGGAGTCACTGCTAAAAGCCTTGGGTGTTGCAAGACTAGGAATTACGCTTTAAAGTGCTAACGCATCTTGTAATCGGTTGTTGGTACCTCAAGAAGTATTAACGGTCGCATGAAGGATGTGTAAGCGAAAATTCACCAATTAATAAGTACTTTGGACAACGGACAAGAGTATGATTGCTTGATTTGAATTTCCAAGTGTAGGGGTGATATTTACACACATGTGGGGATATGTGATTGGAGTTTAGATGAGAGAAAGGAATGAAGCATAGAACTTGTATCTTTAGTAGAGTTGATAAAAATTCCTAAGTGGAGATGGAACCCTAGAAGGAAAACTTAGGAAATGCCGAAAGCTAAGTAGATCTGCAAGATATATATAATCTTAAGTTAAATAATGAGGAAGTGTGAAGAATATGGGTGGATAATTTGCGAGTCAAAAGATAATAGAATTCCTTGTTAGAAAACCTAATTAGAGAACAAAAGTCAATGGGCCAAATTGATAGGATTTTGTGGGTGTAATCCGCTGAAAACCCTCAGGAGACAACACTCCTCCTACTAGGGACACCTAGAGGTTTAACGGCTTGTTGCACGTGCTCAGTGCAATCGCGTTTCCCTGCGAAAGTGTGGTTAGGATTTTAGTGAATAAAAATAAGTTTGCTCGAGGACGAGCAAAAGATAAGTTTGGGGGTATTTGTTCATATCATAATATTGCATTTTATATTCCTCATTCTTATTCATTTTTATAAATAAACAGGTGCTTTTGATGCATGTCTGCTACATGTTACAGCTTACAGGTTCTTAGACAGAAAACAGTGAAAATGATGAAAAGACGATGCAAAAGTGGACTTTGACCAACAAACAGAAGACTCTTGATCAAGCCTATATCAAAGATAAAATTCACAATCAACAAGGCAACGCAAGGTCCAAGATTACAAAGCGAACAGTTAAAAGCCCACCGCAATTATTCACTGGAGATCTGGAAGAAACATAGAAGCTATTTTAATAAAGAACCAAATAATAAGGAAACCCAAAGATCCAAGGCCCAATACTTTCTTTTAAAGAGACATAAAATTTTACCAAAGTTTGAAGTCTACTTTGACTAGGTCTTCCTAAGGATATTTTGGTAAATGTAGACATGCAAATCAATTGTAACCTAGGGTTTCTATCTCCTATAAATAGAAGCCCAAATCATTGTATTCTTTTCATGCCTCCCTATGCCTCCTTTTAATAATAAATTTTAGAATTCTTTTGGAGAGCATCGGTGTTTCTTTTCAATTCATGAATTCAGATCTGACAACCCTGCGTTGATGATTGGAGAGATGCATCTGTAAGTAGATTTAATTCCTTGCTCTAGTTTAGATTTCAATTCTTGCCCTAGGTAATTTTTATTGTCTGCCCTAGATAAATGTTCTTCAATTCCCTAATGAGTGAGTAGTTTTCTCGCTTGTTAGGGTTAGGAATAGGGAAGGATTTGAGAGATGAAGATCTCTCATCTTTTTTCGTTGCCAATCTTTTATGAACATTAGAACTCCATGCATACCTTCTTATTCCGCTCCCTACGGCACTCTACCCTCGAGGTAACGGTGATTCCGTAGTCTAAAGGCCCGGATTTTAAGGTTTTCCATGGAGGTTAGGGTAAAGATTAAGAAAGGAAGGACAAGGATCTAGAGGAAGAATCAATCTTCCCAATCATCCTAATCCCCTTTATTAAGATTTACCATAACACTAATATGATATTTTTAATTAAAGGCAATGGAAAGAGATGTAGATCTTTGTTTACCAAATTCTCCCTAAACCTAATCCTAGCAAGTTTCTAATCCTAGTATCATACAACTTCAATTTTTAGATTTAATAATCAATCCGAACACCCTTCGGAATTAACTCGTTAGCGCGATTAGGAAATTCACAACATCCCTGTGGACCGACCCGTACTCACCGGCTAGCTGCAAAGAGACGCCGTTCTTGATTGCGGTTACAAATATTTTTGATCTATCTTTTAGAAAGCGCAAGCACGCTAAATCTCCCAATCAGTACCCGAAGCGAAGCAACCTCCCTCAACACCGTGAGTAGGCCACTCGGCACTTCGAGATATCCGGTAGTTTATGTACCCCCTCCATAGGTCTATCCTAGGAGCAAAAACAGTAAAAAGAATTATACAATAACGGCTACAACCCCGACCCGGTTGTGCGGCCAAATAAATAATAATACATCAATTTACATATTACATGAATGAAAGAAAAAGAAACACTCATCTCACATCCACCCCGGCTATTCACCCGCGACAATCCAACGCATTCATATACACATACCATCAACAAACACAGATCACAGATATGTATAACCCCCACTAATCGACGTATAGCGATTAGCGGACGTTCAATACATATAAACATCACAGATATAACCCTTTAGTCAAAGTGTAGTGAAGTTCGATCAAAAATACGGATTTATAGGCCCCCAAAAACAAATTTCTTTTCTGGAAAACCTGGGCACAAATAAACCATCTTAAAATTCCCAAAACCATGTTAGAAGAACACTGCACCAAACTTGGACCAGAACCGAGTCAAAACGGCCGCGGTTCCGCGGCAATAGGCATGCTTTTGCCGCGGAACCGCCGCTCTTTGAGCGATTCACTAGATCGTTTTTGGTGGCTTTCTTCACAAAACCCTGAGATGATTTTTGACGTATGATTTTTTATTTTTAGAGCAGAAAAAATTTCAACAGAAACTTAGGGTTTTGATGTTAAGGTTTTGCGATTTTTCCGATCAAACTTCCATACACTTTACTACCTAGCTAGTTTATGTTTAGTTAGGCTCTGATACCACTGTAAGTCCATGTTGCCCACCCCGGTGCTTGCAGGGAGGCGGAAAACGGAATAAAAATCGGATTTTTATCATGCTAGGCAACATGGACTAGACAAAGGAGGATCTTTGCTAAACAAAAACTAACTAAAAGCCAACTAGATTTAGCTATAGGGTAGAAAGGTTATACCTTGGGCTTTATGTCCTTCTCTCCTTGCTCCTTGTAGTGAACGGAAGTGATCTCCTTGCCATCTTCTCTCGTCGAAGAAGGATCCACCCGAGAGCCTCAACCTTTGGCTTCAACTTCAAGCTAGAAGTAACTAAGGTGCTAGAAGTGCTAATCCTAGAACCCTAGATGAGAGTAGAGATTATCTAGAAGAGGTTTTCTCAAGCTCAAGTGTTTCTCAACACATGAGAGGGGAGAGCTTGAGAGAGAGGAAGAGGAGGAGAGAGAATGAATATGATAGAATGAGAGAATAATGAAGCATTCTCACATATATGTGTGAATTATTGTAAATTGATAATTAGTGAGATAATTGTCATGGCTTAATCAAGACATGACCATTACCATTTCATATTTAATGCTAATTGCAAGGATCAAAGAGCATCTTTTATATGGAATGATGATGGTCAAAGTGTCAACCTAGGTCAACAAGTCAAGAGTGGTCAAATAGTCATCAACCCTAACCATGCACAATTATATATAATTAATATCAATTAACCATAATACACACATAAGCATTAGGGTTAGCAAAATGACAATGGTCATTAACCCTAATCAAAGTCCTCTCCCTCTGTCTCAATCAACTGTGCATACGCACCCGTATTCGTGATCCGAGGAACACGAATACAAAGAGATAAAACCAATCCCAAATCATATACTAGGATCTGGCTTAAACCAAAGCCCGCTAGTATAAGCTGTCCGGACAGCAAACGTGCACAAGTACGCGGATGTGAACGAACCCTGTCGCAAAACCATGCGACCTCTACTCATTTTGCCTAAAGGCGAATAGCTCTCTGTGTGGGACTCTAAAGACTCGACACTACGCTGGCAGTGGGTTTAACCACAGACCGCAAGCGGCACTAGCTGTACGTAACGGTCCCCAGGTAGATGCCGATAAGAAGACTGACGAGGTGAACCCATCTGAACTCCTACTGAGCCTGTATGTGACAGTCTCCGTACAGTCCGGTATGTTCGTCTTATACATCGCATGGCGGGCCTAGGGGGGCGGTGAACGTCAGTCCCCTAATAGCGGTACAAGTCGTGTCGGAGTGTAGCCCAGATCACCCTGAGATAACACTGGAAACCTACCAGTATATCTCGCTTGCCCTGGCCAGGGACTACTCGTGTAAAGGCTCTCCTAGACACAGCGCGATGTCAACCCCCAATACCGGGAGAGACGAATCCTGTCTAACCGTCACTGCCTCCAAGTGCTTCGGGACGGCACCCAACTACTACCTGTTTGCATGACTCCTTCGAGCCATGGTAGGGTAGTAATCTAAGTACAGTGGGAACACACTCGAGGCGAAGTGACAGTGTCAAGTCGGCGGACTAAGCTGTACTCATGTCACCTGGGAACTGATAACTGACGATAGGTATAATACCAACCAACAGTTCCCGACGAGTCCTGTCCAGTGTACTCGTAACCTAACGAGCACCCGCATACTATCTCAAGTACGACGTACTGACGGCTGTGGGACAGACCGTCTCCCACGCTGGGATGAGAAGCGCATACGCTAGTCTACTCCGGAGTATCGATGCCCTGTCTCGATAGTCCAACGACTAGGGACCTGTATAAGGATGTGCTTATGAATTACCCAGCCTCCACGAGTGTGAGCGCCATCACAACGCTGGTAATCAAGCAAAGATACTAAGGGCTCTACTAATATGTATATAAGCGATATGCTAAAAGAAACACATGCACATATTAAAGCAGAGACAAACCAAGTAGCATACTACCATTTCGAGCCAGATTGTATATACAACTGTGTATATCCCAAGCTTCCATTAAGTAATATACAAGCTAGTATGATACAGTAATGGCCTCTAGGGCATATACACTAACAGAAATCGTCCTCGGTCCTCTCTTCAAGGAATCCACCCCCGGCACAGAACATGTGAATATTTGCGGCAAAATCTAGCTGCGTAATCGTACGTTGACCTATGACCGAAACGTCTTTAAACTACTACCGCAGCATCCTCAGGCTGACATGATAAAAAAAAGAAATAAAAAAAAAAGAATAGAAAAAAAATATAAAGACGGTATGTCCATAAGCAAAGTGGGCACGGATGAAATCCGAAAGAGCTCCGTGAGTGAAAACAGCAAGGCTACCGGAGAGTGTTCGTGAAAACCTGAGAGGGCGCGACCTCGTTAAAAAAAAAGACGGTATGTCCATAAGCAAAAGTGGGCACGGATGAAAACCCGAAAGGGCTCCGTGAGTAAAAACAGCAGGGCTACCGGCGAGTGTTTGTGAAAACCCGAAAGGACGCAACCTCGTTGAAAAAACACTTACAGGGTCCTCTCAACCTTGTAAGGAGAAACCACCCGCGTGAGATCCTTACGACTCACAAGGAAACAACACACTTAGGGATCCTCACGATTCCTAAGGAGAAATTACACTTGCGAGATCCTCACGACTCGTAAGGAGAACTCTCTTGTGGGACCCTCACGGCTCATAAGATTTGAAAGTCTTAAGTTACAGAGACCTGAACCTGTTCTTAAGCAACTCCCACAACCTTCGATACTGTCCTACAAGTGGCTCAATACTGACCCTTGTATACAATCCACGGGCGCGAATAAACATTTCCCCAGCAAAGTCCCACCCGTGACTAGGGATATGTCCATATGGTGAACAACTCTTGTAAGTCCTCTTGACTTATAAGGAGAAAACCCTCTTGTAGGATCCTTACGACTTACAAGAGAACATGCACTTAGGAATCCCCATGATTCCTAAGGAGAAAACACACCTACGAGATCCTCACGACTCGTAGGGAGAAATACCTTTGTGAGACCCTTACGGCTCATGAAGTCAAAAGCCTTAGTCGACAGGATCCTAACCCTGTTCGCTAAGCCATCTTTATTCAACATCGACAGAGGCAAATGATGATTCGCTCCTGGCAACATCCCAGTTGTAGCGGTGCTGATGCCGAAGTCGGTGTCCAATTCCAGGCTTACAGCGAAAAGCCAGCAAGACACGTGCATACGAAATAGCCGAAATGATGGGGCAACTTGCAACAAAATCAGCAAGTAAAAATGTATGCATGCAAAATAGCCGAAATGATTGGGCAACTCGCAATTAAAAAAACAGCGAGTAAAAATAAAAAAAATAATATAGCTGAAATGATTGGGCAACTCGCGATATAAAAAAACAGCGAGTAAAAAGAAAAATAGCCAAAATGATTGGGCACCGCGAAAAATAGCCGAAATGATTGGGCAATCGCGACCTTCGCGATATAAAAGCAGAAATGATAGAGCATCACGGAAAAAAAATGAAAAAATGAAACCTTTTTCCCTACAGGTAAGATCACATCAATCCCTGTATACAATCCAGGGGCACAAACAATGAGGGAACCATATCTTCCCAACAGGCTCCATCAGAAAGCGAAGCCAAATCTCGACGGTTCACAGACAGCCTAGAAATCATCAACAGCGTTTCTCTTTACTCCAGCAGGATGCAGATGCGACGTCAACAAACGACCCCAGGGTCAAAACAATGGAATCATGGCAAAGTCCCCTAGTTCCAAATCTCGACGGTTCACAGACAGCCTAGAGATCATCAACGGCGTTTCTCCTTACTCCAGCAGGATGCAGATGCGACGTCAACAAACGACCCCAGGGTCAAAACAACGGAACCATGGCAAAGTCCCCTAGTTCCAAATCTCGACGAGTCGCAGACAGCCTAGAGATCATCAACGGCGTTTCTCCTGACTCCAACTAGATGCAGACGTGACATCAACAATAGACTCAGAGTCGCAACGAAGCGGGGCCATGGCAAAGTCCCTAGTTCCAAATCTCAATAGACACATCTATGGCCCGAAGACCAACAACGGTGTGCCTCCTCATTCCGGCAGGACACAAATGCTACACCATTAATCGGAACCACAGAAAAATCCCCAGTTCCAAAACTCTATGGTTCACAGACAACCTGGAGTCATCCAATGACCCCGTCACGGAAACACGTCATCCAATCACCCTGTCTCGGAATCAAGTCGACTCCAAAACCTCGATTCAGGGAAATCAGCGTCCTTGACGAGAGCACCTCGATTCGCGTCGACCTGCAGGGAAATCAGTGTCTTTGCAGGAATACCTCGATTCGTCTCAACCCCAGGGAAATCAGTGTCCTTGGCAAAAACCTCGATTCAGGGAAATCAGCGTCCTTGACGAGAGCATCTCGATTCGCGTCGACCCACGGAGAAATCAGCATCTTTACAAGAATACATCGATTCGTATCAACCCCAGGGAAATCAGTGTCCTTGGCAACCTCCTCGATTCAGGGAAATCAGCATTCTTGACGAGAGCATCTCGATTCGTGTTGACCCGCAAGGAAATCAGTGTCTTTGCAGGAATACCTCGATTCATTTTAACCCAGGGAAATCAGTATCCTTGGCAAAATCTCGATTCGCGTCGACCCGCAGAGAAATCAGCATCTTTGCAGGAATACCTCGATTCGTCTCAACTCCGAGGAAATCAGTGTCCTTTGCAAATACCTCGATTCAGGAAAATCAGCGTCCTTGACGAGAGCACCTCGATTCGCGTCGACCCACAGAGAAATCAGTGTCTTTGCAGGAATACCTCGATTCGTTTCAACTCCGAGGAAATCAGTGTCCTTGGCAAATACCTCGATTCAGGGAAATCAGCATCCTTGACGAGAGCATCGTGATTTGCGTCGACCCGCAGAGAAATCAGTGTCTTTGCAGGAATACCTCGATTCGTTTCAACTCCGAAGAAATCGGTGTCCTTGGCAAATACCTCGATTCAGGGAAATTAGCGTCCTTGACGAGAGCATCGTGATTCGTGTCGACCCGCAGAGAAATCGGTGTCTTTGCAGGAATACCTCGATTCATTTCAACTCCGAGGAAATCAGTGTCCTTGGCAAATACCTCGATTCAGGGAAATCAGCGTCCTTGACGAGAGCATCATGATTTGCGTCGACCCGCAGAGAAATCAGTGCCTTTGCAGGAATACCTTGATTCGTTTCAACTCCGAGGAAATCAATGTCCTTGGCAAATACCTCGATTCAGGGAAATCAGCGTCCTTGACGAGAGCATCTTGATTCACGTCGACCCACAGAGAAATCAGTGTCTTTGCAGAAATACCTCGATTCGTTTCAACTCCGAGGAAATCAGTGTCCTTGGCAAATACCTTGATTCAAGGAAATCAGCGTCCTTGACGGGAGCATCTTGATTCGCGTCGACCCGCAGAGAAATCAGTGTCTTTGCAGGAATACCTAGATTCATTTCAACTCCGAGGAAATCGGTGTCCTTGGCAAATACCTCGATTCAGGTAAATCAGCGTCCTTGACGAGAGCATCGTGATTCGCATCGACCCACAGAGAAATCAGTGTCTTTGCAGGAATACCTCGATTCGTTTCAACTCCGAGGAAATCAGTGTCCTTGGCAAATACCTCGATTCAGGGAAATCAGCGTCCTTGACGAGAGCATCTTGATTCGCGTCGACCCGCAGAGAAATCAGTGTCTTTGCAGGAATACCTTGATTCGTTTCAACTCTGAGGAAATCAGTGTCCTTGGCAAATACCTTGATTCAGGGAAATCAGCGTCCTTGACGAGAATATCTCGATTCGCGCCGACCCGTAGAGAAATCAGTGTCTCTGCAGGAATATACGACGTCAACAAACGGAACCATGGCAAAGTCCTTAGTTCCAGGTCCCAACGGTTCACCAACAACCCAGAGACCAACAACGGCGTTCCTTCACAGTCCAGCAGGGATCAGACGCGACAACAACAACGGAGCCACGGCAAAATCCCTAGCTCTAAATCTCGACGGTTCACCGACAACCTAGAGACAACCTCGACGTTCGTCTCGACACAACAGACGAAATGTCACTACAGCATCCTTCCTCCAACAGGACTCGGACACACCAAAGCAAACGAAGCGAATGCCAAATTCCTAGCTTCAGGGTCTTGACGGTAACTCATATAAAACCTGAAAGACCATCGGAGATCATCCCACACCAACGCGGAGTGGTTATGACTCATTGGGGCTCTCCAAAATGAGCCTAACCTCGAGTAAAAAGTGACATGGAATATCCCTACGCTTGCTCTTTCGACGGTAATATTACCTGGAAGATTACTTGAAGACGACTTGTCCAGCCCCCGAAGGGATCAGAGACACGACAATCGTAAGGCTACTCGAACAGCATGATTGCCTATCGAGGAATACATCAGCCAACGTGATGGTACGACGGACAAAACCCTTAGTACCACAGACCCTAACGGACCTCTGTCGTAAAGAACAGAGGTTAACTATGACGTTAGGATATTCTCGCGAGAAATGCTCGATTCGTCTCGACTCGTGAGGAAATTAGTGTCTTTGCGAGAAATGCTCGATTCGTCTCGACTCGTGAGGAAAAGCCTTAGGCAGCGGGGATTAAAAAACCTGTTTCCTAAGCATTGGGGTCCTGCAAGTCGTCTCAAAATGGACTCTTGCATACTATTCACGGGTCACACTCTTCAAAGTCGAATCTCGACAAGGAGGGAAACAACCGCTTACGGGTCTTCTCGACTCGTAAGAGGGAAAATTCTCTTATAAGATTCTTACGACTTATAAGAGAAAACGCACTTAGGAATCCTCACGATTCCTAAGAAAAAAATACACCTACGAGATCCTCTCGACTCGTAGGGAGAAAAGTCTTTGTAAGACCCTCACGGTTCATAAAGTTGGAAAAGTCTTAGGCTACAAGGACCCTAAACTTGTCTCCTAAGCCCTCAATTCGGTGACCATGCTTTACTTTGCACTACTTCACCCACGTACATACTTACATTGGCAAAGTAGTGGGGGCATTTGTTCCCGTCAAAATTTTGGCTCAAAACCCGCTCCGTATAAAATAATAACAATAAAAGAAAAAATAAATAAATAAATAAATAATAATAATCAAGGAGAAAATCTCCCTTTCAGAGCAAAGCTCTGTTCAAATTCCAAGGCGGGAAATGAAGCAATGCTTCTGTTTCCCCCAATCAGAGCAAGGCTCTGATTTAAAAATTCAAATAATAAAGGCTCTGCGCTGCGCGACACGTGTCAGCGCAGTTGCGCTGCGCGACACGTGTCAAGCGCAGGTGCGCTTGCGCCAACTGTGCCAGAATTTAAATAATAAAATTTTGGAAAGATCTTTTCAATCTTGTTAAAAACAAGAAGATTATCTTCTGTAAAACAGAAGCCCTAGGATCAAAGATCCAGCGGTGGGGAAACATCCCTAAATCAATCAGAGAAAGATCTCTTTAACTGATTTAACAAATCAATTGGCACTATATAAAGGCCCTTAGACTCCAAGTCTAAAAAATAGATACAGAGATAGAGATACAGAACTCCTCTAAAAACTTTGAGAAGAACTCGAAGAGAAAAAGGTAAACCTTTGGAAAAAAGAAGAAGTTCTTCTAAAAAGATCAAAGATTTAAGAACAAGATCAAGATCTTGAATAAAAAAAATAATAGAAAAGAAGTAATTTACTTCTTTATTAGATCTTTTGATCTATATAAAGGCATTGCCTTTTGATGAACCATTGGTTCTTGAAATTTGAGGTAGAACCTCTTTAGAACAAGAAAAACTTGTTTTCTTGATCTAAATTTGATCAAGATGCGCTCTGCGCTATTGAACAGTGCCTTGCACTTTTGATTTGTGCTGTTGCGCTCCTTGGATTGGCACAAGTCACCAAAGAGCGCCACGTGTCAATTTGCTCCTTGCGCTCCCAAAAACAGAGCGCTGCGCTCTTGGATTGGCGCACTGCACCAGAGCGCGCCATGTGTCAGCAGCGCACTGGCGCAGCGCACTACGCTAACAGACTTACGCTCAGCAGAGCGCGACACGTGTCAGCAGCGCAATAGCCCAGCGCACTGCGCTTGCGCTCATCAGAGCGTGACACGTGTCACCTCCACATGCGCTGGCGCCTCGCGCTCATTAACTGGCGCAAAGCGCCTGACAAGCCACGTGATGCGCTGTCAGACCATTAAATGCTCTGCATTATTTAAAAAGAAAAGGGACAGAGCCCAATTAAAAAGGGCTAACAGGCCAAAATAAATGTTGTGCATTTAATTAAAAGCCCAATACTTTAAAAAAGGGCAGAGCCCAAGCAAAGGCTTAAACAGGCCAAATGTGAACAAAATGTTAAACATTTTCAAACGGACTTAACCCAATTCTGGCCATAAGTCCTCAAATTAAATTGAACTGAGCACGACTGCTTTCTCAAATCAATTTACATCCGGTTCAAGGGTACATCTCTGAACTCCTCTGATATTTGCCGTTGTAATCCTTCAACGTCTTCAGAGAGGTGACGGGTCCCGACAACCACACATTAATATGGACTGTGGGGTCCTTAAACTCATGGACTAATGCGTCCTTAAACCAATATTTGTCCCTAAAATGGGAATGTTGGACCACCATGTCCCTAAACTGGTAATATGGACTGTGGGGTCCTTAAACTCATGGACTAATGCGTCCTTAAACCAATATTCGTCCCCAAAATGGGAATGTTGGACCACCATGTCCCTAAACTGGAAGTGGACCACTATGTCCCTAAACTAGAAATGGACCACTATGTCCCTAAACTAGAACAATAGAGCCCAAATGCTCTTTTGTCGGATCTAAACGATCCCGTTAAGTTGATCTTAGTCTAAAAGTAGACTAACGTATCCTTAACTAACGTTTAAGTTGATCTTAACCTCAAATATGGCTAACGTATCCTTAAACCAAAACCCCAAACCCAAATCTAAGAAAATACGGATTTGGACTAATCCACGTCCTACGGGCGACGACATAAATTAGTCTCCGTATACAATCCACGGGCAACCACAAACAAAACAAACACCCGCGACAAGAAGTGACCATCCGGAGAGGGTGAAAGTTGTTACCACGATGCGGTAGCGTAATTAACTGCAGGGGCTTGCGCCTGCAGGGAAGAGCGTCCCCACAATCAAAAACCTCTCAAGCGAGGGGGAATCTGACGAAGTCTGCTACATCGGCCGCATCCGTCTAAACCTTCGATACACGGTGCCATAAATCAACTTGGCATCTTCGGAGAGGTGGACGGATAAAACCAAATAGCATCTGTCCCGAATCTCAGGCAAGACGCTTCTGCGTCGTGCCGCCATTCGGAGGGGAACAGATTCTGGCATGCACGGTGGGACCTTTTCCTCTTTCCACTCCACACTTCGTGTGTCGTGTTTTTCCCGCGATCAAATAATCACGGTGTGTATGTTTTTGGTTGCCCTAGGGGAGTGGATATTGAAGCCGGCGTTTCGTCTCTATGAAGAATGGCATTTGCTCCTACCCTAGCAACTCAGGCTCTGTCATATCCGGCGGAGTCAAGTATAGGTCACTTACAGCCTCAAATCTCTGCAATCCGGCTTTTCAAGAAATCAACGGGCTTCTTTTTGGGTCGATGCTCCCACCTCCCATCCTCGGTGCCTCAACGCCGATGGAGGAAGCCCAGAGGATGTCTGTCGTCCACAGGCAGGCTCCCCAAGCAGCAGCCTTGCCGACGGAATCGGTCCTCAAACAACTGGCACATGCCAAAGACCAAGGTCGACGCAGGAGGCAGAATATTCAAGCTCTTCAAGAAATCAATGGCTTTAAACTGCACTGACTGCAACAGCAACTCTCGCTCTGTCCCATCTGGAGGAGTAACCTAGGGGCCCCAAGCGGCCTCCCTTTTCTCTATGCCAATGGAGCAGGTAACTCAAGCCACTACTGGGCTATTCTTCGGAACCATGCTCTCGCCAACGAGCTTCAGTGCTCCTGTACCATCGCAAGAAGCTCCCAAGAAATCATTTTTCAGCGCTCCTGTGCTTATTTACGCCCATTTTGGGGATGAATATTGGTTTAAGGACGCATTAGTCCATGAGTTTAAGGACCCCACAATCCGTAATACCAGTTTAGGGACATGGTGGTCCATCATTCCCATTTTGGGGGACGAATATTGGTTTAAGGACGCATTACTCCATGAGTTTAAGGACCCCACAGTCCGTAGCAATGTGTGGTTGTCGGAACCCGTCACCTCTCTGACGACGTTGAAGGATTACAACGACAAATATCAGAGGAGTTCAGAAATGTACCCTTGAACCGGGTGTAAATTGATTTGAGAGAGCAGTTGTGCTCATGTCAATTTAATTTGAGGACTTATGGCCAGAATTGAGCTAAGTCCAGTTGAGAATATTCAACATTTTATTTGTGTTTGGCCTGTCAGGCCTTTATCTGGGCCCTGCCCTTTTTAATAATGCACTGTATTTTTATTTGGTCTGATAGACCTTTTAATTGGGCTCTGCCCTTTTTTAATAATGTATTGCATTTTTATTTGGTCTGATAGACCTTTTAATTGGGCTCTGCCCTTTTTAATAATGCACTGCATTAAATGTTCTGACAGTGCCCCATATGGCTTGTCAGGCGCTTTGCGCCAATTGAGGAGCGCAAGGTGCAAATTCATGTGGAGGTGACACGTGTCACGCGCTAGTGAGCGCAAGTCTGTTAGCGCAGTGCGCTGCGCCAGTGCACTGCTCTAGTGCGCTGCTGATACGTGGCGCGCTCTGGTGACTTGCGTCAAACCAAGAGAACAGTGCTCTGTTTTTAGAAGAGCAAGACGCAGTTGTTCTGTGATTGACACGTGGCACTCTCTGGTGGCTTGCGCCAATCCAAGGAGCGCAACAGTGCAGATTTCAAAAGTGCAAGGTACTGTTTAATATCTTGATCAAATTTAGATCAAAGAAAACAAGTTTTTCTTGTTCCAGAGAGGTTCTACCTCAAATTTCAAAAACCAGTGGTTCATCAAAAGGCAATGTCTTTATATAGATCGAAAGATCTAATAAAGAAGTAAAATTACTTCTTTTTTATTATTATTATTATTTTTTATTGAAGATCTTGATCTTGTTCTTAGATCTTTGATCTTTTTAGAAGAACTTCTTTTTTTTCTAAAGGTTTACCTTTTTCTTTTCTTCGAGTTCTTCTCAAAGTTTTTAGAGAGGTTCTGTATCTCTATCTCTGTATTTTTTAGACTTGGAGTCTAGGGGCCTTTATATAGTGCCAATTGATTTGTTAAATCAGTTAAAGAGATCTTTCTCTGAGTGATTTAGGGATGTTTCCCCACCGTTGGATCGTTGATCCTAGGGTTTCTTTTTTACAGAAGATAATCTTCTTGTTTTAACAAGATTAGAAATATCTTTCCAAAATTTTATTGTTTAAATTCTGGCACGGTTGGCGCAAGCGCACCTGCGCTTGACACGTGTCGCGCAGCGCAGAGCGCAGCGCAACTGCGCTGACACATGTCGCGCAGCGCAGAGCGCAAATCATCTGAAGCGTTGCTTCCTTTATTTTTATTTTAAAACAGAGCCTTGCTCTGATTGGGTGCGCTGTCTTGGACGCAGCGCTGGCGTG
This sequence comes from Agapanthus africanus, assembly GCA_030015575.1. Taxonomy (NCBI): domain Eukaryota; kingdom Viridiplantae; phylum Streptophyta; class Magnoliopsida; order Asparagales; family Amaryllidaceae; genus Agapanthus; species Agapanthus africanus. Next base: position 880,230,337 of record JASDDO010000024.1, read on the forward strand.
TTAGCTTTTGACACGTGGCGCGCTGCGCGCAGCGCAAGGAATCTGAAGCGTTGCTTCAATTTTTGAATTTTTGAAATTCAAACAGAGCTTTGCTCTGACTGGGGGAAACAACGCTCGAGCCAAAAAAAAGAAGGTTAAAAAAAACAGCGTGTGGGGGAGTTCGTACCTGGACCGCCCCTTGGGCTATGGCCTCCATTTGGATCCTCGGGGTGCCATGCGGAAGCCTCCCCTCGGCCGACTCTTCCATCCCTGCAAGCAGTCCGGCAGCGACAGAAAACCCAGATGGAGCCATGAAGACAACATCACCCTCCCGCATGGGAATCCCCTCAGGAACCCTTTACGGCGGTGCACGAGAGATTGTTCTTTTCCTCTTAAGGGGGATCCCGTCCTCGCCCTCCCGTACGTCTCTCGTCTGGGGCTCAGATGACCATGGACGCCTCTGGCCGCCGCCGGAGCAATCACCAGGAGCCATCAACGAAGCGGGCGGCCCTATCGCCGGCGGAACATTCGGCGCAGGGCACGAGCCAGTCGGGGGCACAGGTGCGCCGCTGGCCTCCCTTCGGAACGAGAAACCCAAAGAGTGGGAACGAACCATGTATCCAGCCCAAAAAAGGAAGAGCGCCGAACAGCAAAGACCTAGAAGAAAGAAAAATACGAAGGAGTAGGGGCCCTGGAGTGGGCCCCACCCCTATTTATCACCGCAATCGCCCTCGTCCAACGGCGCCCTTCATCTCCCGCCAAAGCGCCCCCTCGCGTCCAACGGCTCCAATCGCTCCACTTGTCGTTCCCATACTGGGCCGCATCCCATCAGACGCAGGTCTGCACACGTCACGTCGGCCAACCGACGCTTGACACACGAACCGTCACTTCAGTGACAGGATGCACGAACCGGCGCACCTTTCTTAAATATAGAGATCTCGCCCTGATTCGCTCGCTGAAAAGACAGCTGACAGCCCGGGGACGCGTCCCAACGAAATCTTAAGAGGGAGCTCACCCCGGGCGGCCCGGCAGTCCACTCTTGACCCGACCCGCCAGCTGGTCGGGACAAGAGTGGGGGGCTAATGATGATGCTCTATATTGGCGATCTCCCGGATCAGGACACATGGCAGATGACGTGTCCCAGGACTCAAAAGAAAGGGCCTACAGGGGCCGACCAGGCCACCCCCGTACCCGACCAGCAAGCACAAGCTGGCTCTCCTCAAGACCCCCTGCAAATTTGCCTCCTCGGCCTCTCAGCTCGCCCCGAGCTGCCACAGGACCAAGACTCCTCGGCCCTCCCGCTCGTTCCCGAGCTCCCCTGCCAAGGCCATCTTCCTCGGTCCCTCCGACCGAGGAACTCCACCACTCACAGGCGTAACCTCCGCTCCGCAAATCTCGCCATGCACAGATTCTCCGCCGGCAACATCCCACGCCATCACGATCCCCATTATGCAGGCGTGACGTCGGGAGCGTAATTGCCGGCGAGATTCTCGCGCCTGCTGCTGCGTGCTGTCGCCACTATATAAACCCCATCACAAATGGATCAATTAAGCTTTTTTCACCCTACTTAGCCATTAGTCTGCTCGGATCTTGTGCTAACTTGATCGTCGGAGGGTCCTCGGTGATACCAAACCATCCCGGGACTTCCTTGCAGGTACTCGGCGCAAACTCCTCAAACCACCAATCTCCTCAAAACCATTAAGACTGTAACACCCTAGTTCATTTATACCAGTTCTAGTTCAAGTATTTCTTTAGTTATGGTATTTTCCTGATTCATAGTGTTTTGGGTGCGAATAGTGGGTTTGACATATGTATTTGCATCCGACCCGACCCGCTTGCCTGAAACCTGTCTTAATTAATGTTTATGATCTACCCTAACTTGTTACGTAGACCTGTGCACTTTTATTTTTATTTATACATTGCGTACTCGCATTTTATCTGGCATCTGCATTTTTAAATATAACATTTAAAGTCATATAAAATAGTTTAAAAATATATTGCATGGCATGCATGATACCCCTGACCCTGTTGTAGCATCCGTGCATCTTGTTCTCGTCCCGTTCAGTGAAACGGACTTGTTTGGATGACTACGCGCACGTACGTGCATCCATTCTTGGGGATATGCATTTTCGTTACCCGAATATCCAACTTTAATTTTGGTCGACATGTATATTTTTCGTATTTTAAAACTGAATTTTAGACCCGGCCCGGGCATGTTTTGGACTATGTTTATATTTACCAGAATATCAAATTTTATTTATATAATATTAATTTTATAAACTGATACAAATTAAAATTTAGTTAACTAATAAAAGATTTTTTAAATTTAAATCTAAACTATTTTCCTAACAAACTAACAACCCCTTTCTCTCTCTCTCTCGTGACTCTCTCTCTCCTCTGCATATATATATTTATATATATTTTATTTATTTATTTTTTCTTTCCTTATTTAATACACAGCCTCTTCTTCTTACTTCTTCTTCTTCTTTCTTCTTTCTTTTTCTTGATCTTGTTTCTTGATTCCGGTGATCACCGCCGGAGCCGTGCTCGTCGCTAACGATCCGAGTGATCCAGTGAATGTACATTGCCTGTGTGATCACCCTCTTGCTTTGCCTGGACCCGTCCCGCGTGCCGCGTGTGCGTTGTGACGATTTACCGACATCGGACGTGCCGTGCGTATCCGTCGCGTGATTCGATCGAGGCAAGTTTACAACTTGCTACATGCTATACTTTATGTAATTTATTTATATGTTTCCGTATCATCATCATCATCATCATCATCATCATCATACAGCTATATCAATATAATTTATACACCGTAGTTATTTAACGTGAATCGGTTTTATAATATAAAATGTATGAAAGTTTACAACTTACGACATTCTATAATTATATCTATAAATATATATATATCGTCGTAATATTTCTTATTACTATCTTTAATTAGTTTATAATCTGCATTTTATAATGTTATACAAAATATAGTTTTAAAATATTATAGTTTACACATGAAACGTCGTTGCAAAGAGGATACGACAAATCTGAAATTTACCGTACACCTTACCTTATAAAATTCATTATAAATCATAGAAAAATCATTAATATATGTTATTTAGTTTGTTACGAAGCTAACTCAGAATACTATAACTCTATGAAATATTTACTTGCAAAATAAATTGTTTATATAACATAAAATGCAAATGAAAATATATCTAAACTGCTATCCAGGGAAATTCCAGCAGCAAACTTTCAACTTCGAATATTCATGCCTTTTTGTAGGAACAACCTGAGATACTTCAACTTATAAAAATAAAAATCATATTGAATTATCTTTATTTTGGTATAATAAACGTCCCTTTTGGAGAGCGTTTGTTATTTTTAAGCTATTTTACAAATCAGGGTGATGCTGAATTTCTGAATGGAACTTTCTTGTGCATGGTTAATCAATACCACTTTTATAGTTATTAATCGGTTTGAATATGTTATCCATGTTAATATTATTATATCAATATCTATTTAATAAATAATAGTGCTTGTTTTTTAATATTTAGCAAATTTTACCGATTTACAGTTTTATAGTGTCCGTCTGCATCCATATCATTATTTACATATCTAGTCGTATACTAATTGATCTTGCTACATGCTAGGTATAGTATTATGCATCTATATGAGTAAAATGTTATCCGTTTATTACATTATACATTCATACTAAATTTTTACCGTTTTCGGATACCCATTTGCATCCATATCACTTAATATACATATAGCTGCATTTACAGATCACATTATTACATATTATTGTTATATTGACACCCCATGCTTGATAATGTGCATCCTACATAATATTGGAACTGTAAATATAACCCTAATCGATATTGTGCATCCATACCATTAATTCTATATCTATTCGCATACCATGTCTCATTATTTCATTTTACAGTTACATTAGTACCCCATACTTGATCATGTGCATCCTACATAGTCATGATGTGACCCCTGATAAATAATTGTGCATCCATGCTTTTATTTGTGCACCCGTACTTGCTACAGTTTGATTATGAGCACCCGCTTGATACCTGTGCACTACTTGACGTGACCTGATACACCACTACTTGACATGACTTGATACATGTACACTACCTGACATGACCTGATATATCACTACTTGACATGTTACCTGATCCTGTTTCTAATGCCGACAATCCTGACATGTTGTCCCGATGGACATATCCTGTTGTCTGTATAGACAAACCTGTTCCTGCTTGATCCTGTGTTGGCATTAGCTTCAGATTTATCAATACCTGACTTGAACACATAACTTGGGGGTATGTGGAAATCAAGAATGTAACCGAACGTAACTCAAAGGGCTATCATATTGTTTGCCGTTTTTCCGGGCGTTACGGAATACCTATTGTTTGCCTTTTTTCCGGGCGTTACGGAATAATCACCGATGGGTTACGATGAGGATTACATTAATTGATTTCGAAGACTTTAGAATAGATAACCCAGTAGCACAGTTTAGATTGATCACTGCACGTCACTTGCACTGATATACTTCACTGTTATATATTCCTGTTGACTTGTTACTGTTCATACTCGTGCCTGCATGTCCTGCTACCCCTTGATTATATTATTATTGATATTATAACGCACTGACGTCTGGGTTTTGCATGGCCCAGATCCTCTACCCTTGTCGCAGGCTGATCAGGAGTATTTCCGCCGTCAGGCCAAGCAGTGAGGATCCTGTTAGTATCCAGTTTAGTTATTTTTACCTTCCAGATGTTATTGCTCATTGGATTTATTGCTTCCGCATATTATTTCTTGACTCGTTTATTCTGGCTCATGGACATGTACTAGATAGTTTATTTTATTTCTACTGTTCTTGATATCTCTAGACAGCCATAATGTGACTGTGGAGGGATGTTTTCTATCCACAGGTAGCATGGTTGGCTCTGTCACGTGCTGATCTTAGCGCACTCTGGGAAGCGGGGCGTGACAGGGTTTGTTTGGTATCAGAACCAAAGGATTTAGGTTAATCGGGTTTGATTCTTTTCTAGTTGGGTATTGGACCCAATACATGAATCAGAATACTCGTGATTAGGAACATGTCCTGCCACATTGTTATCGTGATTCTTGAATCATATCTTTCTCTTGACCCTTGTCTTGACGATATGCAAACAACTTTGCATCTCGGCTTGAAACCTTTTTGTTTCCTAATGTTTCTCCCTGTTCCTTTGATTCTAATAATAGGATTTGGGCGACTTGAGTGGAGTTGTGTGATTGTAACTATGTACCGCCACATGGTTATAATGCGGTACTCTATTTAAGTAACTTGGAGTCCTAGTCTTGATTCCTTTCCTTGATTTATGGTCATGATATTGCCTTGCTTCTCTCGGTTTCATTGCTTACCAGTTCATGTTTTATCATCAGCTTGAATCCTGTTTACCGTGCTTATCTTCTTCAGTGTTTTGCTTCAGGAGAAGTTGTTTCCGGTATCCTACTTGTTCATGATTTTCCCGCATTAGCATTATTCGATTCTGGTGCATCCCGTTGTTTTATGTCGTCCAAGTTTATTGCTGCACACTCGATTTCTTGCACGACCCTGTCTAGTTGTTGGGACATACACACTGGGAATGGAAAGATCATATTTAGTACCAAATGCAAGGATTGTTCTGTTGTTATTTGCGGACGAGAGTTATTTGCAGATTTCTTGGTGATCGATACCAGCAGTTATGATGTTGTCTTGGGAATGGACTTTCTCGGCACTTCCCACGCTCACATTGATTGAAGGGCAAAGAAAGTGATTTTCCAGATTCCCGGACATCCGGAGTTTGTTTTTGCTGGAAGTAGCAGTTCCGTCGGGCCAGTCGAGTTTAGGGCTAGGCCGACAAACAGTGTTCTTTCGTCGATAGAAATTGATAAGAAGGAAGCGCCTGTTGTAATTCGAGAGTTCATGGACGTGTTCGAGGACATCTGGGGTTTACCGCCAAAATGAGATGCGGAGTTCACAATTGATCTTGTTCCTGGTGCAGCGCCAATCTCAAAGGCGTACTATCTAATGGCACCATTGAAGTTGGAAGAAGTCAAGAAGCAGGTTACCGAATTGCTTGAAAAGGGTTGGATTTGTTGGAGATAGTGCCCTCAGAGTCAATTATTGGATCACAGGCACATGATTGCAATGATTGAGAGAGGACCTATACCGTTAGAACAGTCTTGCTCAAGATGATAGTATGCTATCTGGTTTATATTTATCATCGTGTACTGCTTTAGGTGACCTTATAAGTCACTATTGCGCGTTGATAGAGCCCTTAGGATTCTTGCTTGACGACCAGCAGTATGATGGCGATCATATACGTGGGAGCTGGGGTCTATAAGCACATCCTTAAAAGGTCCCTAGTCATGGGAGTTTTCGAGACAGGGCATCGATACTCCAGAGTAGACTAGTGTATACAGTCGAGACCCCGACGAGGGGCGGTGGCCGGTCTCACAAGCCACTGGTGTCAGTTGGATCACCTAAGATGTATACAGGTGCTCATTGGGTTATGAGTACACCGGACAGGACTCGCCAGGAACATGCTAGTTGGTCTTATACCAGACGTCAGATAGCAGTTCCCTGGTGACATGTGTACAGGTTAGTTCATCGACCTGAGATCGTCATTTGTCTCGTGTGAGTTCCCACTGTACTTTGATTACTACCCTACCACGGCTCAAAGAAGTCATGCAAACAGGTTTTAGTTGGGTACAGTCCCGAGCCACATGGAGCCAGTGAGCGGAACTGCAGGGGTTCGTCTCTCCCGGTATTGGGGGTGAGGTCGCGCTGTGTCTAGGAGAGCCATTACACGAAGTCCTTGGCCAAGGCAGGAGATTTACTGGTAGGTATTCCAGTAGTATCTCAGGGTGTTCTGGACTACTCTTCGACACGACTTGTACCGCTTTTGGGGGTCTGACTTTTACCAACCCCCTAGGCCCGCCATGCGATGCTCATAGACGAATGGAACGGACTGTACGGATATTGTCACTGACAGGCTCAGTAGGGTGTCAGGATGAGTTCGCTCATCGACGTCCCTTTTGGTCAATACCTAGTAGCCCGTTACGTATGGCTAATACCTCTGACGTGCTAGTGGTTAAATCCACAGCCAAAGTATTAACGAGTCTTTAGAGTCCCCCACAAACAGTTTCTCAAGTTTCGGGCGAAACGCTGTAGAGGCCGTATGGAGATATGGCAGAGTTCGATCATACACGTACGGTATTGTACGGATCATGATCGAACGGATAATACTAGCGGGCTTTGGTTTAAGCCGGATTCTAGTATTGTACAGTGTGGATTTTGTCTCATTGCATTTGTATTCAGTGGGAATACAAATGCGGGTATGTATATACAGTCGCGGGGTTTTCCTGTAATTTATTACGGGATCAGTTTTTTGAAGTTGCCAGTTTGCATTCCGTTTCGGCCAGTTTTCCTTTGTTCCTTCATGGCCGGATTTTTCTGATGGAGGGGGTTATTTGCAAGTGTGCAAATTAGTTATGTGGAGGGGGTTTATTTTTGAATGAGGGATTATGATGATAATAGCATCTTTGCTTTTTTCTTCATAATGGCTAGCATTAAATGAGATGGAAATATGAAAGGATGTGGATTTGAATTGATGTGACAATTATACCTCTTTATCATCACATTTCTTATGCTCACCTTGATACTCTCTTGTGCTCACCTCCCTTGTTTTTCTTTTCCTCCACCATTTTGAGAGGGGCCGGCCACTACTAGGAGATGGAGGGATTCATTTGGTGTGAAAAATATTTTGGCATCTCATTTTTCATTCATGCTAAAAAGAGAGTCCCATTTCAAAGTTCATTTCTTTCTTTACCTCCATCACATGGCAACTTCAACCCCAATAGAGACAAACTATTCTACACTAGCCTACAGTATTCTTGGACACGTTGACTCGCCAACTTCGTGCCCGAGTTGCCTCGGTCCAGAGGTGGGAGCCCGTAAAAGAACCCGACGATGTGGTGCCCTTTCCGACGAGGAGGTGAAGACCGGAGATTCCGTGAGGAGATCGGGAAGGAGGCCGAAGACCGAAGGACACGGATCGCTCGGTATAGCTTTCTATCCATTCTCTAGTTTGCTAGGATTAGGTTAATGGCCCGATCCGGGTTTTTAGTGCGCGGTAGTGCCGGTTTACAAGTTTTTGAAAAGTTTCGTTTCCGCATTTTGGCCTCGGATTGACGGCCGGGGCGCTGCCGTGCACTTACACTGGTATCAGAGCCACGCCATTAACCTAGTCTAGCTTGCTCTAACGTGTTTACAAGTTCGATCGAACGGATTTTCCAAAAACCGTATTTTCAAGCACAGTTTCTGTCGAATTTTTCCCGTGCTCTAAAAATTATTTGGTATATTGGAAAAATACGTGCAGGGTTTTTGGTGAACACTGTAGAAAAATGGTCACGTGATGCCACTGTAGCGCCGCGGAACCGCGGCCTTAACCCCCTTTTGGCCGCGGTTCCGCCGCGGAACAGTGTCATCAATGTGCCAGATTTCTACAGTGGTTCTCTGACTTGAAAATGGGGTTTTTGGTATGTTCTGTTTGGGCCCAGATTTATTTTGAGTGCTACAGTTGTGCTTGGGGCCCACTTCGGGAAATTTAGTCGATCAAAATTTTTTAATATGTTAGTCCACAGTATTTACATTATATCTGCGACCGTGAATGTCATTTGATCGGTAAATCCTGTCTAATTGCTATAGCCCTTTTAGATGGATTTGCGAACGTGACATTCACATTGATGTTCTGTGTTGTGCTGTGATGTTGCGGATTGTCGTGGTGGATAGCCTGGATGCAATGGTAGTACAGTTTGGTTTATTATATACATTTGATATTGCGGGGCGAACGTCCGACATGTGGACTGCCGTCACTGCCTGTTTGTATATTATTCTTTTGGGGCACGACCGGGCTGAGGTCGATGTACCCGTTGTATGTATATTTTACTTTCTGTACTAGGATTACCCCAAGGTGCACGGGTAGCCGGGTTCTAGAGAGCAACGGGCCCGCATCTCATGGCGTTGAGACGGAGGGGCCTTTACTCTAGAATTGACGGGCTATTCGTCGCACTCGTAGGGGGTATAGGTTGACCCAAGGAGGGGTGCCCAAGTTACCAGATTCCGTGAAGTGTTGGGTGGTCCATTCACGTTGCTGAAGGGGGCTGCCTCGCTTCAGGTTTTGGCGGGTAACTTGCCGCGCCCGTAGGGGTCTAGGATTTCATTGCACAGGCTATCCACACGACCAGGGGAACGTCGGGTTTCAGTAGCGGCTCTATGAAACCCGGGGATCCCAGATATCTGTATTGTTCTGTGATGCTTATTACATTTCTGTGATGTTGCATTTTTATCACGCCTTGAGCGAATATTATATATTGATATATATATATACTAGTAGATGTTGTATATGTTTTGCATCCGCGCTAGTCCAGTCCCCGCTCTGTCGTTAGTTAAGTAACCTAACGGGTGATGACGGGACCCAGTGGCGAATGCGGATGGCATATACGTACATCATTATTTTCGTTCTTTTGTGGTGTGATCAATTGATGGGACTGCATTGATTCGGATCAATGCAAGCTAAACAAACCTATTCTGATGTTGTTGGAACAATTTTCAAAAAAAGCTGTTATTGCCAGGACGTTCTTTTTTGTTTTGCACAGTGGTATTCGGTTATGAATATCCAGCACCTCAGTCGACGAGGCAAGGACCGAGATCCCTTCACCGGGAGTGACCCCTTGGACAGAAGTTTGTGTCAGGGCAATAACTTCACTATAGTCGATTACTTTTGCTTTGCATCGTGGTATTCAGTTGGAATATCCTGCACCTCATTCTACGGGGAAAGAGCCGAGATCCCTTCACCGGGAGTGACCTCTTTAGTAAAGGTTTTCGCTACTATATTTTTATAAAAGCTATCCGGTTCCTTCAACGATATCAAGTTCATTACGTTAAAGGTTTTTCGCCAAAAACCATTCATAGCCCTCCGTCATTTCATATGGATAGTCAATAGTATTCAAGCTGTGTTTGTTGGCCAAAGTCAAGGCACAGTGATTGGTAGCTATTGGATATTCATATGCAGCATAGATAGATGCGTTGGTTTGGGACAGTCGTACTGCCTTATTGGCCAAAGTCAAGGGTAGGTACGGGTGGGTTCAAATCAACCTGGAGAATGACGGGTAGAACTTGACATGTGACTTATGATTTGTTGGCCAAAGTCAAGGTCATAAGAGCATGGGGTAAAAATCACATCGGGAGTTTCTGAGGAAACTGAAACTTGCCAGATATGCGCATACCTTCTGGAGTGTGATAACGTGAGCAGATTCCGTCACATTATCATGCGATGATAGTTGGATCCCGATTCCCACTGATGAGTTGGTTTACTCCTCGAGTGATCCCGACTAATTCTTCTTTCGGGTTTGGAGAAGAATTTGAGGTTACAGTGGGAGGTTTCCTGATTAGATAAATTGATAACCATTCTGATCTAGGTTAGAGTGCACGCTGAGTGTTTCTTTTCTCTCTCTCTTTGGCAGCGACCATGGCCCGACCCTTGACTATGACTCAGTGACCAAGTTGACCGAACCTTCTTATAAGACTGGCTTTTGGATTGTCAGAGTTGCAAACCTCATTGTCACTCCTATTTTTACCCTTTTCTCCAGAACACCCCGTATTATTACGAACGTCCACTTCCATTGGATAAAACCATCGTATGGTTATATACGAACTCGAAGGAATTTATTCGAGGATGGTTTCTGGTTCTGGAGAAAACGAATAGGACTATTCAGTTGTCTTTTCCTTTTACCTTCTCTCTGGTTGCGAGTGCTCCTTGGATTAGGACAGTACACACATTACGCAAATTGAATAGTCTTCTTCCAAACCATAGGCAGGTGCCGACCGGTAGGGAATGAAGAAAACCAATTAGCCTGACGATGGTATACAGAAGATATTAAGTAAAGACAAATAAAGGGATTAGTAAGAGGGCAAAGTAAATTGCGACTGCTATTCACGACCAAACCAAGTATTTCTTCGCCAATTCTACATCACCTTTGTATTTCTCCAGAACACTCCATGTCACTACGAAGATCCACAGTTTATTGGATACTCCATCGTATGGTTATATACGAACTCGAAAGGAACTTGTTCCGGTTCGGGGATGGATTCTGGTTCAGGAGAAATAGGAATAAGGTTTTTTCAGGTGTCTTTTATCTTTACCTTCTCTCGTGTTGCGAGTGCTCCTAGGATTAGGATAGTACACCCATTATGCTTATTGGATAGTCTTCTTCCAAACCATAGGCTGGTGCCGAACGGTAGGGAAGGAAGAAAACCATTTAGCCTAAGAGGGTGTACAGAAGGCAATGACTAAAGACATATGGAGGGATTTGGAAAGATGGCAAAGAAATATACGGTTACAGTTGTGAATCTGATAATGGAAGAGGCATTACTAGGAATACCCGGATACTCCATCGAAACATTTCAATGTTTCAGTTTCACTGTGTACTGTTAAAAGAAAACTAATTTCCCAATTAGCCCTTGCTCCGGGCTATGTATTTACCAGGTATGATTCTCACATCTGTATGGTCTTACAGATGATGAGCGGGAGTAAGTTATTGGGAGTTAGGTGATTATCCTCATTATATCGGGATTTGTTGTAATTGGTGATATTTGAGGAAGTCACCTGGGTTGTTTGCCGGACGGCAAATATTTGGTTTTGAATATCCGCTGTTATGCACCAATTTCAAATTGGTATATCTGTACGTCTATTTTTATAGAGTGAGATATACCTTTTTGAAATTATGTCTATGACATTTACCTATATCAGTGGATGGTTAGGTAAGGAGCATTAAATAGCGGTGTAATTCTTCTTAACCATAAGTACAGTTTTCAACCTACGACACACAGGGAATGAGTTATTAGACTCAGGGGACTTATACAGAGTATTGTATGTTGTCCAGTGTCCATGAGGACAAAGGGGTTGGTGCTCGGACTACATTCTGTTTACTTGTGACTTCTCTAGTTCTTAGACATGTGTTTCGTAGAAATGCAACGTCTAAGTTTTGAGAAGTTATAGGTATAAGAATAAAGTAGAGAACCAGGTGTTGCAAGTATCGGGATTCTTCAAGATGATCGAAGATGTAGATACTTGTGTGTGGTATTCAGTTGATAGTAATGATTAGGAGAACTTGCTTCTCTTTCAGGTTACTCATAATTGGAAGTACTCCTAAGTTGAGTAATGCTGATCGGCCTCTCTCCATTTAGTTGACATGCACTGGTGACAGCTGCATGATTTGAATCTGGTTTAATTAAATCAGTGTCTCTGTTTCTGTATTGGATATAGAACAGTTCGTATCTTAACGATGTTAAGGTACGGGGAGTTGTCCGGCTTATGCTTAAAACCAGATTCTGGATAACTCAAGGCACGTTTCTGTAATGGCTGTTTGTGGGTTGACCCAGGCTATGACGAGGGTTGACTTTTTACCATCAGGAAGATCGATAGTGATATTGTTCTTGACTCGCTACGGTTTTAATAAAAATGGATTTTTTCAGAAAACAGTAGTGGGAGTATGGTAGAACTGGAAGTGATTCCAGAACCGCAAACGATTACTGAAAATTTGATAAGAACCTAAAGATTCAATCTGATTTGACATTCCATTAGCCACTCTACAGATAGGGTGGGTAACCTCAGGCACTCGAGAGGTACTTCGGTATGCTCAAGGACGGTGACAGGGAGGTTCTTGTTTACCCAGACTTTCCATTGCTGTTGTTCCAGACTGTGAGACCCGGCAGGAGGATGAGTATAGCGTCGTTCTAAACTAGCTTTAGAAGTGTACGTCTATATGACTCTGCCAGAGGGTTGTCGTAATCAGTAGGAGCAGCGGAAGCATTGGTGGACAAGTGGCTTATGTCTATTTATAGACTAAAGCGGATATAGCGGAGATAGATCATCTATTTTTGATGTGACAGTCATAGGTTTGACTTCATCAGAATAGGGGATGGATCTGTTAAGAAGGTAGTAGGGTATGATGTCCTGGTATTTAGATGACATACACAGAGTAGGAAGTGATATTCTTATACTACGATCGGTTATACTTTGGTTGTCACACAGTGGTTTCTCCACATGGGACTTGGATATTATATCAGACATTCTGGCTACTGGATCTATGGTTCTAGATCTAGATTTGGGTAGTTTCCCAATCTGGGTACTTAGACAACATTCTAAAAGTATTTAGAATGGACGACTCCAAGCACGGTAGTATACCTGCAGGTGATGGAGTCACCCTCTCTAAAGGAGTCTTACAGACTAAAGGGGAGAGAGATGTGCATGATTGGAAGATCACTTGCTCAGGCAATTGAGTCAATCATGAGATATCAAGTACAACACCAGATGTTGTTTTTGCAGTAGATGCAATAAGTTGATATTGATCCAATCCTGGAGAAATGTTCGGAAGTAGTTTTAGAACATAAGTGGATGTTCTAGGGATATGATAACGGCAGCCTCATTTGGGAGACGGGTATCATTCCAGGCTTCCAAGGTGACCTGGATGACAGAGTGACCGTCAGAGTTATAATTTTCCTTCTGACGAGGGACAGTAGTTTGGACATGTGGTCCAGGCGGATACTGAGGGAGGCATGGTGCAGGATACTGATTAAGTTCAGTTGACGATACAGTCTATAAGGTTTGGATTTGGAGTTCATTTATGAACTAGGTCCCATCAGATATCTAAACATATTCTAAGACAAGTATTGCTCATTTCGGGAGATGGATTTCTCCGCGAACTTGAGATAAAGAGAGACATAGAAAGAAACATCAAAGCGGATCCACTCACTGAGGCTATTCCTCGAACGCATTAGTTTCGCAAGCGGGTTTTGTGAGACTGATTGGTAGAGGAGTTGGGTGTTCGGTATCACACAGGCTGTGAGTATGCGACATCGCAATAATTAGCCATGAGTGCAAGTCGGAGATTGTTGGAGATAGTGCCCTCAGAGTTAATTATTGGATCACAGGCACGTGATTGCAATGATTGAGAGAGGACCTATATCGTTAGAACAGTCTTGCTCAAGATGATAGTATGCTATCTGGTTTATATTTATCATCGTGTACTGCTTTAGGTGACCTTATAAGTCACTATTGCGCGTTGATAGAGCCCTTAGGATTCTTGCTTGACGACCAGCAGTATGATGGCGATCAAATACGTGGGAGCTGGGGTCTATAAGCACATCCTTAAAAGGTCCCTAGTCGTGGGAGTTTTCGAGACAGGGCATCGATACTCCAGAGTAGACTAGTGTATACAGTCGAGACCCTGACGAGGGGCGGTGGCCGGTCTCACAAGCCACTGGTGTCAGTTGGATCACCTAAGATGTATACAGGTGCTCATTGGGTTATGAGTACACCGGACAGGACTCGCCAGGAACATGCTAGTTGGTCTTATACCAGACGTCAGATAGCAGTTCCCTGGTGACATGTGTACAGGTTAGTTCATCGACCTGAGATCGTCATTTGTCTCGTGTGAGTTCCCACTGTACTTTGATTACTACCCTACCATGGCTCAAAGGAGTCGTGCAAACAGGTTTTAGTTGGGTACAGGCCCGAGCCACATGGAGGCAGTGAGCGGATTTGCAGGGGTTCATCTCTCCCGGTATTGGGGGTGAGGCCGCGCTGTGTCTAGGAGAGCCATTACACGAAGTCCTTGGCCAAGGCAGGAGATTTACTGGTAGGTATTCCAGTAGTATCTCAGGGTGTTCTGAACTGCACTCCGACATGACTTGTACTGCTTTTGGGGGTCTGACTTTTACCAACCCCTAGGCCCACCATGCGATGCTCATAGACGAACGGACCAGACTGTATGGATATTGTCACTGGCAGGCTCAGTAGGGTGTCAGGATGAGTTCTCTCATCGACGTCCCTTTTGGTCAATACCTGGTAGCCCGTTACGTATGACTAATACCTCTGACGTGCTAGTGGTTAAATCCACAGCCAAAGTATTAACGAGTCTTTAGAGTCCCCCACAAACAGTTTCTCAAGTTTCGGGCGAAACGCTGTAGAAGCCGTATGGAGATATGGCAGGGTTCGATCATACACGTGCGGTATTGTACGGATCATGATCGGACGGATAATACTAGCGGGCTTTGGTTTAAGCCGGATCCTAGTATTGTACAGTGTGGATTTTGTCTTATTGCATTTGTATTCAGTGGGAATATAAATGCGGGTATGTATATACAGTCGTGGGGTTTTTCTGTAATTTATTACGGGATCAGTTTTTTGAAGTTGCCAGTTTGCATTCCGTTTCGGCCAGATTTCCTTTGTTCCTTCATGGCCGGATTTTTCTGATGGAGGGGGTTATTTGCAAGTGTGCAAATTAGTTATGTGGAGGGGGTTTATTTTTGAATGAGGGATTATGATGATAATAGCATCTTTGCTTTTTTCTTCATAATGGCTAGCATTAAATGAGATGGAAATATGAAAGGATGTGGATTTGAATTGGTGTGACAATTATACCTCTTTATCATCACATTTCTTATGCTCACCTTGATACTCTCTTGTGCTCACCTCCCTTGTTTTTCTTTTCCTCCACCATTTTGAGAGGGGCCGGCCACTACTAGGAGATGGAGGGATTCATTTGGTGTGAAAAATATTTTGGCATCTCATTTTTCATTCATGCTAAAAAGAGAGTCCCATTTCAAAGTTCATTTCTTTCTTTACCTCCATCACATGGCAACTTCAACCCCAATAGAGACAAACTATTCTACACTAGCCTACAGTATTCTTGGACACGTCGACTCGCCAACTTCGTGCCCGAGTTGCCTCGGTCCAGAGGTGGGAGCCCGTAAAAGAACCCGACGATGTGGTGCCCTTTCCGACGAGGAGGTGAAGACCGGAGATTCCGTGAGGAGATCGGGAAGGAGGCCGAAGACCGAAAGACACGGATCGCTCGGTATAGCTTTCTACCTATTCTCTAGTTTGCTAGGATTAGGTTAATGGCCCGATCCGGGTTTTTAGTGCGCGGTAGTGCCAGTTTATAAGTTTTTGAAAAGTTTCGTTTCCGCATTTTGGCCTCGGATTGACGGCCGGGGTGCTGTCGTGCACTTACAGGATTCGCAGCAGCAATTCACCTTGGGGAGCTCCAGTTCTTCTAGTCAAGAAGAAAGATGGCATAAGGAGGATGCGTATCGATTATCGAGAATTGAACTGGGTGGCTATTAAGAACAAGTACCCGATCCCTCGTATTGGCGAATTATTCGAGAAACTCAGTGGCGCGAGGGTATTCTCGAAGCTGGATTTGCGATGCGGATATCATCAGGTCCGAATTAAATCAGAGGATATTTGCAAGACTGCGTTCCGAACTCGATATGGACATTACGAGTATTTAGTGAAGCCATTCGAAGTCAAGAATGCACCGGCAATATTTATGGACTTGATGAACCGAATCTTTTCACCGTTCTTGGACCAGTTTATAGTGGTGTTCATTGATGGTAGTCTGATCTACTCGAGGAGCTTAGAAGAGCATGCAGAACACTTAAGGATCGCACTGTAGACATTGAGGCAAGAAAGATTATATGCAAAGATGAGCAAGTGTGAGTTTTGACTTGAAGAAGTGAAGTTTTTGGGGCATGTCGTATCCGAAGATGGAATCGCCATTGACCCCGAGAAGATTGCAGCAGTTCAAAATTGGCCGATTCCGAAGAACGTAACAGAGATTAGAAGTTTTCTTGGACTTGCCGGATATTACAGAAGGTTCATGGAGAATTTTGCCCGTTTGGCTGAGCCTTTGACCAAGCTTACGCAAAAGGAAGTACCGTTCGTATAGACGGAAAAGTGTGCGTCAGCTTTTGAGGCATTGAAGTAAAGGTTGATAACCGCTCCTATTTTGACCGTACCAGACGGTTTCGGAGGATTGGTAATTCACAGCGACGCATCTGGGAAAGGTTTAGGATGTGTTTTGATGCAGCATGGGAAGGTTATAGCTTACGCATCAAGACAATTGAAGATCCATGAGAAGAATTACCCAACTCATGATTTTGAGCTAGCAGCTGTAATTTTCGCTTTGAAGATTTGGAGACACTACTTATTGGGCGAAAGGGTCGAAGTATTCACCGATCACAAAAGCCTAAAATATGTGTTCACACAGAAAGAGCTTAACATGAGGCAGCGTAGATGGTTGGAGCTGATAGCTGACTATGATCTTGATCTTAAATACCATCCGGGGAAAGTTAATGTAGTGCCGGATGCGCTTAGTCGGTTACCAGCAATTCAGATGTTGACTGCACAGAAAGAACTTATCGAAGATTTTCGGAGATTCGAGTTGGAGATCGTGCTACCGCATTCTTCGGGATAGTTGGTGCAGCTGCAAGTACAGTCGTCGTTGATCGATAATATTAAAACAGCACAGCCATAGGACCCAAGATTGCAGATGTTTCGAGAACAAGTTGAAGCTGGACTTCGAACGGACTTGTTGATTCATGAAGATAGTTCGTTGCGATATGGTAGTCGTTTGTGTGTGCCGAAAGGAGACATTCGCAAAGAAGTTATGAAGGAGGCGCACAGGTCCGCTTATTCCGTACATCCAGGAGGCACGAAGATGTACCGTGATCTACAACAGTATTTCTGGTGGGAAGGTATGAAAAGGGAGATTGCTCGCTTTGTAGCGAAGTGCTTGGTGTGTCAGCAAGTCAAAGTTGAACATCAAAGGGTAGCTGGTTTATTGCAACCACTTCCGATTCCTCAATGAAAGTGGGAACATATAACCATAGATTTCGTGACAGCTTTACGGCGGAGTCTAAAGGGCAACAATGCAGTTTGGGTGATTGTTGATCGATTGACCAAGGCAGCTCAATTCATACCGTTTCGAGTTGGTCAGTCATCGGAAGCGTTAGCAGAACGGTACATGCAGGAGATTTTGAGATTGCATGGAGTATCTGTGAGCATCGTTTCCGATCGTGATACCCGATTCTTATCGCACTTCTGGAGGAGTTTACAGGAAAAGTTTAGGGACGCGATTGAAGTTTAGCACTGCTTATCATCCTCAGACAGATGGCAAGTAGAAGAGAACGATCCAAACTCTTGAAGACATGTTGAGAGCTTGCATGTTAGACTTCAAGGGTTCGTGGGAGGATCATCTACACTTGGTGGAGTTCTCGTATAACAACAGTTTTCAGGCGACTATTCAGATGGCTCCATTCGAAACGTTGTATGGTCGCAAGTGTCGTTCACCTGTTTGTTGGGAAGATTTTGGAGAATGAAGATTGTTGGGACCGGATTTGATCTTGCAAACAGTTGAGAAGGTTAATACTATCCGGAATCATATGAAGGCAGCACAAGATCGGCAGAAGAGTTGGGCCGATATATCGAGAAGACCTCTAGAGTTCGCTGCTGGTGATCTGGTATTCTTAAAGATATCACCGACTAGATGAGTGATTCGTTTTGGGAGTCGAGACAAGCTTAGTTCTCGATTTGTGGGGACTTTCGAGATTATGGAGCGTGTTGGAGAAGTGGCTTATCGATTGGCTTTACCACAATTTTTGGCGAATGTTCATGACGTGTTTCATGTATCTCAACTCCGTAAGTATGTTCGAGATGAAACACACATGCTGGATCATTCGGAGCTGATTGTAAAAGAGGATTTGACCTTTTGAGGAACGACCGATGTCGATTGTTGATCGAAAAAAGGTCCTTAAGAACAAGGTTATCCCTCTCGTACTTGTTTCTTGGGGGAATCTCTCCCACGGAGAATTGACTTGGGAACGAGAAGACGAGATTCGACAGAAGTTTCCAGATCTCTTCTTATAGATTCTTGATTGTTTATCTTTTCTTGTTTTGGGGAATTTCGAGGACAAAATTCTTTTTGTAGTTGGGTATAATGTAACACCCTAGTTCATTAATACCAGTTCTAGTTCAAGTATTTCTTTATTTATGGTATTTTCCTGATTCATAGTGTTTTGGGTGCGAATAGTGGGTTTAACATCTGTATTTGCATCCGACCCGACCCGCTTGCTTGAAACCTATCTTGATTCTTGTTTATGATCTACCCTGACTTGTTACGTAGACTTGTGCACTTTCATTTTTATTTATACATTGCATACTCGCATTTTATCTGGCATCTGCATTTTTAAATATAACATTTAAAGTCATATAAAATAATTTAAAAATATATTGCATGGCCTGCATGATACCCCTGACTCTGTTGTACCATCCGGGCATCTTGTTCTCGTCCCGTTCAGTGAAACGGACTTATTTGGATAGCTACGTGGACGTACGTGCATCCGTTCTTGGGGGTATGTATTTTCGTTACCCGGATATCCAACTTTTATTTAGGTCGACATGTATATTTTTCGTACTTTAAAACTGAATTTTAGACCCGACCCGGGCATGTTTTGGACTATGTTTGTATTTACCAGAATATCAAATTTTATTTATATAATATTAATTTTATAAACTGATACAAATTAAAACTTAGTTAACTAATAAAAGATTTTTTAAATTTAAATCTAAACTAATTTCCTAACAAACTAACAACCCCTTTCTCTCTCTCTCGTGACTCTTTCTCTCTCCTCTGCATATATATATTTATATATATTTTATTTAATTTTTTTTCTTTCCTTATTTAATACACAGCCTCTTCTTCTTACTTCTTCTTCTTCTTTCTTCTTTCTTTTTCTTGATCTTGTTTCTTGATTCCGGTGATCACCGCCGGAGCCGTGCTCGTCGCTGACGATCCGAGTGATCCAGTGAACGTACCTTGCCTGCGTGATCACCATCTTTGCTTGCCCGGACCCGTCCCGCGTGCCGCGTGTCCGTTGCGACGATTTACCGACGTCGGACGTGCCGTGCGTATCCGTCGCATGATTCGATCGAGGCAAGTTTACAACTTGCTACATGCTATACTTTATGTAATTTATTTATATGTTTCCGTATTATCATCATCATCACTATACAGCTATTTCTATATAATTTATACACCGTAGTTATTTAACGTGAATCGGTTTTATAATATAAAATGTATGAAAGTTTACAACTTGCGACATTCTATAATTATATCTATCGTCGTAATATTTCTTATTATTATCTTTAATTAGTTTATAATCTGCATTTTATAATGTTATACAAAATATAGTTTGAAAATATTATACTTTACACATGAAATGTCGTTGCAAAGCGGATACGACAAATATGAAATTTACCGTACACCTTACCTTATAAAATTCATTATAAATCATAGAAAAATCATTAGTATACTTTCTTTAGTTCGTTACGAAGCTAATTCAGAATACTATAACTCTATGAAATATTTACTTACAAAATAAATTGTTTAAATAACGTAAAATGCAAATGAAAATATCTCTAAACTGCTGTCCAGGAAAATTCCAGCAGCAAACTTTCAATTTCGAATATTCATAACTTTTTATAGGAACAATCTGAGATATTTCAACTTATAAAAATGAAAACCTTATTGAATCATCTTTGTTTTGGTATAAAACACGTCCCTTTTGGAGAATGTTTGTTATTTTTAAGTTATTTACAAATTAGGGTGACGCTGAATTTCTGAACGGAACTTTCTTGTGCATGGTTAATCAATACCACTTTTATAGTTATTAATCGGTTTGAATATGTTATCCATGTTAATATTATTATATCAATAGCTATTTAATAAATAATAGTGCTTGTGTTTTAATATTCAGCAAATTTTACCGATTTACAGTTTTATAGTGTCCGTCTGCATCAATATCATTATTTACATATCTAGTCGCATGCTAATTCATTTTGCTACATGCTAGGTATAGTATTATGCATCCATATGAGTAAAATATTACCCGTTTATCACATTATACATCCATACTAAAGTTTTACCGTTTTCGGATACCCATTTGCATCCATATCACTTAATATACATATAGCTCCATTTATAGATTACATTATTACATATTATTGTTATATTGACACCCCATGCTTGATAATATGTATCCTACATAGTATTGGAACTGTAAATGTAACCCTAATCGATATTGTGCATCCATACCATTAATTCTATAACTATTCGCATACCATGTCACATTATTTCATTTTACAGTTACATTAGTATCCCATACTTGATCATGTGCATCCTACATATTCATGATGTGACCCTGATAAATAATTGTGCATCCATGCTTTTATTTGTGCACCCGTACTTGCTACAGTTTGATTATGAGCACCCGCTTGATACCTGTGCACTAGTTGACATGACCTGATACACCACTACTTGACATGACTTGATACATGTACACTACCTGACATGACCTGATATATCACTACTTGACATGTTACCTGATCCTGTTTCTAATACCGACAATCCTGACATGTTGTCCCGATGGACATATCCTGTTGTTTGTATAGACAAACATGTTCCTGCTTGATCCTGTGTTGGCATTAACTTCAGATTTATCAATACCTGACTTGAACACATAACTTGGGGGTATGGGAAAATCAAGAATGTAACCGAACGTAACTCAAAGGGCTATCATATTGTTTGTCGTTTTTCCGGACGTTACGGAATAGCTATTGTTTGCCGTTTTTCCGGGCGTTACGGAATAATCACCGATGGGTTACGATGAGGATTACATTAATTGATTTCGAAGACTTTAGAATAGATAACCCAGTAGCACAGTTTAGATTGATCACTCCACGTCACTTACACTGATATACTTTACTGTTATATATTCATGTTGATTTGTTACTGTTCATACTCGTGCCTGCATGTCCTGCTACCCCTTGATTATATTATTATTGATATTATGACGCACTGACGTCTTGGTTTTGCATGGCCCGGATCCTCTACCCTTTTCGCAGGCTGATCAGGAGTATTTCCGTCGTCAGGCCAAGCAGTGAGGATCCTGTTAGTATCCAGTTTAGTTATTTTTACCTTTCAGATGTTATTGCTCATTGGATTTATTGTTTCCGCATATTATTTCTTGACTCGTTTATTCTGGCTCATGGACACGTACTAAATAGTTTATTTTATTTCTACTGTTCTTGATATCTCTAGACAATCGTAATGTGACTGTGGAGGGATATTTCCTATCCACAGGTAGCATGGTTGGCTCTGTCACGTGCCGATCTTAGCGCACTTTGGGAAGCGGGGTGTGAAAGAGACTCACACACAACAAGGGATCACCTCCAAAATCCACCGGGAGATCGACGGAAGACAACTTCGGACGGAGACCCGAAAAGGACCTCCATCACAACCATACTCCTTAAATCAAAACCTTCAACAATTTACAAGTTTCATACCTTAAGAAGTGTTTGTGACCAAAGAAACATGCTTAATCCGAAGAGATTCATTGACATAGTAAGGAGAAGAAAAATCCCATCAATTAACAATTCAGAAGCATGCAGAGGACACTTTGTTGTGTACACAACCGAGGGGAAGGGATTCTTGATTCCCTTGTCATACCTCGACACCAATATAATCAAAGCGCTTCTCAAAATGTCTGAAGACGAGTTTGGGTTATTAGGCAACAAACGCATCACATTGCCATGTGATGCGGTGTTCATGGAGTATGTTGTTTCTCTTCCACAAAGTTGAGTGTTTGAAGATGTAGAGATGGCATTTTGTAATTCTGTCTTCACTGATCAGTGTTTGTCATCTTTGTTGGCCCTTGTAGGAAATTATCGACAGTCCCTAGTTTCTAGTCAGTTTCTGAAAAAAAATTATTTCTGAGCCTTGTGGCTTTTTTAACGAAGTAGATTTTGGAATCAAAACATGTAGCCTTTCATATACTTTTTACCCCTACGAAGGGGTACACATACTGATTAATTGGAAATGCAAATTTGTACACGAATCAGTAGGGTTTCTTGATAATCATAAAATGCATCCTGAATTTCCATTTTCTAGGGTGTAGTTCGATTTGATAAATTTTGTAGAATTCAACAGAAAAAATTCATGACAAGGAGGTTGAGATTAACATTCGGAAAGCAATGTATAAGCAATTGTCTCATTTGATATTACTAGCAAGGCCCTCCACACAATGTGCGGGAACAAAGCCCAAAGTCTTGAAAATAGGATTAGTTTAGAAGTTTATTATGATACGGTCTGTAAGTTGTAATTCTCATATTTATGAAATTCATATGTACAAATATATGCAGTATTATCTTGGAAATACGTAGACATTTTCTTTAGATTTTCGATAATTTCCATGCTATAGCATACGATAAACGCGAAATTTTCAAATATTTAAATATGTTTGCTATGTTTTTTTAACATTTTGCAAAAAAGCCCATGAAAATCTTGAAATTTTCAAAAATCCGAAAAATTATTGTTTTCTTTGTGATGATGCTCAATATTGGCGATACGAGCTCAGGACACATGGCGGATGACATGTCCCAAGACCCGGAAGAAAGGGCCCACAGAGGCCGACTAGGCCACTCTTGTACCCGACCTGCAAGCGCAAGCTGGACCTCCTCGGGGCCCCCTGCAAATTTGCCTCCTCGGCCTTTCAGCTCGACCCGGGCTGCCACGGGACCAAGAGTCCTCGACCCTCTTGCTCAGTTTCGAGCTCCCCAGCCGAGGCTGTCCTCCTCGGCCCCTCCGACCGACCAACTCCACCACTCGCAGGTGTAACCGCCACTCTGCAAATCTCTCCACGCGCAGATTCTCTGCCAGCAACGTCCTACGTTCTATGCCATCACGATCCCCATTAATAGGCGATCCGCTCTTCACGCGGGCGTGACGTCGGCAGCGTAACGGCCGGCAAGACTCTCGCGCCTACCGCTGCGTGCTGCCGCCGCTATATAAACCCCCATCACAGAGGGGTCAAGTAAGCCATTCTTTATTCTACTTAGCCGTTACTCTGCTCGGATCTAGCACTAACTTGATCGTAGGAGGGTCCTCGGTGGTACCAAACCACCCCGGGACTTCTTTACAGGTACTCGGCGCTAAACTCCTCAAATCACCAATCTCGCCAAAACCCATTGAGATCCATACGCAACAGAAGATCACCATCAAAATCCACCGGGAGATCAACGGAAGACAACATCTGACGGAGACCCGAAAAGGACCTCCATCAGTTGGCGCCGTCTGTGGGAAATCAAACTCCATAAAAACAAAGTTAGCCTTCCGATCTCCGTCCGCATGGCGAGGAACCATCCTGAAGATCCCGGTACCAACCGCCGCATTCCCCTCACCGAAGGCGTGGATGAGCCTCCTCCAGCGACTATCATCAACGCCCTCGCCAGCCGGATAGATCGGCTACAGTCCCTCGTGGAGGCGCTCGTCCGCGTCCAAGCGGCCGGGCCTGGGCCCCAGATCGCCTCTCCGCCACCTCTAGAAGGCTCTGCCCCCGTCGGGATGGCTGACCACCAGCAGGCTACGACTCCTAGCCATAGATCTCTCGGACCGGTATTCTCTGAGGCCCACTGGGCACCCCGCGGTTCCACATCAAGGTCCGTCGCCAGAACTCCTCGCCTCGAGCCTCCTTACGACTCTTATACCCCTTAGGAGATGTCAGTCACCTCACCTATCCACAGGCATGGTCGACTCCACTTCCCTTGGCGGGGCCGTACAGAAGGGGTTCACCTCGGCGGCTCGAGAGTCACCTTGCCTGGGGATCTGAGGCACGTCATCGAGAGGAACCGGGGCTGCTCCCAGACGCAGGTCACCTGCAGCAGAGGCCAGGGAGCCCAAGGCGCTGATTCCTCGGGATACCACGGTCGACTCGATGCCCTCGAGAAGAAGATCGAGGGCATGCGTCGGGAGGCTCACCTCTCGAGTGATGGGGCTAAGTACGCTTCCGGTTTGCTCACAAAGCCATACACCGAGGAATTGCTCGCCGTCCATGTCTCCTCGCACAACAAGCCCCCAAAGGTCTCTCTGTTCGACAAGAAAACTGACCCAAAAGACCATTTGGACGCTTTTACCGCGGGGATGAGCTTCCAGGACCACTCCGATGCCCAATGCAGGGCCTTCCCGGCCACCCTCATCCGCGCAGGTCGAGACTGGTTCCGGGGGCTCGAGCCCCGCTCAATCTCAACCTTCGACGAGTTGGCTACTCAGTTCCTCGGCCACTTCGTTGGGAACCGTCGGCAGAAGCGCACGGTCGACTACCTCTTCACGGTTAAGAGTGGGGATAAGGAGACGTTCAAGGCCTACATCACCCGCTTCTACAACGCCCTTCTCGAGGTCCTCGAGCACCGGGACGAGACCGTCATCACGGTGCTCAGATCTGGTCTGAGGCACAAGGAGTGGTTACGCTCCTTTGAGTTGGCACAACCTAAGACTATGGCTGAGGTCAAGGCGTGGACCGAACGCGAGGTTCAGTTGGAGTCCGAGGTGAACGTAAACCTCCCCCGAGCAGAACGATCCGACCAGAAGAAGAGGGCTCGGGAGGAGAGGCCGGAGCGTCAGCAGCCCTATCACCCGAAGTTCCAGGAGTATACCCCCCTCAACGTCTCCCTCGCAGTATTGCTAGAGGAGGCCCAGAACGAGGGGTTCTTCAAGTTCCCTCCGATCCCGCGTCAGGCCGCGAAGTGAACCCGGGGCCTTTACCGTGCTTTCCACCGAACACTGGGCCACGCCATGGAGGATTGCAAGCAACTCAGGGACTACATCGAAGAGCTCATCCGATCGGGACACCTCGCCGCATACTTGAGGGACAAACGGCAGGCCGACCGCGAGCAGGAGCAGCATCGCCCTCCCGCTGACCTGACCATCGGTCGGATCATGCTCGTTTCGGCGGACGGCCAGCATGGAACTCAGGGGGCCCCGACCGTTCCTGTTCCTCATGCCTACAGTTGGATGGTCGGGCTACACCTCACGAAGAATTAGCCAAAGCAGCTACCCTGCTCGGCTATACCTGGCCGGTAGCTTCCCTACTCGCAACGCCAGGATTCAAAGCCCTCACCAAGAGGCAACCCAGCAGCTACCCTGCTCGGTCATCCCTGGCGGGTAGCTTCCCTACCGCAACGCCAGGGATCAGAAGCAGTCAAGCCCAACCGTCGCTCGGCTATCCCTGGCGGGTAGCTTCCCTACCGCAACGCCAGGGATCAGAAAGCCCTCCTAGAGGCAGTCGAGCCCGAGGATCCCTCGTTCGGCTATCCTTCAGGACAAAAGCCCTCGCCAAGAGGCACCGGACAGTAACCCTGCCCGGCCAAGGGTCCTTGGTAGGCTTCTACAGCCCCTCCCGTGCCAAAGACCAAGGTCCTCCGAGAGGCAGTCGAGTCCTTGCTCGGCTATCCCCGGCTGGTAGCTTCCTACCACAACCGACAGGGATCAAAGTCCTAGCCAAGAGGCACTGGGCTGTAACTCTGCTTGGTCCCTGTCCTGAAGGATCAAAGCCCTCGCAAGAGGCAACCGAGCAGCTGCCCTGCTCGGTCAACTCCGGCTGGTAGCTCCCTACCCACGACGCCAGGGATCAAAGCCCTCATAAGAAGCACCCGAGCGGCTGCCCTGCTCGTTCATCCCAGGCTGGTAGTTGCCTACCCACGACGCCAGAGGTCAAAGCCCTCGCCAAAAGGAAACCGCGCAGCTTCACTGCCCGGTCATCCTTTGTGGGCTTCTTACAGCCCCTCCAACGCTAAGGATCAAAGCCCTCGCAAGAGGCAACCGAGCAACTACCCTGCTCGGTCGTCCCTAGCGGGTAGCTTCCCTACCGCAACGCCAAGGATTAAAAAGCCCTCCCAGAGGCAGTCGAGCCTGAGGATCCCTCGCTCGGCTATCCGTCAGGACAAAAGCCCTCGCCAAGAGGCACCGGGTAGAAAACCTGCCCGGCCAAGGGTCCTTGGCAGGGTTCCTACAGCCTCTCCCGCGCTAAAGACCGAAGTCCTCGCCAAGAGGCGCCGGGCGGTAACCCCGCTCAATCCCCGTTCTGAAGGATCAAAGCCCTCGCAAGAGGCAACCGAGCAGCTACCCTGCTCGGTCATCCCTGGCTAGTGGTCGATGCTCGCATTGCCAGAAGTCAAAAGATGGCACCCTCCATGGGGTCACCGGGCAGCCTCCCACTCACGCTCATCACAAATACGGCGAACAGCGCTCTGCCCGTCACCCGTAAAGGATCCGAGACCCCAGTGAGGGGCATCAAGTCTATCCAGGTCTAAACGATCTCCTATCGACTTCGGGGCCCATGGGGATACCTCCTCAGCAGTGCTTGGCATGCTCGTCCGCAAGTGATCAAAATCAACTCGACAGACGATCGCTACACAGATAGCCAACCTGACATGAAAACACAACGGTGCAAGCAGAGATATCTTACAAGCATTCCTCACAAACAGATTATAGAGTGCGATTCGATGAAACCAAAGAAAAATTTTATTACTACCAAAGACAAAGGCTTTACAAAGGGTATTTTTTGGGGCTCCCCAGCCTTACAAAATTCCAAAAACAAAGAAATAAAAGGAGGGAGACGGGGGCTCTAGACCTTGGGGCCAGGTGCGACCTCGAGGTCCTCGACATCCACCACATGACGCGCGGGGTCCTCAGCGGTTTCCTCGCCAGGAACCTCTTCCCCCTGCTCATCGGCGTCTGCGAGGGGGAACTCAGCCCGGAGATCTCCGTCGGCAAACTCCGGCATCCGGGCCTTAACGGCATCGAGGGCGTCATGCCAGATGCGGGTTGTAGCCACGGCCAGGTCATCATAGAAGTCCTTCGACTTCTTATAGCTCTCCACCGCCTTCAGTTCGGCCGACTTGGCCGCCTCGGCCGCCTCCCCAAGCTCCTTCTGGAGGGTCTTCACCATCCTCTTCAGGTTACCGGCAAGCACCTAGGCATCCCCGAGCTTGGCCTCGGCAATCATGGAAGCCTCGCGGTGCTGGGCTACCTCCCGTTTCCCAGCCTCCACCTCGCTTTCCAAGGCGGCAACCCTCGCCGTCACCGCCTCCAGCTCCCGCCTGGAGCTCTCTTCCAGCGAGGCGAGCCGACCCGCAGCCTCCAGCGCCGGGGCTACCACCTCGGCTTCCATACGCAAGGCGAGGACAACATGCTGGAGAACCTGGGAGATACGAAAAAGATCAGAAAGACGAAGGAGGCACCGAATCTCACAATGAACCAAACACTTACCTGCACGGACTCCTGGGTGATGGACACCAGCTGAGCCCTGAAGGTCCTCCCGGGAACTCTACACCCGGCCGAGGCCTCTATCTCATGCAGAAGGCTATCCGCAACGGATATCCCCAATGGCACCGCGAACTGGAGGCCCCCTTCCTCCACCACGATCGGTGAGGACCGGCCCCGGGAAGGTCTCTGGGAGCTCCTCTTAAGCGGCTCCGGGGAAGAGCCGATCTTCTCCTCGAGTCCGGGTCCTCCAGAACCAGGGCCCACTTCCGGCCCGACACTCTGCTGGGACCCAGGGCAGGATCCGCCCCCGAACTCTCATGGGACGCCACCACCGGAGCAGTAGGAGCCGGGGCGGGCTTCGCGCGAGAAGAGCTGGCGCCCCCAGCCTTCGTAACCTTTCTCGGCTGGCGCATGGAGGCTTTAAGCGAGTCGAAGTCCATGGATCCTGCACAAAGCAAATACCCAACAAATAAGCAACACGAGCAAAACACAAGCCAAAAAGCTAGCCTAACTTACCGAGGAACTCAACGGGGCTGAGCCCGGCCCAGCTCAGGACCCTCTCAGACAGCAGCACGTCAGGACAGGGGATGGGCTCCCACGACGCCACTCTCACCGTGGCGGGGTCATTGAACTGGTTCCCCGGCAAGCATTTCTCCCTCGACCACTTGGTAGGCACGGGCCAGTCTTTGCCCTCGGGAGGGGAAACGAAGAAAATTTTCTTCTTCCAATTATGAATAGAAGAGGGCAAGGCCATGACCCCGGTTCCGGCAGCGCCCCCGGCCGCTTTCTGAAAGAGAGATAGACCCATCTCAGTTCGCCCGCTCGACCACCAGGGTGACTTTTGAAGATGAGAGAAGAATCGAGAAGGGAGAGGCTGAAGGGAACCGCCTGTAACTTAGGCGGATCAAGAACCCGAGAAGGATACTCCACGAGTTCGGCACAAACTGGCCGGGGGCCAGACCGAAAAATTCAGCGCGGCGACGACCTCGGGAGAGAAGGGCAGGCGCATTTCGCCCCAAAAAGCTTCCAAATACAGGGCGATTTCCCTGCCCCGTACTTGATCTGCCCTCTCTCCCTCTTTGGCCAGTCGGAGCGTGTAACACGAGGGGATGTGGAAGCGAGCCCAAGCATTGGCGAGCTCGTCCTTATGCCTCACCCAACAGGAGGAGCCAGGGGCCGCATCTACCGCCTCCTCCATGGGGGCTGCCCCCGTCGCACGATCCCGGGGAGAGGATCCGACCCCCGCTCACCGGGGGAACTCGGACACAACTAAAGGGTCCCTAGAACCTACTTCTACAACACCTACTGACTCTATAAAGGAAGACATCTAACCTTGTGTAAGTCCATGTCACGCACCCCACGAACTTGCGGGGAGGCGGAATATATGAAAAACAATTATCAAAGCTTCGTAACACGGACTTGAGCGCATGAATCGTTATCTAAACCATTGCTAACTAAACACTAGAGGTTTAACTACTCGGATACGAAGTTATACCTCACGATACTAGTCCTTCGGGTCTTCATCGCGGTCCTCCACTCCTCGTAGGCTCCTTGGAACATCGGCACCTCAACGGCCTCCTCGAATCAAAGACGATCCACCCGAGAGCTCCTACTACAAGCTTGATCTCAAAGTTGAGATAACTAGGTTGCTTAAAGTGCTAATCTAAGCTACCTAGGGGATATAGAGTGAGCTTATGGATGTATTAGTCTAGCTAACCCTTGATCTCAATACATGAGAGGTTAGGGTTAGGGTTTGAAGAGAGAGTGAGCTTGAGGAGAGAGAAGGTGAAGATGAGAATGAAATGAGATAATGATGTTATCATAATATATATGAAGCATTATTATTTCTCCAAAAATCAAATAATAGAATTAACAACCATGCTTCATAAATATCTATGAGTGATTCATCTCCATGAGTCATTAAGCATTTATGATGCATTAATTACTTTGGATGAATCACACAAATGAGTCACTAATCTCATTTAATGCAATGCCACCTTAACCCCTTAGTCACCACTCTTCTAGAAGCTTCCCGACAAATTACGAGAACGCCCCTCCAATCCGTAAAAACACGGAAAAACTTTAGACTGTATAAATCCAATAACCCGATACTAGAATCTGGCTTAAACCAAAGCCGACTAGTAAAAACTGTCTGAAAAAGTCGTACGTGCGTAAACACACGTATGCGTCCGAACCCTTGTCGTAAAACCATACGACCTCTATATCGTTTCGCCTGGAGCAGGGAAACTCTCTGTGTGGGACTCTAAAGACTCGACACTACTCTGGCAGTGGGTTTAACCACAGACCGCAAGCGGCACTAGCTGTACGTAACGGTCCCCAGGTAGATGTCGATAAGAAAGCCGATGAGGAAAACCATCTGAATCCCTACTGAGCCTGATGTGACAATCTCCGTACAGTCCGGTCTGTTCGTCTAAGACTATCGCATATCAAGCCTAGAGGGCGGCAAGCGTCAGTCCCCTAATAGCTGTATAAGTCGTGTCGGAGCGAAGCCCATTACACCCTGAGAAGCTACTGGAACCTACCAGTATATCTCGCTTGCCCTGGCCAGGGACTTTGCGTAATGGCTCTCTGACACAGCGCGATATCATCTCCCAATACCGGGAGAGACGAATCCTATCTAACCACTACTGCCTCCAAGTGCTCGGGACTGCACCCAACTGCTACCTGTTTGCACGACTCCTTTGAGCCGTGGTAGGGTAGCAATCTAAGAACAGTGGGACACACTCGAGGCGAAATAGCAGTGTCAAGTCTGCGGACTATGCTGTACTCATGTCATCTGGGAACTGTTAACTGACGATGGGTATAATACCAACCAATCAGTTCCCCTGTGAGTCCTGTCCGGTGTACCCGTAACGTAACGAGCACCTGCATACTATCTCCAGTACGACGTACTGATGGCTGTAGGACAGACCATCTCCCCAACTGGGATGAGAAGCGTACACACTTAGTCTACTCCGGAATATCGATGCCCTATCTCGATAATCTAACGACCAGGGACCTGTATAGGATGTTGCTTACAGACTACCCAGCCCCTACTAGTGTGACTGCCATCACGACGCTGGTAATCAAACAAAGATCCTACGGGCTCTACTAATATGTATAAGTGATACGTTACAAGAAACATATACACATATTAAAGTAGACACAAACCAAGTAGCATACTACCATTTTTAGCAAGACTGTATATACAACTGTGAATATCCCAAGTTTCCATTAAGTAATATACAATCTAGTATGATATAATAATGGCCCCTAGGGCATATACACTAACAATCTCCCACTTGCACTAGGGCCATGAGCTGGCATATCGTAGACCTATCATCTCGAATAGACTCTTGAACTGTGTCTGAGGAAGGGCCTTTGTGAATGGATCAGCAATGTTATTCTCTGTCTCTACTCTTTTCACCTCGATCTCCCGGCGATCTACGATCTCCCTGATCAGGTGATACCGCCTTAAGATGTGTCTGGATTTCTGATGGGACCTGGGTTCCTTCGCTAAAGCTATAGCGCTGTTGTTGTCACAATACAGAGGTATTGGACCAACACTGGAAGGAACCACCTGAAGTTCTGTGAGGAATTTCTTTATCCAGACAGCTTCTTTTGCGGCATCGCAAGCAGCTATGTACTCCGCTTCCATCGTTGAGTCAGCAACGGTGTCCTGCTTGGAACTCTTCCAACAGACCGCCCCTCCATTGAGGGTAAAGACATAACCCGACATGGACTTGGAGTCATCCTTGTCACTCTGGAAGCCCGAATCAGCATAGGCCTCCATCCTGAGGTCTTTTCCGCCGTAAACCAAGAACATCTCCTTAGTCCTCCTGAGGTACTTGAGGATGTTCTTTACTGCTATCCAGTGCTTCTCCCCTGGGTTTGCCTGATACCGGCTTACAACGCTTAATGCGTAGGCTACATCTGGTCTGGTACATAACATCGCATACATTATAGAGCCTACCGCAGAAGCGTAGGGTATAATCGACATGCGATCCCTTTCCAAATGAGTCTTGGGAGACATCTCTTTGGAGAGGGTGATTCCATGACAAGCCGGTAGGTTACCGCGCTTAGAATCATCCATACTGAATCTCTTCACTATGGTGTCTATGTACCTGGACTGTGAAAGTCCCAATATCCTTTTTGATCTATCACGATAGATTCGGATCCCCAGAATGTAGGTGGCATCACCCAAGTCTTTCATGGAGAATTTATGTGACAAGAATCTTTTGACTGACTGTAACATAGGAATATCATTTCCTATTAGGAGAATGTCATCCACGTACAAGACGAGGAATACTACAGCTCTCCCTACAATCTTACTGTATATGCAAGGTTCATCTAGATTTTTGATGAAGTCAAATTCTTTGATAGCATCATCAAAACAGATGTTCCAACTCCGCGATGCCTGCTTTAGTCCATAAATGGATTTAAGCAGCTTGCATACTTTACCGCTGCTCCCACTCTGAATGAATCCCTCTGGCTGATCCATATAGATGCTCTCTTCCAAATTACCATTTAGAAAGGCCGTCTTTACGTCCATCTGCCAGATTTCATAATCGTGGAAGGCAGCAATAGCAAGAAGGACCTGAATAGATTTAAGCACAGCCACTGGAGAAAAGGTTTCGTCATAGTCCAAACCAGGTCTTTGACGGAAACCCTTTGCAACAAGTCTAGCCTTATAGGTTTCAACCTGTCTATCTACACCAATCTTCTTTTTGAAGATCAATTTGCATCCTACGGGTTTTACCCCATCTGGAGCAATGTCCAAAGTCCATACTTTGTTAGTGTACATGGACTCCATTTCGGTCCGCATTGCATCCAGCCATTTTACTGAGTCACCGCTCTGAATGGCTTGTTGGAAGCTAGTAGGCTCATCATAGTCAATAGTGCAATCCTCTCTATCCCCGTCTTTGAGAAAACCGTAGTATCTCTCGGACGGATGAGATTGCCTATATAAGTCGATGTACAACACCCCACGACTTGCGGGGAGGCGGAAAAATGAAAAACAATCATGTTTAAAGCGTAAACATCGACTAACCGAGAATCTTTGCATAAACAATAACTAACATCAAATATAGGAGTTAACAACTACTATGAAAAGTGATTATACGTAAATATCCGAGTCCTTCGTCTTGTCGTTCTCCACGTCCTCTCCGGCCTTCTCTAAGTAGTAGAAGATCCACCCGAGAGCTTTACTACAAGCTTCACCTTAAACTAGAGGTAACTAGGTTTCTTTAAGTGCCAATCAAAGTACCTAGATGATATAGAGTAAGGGTTATGGTTTAATTAGTCTAACTAATCCTTGTACTCAACACATGAGAGGGGGGGATTAGGGTTTGAAGAGAGAGAGCTTGAGGAGAGAGAAGATGAACATAATAATGAAATGAGAAAATGAGCTATCATAATATATATCAAGCATTATTGTTTTTCAAGAAAATAAAATAAAATGATTTACAACCATGCTTGATAAATATCTAATGGTGATTCATCTCCATGAGTCATTAAGCATTTATAATGCATTAATGACATGGATGAATCATCCATATGACTCACTAATCTCATTCAATGTATATGCCACCTTAACCCCTTTAGTCACCATCTTCTAGAAGCTTCTCGCGCAATTACGAGAACGCCCCTCTTATCCGTAAAAACACGGAAAAACTTTAGACTGTATAAATCCAATAACCGGATACTAGTAACTGGCTTAAACCAAAGCCGACTAGTAAAAACTGTCCGAAAGTCGTACGTGCGTAAACACACGTATGCGTCCGAACCCTTGTCGTAAAACCATATGACCTCTATATCGTTTCGTCTGGAGTAGGGAAACTCTCTGTGTGGGACTCTAGAGACTCGACTACTATGCTGGCAGTGGGTTTAACCACAGACCGCAAGCGGCACTAGCTGTACGTAACGGTCCCCAGGTAGATATCGATAAGAAGGCCGATGAGGAAACCCATCCGAACTCCTACTGAGTCTGATGTGGCAATCTCTATACAGTCCGGTCCGTTCGTCTAAGACTATCGCATATCGGGCCTAAGGGGGCTGCAAGCGTCAGTCCCCTAATAGCGGTATAAGTCGTGTCGGAGCGAAGCTCATTACACCCTGAGAAACTACTGGAACCTACCAGCAAATCTCGCTTGCCCTGGCCAGGGACTTTGCGTAATGGCTCTCTGACACAGCGCGATATCAACCCCCAATACCGGGAGAGACGAATCTTGTCTAACCGCCACTGCCTCCAAGTGCTCGGGACTGCACCCAACTGCTACCTGTTTGCACGACTCCTTTGAGCCGTGGTAGGGTAGCAATCTAAGAACAGTGGGACACACTCGAGGCAAAGTAGCAGTGTCAAGTCTGCGGACTATGTTGTACTCATTTCACCTGGGAACTGTTCACTGACGACTGGTATAAAACCAACCAACAGTTCCCTGTGAGTCCTGTCCGGTGTACCCGTAACCTAACGAGCACCTGCATACTATCTCCAGTACGACGTACTGACGGCTGTGGGACAGACCATCTCCCCAACTGGGATGAGAAGCGTACACACTAGTCTACTCCGGAGTATCGATGCCCTGTCTCGATAATCCAACGACTAGGGACCTGAATAAGGATGTGCTTGTAGACTACCCAGCCCCCATTAGTGTGACTGCCACTACAACGCTGGTAGTCAAGCAAGATCCTAAGAGCTCTATCAATACGTATACTCACATATTAAGATAGAAAAACCAAGTAGCATATTACCATGTTTAGCAAGACTGTTATATACATGTGAATATCCCAAGCTTCCATTAAGTAATATACAAACTAGTATGATACAATAATGGCCCCTAGGGCATATACACTAACAATCTCCCACTTGCACTAGGGCCATGTACTGGCGTATTGAAGACCGATGATCTCGAGTAGCCTCTCGAACTGAATCTGAGGTAGGACCTTAGTGAATGGATCAGCAATGTTATCCTCTGTATTTACTCTCTTTACCTCGATCTCCCGACGATCTACGATCTCCCTGATCAGGTGATACCGCCTTAAGATGTGTCTGGACTTTTGATGGGACCTGGGTTCCTTCGCTAAAGCTATAGCGCCATTGTTGTCGCAATACAGAGGTATTGGACCAACACTGGTAGGAACCACCTGAAGTTCTGTGAGGAATTTCTTTATCCAGACAGCTTCTTTTGCGGCATCGCAAGCAGCTATGTACTCCGCTTCCATCGTTGAGTCAGCAACGGTGTCCTGCTTGGAACTCTTCCAACAGACCGCCCCTCCATTGAGGGTAAAGACATAACCCGACATGGACTTGGAGTCATCCTTGTCACTCTGGAAGCCGGAATCAGCATAGGCCTCCATCCTGAGGTCTTTTCCGCCGTAAACCAAAAACATCTCCTTAGTCCTCCTGAGGTACTTGAGGATGTTCTTTACTGCTATCCAATGATTCTCCCCTGGGTTTGCCTGATACCGGCTTACAACGCTCAATGCGTATGCTACATCTGGTCTGGTACATAACACCGCATACATTATAGAGCCTACCGCAGAAGTGTAGGGTATAATCGACATGCGTTCCCTTTCCAAATCAGTCTTGGGAGACATCTCTTTGGAGAGGGTGATTCCGTGACAAGCCGGTAGGTTACCGCGCTTAGAATCTTCCATATTGAATCTTTTCAATATGGTGTCTATATACCTGGACTGTGAAAGTCCCAACATCCTCTTTGATCTATCACGATAGATCTGGATCCCCAGAATGTAGGTGGCATCACCCAGGTCCTTCATGGAGAATTTCTATAACAAGAATCTTTTGACTAACTGTAGCATAGGAATATCATTCCTATTAGGAGAATGTCATCCACGTACAAGACAAGGAATACAACAACTCTCCTTACAATCTTACTGTATATGCATGGTTCATCTGGATTTTTGATAAAGTCAAATTCTTTGACAGTATCATCAAAACAGATGTTCCAACTCCGCGATGCCTGCTTTAGTCCATAAATAGACTTAAGCAGTTTGCATACTTTACCGCTGCTCCCACTCTGAATGAATCCCTCTGGCTGATCCATATAGACGCTCTCTTCCAAATTTCCATTTAGAAAGGCCGTCTTTACGTCCATCTGCCAGATCTCATAATCATGGAAGGCAGCAATAGCAAGAAGGACCCGAATGGATTTCAACATAGCCACTGGAGAAAAGGTTTCGTCATAGTCCAAACTAGGTCTTTGACGGAAACCCTTTGCAACAAGTCTAGCCTTATAGGTTTCAACCTGTCCATCTACACCAATCTTCTTTATGAAGATCCACTTGCATCCTACGGGTTTTACCCCATCTGGAGCAGTGTCCAAAGTCCATACTTTGTTAGTGTACATGGACTCCATTTCGGTCCGCATTGCATCCAGCCATTTTACCGAGTCGCCGCTCTGAATGGCTTGCTGGAAGCTAGTAGGGT
Organism: Agapanthus africanus; assembly: GCA_030015575.1. NCBI lineage: Eukaryota > Viridiplantae > Streptophyta > Magnoliopsida > Asparagales > Amaryllidaceae > Agapanthus > Agapanthus africanus. Next base: position 880,266,800 of record JASDDO010000024.1, read on the forward strand.
CGTCATTATCAATGCCGCAATCTTCTCGATCCCCGTCTATGAGAAAACCGTAGTATCTCTCGGGCGGATGAGACTGCCTACTACTTCTGCGGATAGGCACTGGTATGTCCCTTTCTTCTGAAACTTCTTGTTCTACCAAACTTTCAGTAAGAGCTTATGGTTATGGAATTTCTTCCAGTTCTACTGCACTCCCACTCTTCTGATTTTCTAAAAATTCAGTTTCTAAGAAGCGGGCATGACGAGAAACAAAAACCTTTTGTTCCTCTGCGTAGTAGAAGCAATATCCCATGGAGTTCTTTGGATATCCCACAAACTTACACTCTACTGAGCATGCCTCGAGCTTGTCCGGGTGCTGTTTTTTTACAAAAGCTGGACATCCCCATGTCTTCAGGTACTGAAGACAAGGTTTCTTCCCACTCCACATCTGATATGGTGTGGTAGGCACAATCTTGGTTGGAACCTTGTTCAAAAGATATGCCGCTGATTCTAGCGCATAACCCCAGAATGATCGCGGTAACTCAGCCTTACTCATCATGGAACGAACCATATCCAATAGGGTTCGATTCCTCCTTTCCGATACACCGTTGTGCTGTGGTGTGTATGGAGGAGTAAGCTAAGAGAGAATTCCTTTCTCTTTTAAGTAACCCAGGAACTCGGCACTTAAGTATTCACCACCTCGATCAGATCTCAGTGTCTTAATACTTTTTCCTGTTTGGTTTTCCACTTCATTCTTGTATTCCTGGAATTTCTCAAAGGCCTCGGATTTATGCTTCATCAAGAAGATATGTCCATACCTAGAGAAATCATCCGTAAAAGTAATGAAGTAGGAATAACCACCTCGCGCATGTGTAGACATTGGACCGCACACATCACTGTGTACGAGTCCTAAGAGCTCGCTCGCTCTTACTCCATGTCCAGTAAACGGAGTCTTTATCATCTTTTCCATGAGACAAGATTCACAAGTGGCATAAGATTGATATTCGAACGGATTCAAATATCCTTCTCTATGTAATTTCGTTAATCGTGTTTCATTGATGTGACCTAGTCTACAATGCCACAAGAAAGCCTGATTCATTTCTGGAGACTTTCTTTTAAGTGTGTTCTGGACATTGAAAACCTGAGCTTGATTTAATACGTATATACCATCATCTAATGTACCGGACCGAATCAGAACTTGATTTAGGTGGATGTGAACTACATCGCTTACGAATGTAAAGTCGTATCCCTCTCTTGAAAGTGAGGACACTGATATGATATTACAAGTCAAACTAGGTACATACAGACAGTTACGTAGAATCAATATCTTCCCACTTGTCAAACCTAGGCGATATTCTCCCACGGATTCAGCGTCCACGCTCATTCCGTTTGCAACTCTGAGAGACAAATCACCTATCCTTATAACTTTACGGTTTCTCAAAGCATGTAACGAATTACAGATATGAGATCATGCTCCGGTATCTAGTACCCAGGAAGTAGAGTTAATTGACAAACAGTTCTCAATTACAAACACACTTGAGGCTGAAGCCACAACATGCTTCGTATCCTGGCTACTGGCTTCCAAAGCCCTGCAATTCTTCTGCCAATGTCCGTTCCCATAACAATAGGAACATCCCTCCTTCCCTACACCAAGTCCCGAAACTTTTTCTCTTCCCTTTCCTCCTACTTTACTGACACTGTATATCGGCTTTGTAGAGGTCTTCTTCTTTTCATCCTTTGCTTTCGCCCTGGATGTAGAAGAAGAAAGTCCCCCATTAAGCAGAGCTTGTGTCTCCCTGGTTTCTTTCAAGGTATAAGTAGAGGGTAGGGACTGTGGAAATAAGTCAGCATATGACCTGTTTCCCAACGTGGTCCCCAGGTCCTTGAGCTCATCAATATAGCTAGTCATCGTAAGGACGTTGTCCCTTACAGATGACCCGTTAGCCGACCTCGCTTGAATTAATTCATTCGAGGCCTCATACCCTGCGATATGAGATTGCTCTCTATATAAATCTTTGTTATGGAGAAAGATGGAAACAGAGTCCATCTTCTCATGCTGCTTCTGGTATACACCATCAACTGAAGCCAACACGAGGCACTTGGCTTTCGCTTTATCCTTTTCCTTTGTCTGACGGATATCCATATCCGCGACGGTGGAAACTGGACCTGGGACGGCGGGATCTTGAGTAGTAATAGGGTGGTCCAGCTTGTCATAGGCAATGGTCATCTGGACAGACCTTTGCCAGTCATAAAAGTTAGATTCAGTCAACTTGTTATCTAGATGTAACCTAGTCATGGTCACAAGGTCGCTGCAATGAGAGAGAGAGAAGAAAACACTTTAGCATGATGCTCTTGCAAGTTTAGATTGGTTTTTAATTTATCTAAACTGGATGGCTCCCACTGTTTCTCGAATCCTTCCCCAAACCATAAAAGAAGAATTAGCCAGGACTATTCTCACCGTACAATACTTGCTTAACCGTTCAGCCAGGCTAGTGTCGATACTTCGAGGGAGGTTTTCCAACGCTTTCGCGAAGTTCCTTAATTAAATAACCTCTTTTCTCTGGGGGCGTAACCCCGCTGACACCTTTCTCGGCACCTACTTGGTTTATAGCATTGATCGTTAAGTGACGAATCTCCTGATAAGTAGCATATACTCACAGTAGGATCGGGATCCAAATATCATCGTATGATAATGTTGAAGGAATCCTACCAACATTCATCAAACTCCAAATGGTATGCATCTCTTTGCAAATTTCAGTTTCTTTAGAAATTCCCGATATAGATTTTTTCCCCATGTTCTTATGACCTTGACGAAAGCCAACAAATCATAAAACACATGTCAAGTTCTGCCCATCATTATCTTGTTAATTTGAACCCACCGTATATACCCTTGACGAAAGCCAACAAGGTTATACGACTGTCCCAAACCAACTCATCTATCTATGCAACAAATGAATATCCCAGCAGCTACCAAACACTATGCCTTGACGAAAGCCAACAAACATAGCTTGAATACTACTGACCATCCATAAGAAATGATGGAGGGCTACGACTGGTTTTGGCGAAACCGTGAACGTAGTGAACTTGATATAATCGAAGGAACCTGATAGCTTTTAAAAGGAGTGGTTAAAGCTCCGCATTTAAAAATATCTGTTTTAAAATTAACCGAGTGGTTTCTTTTAAATTGTTCCAACGATTAAACTTTTGGTTTATTTTCTTTGCATTATAAATAATGCGTCCCATCATTTAACCTATCATTGCAGAAAACAACGAAAATACAACGTCCTCTTATGCCATCCGCATTCGCCACTGGGTCCCGTCATCACCCGTTAGGTTACTTAACTAACGACAGAGCGGGGGCTGGGCTAGCGTGGGAGTAAAACATAAGTGACGTCTAAATAGCTATCATATATATAGATATTTTACATTCGTCGAACGCAATAATATTCATTCCAGATCACAGATGAACTTTATTGGATTTGCAAGCAATCCGTATTTCTTTTGAGCCTGCAATGAAAGACGGATTACACAGTTGTGATGAATAGCCATTACCCCACCCAAGACCCCTACGGCTACGGCAAACTACCCGCCCGGTAGTTTGTGCACCCCACCTTAGGTCTGTCCTACGAGCAAAAACAGTAAAATGAAATAATACAACGGTGGCTACAACCGCAACCTGGATGTGCCCCGCAAAAAATAATATTACAACAAATTACATTTACATTGAATGAATTAAATAATAACCCATCACAAAACCCCGGCTATACATCACAACAGTCCAACACAGTTCATATACACAAACAGATAAAATCCATTACAGAAATGTGCAACCCCCTGCCAACCGACATAATAGCAGTTAGGGGAGGTTTACGAACACATTATACAAACACAGATATAATCATATTAGCAAACTTCGTAAAATTTCGATCGAACAAACGCTTTTAGATTCTACTCCAATACTTCTCTGTGAACCTGAGATCTTAGCAGAAAATAAAACATCCCAGAAACATCACTGTTAACACCTAGGAGTTACTGAATAAATTTGGGCCGACTCGGCCTTAACTCGACCGCGGATCCGCGGCGGATCGCATGGATCCGCTACGGTTCCGCGGTGAGATGGCCGAGTTAGGAGTCCATATTTCTTCAGTAGCCCTAGTTTTACTGCTTGTTATTCTGAAGCACCCTGAAAAATTTTTAGAGCCAGTTTAAAATTCGACAGCAAGTGTGATAATCGACGATGTTTCCGGTTTTTTTTTGCGTTCGAAATTCTTACGACTTTGCTAGTGAGTTATTTATTGTTTAGCGAGGCTCTGATACCATTGTAAGTCGATGTACAACACCCCATGACTTGCGAGGAGGCGGAAAAATGAAAAACAATCATGTTTAAAGCGTAAACATCGACTAACCGAGAATCTTTGCATAAACAATAACTAACATCAAACATAGGAGTTAACAACTACTATGAAAAGTGATTATACCTAAAGATCCGAGTCCTTCGTCTTGTCGTTCTCCACGTCCTCTCCGGCCTTCTCTAAGTAGTAGAAGATCCACCCGATAGCTTTACTACAAGCTTCACCTCAAACTAGAGGTAACTAGGTTTCTTTAAGTGCCAATCAAAGTACCTAGATGATATAGAGTGAGGGTTATGGTTTAATTAGTCTAACTAATCCTTGTACTCAACACATGAGAGGGGAGGATTAGGGTTTGAAGAGAGAGAGTTTGAGGAGAGAGAAGATGAACATAATAATGAAATGAGAAAATGAGCTATCATAATATATATCAAGCATTATTGTTTTTCAAGAAAATAAAATAAAATGATTTACAACCATGCTTGATAAATGTCTAATGGTGATTCATCGCCATGAGTCATTAAGCATTTATGATGCATTAATGACATGGATGAATCATCCATATGACTCACTAATCTCATTCAATGTATATGCCACCTTAACCCCCTTAGTCACCATTTTCTAGAAGCTTCTCGCGCAATTACGAGAACGCCCCTCCTATCCGTGAAAACACGGAAAAACTTTAGACTGTATAAATCCAATAACCGGATACTAGTAACTGGCTTAAACCAAAGCCGACTAGTAAAAACTGTCCGAAAGTCGTACGTGCGTAAACACACGTATGCGTCCGAACCCTTGTCGTAAAACCATACGACCTCTATATCGTTTCGCCTGGAGTAGGGAAACTCTCTGTGTGGGACTCTAGAGACTCGACTACTACGCCGGCAGTGGGTTTAACCACAGACCGCAAGCGGCACTAGCTGTACGTAACGGTCCCCAGGTAGATGTCGATAAGAAGGCCGATGAGGAAACCCATCCGAACTCCTACTGAGTCTGATGTGACAATCTCCATACAGTCCGGTCCGTTCGTCTAAGACTATCGCATATCGGGCCTAGGGGGCGGCAAGCGTCAGTCCCCTAATAGCGGTATAAGTCGTGTCGGAGCGAAGCCCATTACACCCTGAGAAACTACTGGAACCTACCAGCAAATCTCGCTTGCCCTGGCCAGGGACTTTGCGTAATGGCTCTCTGACACAGCGCGATATCAACCCCCAATACCGGGAGAGACGAATCCTGTCTAACCGCCACTGCCTCCAAGTGCTCGGGACTGCACCCAACTGCTACCTGTTTGCACAACTCCTTTGAGCCGTGGTAGGGTAGCAATCTAAGAACAGTGGGACACACTCGAGGCGAAGTAGCAGTGTCAAGTCTGCGGACTATGCTGTACTCATGTCACCTGGGAATTGTTCACTGACGACTGGTATAAAACCAACCAACATTTCCCTATGAGTCATGTCCGGTGTACCCGTAACCTAACGAGCACCTGCATACTATCTCCAGTACGACGTACTGACGGCTGTGGGACAGACCATCTCCCCAACTGGGATGAGAAGCGTACACACTATTCTACTCCAGAGTATCGATGCCCTGTCTCGATAATCCAACGACTAAAGACCTGAATAAGGATATGCTTGTAGACTACCCAGCCCCCACTAATGTGACTGCCATCATAACGCTGGTAGTCAAGCAAGATCCTAAGAGCTCTATCAATACGTATACTCACATATTAAGATAGAAAAACCAAGTAGCATACTACCATGTTTAGCAAGACTATTATATACATGTGAATATCCCAAGCTTCCATTAAGTAATATACAAACTAGTTGATACAATAATGGCCCCTAGGGCATATACACTAACAGCCTACTACTCCTACGGAGTGGCGTCGGGATGTCCCTTTCTTCTGAAACTTCTGGTTCTACCATACCTTCAGTAGTAGTTTGTGTTTCTGGAATTTCTTCCAGTTCTATTTCGCTTCCACTTGTTTCCTTTTCTAAAAATTGATATTCTAGAAAATGGGCATTACGAGAGACAAAAACCTTTTGTTCCTCTGCGTAATAGAAAAAATACCCCCTGGAGTTCTTTGGGTATCCCACAAACTTACACAGTACTGAGCGGCTCGAGCTTGTCCGGATGCTACTTTTTTACAAAAGCTGGACATCCCCATGTCTTTAGGTACTGAAGACAGGGTTTCTTCCCACTCCACATCTGATATGGTGTGGTAGGCACAGTTTTGGTTGGAACCTTGTTCAAAAGATATGCAGCTGATTCTAGTGCATAACCCCAGAAAAATCGCGGTAACTCAGCCTTACTCATCATGGAACGAATCATATCTAATAGGGTTCGATTCCTCCTTTCTGATACACCGTTATGTTGTGGTGTGTATGGAGGAGTAAGCTGAGAGAGAATTCCATTCTCTTTTAAGTAACCCAGGAACTCGGCACTTAAGTATTCACCACCTCGATCAGATCTCAGTGTCTTTATACTCTTGCCTGTTTGTTTTTCCACTTCATTCTTGTATTCCTGGAATTTCTCAAAGACCTCGGATTTATGCTTCATCAAGAAGATGTGTCCATACCTAGAGAAATCATCCGTAAAAGTAATGAAGTAGGAATAACCACCTCGCGCATGTGTAGACATTGGACCACACACATCACTATGTATGAGTCCTAAGAGCTCGCTTGCTCTTTCTCCGTGTCCAGTGAACGGAGTCTTTGTCATCTTTCCCATGAGACAAGATTCACAAGTGGCATAAGACTGATACTCGAACAGATCCAAGTATCCCTCTCTATGTAACTTTTTTAATATTCTCTCATTGATGTGACCCAGTCTACAATGCCATAAGAAAGCCTGATTTGTTTCCGGAGACTTTCTTTTAAGTATGTTTTGGACACTGAAAATCTGAGCTTGATTTAATACGTATATTCTGTTTTCAAATGTACCTGACCCAATCAAAACTTGATTTAGGTGGATGTGAACCACATCTCTTGCAAAAGTAAAATCATATCCTTCCTTAGAAAGTAAGGGTACAGATATGATATTACAAGTCGTACCTGGTACATAAAAACAGTTACGCAGAATCAATATCTGCCCAGTTGTCAGTCCAAGATGATATTCCCCTACGGATTCAGCGTCCATGCTCATTCCGTTAGCAACTGTGAGGGTCATATCACCTATCCCGATAACCCTACGGTTTCTCAGAGCCTATAAAGAATTACAGATGTGAGTTCCTGATCCGGTATCCAATACCCAGGAAGTAGGGTTAACTGACATACAGTTTTCTATCATAAACACACCCGAAGATGAAGCCACAACATGCTTCGAATCCTGGCGACTGGCTTCTAAAGCCCTGCAATCTTTCTGCCAATGTTCATTCCTGTAACAATAGGAACGTCCCTGTTTTACTATATCCAGTCCCGAAACTTTTGCCTTTCTCTTTCCTTCTCCTTCCCTGGTTTCCTTCAGAGTAGAAGGCAGAGACTGTAGAATCAAGTCAGTATTTGACTCGTTTCCCAACGCGGTCTCCAAGTCCTGGAGCTTATCAATATAGCTAGTCATTGTAAGGACATTGTCCCCTACAGATGACCCGTCAGCTAACCTCGCTTGAATTAATTCGTTCGAGGTTTCATATCTAGTGACATGAGATTGCTCTCCATATAAATCTTTATTATGGAGAAAGATGGAAACTAAGTCCATCTTCTCGTGCTGCTTCTGGTATACACCATCAACTGAAGCTAACACGAGGCACTTAGCTTTTGCTTTATCTTTTTCCCTTGTCTGACGGATATCCATATCCGCGACAGTGGAAACTGGACCTGGGACGGCGGGATTTTGAGTAGTAATAGAGTGGTCCAGCTTGTTATAGGCAATGGACATCTGGACAGACTTTTGCCAGTCATATAAGTCAGATTCAGTCAATTTGTTATCTAGATGTAACCTATGTGTGGTCACAAGGTCGCTGCAATTAAGAGAGAGAGAAGAAAACATTTTAGCATGATGTTGTTGCAAGTTTAGATTGGTTTTTAATTTATCTAAACAGGATGGCTCCCACTGTTTCTCGAATCCCTCTTCAAACCATAAAAGAATAATTAGCCAGGACAATTCTCACCGTACAATACTTGCTTAACCGTTCAGCCAGGCCAGTGTCGATACTTCGAGGGAGGTTTTCCAACGCTTTCGCGAAGTTTCTTAATTAAATAATCTCTTTTCTCTGGGGGCGTAACCCCGCTGACACCTTTCTTGGCACCTACTTGGTTTATAGCATTGATCGTTAAGTGACGAATTTCCTGATAAGTAGCATGTACTCACAGTAGGATCGGGATCCAAAATATCATCGTATGATAATGTTGAAGGAATCCTACCAACATTCATCAAATTCCAAAATGGTATGCATCTCTCTGCAAATTTCAGTTTCTTTAGAAATTCCCGATGTGGATTTTTGCCCTATACTCTTATGACCTTGACGAAGGCTAACATATCATAAGTCACATGTCAAGTTCTACCCGTCATTATCCAGGTTAATTTGAACCCACCCGTACATACCCTTGACGAAGGCCAAAATAGTAGTACGACTGTCCCAAACCAACGCATCTATCTATGCTACAGATAAATATCCAGCAGCTACCAATCACTATGCCTTGGCGATGGTCAAAATACATAGCTTGAATACTACTGAATATTTAACTGAAATGACGGAGGGCTACGACTGGTTTTGGCAAAACCGTGAACGTAGTGAACTTGATATAATCGAAGGAACCTGATACTTTTTAAAAGGAGTGGTTAAAGCTCCGCAATTAAAAAATCTGCTCTTTTAAAATAACCGAGTGGTTTCTTTTAAATTTGTTCCAACGATTTAAACTTTGGTTTATTTTCTTTGCATTATAATAATGCGTCCCATCTTTTAATCTTATCATTGCAGAAAACAACAAAAATACTACGTCCTCTTATGCCATCCGCATTCGCCACTGGGTCCCGTCATCACCCGTTAGGTTACTTAACTAACGACAGAGCGGGGGCTAGGCTAGCGCGGGTGTAAAACATAAGTGACGTCTAATAGCTATCATATATAGATATTGTACATTCGTCAGACGCAATAATAAGCATTCCAGATCACAGATGAACTTTATTGGATTTACTAGCAATCCGCATTTGCTTTGAGCCTGCAATAAAGGACGGATTACACAGTTATGATGAATAGCCATTACCCCACCCTAGACCCCTACGGGTACGGCAAACTACCCGCCAAGTACCCGAAGTGAAGCGGTCTCCCTCAACAACGTGAGTAGGCTACTAAACACTTCGACGTACCCGGTAGTTTGTGTACCGCACCTTGGGTCTATCCTAGGAGCAAAAACAGTAAACAGAAATAATACAACGGTGGCTACAACCGCAACCTAGATGTGCCCCGCAAAAGAATATTACATCAAATTACAATTTCATTGAATGAATATTAAATACATCTCAAACCCCCGGCTAATCATCACAACAGTCCAACACAGTTCATATACACAAACAGTAAATATTTTAGAAATGTGCAACCCCCTGCCAACCGACATACTAGCAGTTAGGGGAGGTTTACGAACACATAAAACATTACAGATAATAACCCGATTAGCAATTAACTTAGAACATCGATCGATCACCTTTATCCGTGTCTACCCCAAAAGCAAGTCAGTACAGAGGCAACCTGGGCAGAAACAGAACATACAAGAAAACAGAAAACAACAAAATAGGAATTACTGAGCAAATCCTAGTCAAGTCGGCGTTGACTCGGCGGCGGATCCGCGGCACAAGCTCTCTATTACCGCGGATCCGCGGTCGTTTTGACGATTCACTGACTCGTTTTTTCCCAGTATTCTTAAAATACCCTGCTGTGAATTTTAAAGCATGTCAAATAATTTTTCAGACACTTTTAAAATTAACAGAAACTTAGGGTTTCGAATTTCTGTTTTCGTGTTTATCTGTCGATCGAACTTCTAATCATTTGCTAACAAGCTAGTAATGGTTTAGTTGGCTCTGATGCCACTGTAAGTCCATGTCACGCACCCCACGAACTTGCGGGGAGGTGGAATATATGAAAAACGATTATCAAAGCTTCGTAACACAGACTTGAGCGCATGAATCGTTATCTAAACCATTGCTAACTAAACACTGGAGGTTTAACTACTCGGATACGAAGTTATACCTCACGATACTAGTCCTTCGGGTCTTCATCGCGGTCCTCCACTCCTCGTAGGCTCCTTGGAACATCGGCACCTCAATGGCCTCCTCGAATCAAAGACGATCCACCCGAGAGCTCCTACTACAAGCTTGATCTCAAACTTGAGATAACTAGGTTGCTTAAAGTGCTAATCTAAGCTACCTAGGGGATATAGAGTGAGGTTATGGATGTATTAGTCTAGCTAACCCTTGATCTCAACACATGAGAGGTTAGGGTTAGGGTTTGAAGAGAGAGTGAGCTTGAGGAGAGAGAAGGTGAAGATGAGAATGAAATGAGATAATGATGTTATCATAATATATATGAAGCATTATTATTTCTCCAAAAATCAAATAATAGAATTAACAACCATGCGTCATAAATATCTATGAGTGATTCATCTCCATGAGTCATTAAGAATTTATGATGCATTAATTACTTTGGATGAATCACACAAATGAGTCACTAATCTCATTTAATGCAATGCCACCTTAACCCCTTAGTCACCACTCTTCTAGAAGCTTCCCGACAAATTACGAGAACGCCCCTCCAATCCGTAAAAACACGGAAAAACTTTAGACTGTATAAATCCAATAACCCGATACTAGAATCTGGCTTAAACCAAAGCCGACTAGTAAAAACTGTCTGAAAAAGTCGTACGTGCGTAAACACACGTATGCGTCCGAACCCTTGTCGTAAAACCATACGACCTCTATATCGTTTCGCCTGGAGCAGGGAAACTCTCTGTGTGGGACTCTAACGACTCGACACTACTCTGGCAGTGGGTTTAACCACAGACCACAAGCGGCACTAGCTGTACGTAACGGTCCCCAGCTAGATGTCGATAAGAAGGCCGATGAGGAAAACCATCCGAACCCCTACTGAGCCTGATGTGACAATCTCCGTACAGTCCGGTCTGTTCGTCTAAGACTATCGCATATCAAGCCTAGGGGGCGGCAAGCGTCAGTCCCCTAATAGCTGTATAAGTCGTGTCGGAGCGAAGCCCATTACACCCTGAGAAGCTACTGGAACCTACCAGTATATCTCGCTTGCCCTGGCCAGGGACTTTGCGTAATGGCTCTCTGACACAGCGCGATATCATCTCCCAATACCGGGAGAGACGAATCCTATCTAACCACTACTGCCTCCAAGTGCTCGGGACTGCACCCAACTGCTACCTGTTTGCACGACTCCTTTGAGCCGTGGTAGGGTAGCAATCTAAGAACAGTGGGACACACTCGAGGCGAAATAGCAATGTCAAGTCTGCGGACTATGCCGTACTCATGTCATCTGGGAACTGTTAACTGACGATGGGTATAATACCAACCAATCAGTTCCCCTGCGAGTCCTGTCCGGTGTACCCGTAACCTAACGAGCACCTGCATACTATCTCCAGTACGACGTACTGATGGCTGTGGGACAGACCATCTCCCCAACTGGGATGAGAAGCGTACACACTTAGTCTACTCCGGAATATCGATGCCCTATCTCGATAATCCAACGACCAGGGACCTGTATAGGATGTTGCTTACAGACTACCCAGCCCCCACTAGTGTGACTGCCATCACGACGCTGGTAATCAAGCAAAGATCCTATGGGCTCTACTAATATGTATAAGTGATACGTTACAAGAAACATATGCACATATTAAAGTAGACACAAACCAAGTAGCATACTACCATTTTTAGCAAGACTGTATATACAACTGTGAATATCCCAAGCTTCCATTAAGTAATATACAATCTAGTATGATACAATAATGGCCCCTAGGGCATATACACTAACACCTTGGAAAAGAGAATCTTCGGGAGCCAAAAGCAAGAAAAAGAAAACGAGCGCCGAGCAACCAGGACTTAGAAGAGGGAAATATGAAGGAGTAGGGGTCTAAGGACGGGCCCTATCCCTGTTTATTGCTGCAAGCGGCCTCATCCAACGACGCCCGTCATCTCCCGCCGAAATGACTCCTCGCGTCCAGCGGCTCCGATCGCTCCATGTGTCGATCCTGCGGTGGACCGCATCCCATCAGACGTCGCAGGCCTGCATACGTCGCGTCGGCCAATCGACGCTTGATGCGTGGACTGTCGCTTCAGTGGCAGAGTGCACAAACCAGCGCACCTTCTTTAAATGCTGAGATCTCACCCTGATTCGCTAACAGAAAAGACAACTGACAGCCCGAGGACTCATCCCGACAAAGTCTTAGGAAAGAGCTCACCTCGGGAGGCCTGGCAATCCAATCCTGACCCGACCCGCTAGCTGGTCGGGACAAGAGTGGGGGGCTAATGATGATGCTCAATATTGGCGATACGAGATCAGGACACGTGGCGGATGATATGTCCCAAGACCTGGAAAAAAGGGCCTACAGAGGCCGACCAGGCCACCCTTGTACCCGACCTGCAAGCGCAAGCTGGCCCTCCTCGGGGCCCCCTGCAAATTTGCCTCCTCGGCCCCTCAGCTTGCCCCGGGACCAAGACTCCTTGACCCTCTTGCTCGGTTCCGAGCTCTCCAGCCGAGGCCGTCCTCCTCGGCCCCTCCGACCGACCAACTCCACCACTCGCTGGCGTAACCGCCGCTCCGCAAATCTCGCCACGTGCAGATTCTCCGCCAACAACGTCCCACGTTCCACGCCATCACGATCCCCATTAATGGGCGATCCGCTCTTCACGCGGGAGTGACGTCGGGAGCGTAACGGCCGGCGAGACTCTCGCGCCTACCGCTGCTATATATACCCCCATCACAGAGGGGTCAAGTAAGCCATTCTTTATTCTACTTAGCCGTTACTCTGCTCGGATCTAGCACTGACTTGATCGTCGGAGGGTCCTCGGTGGTACCAAACCACCCCGGGACTTCTTTGCAGGTACTCGGCGCTAAACTCCTCAAATCACCAATCTCACCAAAACCCATTGATCCACACGCAACAGAAGATCACCACCAAAATCCACCGAGAGATCAACAGAAGACAACATCTGACGGAGACCCGAAAAGGACCTCCATCACTTTGGTTTTCCAATTTTTTGCTTGCTTAACACACGAAAATTGTGATATTTTAAAAAAATCCATTTTTTTGTTTCTTAAACTTTTCAATCTTTTGCATGCTAAGAACACAAAAATCGAAAAAAATTCAAAAATCTAAAATATTTATGTTGTATTTGATTTTCCCAATATTTTGCTATAGCAATCGACAATCACGGAATTTTCAAAATCCAAAATATTTTATCTTCTCTCTGGTGTTATAATATTTTGCTCACCGTACCACATGAAAATTGAGAAATTTTTAAAATTCTCAATTTTTTTGTTCTCTATCGTTATTCGATATTTTGCATGCTATAGCAGTGGAACATCTTGAAATTTTCAAAAATCTTAAACTTTCCTTTTTTATTTAGTTTTTTAGTAATTTTTTGCTTAAACATATGAAAATTACGAAATTTCCAAAAATCCCAAAATTTTCTATTTTCAAAAATTTTCATGCGATAATAACACATGAAAATTGTGAAATTTAAAAAATCTAAAAAATTCTCTTCTTTCTATTCTTGCAATTTTTCAATATTTTGATTGCTATATCACACGAAAAACTCAAAAATTTCAAATATTTCAAAATTTTCTGTTTTCTTTCATTTTTCAATATTATGCATGATAGCACATAAAAATCATGAAATTTTCAAATTTTTATGTTTTCTTTGGTTTTATTTTTCTTGTTATATAGCATACGAAAATGGCAAAATTTCAAAAAACTTAAATATTTTGTTGTCACCAATTCTTCAAAATTTTGCATGTTATAGCATATGAAAATCGCAAAATGTTCAAAAAGTTTTAAAATTATTTTCTTCCATATTTTAATATTTCGCATGCATATATCACACTAACTGCAAAATTTTCAATATTTGCCTGCAATATAACATACGAAAATAACGAAATTAACAAAAATCTCAAAATTTTATGTTTTCTTTAAATTTTTCAATATTTTGCATTCTATTGAACATGAAAATCATGAAGTTTTCAAAATTCTCTATTTTTTCTTCACTTTTCAATTATTTTGCTTAAGAAGACTTGTTAGAGGTAGTGACGTATCGGGTGACGAAAGATGATCGTTCAGACAAGAAATGTTCTATAACAAAAGAAAATCATGAAAATTTTCAAAACTCCAAGTTTTTTTTTCCATTTTCTCGGGTTTTCAACAGTTGCAAACGAAAATCATGAAATTTTCGGAGATCTAAACTTTTTTTGTTTTATTCGGGTTTTCAATATTTTGATCGCTATTGAACACAAAAATCGCGAAATTGCCAATATTTTGTACACAAAAATCGCGAAATTTTGAAAAAATGTCTATGTTTTGGTTTGTTCGGTTTTTTAAAATTTGTTTGCTAGTAAACAAAAATCGTGAAATTTTTGAAAACCTAAGTTTTTTTGCTATGTCCATATTTTGCACGAAAATCGCGAAATTATCAAAGATCTCGAGATTTTTCTTTCTAATTGCATTCTTTCAATATTTTGCATGAAGCTCACAAAAATCAAGAATTTTCCAAAACCACAATTTCTTTTGATTTCTTCGGTTTTTTTATATTATTTTGCTCATAGCAACGAAATTTGTGATATTTCAAAAAATCACAATATTTTTTGTTTTCTCAATATTTTGTATGCTAGTAAACGAAAATTGCGAATTTTTGCAGAACAAATTCTTTTTGTTTTCTATATTTTATAAATATTTTTCATGCTATAGAACACAAAATATCGCAAAATTTTCAAAAATCTCAAAAAAAAATCCGCTTTTTCTGTATTTTAGTATTGTGCATGATATATAGCTTATGAAAATTATAAAATTTTCAAAAATCTTAAATTTTTCTTTTTTATGTGATTTTCAGTATTTTGCTTAGTATATAAGTATATAGAGCACATGAAAATCATGATATTTTAAAAACCAAATTTTTTTGTTTCCTTAAAATCTTAGTATTTTGCATGTTGCACATGTAAATCGTAAATTTTATAATAATGTTAAAAAAATTATGTGTTTTGCTTTCTCGGTTTTTCAATATTTAGCTTGATATATCATACGAAAATTGCGAAATTTTCCACATTCCAATCCAAAAAATCTCTATTCTATTCAAATTTTTTATGTGTTGCATATAGAACATGAAAATTGCAAATTTTTAAAAAATCTCCAAATTTTCTGTTTTCTTCGGTTTTTCTGTATTTTGCTTATTATATATAGCACAAAAAATTTGCAAATGAAAATCACAAAAATTTCAAAATCTAATTTTTTTTTATTTTCTTCTGTTTTCCCAATATATAACACATGAAAATAGCGAGATTTTAAAAAATCTCAATTTTTTTTTAATTTTTCAATATATTGCTTATTAGCATACGAAAATCGCAAAATTTTCAAATGTCAAAAATAATTGTTTTCTTTGGTTTTCAATATTTCGCTTGCTATGTGATGAAAATCGCGAAATTTTCAGAAATCTCTTTTCTGTTTTTCTTCCGCTTTTCAATATTTTGTATGCATAACACATGAAAATCGTGAAATTTTTAGAAATAAAAAAAAATTTCTGTTTTGTTTCGTTTTTCATAGTTTGCATGCTATAGCAAATGAAAATCTGACAACTTCAAAATATTCAAATTTTATTATCTCTTTCAGTTCCTTAATATTTTGCCTGGTATATGGTACTGACAATCACGTAAATTCAAAATTTTCTGTTTTGGTTCTTCAATATTTTACTTGCAAAATTTTTTAAAATCCTAAAATTTCTTCAGATTTTTAATATTTCGCATGCTATAGCACACGAAAATCACGAACATTAAAAAAATCATGAAAGGTTTATGTTATCTTCGGTTTTCAATTTTTTGCATGCAGCATATGAAAATCGTGAAATTTTCAAAAATATCAAAATTTATGTTTTAAAAAAATCAATATTTTTAATGCATAACACAAAAAATAATCGTGTTTTTTTGGTTTTCTTCAGTGTTTCAATATTTTTGCCTGAAATCGAAGATGAAAGTCGCGGAATTTTCAAAAAATCTCAAATTTTTTTGTTTTCTTCCTCTTCTCTCCATATTTTGCTTGCTGTGTAGTACACGATATTTGCAATATTTTTAAAAAACCCAAAATTTGGTATGCTATACTGTACAAAAATCTTTAAAAAATTCTTTTCTCTTCGGTTTATCAATTACTTTGTTTGTTATAGATCCAATCTTCCATTACAAATTATTTCTACCACCCGAGTCTTGATTCACCTCCGATTTCTGGTCAGAAGTTAGATATATTATTCTAGATCGAAGGGGTTCATCAATCAAGCGACATGAGGTGTTGAAGTTAAGTTATGAAGTGCATCAATTTTCTAGGATGAGTGAGTACTCAGACGGTATATGATAAGTACTATTCGACTCGTGAATCCGATGGATGCGATTCAAATACTATTAGTTTGACACATTGAAGTCAGCATTCAATGAGTCCAGATTGAAGTCCATTTTCAGTTTACTAAATTGAACATTTCTTGGAATCAGAAGCTGAAGGCTTTAGAAAAGTTCATGAGACCACTTGTTCTTCAATGTACCCTACATTCATCAATTCTCCCAAAAAAGTCCAAACATAGAGCCATCAAAGTCCCATTCTTTAAAACTATGCACCTGCTTAGAGCATTGCCCCCCTGCTTATACAAGTAAAGGACCACTTCACTCCTAGAATCAAAACTTTCTCCAATCAAAACAGCCAGAGTTAAGTTTTATATCTTTCTTTTCTAGGTGAAAAGGAAAACATGCTCAATCCTAAGAGACATGTAGAGTTGGCAAAGGGGAGAAAATTCTCATCGATGAATAATTAAGAAGCATGTAAAGGTCACTTTGTAGTGTGCACCACAGAGGGGAAGCGATCATAGTTCCCTTGGCATACCTCGGTAGCAATATAACCAAAATGCTTCTCAAAATGTCTGAAGACGAGTTTGGATTGTTAGGCAATGAGCATATCACATTGCCATGTGATGCAGTTTTCATGGAGTATGTTATTTCTGTTCTACGAAGTCGAGTATCTACAGATGCACAGCAGGCATTTTGTAATTCTGTGTTCGTCCACCAGAGCTCTTCATCTTCGTCGTCCCTCATAGGAAATGATCGACATTTGATAGTTCCTAGTTAATTTACGACATTTTCATTTCTCTTCGACGTAAATTTTGTTTTCAAGACTTGTAGGGAGGGATACTTTTATTAATTGATTGGAAACACATTTTCGTGAAATCTCATTTGTAGATCTATAACATAGTGGTTGATAAAGCGAGAACTTATCGGATGTTTGTAGTATTTTAGCATACATGTAATGCCCCTTCTTAAGCTCTGTGTGTGTGTTTTTTTTATATGCGCTCCAGGTCTTGGATATTTGTTTACTAGAATGCAAGATGTACAAAATCTCAATAAAAGATGCGAGTATTTATGTTTTATTAATTGAGTTGCATAAATTTTGCAATTTATCATGTTTAGTCTGTGCTCTATTTGTTTTAGTAGTATTTGATTCATGGACATGTACTCCCACTTCGGTATTCGATTTCCCATTTATGTTTTGTACTCAAGTCAGCCCATGTCTCTATCTTTATCTCTCCTACGCGATTCTTACCAGTTCCTGATTTCTGTATTTCGTTCGAGACTGAAGAAATATGGATATGGTAAATCCCATCCCCTTTACAGTTCTTATTATTGGGATGCCACGAAGAAGAGAGAGGATAGAGCTTTCGACTTTTACCCTATAAATAGATGTGATATAATCTCTATTGGAGATGTTACATCTAGTAAAAGGTAGGCCATTTCACTGAACATATTTTCATTTAGAGGGGACAAAAGGACAAATGAAGAAGTTGCATGTCGATGCATGATTGTGGACACGGAGTTTGATCGGGCAAATGAGAAAGGATGCTTGATGGAGGATGGAATGGCGTTGGGGTTCGGAGATTTTTTTGGTGTGTTTTTCTTTTTTTAACAAATGTATTAGTTTCGTTAAAATTTTCTTTTAATGGAGCGCGGGGACATTTTTGTTTTCGTTTTCGGTCAAAAAAAAAAAGAAGTAGCATGTTTCTAAAGAATAGTTATTGCACTTTCATTATAGTGGCCATATTTTGCAATGCTTCAGCTTTACTATTCTTCGGAACATCGACCAATTTGCCTTGTCTTGGTTGTGCAAAATTTCAGATTGATGATAGATATGATGATTTAGAGAATGGAGCAAAGGTGCTGTGAACACCCAGAGTTGTAGGAGATGTTCAATTACTCAACAAACTAAATACATTGAGATACCAGAAATAAGCTCGAAACCATCCAAGCATATGGTTTTTCCCTCTGTCCTCCAACAAAAAAAGGTATAGTTTGGTTTACTCTGAATCTATATTATATTTGGTCTAGAAAAAAGTGAGGAAAATAAAAAAAGAAAAAAGAAAAAAAAAAGGATTCTCAGTGCTAGCCTATGTCGAGCGTTCTTAACCTTATTTCAAATCTTACGGCACCTTAGGCAAGGCCATTGCAGATGTATATGGGCATAATCTTATTTGAACCCAGTTTCGCATGCAGCCATACTTTTCGATGATCTCTTGGAATGTGGCAAGAGCACAATAAGTGCCAAAGGCTCAATCAGGTGCGTTCCAAGAACAGACAAAATCTGTTGTTTAGATCCACCACTGTGTCAAGTTTTATTACTACATACGTTTGGCAGACAATGGGTAAAAACTTTGTTTCTAGGACAGCTTCATTGAGCAAATTGAGCGAATTGCTTCGTTTTTTCCCCTTATCTAAAACCTGTATTGCATTTCCTGTAGCCCAAAAATAGGCTCGAATTGAAATAGTTACCTTGCAAATGCCCTTTAGATTCGATCATCCATTGTAAATTTTTTATGGTCGGCACACCCAATATAATTAAGGTCGCATTTTTAGTCAACCGCATTATACATTTGTAGATTGAATTTTTTCCTCAGTCAAGGGTCATGAACTGCTTATGTTAAGTTAGAAATGAAGTGCATAAATTGCAGGCAGAGCGTAGGTACATGACGGTACATTATTCATACAACTTGGCTCTTTGACGGAATCAATGGAATTCAACTGTCAATATGGTTAGTCTGAAACATTAAAGTCAGCATTTGTTAAACCCGCGACGAGATATGAATGCTTGACGAAACTTTTAGGAAACTTCAAGAGGCCACTTGCTCTTCAATCTGCCCTACATTCATCAATTCTTTCTAACAATACCAAACATATAGCCATCAAAGTCCCATTCTCATTAAAATTAATCACAAAGGACGACCTGGCTCCTTAAATCAAAACAAGAGTTTTACAAGTTTCATAGCTTAAGAAGTGTTTGTAGCCAAAGAAACATGTTCGGTCCTAAGAGATTCATGGAGATAGCAAGGAGAAGAAAAATCCCATCAATCAACAATTCAGATGCTTTCAAAGGACACTTTGTTGTGTACACAACTGAGGGGAAGCGATTAATGATTCCCTTGCCATACCTCGACACCAATATAATCAAAGTGCTTCTCAAAATGTCTGAAGACATGTTTGGGTTACTAGGCAATAAGCGTATCACATTGCCATGCGATGCAGTATTCATGGAGTATGTCGTTTCTCTTCTACAAAGTCGAGTGTCTGAAGATGCAGAGAGCATTCTGTAATTCTGTGTTCATCCATGATTGTTTGTCATCTTTGTTGTCCCTTGTAGGAAATTATCGATAGCTGCTAGTTTCTAGTTGGTTTCTGAAAAAGTTTTGTTTCTGAGCCTCGTCGCTTTTGTAACGAAGTAAATTTTGTACGCAAAACTTGGAGCCTTTCATGTAATTTTTACCCCTGCGAGGGGTACCCATACCGATAAATTGGATATGCAATTTTGTACACAAATCATTAGGCTTTTTTGATAATCATAAAATGTATCCTGAATTTCCATTTTCTAGGGTGTAGTTCGATTCGATAAATTTTGTAGAATTCAACAAAAAAAAATTGATAATGAAGAGGTTGACATTAATGTTAGGAAAGCAATGTATAAGCATTCTCTTTTAATATTAACAGCAAGGGCTGCCAGGTCCTTTTGACCTTTGGGCTTGATTACCTTTCCCAGGTCCTAATAATCAGATTAGTTTAGAAGTCTACTGTGATAGGATTTGTAGGTTATAATATCTCATATTTATAAAATTTAAATACAAAATTAGATGAAGGATTATCTTGTAAATATTTCAGCATTTTTGTTAGATTTTCAATATTTTCCTTACTATAGCATAAGAAAATCGTCAATTTTCAATTATCTAAATCTGTTTTCTATGTCATGTTTAATATTTCGCATGTAAAAGCCCATGAAAATCGCGATATTTTACTTGCTCAATACACAAAATCGCGATATTTTCAAAAAGAACCCAAAATTTTTTGTTTTCTTAAAATTTTCAATATTTTGTATGCTATATTAGCACACGAAAACGGAGAAATTGTAGAGTGTTTTTGTCACCCGCTAGGATGGATGCACTCGCTTGTCATGCATTTTACAGATTTTCCCTGCCTAGGGTAGACGGGGGTTTATTGATTGTGGAGATTCTTATCTTCAGCAGCCACGAACAAAAGATCCGTTAATTATCCCTCACTTTAAAACGGGGTAACCTCCGATTAACGGGTGTTACGGCATGCGAACTCAATGTGATGTGTGTGGAGTTGTGTTTAAAAACAATTTTAGGCTGCCTTGAACATATCGGGGGCCTCGCAGAGTTTACGAGAAATTCGATTAAGCTTTTCCGAAAAAGGGGGAAATGTTTTAAGTGTATCAGAGATTTCCCAAAAAAGGAAAATTGAAGGAGAGGGAAATGGCCACCCAAGTTCAGATGGCCTTCCGTAGGGGATCGAGAGCCCCTCTCGACTTTGGGAGGTCTCCTGAAGCGAGGGGCCCATTTTGTAGGGGGAGGGGGTCACGGCAATGGGAGCCCCTCTTTGGGGGTCCCGAAGCAGGAATACCCTTTTGGGGTCCTGAAAAGAGAAAACCTCTTTTGGGGGGTTTTCAAAGGTGGAAAACCCTAATTTGTGGCTTCCTGAGTTGGGGATCCGGGACGGTGAAAATACCTTAGAGGGGGGATGAATAAGGTGACTATGCGCTATGTAGAAAATTTAAAATACTAATTGCTCTATTGTGTTTTGATTAACAATTTTCTACGGGATAATTTAAGTTAAATAATGAAAATTGTTGCAGTAATCAAAATAAAATAGAGTCAAGAGCAATGCAAATACGAGAGATTTGTTGGCTAAGGTTCACCACTTCCAGTGACAGGTCCCTGCCTGAAACACCATCTCAGGGTTTTCCACTATAGTGTGAAGAACACGATCTCTCTTCACAAGAATGTAAAGAACACAAATCTCTCTTCATAAGGATCACCCACTTGAACTTGCGATTCCATAGGAAAGGTTTTTTTTCCTCTCTAATCCGCAATTCTCTAGGAAGATCCCCTTTCCTTTCTGATCCGCGACTCTCTAGAAAAATATTTATTTTCACTCCGAATCTACAATTCAAGTAAGGAGAGACACCTTCTCTCGTAGGGAAGAATATCAAATCCTCTTCAAGAATTTACAAACGAACAAAAAAACTCACTCACACTCCTATGATCTCAAAAGATTAATACTAGTGTGGCACGAAAATTGCTTTGAGAGATTATTTCAAGTTTTGACTCTGGAGGAAATGAAAAGATTTGGACAAGTTAAGGCTCGCGAAGAACAAGAAGATTTCTTAAAAGGATATGCAATGAATGTCTATCAAAGTGTTTAATGTCTAATATTTTATAGGAGTAAAAAAGGGTAGTTATTATAACTGCCAATAACTTTCGAAAACAGTTAATAGCCGTTGGAAACGGTTTGGAATCAAATTGGCATAAATACCCGTTCGTTTGAAAATTCAACAGAAAATAATTGCCAAAAACCGTCAAGCTAGACGTCTCAACCAGACTTATGGTGTTCAAATATAGAAACTAATATTTGAAAATTTCCTTGATCAGACATCTGTAGGAGACAACTGGTGTTCAAAAATTTCTCAAGGAGACAACTGATGAGTCGTCTCTGAGAGATAAATAGAAAATGGAAATTTGAAATTTTTTCTACAAATGTCTGGTGATTCAAAATTGCATAAGCAGACATCTGGTCCAAGCGTATGCAGTCTGATATGCCTGAATATTAGTTTTGAAAGTTGGACAGTTTGAATTCCAACAGATATGTTAGACGTCTCTTGATGAGAGAGGAGACGTCTGAAGAATAGAAATATATTGAAAATTGGTTTCTAACCTTATGAGATGAACACTAGACTTTATTACAACACTTATATGTTCTTTCTTCAACTTGGTTCTTCTTTGGTCTTCATTTCTTTGAGATGTTACTTTAAGACGATTTGTATCTTGATTAAACTTGCATCATGTTCTTTGTTTGCGTCAAGTCATCATGCCATATTGATATTTTGAGTGTGTATCATATTGTAGGCAATCTTATTTGATGCTGAGATATTATGCTTGTACTCAAGAATAAACATTTGGAAACGTCGTTAGTAATATATGAATTCTTTAAATATAGTTTTTTTTCCTAAATAATCAAAATTGAAGATCATATGACATAAGTGTCAACAATCTCCCTTTTTTTTTATATTTAGCAAAACTCATTTAAAGGATTCATGATATATATATAAAAAATATAAATTAGAGTTAAATACCCCCCTCAATTTATACTCAGTTGAAAAAATCTTTGAACTCTTATTTGTATCTCATACCATTAATACTATTTTTCAAGAAGCACTTCATGAAGATAGGTGTTGTAACTCAAATTTTATTGCCGTTGAAACACCTGATATATGATATTCATGAATATTTTCTCTTCCTTTTTGAAAAATATCAAAAAGTTTTATAATGAGAGCAAGGGGTAAAGAAATAGACATGAATATATAACTTAAGTTCATTTGATAGAAAAATGAGACATAATGAAAGTATAGCAAATGAAAATTTTTAAGCATAACTCACACGGTTCAAGTTGACATAATAATAACTAGAATAGAGTTAAACTTGACATAATAAAAACACAAAGTTAAAAAAAGCGACACACTGATAGAATACTAACTAAAACTAACATAAAATAAACTAAGATCAAAATAAACTAAGATCGCAAGACTTCATTGTTCCGGAGGTGGAGGTGGTGGGTCTTGATTATATGGAGGTGGAGTATCAATCTGAAGTGTGGGGTACATATATGACATGTGATAATCAAAGCTTTCTGAAAATTGATCCATTTGTCCCGTGAGATAATCAATTTGACCCGTAAGATGATCAATGTGACCCGTAACATGATCAAGTGGTCCGGAGAGGCGATCCACAATCCGGTTCTCGAAAGCTTGAAAATCGAAACCTTGAGAGGGTGGTGCTTAAGGAGGAGGTGCGTCAACGGGAATTTGGGAGGAGCTTAGAAGGTCTGAAGTCGAGGAATCCAACTTCATCAAGTTGATGTTTCTTGCTCCGAAGTCTACTTGGGGCTTTACTTTGTCGTCTAGATCAGGCAAGACGATGTTGAGGTATTCCAAAAGTTTTGTAATAGCCCTTCCATGATATAGATTCCTGGGACCATTTGATAAGTCCTACATGCTGTGAATGAGGAAAAGTGGAAGATTGAAATGGATACCCGCAAGAACATAATATGTAATGAGTTTGTGGCTTTTGTACAATGTTTCTCTACTTTTGGACTTAGGGAAAATAGTATGGGCAAGTAGATTTGCAAGAACCTTAGCACGCTTGGTTAGGGTTTTAGCTTGTTGGTTTGCAAAAAAGTGAGGATTCTCAGGACCATATATAATTTTTGACTCATTTTCCTTATTCATGGTGTTGGAATACTTAAAAGCGATCAAAATCTTTTGGTGAATATCGACACTTTCATTAGGAATACCTAACTCCTTAGCGAGAGTTCTGGGTGTGAAATTGAAAGTGGAGTCGAAAACTTGGGTCTTGAGATTGGTAGGGTCTTCGTTGATACCGGTAAGATTGGTATAGAATAGGCGAACGACCTTTTCATAAGTCGGACAATCTAAGGGTAGGAATAACATCCATCCTTGAATTTCAAAAAGTTCTTGGAATCGAAATTCAACCAATTCTCTAAAAATGACAGTGGTGCCAGATTGAATGGGTTTAGAGATGATTGAGGAAAATCTCGATTTGCATTCTTCATCGAGAAATAGATTAGGTTCCGGCGATTCTTCGGCCGTGAGGGTCTTTCTCTTCTTAGATGAAGACGCGCCTTGCCTTTGTCTTTTTTCGGTGCCATTGTGAAATTGGTGAAGAAATTTAGAGGAAAATTGAGGAAATTTTAGGGTTTTGGAGTTGGAGGAGTTGGTGAGGATGAACGAGTGAGAACGAGATGTTTAGGGTTAGAAATTTTAGAGGGAAAAGTTTGGTTATATAGAGTATTTGGACGGTCATGATTAGATATGAGAAGATCGAACGGTCAGTTTTAAACTAATCGTCTCAAATTTTCACATACAGACGTATGGTGCCTCGGACCAGACGTCTTTAAAAACAATCTTCAGAGATATATTTGAACTACAGATGTCTGTTACAGATGTCTGGAGTTCAATTAGTGTGGACCAAATGTCTGTAGGTCAAAAGTTTTGGACCAGATGTCTGTTACAGACGTCTGATGTGGTTTTCTAAAAGTTTATTTATGGTTGTTTGTGTTTGACACGAATTTGGAACATAACATAAACATTTTTTTATTCATTAATATAACACCCTGGTGCACTTATACTATATATTTTGGGGTATTTTAAACCTTGCGGTAAAATTCTTTATTATTGTTGCTTTTGGATGCGGAAAGTGCAATAAGTAGTTGTGGTTATTATTCGACCCGACCTGCATAGTTGAAATCCATCATGGTTCAAGATTATATCAAATATTTGCTAGTACAGAGGATCCATGCAAATCGAGATTTTATAAACATATATAATATATTTTAGTATTCGCATATCTTTTATAATACAAAATAAAAATCAAATAACATATTTTGATATCTAGCCTTGTATGTCATCACACCCCATATCATGTGGTTGCACCCATATATCATGTTCATACTCTAACTATTAAAACAGACTCATTATTGATCGCTACGTATATTTACGTAGATCCGTACTTAGGGATATACATTTTTATTGATTGCATATCACACTATGCTTTAAACTTTTATGTATATTCTCCATATTGAAAAACTAGATTTTGAATGGTTGCGGGTATTATTCAAAATAATCTGGTATTATCTGTGAAACCTGTAATACATATATTATATTATTTCTTTAACTAACATATATTATATGAAATGATATATATATATACATATAATATTAATTATATTAATTAACTAATAATTCCTTTTCTCTTTCCGTCTCTCTTTAATGCGTCCCTACCTTTCTCTTTCTCTCTCTATTATATATATAATATATGTTATATAATAAAAATTAGTAATAAAACTTAAATTCTCTCTCTCCCTCTTTCCTCACGTCTCCGCAAGCGAACCCAGAAACCTTAACCCATCACCTCATCGCCACCCCTTTCCGCCGTTCGCTCTCTCATCCTCGTCCTCGCCCTCTCGTCATCACCTCCACCTCTCCTTCCTCCTTCCCGAAGGCCTGCACCAACTTCCCCGACCCAATAAACCCATACCTTGCCGCAACACCTCATCGTCGGGAAAACCCATCACCACCATCACCACCGACCTCCTGGCCTCCCCAGTATATAAGAACACCACCGACGATGACCCTGCACCTTCCCCGATCACCTACAAACCTCACAACACCTTGCCAACAACAGCCCCTCATCCCCGTCACCTCGTCGTTGCCACCATCCCCTCTGTACATCCCCAGAACTCCGTAAACCATAACAACCTCCACTTCTTTCTCTTCTTCTTCTTCTTTCTTTTCTTTCTTTCTTCTCTTTTATTTCTTGTCGGCCGTCTCGCCAGAGTTGCGCATGTCGCCGACGATCCAGACAACCCAGCCACCGTCGTCGTCTAGCCCAGTTACCACGTCATGCAGCTTCTCAGTCAGGTCAAGTCCTGTGCACGTGATTTTGCATGGTGACTTTATTCCGACATCGGAACTTGGCATCTGTATCTCGACATGAGATCCGATCAGGCAAGTTATAAACTTGCAACATACTAGTTTGTTTATATCAATAATTATAGGTTTAACTATAGTACATGTGTTTTACTATTCAGCAAATATTATCGATTTACAGTTTTGAATCATCCGTCTGTATCCATACCGATAATAGTTTATCTAGTTGCATGTCTAAACATGACGATATTATCATACTACTTTATCAGTTCAAAATGTTATCTAGATTGCATCATACATGGTAATGGATGTATAATGGTTATTACAGATAAATACATATGCATCCTGGCATTAGTCGTGTTTCGATATTGATTACAGTTTTACATTGGTATCTATTCTGGTTAATATACAGTACATAACATATTCACGACCCACTACCAGACTTGTTACTTGGATCTTATTGCTAATTCCAACCATCCTGACTTGTTGTCCTGACGGACGTGACTTGTTCTCTACATAGACAAGACCTGTACATGCTTAATCCTGTGTTGGCATTAGATTTATATCATCAATACCTGACTTGAACACAAAACCTTGGGGGTAAGGAGAAATAAATAATGAAACCTGACTTGTATCTCAACAGTTCGATGCTTATACTGATCGGTCTTTATGGGCTCGGCCAGCCCCGGAATGATGCTGCTAACATCATTCATCTGTACATGTTACTTGTTTACTGCTTAGCGGCACGTCTCGAATTCAACCCGAGAGTCTTAACCTTGGTCCCAGGCCCACACGGGATACTATTGAGTTATATCGAAGATTCCATTAAATTGATTTCAAAGACTTCTAGAATATATAAGTTAGAAGCACGGACTTTAGGATACACATCACATGCATGCAGCTCACTGTTTTATACTTGTGTTTATTATTCGTACACATATTTAATAATAGCATCATATCCTGGTTACTACTATTGATTTTGATATTATGACACACCGACATCTGGGTTTTGCATGGCCCAGTTCCTCTACATTTATCGCAGGTAGATCAAGAGTACTTCAGCAATCAAGCCGAGCAATGAGGAGCTAGTTATTTAGTATAGAGACTCTTAGTTTATTTATTTTAGTAGTTTTATTTTTATTGATGTGAGCCCATATTGGGATGTGATTCAGATACTATTGTTTATTAGATCATGATTCGTTTCCGCTTTATGCATTTTCTTGATTTTATTTATTGTAGCAGATGGACATGTGTTAGTTAGATTATATTTTTACTGTTCTTGATATCCGATTGACAGCTGTAATATGACTGTGGAGAGATGATTTCTAGCCACATGTATCATAGTTGGCCCTGCTACGTGCCGTGTTTACTTATTTTGGGAAGCGGGGCGTGACGGGGTTTGTTTGGTATCAAAACTATAGGTTTTAGGTTAGCTGGGCTTGGTTCAATTTGTAGTTGGGTATAGTACCCAATAAATTGTCCTTAAGACCCAGAATTTTGGAACATGTCCTGCCACTTTATTGTCTTGTCATTCGAATTCTTGAATTTTATCTTTCCCTTAACTCTTTTATCTTGACGATATGGAAATAACTTTGCATCTCGACTAGGAATTCTCTTGATTCCTTATTGTTTCTCCCTTCCTATTCCTTCGATTTTGATAGTAGGATTTTGGGGACTTGAATAGAGTTATGTGATTGTAACTATGTATTGCGATATGGATACAATGTGGTACTCTATTTAGGTAACCTGGAGTCTTATTTTGATTCATTTTCTTGACTTATGTTCATTATACTACTTTGTTTCTCTCGGTTTCATTGATTATGAATTTAGGCCTTATCGCGAACTTGAATTCAACAATCGCGTTATATCTTTCCCCTTGTCCCATAGTGACCAGTCCGTCCGCGTTTCGAAGAACAAGGAGAAACACAAGAGAATATATGATGATTGCAGTAGTTCGAAATTAACCCCAGCGGGAGCTGGTACAGACTACTTCAAGACCGATTAGATGTAAGATGTTTGATTGAAGAAGTTCTGATGAACCCGCCTCTGTTTATCAGAGTAGTGCAGCGGAAGTGTGGTTACCTGATAACCCACAAGTCTTAGAACAGACTTATAAATTCATGATGAAGGGAACTGTTTGTGTGTGTGCCGAAAGGTGAGGTTCGTGAACAGGCTGCAGATGAAGCATCGATAGTTGTTCGGGAATTCATGAAGGTATTCAAGGAAATCTCGGGTGTATCGTCTAAACGAGATGTGGAGTTCGCGATTGATCTTATTCCTGTAGCAGCGCCGATTTCGAAGGCTTATTATCCGATGGCACCGGTGGAACTGGAAGAGGTAAAGAGACAAGTTTTTGAATTACTAGAGAAGGGGTGGATTCGCAACAATGGTTCACCGTAAAAAGCTCAAGTTCTTTAGTTAAGAAGAAAGATGGCATGCGGAAGATGTGTATTGACTATAGAGATTTAAATCGAGTGACTATTGAGAATAAGTACCCAATTCCTCGCATCAACGAACTAATCGATCAACTCAGTGGTGTGAGAGTATTCTCGAAGTTGGATTTACGATCAGGGTATCATCAAGTTGGGGTGAAAGAAGAAGACATTTGCAAGACAACGTTCCGAATTCGATATGGGCATTACGAGTATTTAGTGATGCGCTATTTGGAGTTACTAACGCACCGGCGATATTTGTGGACTTGATGAACCGGATCTGTTTACCATTTCTAGATCAGTTCATAGTGGTATTTATTGATGATATTCTGGTCTATTCGAGGAGCAAAGATGAGCATGCAGAACATTTGAGGATCGAATTGTAAACATTGAGACAAGAAAAGTTATATGCTAAAATGAGCAAGTGCGAATTTTGGCTCGAAGAAGTGATGTTCTTGGGTCATGTTGTATCCGGAGATGGAATTGTCGTTGACCCCGAAAAGATTGCAGCTGTTCATGATTGGTCAATTCCAAAGAATGTAGGGGAGATCAGAAGTTTTCTTGGGATTGCCGGGTACTATAGAAGATTTGTGGAGAACTTCGCTCGAATAGCAGAACCATTGACCAAACTAACACGAAAGGAGGTACTGTTCATATAGACGGAGAAATGTGCGTCAGCTTTTGAAGCGTTGAAGCAAAGTTTGACCACCGCTCCTATTCTGACAGTGGCAGACAGTTCTGGAGGGTTGGTTATTCACAGCGACGGATTTGGGAAAGGCTTGGGATGTGTTCTAATACAGCATGGGAAGGTTATAGCCCATGCATCAAGACAATTGAAGACTCATGAGAAGAACTACCTAACTCATGATCTAGAGTTAGCAGCAGTGATTTTCGCTCTGAAGATTTGGAGACACTACTTATTGGTCGAAAGGGTATAAGTATTCACCAATCACAAAAGCCTAAAGTATGTGTTCACACAGAAAGAGTTCAACATGAGGCAGTGTAGATGGTTAGAGCTAATGGCTGACTATGATCTTGATCTAAAATACCATCCGGGGAAAGTTAATGTAGTGTCGGATGCTTTAAGTCGGTTACCAGCAATACGGATGTTGACTACATAGAAGGAGATTATAGCCGATTTTCAGAGATTCGATTGGAGATCGTACTACCGAATTCTTTGAGATAGTTGATACAGTTGCAAGTACAGTCATCCTTGATCGATAACATTAAAGCAATGCAGTCGCATGATCCAATATTACAGAGGTTTCGAGAACAAGTAGAAGAGTGACTTCGAACGGACTTGTTAGTTCATGAAGATAGTTTGTTACGATATGGTAGTTGTTTATGTGTGCCCAAAGGAGATGTTCATGAAGAAGTTATGAAAGAGGCTTATAGTTCCGCGTATTCCGTACATCCGGAAGGCACAAAGATGTACAGAGATCTACAACAACATTTCTGGTGCGAAGGCATGAAAAGAGAGATTGCTCGCTACATATCGAAGTACATGGTGTGTCAGTAAGTAAAGGCTGAACATCAAAAGGTAGCTGGTTTGTTGCGACCACTTCCGATTTCTCAATAGAAGTGGGAACATATAACCATAGATTTTGTCACAACATTACCACAGAGTCAAAAGGGCAATAACTCAGTTTGGGTGATTGTCGATCGATTGAACAAGGCATCTCATTTTATACCGTTTCAAGTTGGTCAGTTGACGGAGGCTTTGGCAAAGCGGTACATGCACGAGATTGTGAGATTGCAAAGAGTACTTGTGTAAATCCCCGTTTCCATCAATGAAAATCTTTCTCTATTTCCCTAAATCCCCGAATATTTCCTTTTCTTTTCCCTAGTAAATTTTTTTGCGTAACTGGTTGCTAGATTTGTCGTATTTAAATTTTTTTCTAAACCTTTAAAATCAAAGCCCAAAACAAACAAAATTAATTAAATAAATCCCCCATTTAAACTAAGCCCCAGCCCAACAGTATACGAAAATAAAAACAAATGATAAAGTCCTTAACCCACCGGCCCACTCCCATTTGTTGTCCTCTGCCAAATATAAATTAAGCCTATAAATAAATCCCCACTCCTCTGGCCCAAGCCCGCGCCCAAACCCTCTTAACCGCGCCGAACACCCGCGCCAACCCGACCCGAACCGCTCCTTTCCCCACACTTTTTCCCGCTCCTTCCTTTTTCTTCCCCACGACGCCCCACGCCCGCTTCTCGCGAGACCCACGCCCTGCTCCTCGTTCGCGACCACGACCTCACGCCGCGACCCCCGATCTCACGTGCACGCGCTCACGAACTCCCTCGACCTCGTCACCCTCTCCCCTACAAAGCCAAGTCTTCGTTCCCACTGCTTCTTTTTTCACTGCGCCATCGCCTCCCCACAAAAAAAAATAAGCATTCCCAGCCGCCGAGC
The DNA here is from genome assembly GCA_030015575.1 of Agapanthus africanus. NCBI lineage: Eukaryota > Viridiplantae > Streptophyta > Magnoliopsida > Asparagales > Amaryllidaceae > Agapanthus > Agapanthus africanus. The sequence continues at coordinate 880,298,220 of JASDDO010000024.1, forward strand.
TCCCTCGACGACGACGACCGCCAGCCACCTCATTCCACGAAAACTCTTCCTCCTCTCATCGCCACTCCCCACACCACCGACCACCTCCCCTGCACATCCCTCGCCGAGCCCAACTCCACCAAACTCCATCGCCGACCCTCGACTCCCCTCACCACCTCACTCCCCCACCGACCTCGACGTCGACGAGCTCCCCACTGCCCCTGAACCGCCCCGTCGACCCGAGCACCACTGCCATCACCTCCTCCAACCACCGAGCCCCTCTCTCAAGATCACACCCTCCGTCACCGCGACTGCACCGCCATCGTCGTCGCAAACAATCACCAGCGAGCTCCTCGACGTCACCAGCACTGCCTCTCTTCCAGTGCCCGAACGTCTCCGACGCCCCACCATCACTCGCAGCCGCCTCACCCAGAAACTCAAGCCCCGCTGCCGTGAACCCAAACCGTGCCGTTCTTTGCGTGTTCGTGCCGTTGCCGCTGCCGTGCATCGCCAACGCATCTCCAGGAAAGTACCCTACTTGCTACATTCTAGTTGTTACTGCTACATTTCTAAAACCTATTAATTCCGTGTTTAAAACTCGTGAAAACTTATATGACATAAGTGCTTGATGCAAAACGCGAACGAAAATCTTCCATTAAACTGACGGAACTTGATTATATATGCTGGCCCGTGTGGTAATGAACATTGCGGTGAAATTTTACTGGAAAATTTAATCTTTACTGGCTTGAACGATCACCCCCAATTACACCCGTTAAAACTGAATATTTCCCGCGTCTGAAACTTGTTAAAATCATAATTAATTGTGTACACATTGAAATGATGCTTTAGCGGGCTCAAATCAAAGACGACTCGACGAAATGGAACCCTATGAAAGTTTTTAATTGTTTCTATACTGAAAATATGACGAGAACTGGCTCGGAGAGCGACTCTGGACTGCAGTCCAGAGCAGCTCTGGCTGTTGAGTCCTATCTCGTAATGCTTACTACTTTGCTGCCTGAACTTGTATGTTGCGGAACCCTACACTTTATTGAATATGAATCTGTTAGGTAAATAACGCAAGTTATTTCACCTCTTTTTATCGTTGTTTACTATTTAAACTGCAATTTAAAAGAACAGGACGTATGGCAGTCCCAAATAGAAACAGAATTGATACCCTAGTGTTGAACAGTGTATAACTTCTGACGTAGAGACGCGACTTAGAATCCGTCTGGTGTGTTGGAAATCCTACTGAAAAACCTAAATTTCATTCAACTGTAGAGTCGCTAAATTCTGATCCCAACAGGGTGATAATTGTGCCGCGAAACGGATGTTCAGTTCAGAAACTGAATTTCCTGCAGCGAGCACTTAAATTGAAATGGCTGTAACTTGAATACCCGAAATCCGATTTCACTGAAACAAATTTTTCTGAATTACTGACAGAGTATACTTGTTACCGTCTTTGTATCGTTTCATTGAATTCTGAACGTATGATTTACTGCAATTTTTATAAGCTCATGAGGTGCATACTAGTTCATATTACGCATGACTTGTTAACTGCATAAATATACACACCTTACCCAACTGCCATACACATAGTGATAGTGCGCGTTATTATTCATTGTACAATACATTATCGTGCGTGAATGATATTGGTTTAGGAGTGTCAAGTACGTCAATGGAAAAGTGAATGATTCGTGACAGTGAATAATACAGTGAACAGTGACAAAACCGTGTTATTGGTGCATACTTGTACACGACTAAATCATAATCATCAATAGTGAAAACCTGGGGAAAAAGGAGAAATCGAAGTGGAAAGAGTATCGTATTTAGCGGGGACCGTGATTTAGAGGATGATCATTCGAACAGCGACTCTTATATATATTAGGTAGGATCTAGCGATCCGGCTGACAGGGTTATATCCCGGGCGTGTGGGCCGTTGTCTCGGGTACGTACGAGACCCTCGTTAAACATGATCCTCCTTTCCACAATTTGATTTCAAACATGACTTAGAGACTGATAGGGACACAGATCATACTTTGCATCATTTAGTGACATAGTGATTATCCGCATTTTACTTTCGCTGTTATTACCTTATTTGCCTATTTCATGTCATTATTACTATATTGCTATTACGTCGCTCTGACGACCTGAGTATGCATGCTCAGACCTCGAGGAAGAACCAGCGCAGGAGTAGGATTTACCTTTCGAGCTTGCGGAGATCTAGTTGAGAGTACCTCTTTCTTCTTTTCTGCTTTCCCTAAAGAGATCTTGTATTTGAACTCGGTTAGTAGTTCTTTTCTTGTTTATTTGTAAATTGTGGACAATGAACTTTGATGTAATATTTTAGTGATGTATTTCCTTTACTTCGGTGCTTTGTTTACTGATTACCATGTAATGCTAGAAATCGAAGTGTGACTACGGCGGGATTATTTCCTGACCGTAGGAGCATGGCTGGCCTAGTCATCCCTCGTTTTCCGTATTTTGGGAAGCGGGGCGTGACATGGTTTTGTTGGTATCAGAGCCGTGTTTAGTAGTAAGGGATACCATTAACTACACTGTATTAAATTATTTTCGCTTCACTATTCCTGATTTTCATCCTTGTAGCTAATCATATCCTTTTGAATATCTTCCAGCGACATGACGTCCCCGAACGACCACTCCTCGGACTTAAGTTCTCAGGATCGCACGGATAGGATACTTAGTGCGTTGACCTCTCTCGCAGAAGCTCAGAAGAGGAAGACGGACTTACTCGCCGAGGGACTCAGGGCTATTACCGCTGTAGGGGGACCCTCCGCACTCATTACCGCCCCCGAGGGCACTGCTCCACCAGCTTTTTCTGCTAGGGCTGGCACCGTATAAGATTTCCGAAGGTTGCATCCAGCTGCATTTACAGGGCTAGCCGAGCCACTCGAGGCCGAGCAATGGCTAGTGAATATGGAGAACTTACTGACGGCCACCAGGGTACCAGAGGAAGATAAAGTGAATGTGATAAAGATCCAGTTGGAAGATGAAGCCCGTACTTGGTGGACAGTCGAAGAAAGCAGGCTAGAGAGGCCAATCGAATGGAGCAAATTCAAGGAGTGCTTCCTGGACCATTATTTCCCTTCCACCGCCAAGGCCGAGATGGAAGAATGATTCATCCTACTGAAGCAGAATGGACGTCCCGTGGACGTATACGCGGCAGAGTTCAACCGTCTGAGCCGATTTACTACGTACATGGTCGCTTCAGAGGTCACCAAGGCCAGACGCTTCTTGCAGGGACTTGATTTCGAGCTGCAGCAGTTGATCGCGTCACTTGAGTTGCAGACTTTTGCATAGGTACTCAACGCGGCGCGAATTCAGGAGAAACTGATCAACAAGTTCAGGAAGCCACCAGTCGTTCCAGCACGCACCCACGCACCTTCTCGAGGAGTCATACCAGTTCACATGCCAGGAACGACACAGATGATGCGTCCGTTCGTGCCCCAGCATCGCCCCCAGAGCAAGAACGTAGTTTGCGGCTACTGCAATAGAGATGGGCATACCCAGAAGGACCGTCGCCGCGCCAAGGGACAGTGTCTGATTTGCGGATCCTGTCAGCACAGAGTTAGTGGTTGCCCCGAGCGAGCAGAGATACAGGGAGGGTCTGGACCACAGCAGCAGAGATCACAGGAGCAGAGGCAACCCTACACAGGCCGTGGTCAGGGACGGGCTTTCACCTTGACCGCCGAGCAGGCAGAGGCTTCAGGCGAAGTTGTCACAGGTATTCTACTCGTACATTCCATGCCAGCTAGAGTACTATTTGATTCTGTAGAATCGCACTGTTTCATATCTGAGCATTTCGTTGATACACACTCCATACCACATGAATCATTAACCAAGGGTTGGGAATTACATACGGGTAATGGCGTGATAGTATCTAGTCGAGAATGTAGATCATGTCCGGTTGTAGTGTGTGGCAGGGAATTCTATGCGAATTTCCTTTTGATCGGGACAGAAAGCTATGACGCAATTCTCGAGATGGATTGGATGAGTACCTTCCATGCAGTTATTGACTGCCGAGCAAGGAACGTGATCTTCCGCATTCCCAATCACCCGGTGTTTATTTTCGAAGGCGGGAGCGAATCTTTGGAGCCAGCCAAGTATAGAGCCAAGCCAAAGGAGCTGACAGCTATGGAGATTGATGAGAGCCCAGCCCTAGAGATTGTTCAGGACTTTCTGGACGTGTTTCCTGAAGATTTACCAGGTCTACCACCTCCACGCGTCTTGGAATTCTCGATCGATTTGACTCCAGGTACATCACCAGTTTCCAAGGCCCCATACAGAATGGCACCGGTTGAGTTGGCAGAATTGAAGAAGCATATTGAAGAACTCCTGGAGAAGGGATTTATCCGGCCGAGCGTTTCACCGTGGGGTGCACCAGTTCTGTTAGTGAAGAAGAAGGATGGATCGCTGCGAATGTGTATAGATTACCGGTAGCTGAACAAAGTCACAATAAAGAACAAGTACCCAATTCCGCGTATCGACGACTTATTCGATCAGTTAAGTGGGGCCAAGGTATTCTCGAAGTTGGATCTCCGTTCTGGATATCATCAGATCAGAGTGGCTGCCGAGGATGTATGCAAGACGGCTTTCAGGACCCGATACGGACATTATGAGTTCCTTGTGATGCCGTTCGGTGTTACCAATGCTCCAGCAATATTCATGGACTTGATGAACATGGTGTTTACAAAGTACTTGGACACGTTTGTCATTGTATTTATCGACGACATACTTGTCTACTCGAAGACCCGGGAGGAGCATGTTGAGCATTTGCGCACGGTTCTAAAAATTCTTTGGGAAGAGAAGCTGTATGCGAAATTGAGCAAGTGTGAATTCTGGCTCGACAAGGTTCAGTTCTTGGGACACATTGTTTCGGGCGAAGGCATCTCAGTGGACCCGGCAAAGATAGAATCTATCAGAGATTGGCCAACGCCGAAGTCAGTGGCCGAGATCAGAAGCTTTCTGGGACTGGCAGGATATTATCGGCGGTTCGTCCAGGACTTTTCAAGAATCGCTGAACCGTTGACGAGGCTGACACGGAAGGATGTACCGTTTGCATGGACAGAGGAGTGTACTCAGACATTTGACACACTGAAGCAGAAGTTAACCACGGCGCCTATTCTTACAGTACCGGATGATTTCGATGGTTTGGTGATACATAGTGATGCCTCAGGGAAGGGCTTAGGCTGTGTTCTGATGCAGCACGATCGAGTGGTTGCTTACGCCTCTCGACAGCTGAGAAATCACGAGAAGAACTATCCTACGCATGACTTGGAGTTAGCTGCAGTGGTTTTTGCGTTGAATATTTGGAGGCACTATCTATTGGGCGAGAAAGTGGAAGTGTACACAGATCACAAAAGTCTGAAGTACGTCTTCACTCAGAAAGAACTAAACATGAGGCAGCGCCGATGGCTAGAGCTGATGGCAGATTACGACTTGGACCTTCAGTATCACCCGGGGAAAGTAAATGTTGTACCAGATGCGCTCAGTCGCAAGCCAGCGGTCATGACGTTGACCAGTCAGAGGAGCCTCATTGAGGATTTTCAGAGACTCGAGCTTGAGGTCGTCACACCGAGCGCAATTAGTCAATTTTGGCAACTACAGGTGCAGTCTTCTCTTGTGGATCGCATCAAGGCTGCACAAGCGGATGGCCCTCGATTGCAAAAGTTTAGAGTGCAAGTAGAAGCCGGGCTGAGAATAGACTTAATCATACATGAAGACGGTTCTCTCAGATTCGGTAGCAGACTCTGCGTACCCAAGGGGAATGTTCAAGAAGAAGTACTGACTGAGGCTCATAGTTCAGCTTACTCTGTGCATCCGGGAGGTACGAAGATGTATCGAGATCTAAAGCAGCATTTTGGTGGAACGGGATGAAGCGAGAAATTGCGCGGTTCATATTCAGGTGCTTGGTATGCCAACAGGTGAAGGCGGAACATCAGAGGACAGCAGGATTGTTACAACCGCTTCCGATACCAGAATGGAAGTGGGAGCACATTACTATGGATTTCGTGACGGCCTTACCATGGAGCCCTAGGGGCAACAATTCCATTTGGGTTATCGTCGACCGCCTCACGAAAGCTGCACACTTCTTACCATTCCGAGTGGGGCAGTCGACAGAGTCACTGGCAGAGAGATACATGCAGGAGATAGTGTGACTTCACGGAGTCCCGGTCAGCATTGTGTCAGATCGAGACACCAGATTCGTTTCGCACTTCTGGAGGAGCTTACAGGAGAGTTTGGGTACCCGCCTCAAGTTCAGCACAGCTTATCACCCGCAGACGGACGGACAATCCGAGCGTACGATTCAGACGCTCGAGGATATGTTGAGAGCCTGCATGTTGGATTTTCAGGGTTCCTGGGAAAATCATCTGCATCTAGTCGAGTTTTCTTATAACAACAGTTACCAGGCTAGTATTCAGATGGCCCCTTTTGAAGCACTTTACGGGCGGAAGTGTCGATCCCCAGTTTGTTGGGATGATGTGGGAGAACGAAGACTACTGGGTCCCGAGCTCATCGTTCAGACAGTCGACAAGGTCCAAATGATTAGGCAGCGTATTAAGACGGCTCAGGATCGACAGAAGAGTTGGGCAGATACCGGCAGGAGGGCACTAGAATTTGAAGTCGGAGATCACGTGTTCCTGAAGATTTCCCCTACCCGTGGAGTTATCAGGTTCGGAGGTCGCGGGAAACTCAGTCCCGTTTCATCGGACCTTTCGAGGTGCTAGAGCGAGTAGGAGAGGTGGCCTACCGACTTGCCTTGCCTCCATCGCTAGCTGGTGTGCACAATATCTTCCACGTGTCTTAGTTGCGGCGTTAAGTTCGGGATGAGAGCCATGTTCTGGACTATTCGGAGTTAGCTTTGGGTACCGACCTATCTTACGAGGAGCAGCCCACCACCATCCTCGACCGCAGAGAGAAAGTGCTGAAGAACAAGGTCATACCGTTAGTCCTAGTGTCTTGGGGCGGTCGTTCCCCAGGGGAATCTACCTGGGAGCGTGAGGAAGATATCCGTGCACGTTTTTCACATCTCTTTGTTTAGTACTTTTGTTTCATTGTATCCTTGTTAAATTTCGAGGACGAAATTTTTGTAAGGGGGGTATAATGTAAATCCCCGTTTCCATCAATGAAAATCTTTCTCTATTTTCCTAAATCCCCGAATATTTCCTTTTCTTTTCCCTAGTAAATTTTTTGCGTAACTGGTTGCTAGATTTGTCGTATTTAAATTTTTTTTCTAAACCTTTAAAATCAAAGCCCAAAACAAACAAAATTAATTAAATAAATCCCCCATTTAAACTAAGCCCCAGCCCAACAGTATACGAAAATAAAAACAAATGATAAAGTCCTTAACTTACCGGCCCACTCCCATTTGTTGTCCTCTGCCAAATGTAAATTAAACCTATAAATAAATCCCTACTCCTATGGCCCAAGCCCGCGCCCAAACCCCCTTAACCGCGCCCAACACCCGTGCCAACCCGACCCGACCCTCTCCTTTCCCCACACTTTTTCCCGCTCCTTCCTTTTTCTTCCCCATGACGCCCTACGCCCGCTTCTCGCGAGACCCACGCCCTGCTCCTCGTTCGCGACCACGACCCCATGCCGCGACCCCCGATCTCACGCGCGTGCGCTCACGAACTCCCTCGACCTCGTCACCCTCTCCCCTACAAAGCCAAGTCTTCATTCCCACTGCTTCTTTTTTCACTGCGCATCGCCTCCCCACCCAAAAAAATAAAAAGCTTTCCCAGCCGCCGAGCTCCCTCGACGACGACGACCGCCAGCCACCTCATTCCACGAAAACTCCTTCTCCTTTCATCGCAACTCCCCACGCCACCGACCACTTCCCCTGCACATCCTTCTCCGAGCCCAACTCCACCAAACTCCATCGCCGACCCTCGACTCCCCTCACCACCTCACTCCCCTACCGACCTCGACGCCGACGAGCTCCCCACTGCCCCTGAACCGCCTCGTCGACCCGAACACCACTGCCATCACCTCCTCCAACCACCGAGCCCCTCTATCAAGATCACACCCTCCGTCACCGCGACTGCACCGCCATCGTCGTCGCAAACCATCACCAGCAAGCTCCTCGACATCACCAGCACTGCCTCTCTTCCAGTGCCCGAACGTCTCCGACGCCCCACCATCACTCGCAGCCGCCTCGCCCAAAAACTCAAGCCCCGCTGCCGTGAACCCAAACCGTGCCGTTCTTTGCACGTTCGTGCCGTTGCCGCTGCCGTACGTCGCCAACGCATCTCCAGACAAGTACCCTACTTGCTACATACTAGTTGTTACTGCTACATTTCTAAAACCTATTAATTCCGTGTTTAAAACTCGTGAAAACTTATATGACATAAGTGCTTGATGCAAAACCTGAACGAAAATATTCCATTAAACTGACGGAACTTCATTATATATGCTGGCCCGTGTGGCAATGAATATTGTGGTGAAATTTGACTGGAAAATTTAATCTTTACTGGCTTGAACGATCACCCCCAATTACACCCGTTAAAACTGAATATTTCCCGCGTCTGAAACTTGTTAAAATCATAATTAATTGTGTACACATTGAAATGGTGCGTTCGAGGGCTCAAATCGAAGAAGACTCGACGAACTAGAACCCTATGAAAGTTTTTAATTGTTTCTGTACTGAAAATATGACGAGAACTGGCTCGGAGAGCAACTCTGGACTGCAGTCCAGAGCAGCTCTGGCTGTTGATTCCTATCTCGTAATGCTTACTACTTTGCTGCCTGAACTTGTATGTTGCGGAACCCTACACTTTATTGAATATGAATCTGTTAGGTAAATAACGCAAGTGATTTCACCTCTTTTTATCGTTGTTTACTATTTAAAATGCAATTTAAAAGAACAGGACGTATGGCAGTCCCAAATAGAAACAGAATTGATACCCTAGTGTTGAACAGTGTATAACTTCTGACGTAGAGACGCGATTTAGAATCCGTCTAGTGTGTTGGAAACCTTACTTAAAAACCTAAATTTCATTCAACTGTATACTCGCTAAATTCTGATCCCAACAGGGTGATAATTGTGCCGCGAAACGGATGTTCAGTTCAGAAACTGAATTTCCTGCAGCGAGCACTTAAATTGAAATGGCTGTAACTTGAATACCCGAAATCCGATTTCACTGAAACAAATTTTTATGAATTACCGACAGAGTATACTTGTTACCGTATTTGTATCGTTTCATTGAATTCTGAACGTATGATTTACTGAAATTTTTATAAGCTCGTGAGGTGCATACTAGTTCATATTACGCATGACTTGTTAACTGCATAAATATACATACCTTACCCAACTGCCATACACATAGTGATAGTGCACGTTATTATTCAGTGTACAATGCATTATCGTGCGTGAATGATATTGGTTTAGGAGTGTCAAGTACGCCAATGGAAAAGTGAATGATTCGTGACAGTGAATAATACAGTGAACAGTGACAAAACCGTCTTATTGGTGCATACTTGTACACGACTAAATCATAATCATCAATAGTGAAAACCTGGGGAAAAAGGGAAAATCGAAGTGGAAAGAGCATCGTATTTAGCGGGGACCGTGATTTAGAGGATGATCATTCAAACAACGACTCTTATATATATTAGGTAGGATCTAGTGATCCGGCTGACAGGGTTATGTCCCGGACGTGTGGGCCGTTGTCTCGGGTATGTACGAGTCCCTCGTTAAACATGATCCTCCTTTCCACAATTCGATTTCAAACATGACTTAGAGACTGATAGGGACACAGATTATACTTTGCATCATTTAGTGACATAGTGATTATCCGCATTTTACTTTCACTGTTATTACCTTATTTACCTGTTTCATGTCATTATTACTATATTGGTATTACGTCGCTCTGACGACCTGAGTATGCATGCTCAGACCTCGAGGAAGAACCAGCGCAGGAGTCAGATTTACCCTTCGAGCTTGCGGAGATCTAGTTGAGAGTAACTCTTTCTTCTTTTCTGCTTTCCCTAAAGAGATCTTGTATTTGAACTCGGTTAGTAGTTCTTTTCTTGTTTATTTGTAAATTGTGGACAATGAATTTTGATGTAATATTTTAGTGATGTATTTCCTTTACTTCGGTGCTTTGTTTACTGATTACCATGTAATGCTAGAAGCCGAAGTGTGACTACGGCAGGATTATTCCCTGACCGTAGGAGCATGGCTGGCCTAGTCATCCCTCGTTTTCCGTATTTTGGGAAGCGGGGCGCGACAACTTGTGAGCATCGTTTCGGATTGTGATACTTGATTTCTATCACACTTTTGGAGGAGTCTACAGGAAAGTTTAGGAATCACTTGAAATTTAGCACGGCCTATCACCCTCAGACAGATAGCCAGTCTGAAAGAACGATCAAAACTCTTGAAGATATGTTGAGAGTATGCATGTTAGAGTACAAGGGTTCATGGGAGGAACATTTGCACTTGATGGAGTTTTCATATAATAACAGTTTTCAGGCGACTATATGGATGGCTCCATTCGAAGCATTATACGGTCGTAAGTGTCGCTCGCCTATCTGTTGGGAAGATGTTGGAGAAAGAAGATTATTCGGACCGGATATTATTGTGAGAACGGTGGAGAAAGTGTACTTAATCCGAAATCATATGAAAGAGGCACAAGATCGGTAGAAAAGTTGGGCTGATATCGGATGAAGATCTTTAGAGTTCGCAGTTGGTGATCTTGTATTCTTGAAAATATCACCGACCAGAGGAGTGATCCGATTTGGTAGTCGAGGCAAGCTTAGTCCTCGATTCGTGGGGCCTTTCGGTATTATCGAGCGTGTTAGAGAGGTACCTTATCGCTTGGCTTTACCACCATCCTTGGCGGGTGTTCATGACGTGTTTCATTTATCTCAACTCCGCAAGTATGTTAGAGATGAGACGCATGTCCTAAATCGCTCGGAACTGATAGTAAGGGAAGATTTAACATACGAAGAGCGACCAATAGCGATTGTGGATCGACAAAAAAAATTCCTTAAGAATAAAATTATTCCACTAGTACTTGTTTCATGGGGGAATCGTTCGTACAGAGAATCTATTTGGGAACATGAAGACGAGATTCGACAGAAGTTTCCACACCTCTTTCCTTAGATCCGTGTTTTCTTATCTTTTATTGTTTTTGAAATTTCGAGGACGAAATTCTTTTGTAGTTGGGTATAATGTAACACCCTAGTGCACTTATACTATATATTTTGGAGTATTTCAAACCTTACGGTAAAATTCTTTATTATTGTTGCTTTTGGATGCGGATAGTGCAATGAGTAGCTGTGGTTATTATCCGACCCGACCCGCATGGTTGAAACCCATCATGATTCAAGATTACATCAAATATTTGCTGGTACAGAGGATCCATGCAAATCGAGATTTTATAAACATATATAATATATTTTAGTATCCGCATATCTTTTATAATACAAAATAAAAATCAAATAACATATTTTGATATCTAGCCTTGCACGACATCACACCCCATATCATGTGGTTGCACCCATATATCATGTTCATGCCCTAACTGTTAAAATAGACTCGTTATTGATCGCTACGTATATTTACGTAGATCCGTACTTGAGAGTATACATTTTTATTGACCGGATATCCCAGTATATATAGTTTAAATTTTTATGTATATTCTCCATATTGAAAAATTAGATTTTTTGAATGATTACGGGTAATATTCGGAGCAGTCAAGTATTATTTGTGAAATCCTATAATACATATATTATATTATTTCTTTAACTAACATATATTATTTGAAGTGATATATATATATAATATAATATAATATATTAGTTATATTAATTAACTAATAATTCCCTCTCTCTCTCTGTCTCTCTCTAATGCGTTCCCGCCTTTCTCTCTCTCTCTGTTATATATAATATATGTTATATAATAAAATTTATTAATAAAACTTAAACTCTCCCTCTCTCTCCCTCTTTCCTCACGCCCCCGTGAGCGAACCCAGAAACCCTAACCCATCACCTCGTCGCCATCCCTTGTCGTCGTTGCCCTCTCGCCCTCATCCTCGCCCTCTCATCATCCCCTCCACCTATCCTTCCTCCATCCCGATGGCCTGCACCAACTTCCCCGACCCAAGAAACTTATACCTCATCGGCAACACCTCGTCGCCAGCAACCCTCGTCTCCGGTAAAACCCATCACCACAGTCACCACCTACCACCTCTTCACCTCCTCGCCTCCCCAGTACCTAAGAACACCACCACCGACGACCCTGCACCTTCCCCGATCATCTTCAAAACTCACAACACCTCGCCGACGGCATCCCCTCATCCTCATCATCTCGCTGTCGCCACCATTCCCTCTATACATCCCCAGAACTCCGCAAACCCCAACAACCTCCACTTCTTTCTCTTCTTCTTCTTCTTCTTTCTTTTCTTTCTTTCTCTTGCCATCCGCCTCACCGGAGTTGCGCACGTCGCCGATGATCCAGACGACCCAGCCACCATCGTCGTCTAGCCCAGTTACCACGTCATGCAGCTTCTCAGTCAGGTCAAGTCCTGCGCACGTGATTTTGCATCGTGACTTTGTTCTGACATCGGAACTTGGCATCCGTATCTCGACGTGAGATCCGATCAGGCAAGTTATAAACTTGCAACATACTATTTTTTTTATATCAATAATTATAGGTTTAACTATAGTACATGTGTTTTACTATTCAGCAAATATTATCGATTTACAGTTTTGAATCATCCGTCTGTATCCGTACCGATAATAGTTTATCTAGTTGCATGTCGAAACATCACGATATTATGATACTACTATATCAGTTCAAAATGTTATCTAGATTGCATCATACATGGTAATGGACGTATAATGGTTATTACAGATAAATACATATGCATCCTGGCATTAGTCGTGTTTCGATATTGATTACAGTTTTACATTGGTATCTATTCTGGTTAATATACAGTACATAACATATTCACGACCCACTACCAGACTTGTTACTTGGATCTTATTGCTAATGCCAACCATCCTGACTTGTTGTCCTGACGGACGTGACTTGTTCTCTACATAGACAAGACATGCACATGCTTGATTCTGTGTTGGCATTAGATTTATATCATCAATACCTGACTTGAACACAAAACCTTGGAGGTAAGGGGAAATAAATAATGAAACCTGACTTGTATCTCAACAGTTCGATGCTTATACTGATCGGTCTTTACGGGCTTGCCAGCCCCGGAATGATGCTGCTAACATCATTCATCTGTGCATGTTACTTGTTTACTGGTTAGCGGCATGTCTCGGATTCAGCCCGAGAGTCTTGACCTTGGTCCTATGCACGCATGAGATACTATTGAGTTATATCGAAAATTCCATTAAATTGATTTCAAAGACTTCTAGAATATATAAGTTAGAAGCACGAACTTTAGGATACACATTGTAGGGTTCCTAGGCACTCACAAGAGGTCTCACAAGGCATCAACCATGCAAATTTCAAAAATTCTAGGTGCCGAGAAACCTGACTACGGATCGTTGGCTAGAAATCTAGGCGAAAAATAAACTAGTTAACACTTAACTAAGAGATACGGAAATACAACCTTTGTAGATCCGGTTCTCCACCTCCATAGCTCCGCAATGAAGTCTCCTCGCTGTCCATAACAAGTCCCGGGCTCTAGCGTCGGCTTCATCGGAGAATGGACGGGCTAGGTCATCGATGTCCATGCCGAAGATGATCTACGTCGAGGCATCGCTAAATCAAGCTCCGACTTCACCAAGTCAAGAAACTTGTGAAGAAAACACACTCTACTACTTGGCAAGAGGTAGAGGATGAAGAAATAGGAAGTGGGTAGACTTTAGTTTTGGATTTCTCACTCTTTTTCTCACTTTGCCATTAAAGCTTTCAAGCTTTTTCTTGAAGTGAAGAAGAAGAAGAAGATGAAGAATATGATAAGTGTTTAATTAAAAATGAAAAGAAAATGAAAACTTATCATAATCTAAACCATGGTCAAGTGTAGAGATTAAACTAGGGTTAGTGGGAATGGTTAGGGTTAAGGATGAGATAAGAATGGTTGACTTGATCAAAGCTTCAAGAAGCTTCAACAAGAAACAAAATTAGCCACCATTCTTTTTTCTTTATCTTTTCCAAAAGAATAAACAAATAAATGAATAAATAAATAATGGGAGAATAAACAAAACCCTAACCACTCTCACAACCATGGTTTAATCTTCACACAAATCCAAGTTTACATGTATCATCAAACATGATACAATCATTTGCACAAAAAGTATATCACATATACAACTTGTACACCAAGTGAGAAAATCCATTTAAAGTGAACCAATACCAGTTAATGCAAAGTAATATATCAAATATATATAATTATGCATTAAATCATTAAATCAACACTTGATTTAACGATCCGGTCATATCGCATATAACCGACTAGCATCCAATGTATCGGCTTATCGAATCAACCCTCGATTCGATAACTAGGTTATATCGCATATAACCATTCGATACATTCATCGCGAGAATAGAATACGGTATCACATACACGCATTATTCTCGGTCCCGCACATATCTCATATGCGCTCCTATTTCGTTTCGCTTGAGCCAGGAAACCTCTGTGTAGGACTCTAAAGACTCGTCAATACGCCGGCAGCAGATGATGATCATATCAAACACCCGCAAGCCGCAAGCGGTCTGCTAAACGTAATGGCCACCCGGGTATTGAGCGATCTGAAGATCGACGAGCAAGCCCGCTCACACTCCAGTGAATCCAACCAGTAACACTACCGTACAGTCCGGTCTAATCGTCTGATATGTCGCATATCTCGCCTAGGGGTGGTAAACGTCAGACCCCAATAGCTCGATAAGTCGTGTCGATATGAGGTCTATAACAATTCGAGAAACTACTGGTAACACTTACCAGTAAATCTCAGCAACCCTGGCCAGGGATTTCCTGTTATAGCCAATCGAACACAGCGCAACATCAACTCCCTATACCGGGAGAGAGGAATCCCCTCCTATCGCTCATTGCCTCCATGTGACTCGGGACTGTACCCAAAAACCACCGTTTTGCACGCCCTCTTGGACGTGGTAAGATGGAAATCAAAGTACAGTGGGAACCACACAAGACTCTATGACGATCTCGGGTCAATAGACTACTCTGTACCAGTGTCACCAGAGAACTGCCATCTGACGTAAGGTATAATACCATCTAGGAGTTCTCGGCGAGTCCGTCCAGTGTACCCAGTCTCTACTGAGCACCCGTATACCATCTCTGATGTCAAACACCGATGGATATGGGATCATCCATCGCCCATCTGTATGGGTCGAGAAGGTACACGCTAGTCTACTCTGGTATATCGATGCCCCGTCTCGATACACCTACGACTAGGGAATTTGAAGGATGTACTTATGGACTACCATGTCCCCACTAGTATGATCCGCATCATAGTCTAGATAGTCAGGTACACATCCTAAGGGCTTTACCAACATGTAACAGAGAGACAATCAGTGTACACGTTAAGGTAAAGAGCAACCAGATAGCATACTATCATGTCGAGCAAGAAAGTCCTCCCTATATACGTCCTAGCATCCACTACAATATACATCATATGTACAGTAATGGCCTCTAGGGCATACATATAACTAACACACATCGGTTGTCCGCTTTTTGATTATCATATTATCTTCGGGGTCGAAGAAAATAGTAGTGTCGTCAGTGAAGGTTTTCCTAAAGATCAACACAATTCTATCCACAATAGGAGGGTGTGGTGGAGTTGGGTTGAGTGGTAGATGGGAGATGGTGAATCTTCACTCGGATCCTCTTCGGAACAAGCAGTCGATGGTTCGGATTTCAACTTCTTTGAACTCTCTCCATTCTCTGACTTCATCTTCTTTTTATACACTTGAGTGTTCTCCATGCCTTTATCAAAGTAAAAGACTGAAAATAGGGTGTTCAATTCAGAAATGAATCGAATCCTATTTATAGAGAGGGAAGAGAAAACCACTAGGAAGTTTCTCAAACTAATTTTAAGTTATTCTAACTCTCCATTTGGTTTGAATTTGAATTCCTATATTTGAATTTGAATTACAGAGAATTAATCACCTATTTAATTTCTATTTGATTTAGAATTCAATTATTTTTGTTAATTAATTACATTACTTATTAATTAATTATGAATATATAGAGTCAGTTAGGGCAGACGTCTGTAGGAGACGTCTGGCTCTGACATTTAACTGGACCAGACGTCTGTAGGAGACATCTGATGTCTAAAATTGTCTAAATTTTATATCCTTTTAAGATTGTTTAAGTTTTTAAGACATGGTTAATTCTATCATATTTAGTTCTCCTTAAAGATGAGAGAACGTAGTTTTATCTAGTGGCTTAGTAAATATATCTGCAAGTTGACTATCAATTGACATATATTCCAAAACGATATCTCCTTTATGAAAATGATCTCTAAGAAAGTGATATCGTATGTCTATGTGCATAGTCTTAGAATGTTGATCAGTATTTTTGGTCATGTGAACTGTACTTATATTGTCACAAAGTATAGAAATCTTTGAAATACTTTCTTGATAAGCTTGAAGTGTGTATTTCATCCATATAAACTTTGTACACAACAAGCACCGACAGCATTATATTCTGCCTTGGCTGTCGATAGATCCGCTGAATTTTGTTTCTTCGAAATCCAAGAGATAAGACAGTTTCCTAGAAAGTGACAAGTGTCACTTGTGCTCTTTCGATCTTTTAGCCTTCCGGCATAATCAGCATCTGAATGACTGATTGAGTGGATCAAGTTATCTTTAGATTCTATATGTTAAAATTTATGGTTCTTTTGAGATATCTAAATATTCTTTTCACAACGATCAAGTGTGATTCTTTAGGATAAAACTGAAACCTAACCCGCAAATACACACTAAATATGATATCTGGTCTACTAGCAGTCAAATATAGTAGATTTCCTATAATACCATGATAAAGTCCAGTGTTAATTTCTTAACTATCTTTATCGTTCATGAGTTTGCTGTTAGAAGTCATTGGTGTTTCATAAGTCTTTGCATTTTCTAATCCTAATTTCTTTATTAGTTTTCTAGTGTATTTGGCTTGATTAATGAAGATTTCATCTATTTTCTTTATTTGAAATCCAAGAAAGAAGTTTAAGTTCTCCCATCATGCTCATTTCAAATTCATCTTGCATGGATTTGGCGAATTCTTCACAAAAACTTTCATTTGTTGAACTAAAAATAATATCATCAACATATATGTGGACTATTAAAATGTCTTGTTTAAGAGTTTTAGTAAATAATATCTCATCTACTATACCCTTAGTGAAACCTATATTTTCTAGAAACGTACTTAAATGTTCATACCAAGCACGACGAGAAAGTGTATGTATCTCAACCTCCCGGATTCTCAAAAACCCCTCAAACGAGGGGGAATCTGACGAAGTCTGCTACATCGGCCGCATCCGTCTAAACCTCCGATACACGGTGCCATAAATCAACTTGGCATCTTCGGAGAGGTGGACGGATAGCACCTATTAGCATCTGCCCCGAACCTCAGGCAAGACAGCCCATGTCTCGGCCGCCGTTCGGAGGGGAAAGATTCTGGCACGCCCGGTGGGACCTTTTCCACTTTCCACTCCACACTTCGTGTGTCGTGTTCGCGAACGAATCACGGTTTACTGTGGTTGCCTGTGGATTCGAGGTACTAAGATTTGGTGTCTTGCTCCGTGCAGAAAACAGAAGATCAATGGCTTCAAACTGCACTACCTGCAACTGCAACTCTCGCTCCGTCCGTGCTGAAGGAGTGACTTATGGGCCCCAAGCGGCCTCCCTTTTTAAGATGTCAGTGGAGCAGGTAACTCAGGCCACCACTGGATTATTCTTCGGGACCATGCTCCCACCGTTGAGCTTCAATACCACAATGACGTTGCAAGAAGCCCCAAAGAAGTCAGTCTTTGGTCGGCTTACCATTGCCACGGCCCCTCTCAACGGGTCGCCCAACTTCAACACCACAGTTTTCAACAAACTGGGCCAGAACGTCTACAAGCTCGCAATACCCGAAGCTGCCATCCCGGCTCAAGCGGACAAAATTACTGGAAAGGCTCCTCCTTCCAAGAAGTCAATTTTTACAAGGCTGGCCATTCCGGTTGCTGCTCCAGGCGAGGTCCTCAAAGCTGCTTCCCCTTCCCAGAGGTCTGTCTTTGACAGATTAGACATTGCTTCTCAACGGGTGTCAGTCTTTGACAGGCTAGCACCAATAACGGTCTCTCCTCAAAGCAGGGGGCATGACGAAGTCACCCCTACGGCTGAAACAACTCCATCCGCACGACGCGCTCGACGTCGCCACTGGCGCCTAGTAAGGAAGGCTGGGGGCAACTCCCCCTCTGGATTTACTCCACCAGCTCCAACGGTGGGGATCGATGTTGATGTTCCAACCGGGAACATCTTTGAGCTGCTGAACAGGGTGCGCAGAAACTCTCCTACTGTAGTGCTGAAGAGATCTCCTCCACCCGTGGAGAATGATACGGAAAAGAAGTTAGAGCAGCCCCCTCAACGGCTGTCCTCTAAAATTTATAAGGTCTGGCGTCAAGTCCAAGACTCCGTAATAGATCAAGACTATCTCCGCCGACAGAAAAAGATGAAGGTTCGGCAGGAGAAGAATTACTCTGTCAAGCCGGAAAAAGCAACAGCTGGATGGGTGCCCACTGCAACGGCTCCCTCAACGTCAATCACTCAAAAGAAAAGGAGGCCGCAAAAAGCCCCTGTGAACATGGCGAACCGTAAAAGCGCTGAATATAAATGCCCCAAGTCTGGGGGAATGGTGGTGCACACTGTTTATATGGCTGCCGGAAAGGAGGAAAGCCGTGCTTCGACGGATCACCGACCGCTCACCCGATCCCTGACAAAAGCCCAGGAGGAACAACACAAGTTTCAAGAGATGATGACTGCGATGGCCGCACTCACCGGGCCAAAAGAAAGCCCGGAAACATCATCAGAACAACGTCACGAACAAGAAACTGACACTGACTACCTACGCAGAGTCCTCGAAAAGAAGGACAAAGAAGCCGCGGAGCAAGCGGCTAACATAAAACAAATGGCGCTTCTCTTCCAAGATATGGTAGGGATGATGATCCAGCAAGATCCTCCTGCTGAAGATCCTTCGATTGTCCTTGAAGATGACAAAGGAGAGACATCGAATCCTCCACCGGCTCTGTCAACAGCCAAGGAGGAGACAATTTCCAAAGCTGCCCTGGAGGAATATATAGCTCAGCAAATACGAGCTCATCAAGCAAGTGAGGCGGCTGAGCAAATTGTTAAAGCTGGGCGACCACACCCGGGCTGGTATGACCAAATCAGCTACCCGCCGGGATATACGATCCCTAAATTCCATGTGTACAAGGGGACAGGGAATCCACATCAGCATGTCGCTCAATTCAGGGCCTTATGCGGCAACACTGGAGGCAACGACAAACTGCTGCTTCGCCAATTCATCGGCAGCTTAGCAGAAACAGCCTTTGAATTGTATTCGGAGCTACCTAATGACTCTGTCAAAACATTTGCGGAGATGGAGCTATTGTTTACAGAAAGATTTGCCAGCGCCAGCGAGCGCACCCCGATAACAGCACTGATTAACGCCAGGGTGAAGCATGCAGAAACTTGGGTCCAGTATGCGATACGGTGGCGTAATCTATGGTCAAAATGCGAGCAGCGCGTCGAAAAAGCTCCTGCCGTGGGCATGTTCGTGGGTACTCTCGACCCTCAAGCGACCATCTCCCAATTCATGATGTTTTTTAAGCCGACCACCTTCCAGGCCTTGATTGACAAGCTGGCCTAAATGGACCAGGTAGGCCATGAACCATCCCCTTCAAAGACAGAGCCTTGGAATGAAAAGCGCAAAGGGAAAGCAGCCTTCGTTGCCAATACTCAGCAACGGCCGAGCAACTTAAAGCCAGTTCTTCGCCAAAACAACGTGCGTCTATGCCCATCCCTCGAGGAGAGACTAGGACGTCCTTACTCGTTTCCTCAGGATAAAACGAGAAGACTGTTCGAGCTGGCAGTGCGCAACAGACTCATCAATCTGCCGAGTCCAAAACGTCCGTCGCAACCAGGCGATGTCAACGATCCCAATTATTGCCCTTACCACCAAACGGTAAGCCATCCAATCGAGGATTGTTTCGTCTTTAAGGGGTGGATCGAGGATCAGTACCTACAAGGAAAGTTCGCGCTGTCTGAAAAGTGGAAAGTAAACCCACCACAGCCACACACTCCAAAGAAGACGGACGCACCGGGGGCAACTTGTCATGTGATCTCCCACTCATTTACGGACGATGAAAAAACTCCTTGCACTGAGAAACTGGGGGTAGAGCCTGAGCCGGAATTCGTGTGGCCGTCAGACGAAATGATCGACACTTTTCTAGATGAGATTCGTCTAAAAAGTAAAGCTGATCGGGAGCGCGAGATGGCCATATTTGAAAAGGCCAAACGCCGGCGACTGGACAAAAGGGTCGAAACACTCCCACCAGATCAAAGTACATCCGCCGCAAATGAAAACAGGATCAAGACAAGGAAACGATTCGCCAAAGCCATATCAATGGGGATGAGGCCGCCCTCTTTCAGAGAAAATTCTCCTGGTGGTATACATTTTGATGAAACGGACGTACACCCTAACTTCTGCTTATATCATCAGAGGATCGCACATCCTACTGAAGACTGCAACTCCTTTAAGTGTTGGTGGCAAGGATATGTCGCTCATAGACAACACGTCAATAGAATAAAGCGGGAAGCTCGTAGACGGCGAAAAAATACGACAGATGAGCATAAAAGAGTTGGCGGCAATTGTCATAGGGACGAGCCCGGGGGATCACGAGTTCTCACCTTTGGAAGCGATTCAGACGAAGAAGCCGCCCTCAACCCTCTCTTCAAGAAATTCATTTCTAAAACAAAAGAATTGGAGAGTTGCGAGAACGTTCAGCCGTACAATCTCACGCTACCCGGAAAGAATCTCGGACCCGCAAACGACGGAGCAAACGAAATGAGAAAGGAAAAGGAAAAAACGGCCTTTGTTGCCAACACTCAACAACAGCCGAGTAACCCGAGACCGTTTTGTCGTCAAAACAACAAGCCGCGATACCTCAATGAGAAGTTGAAACGTCCTTACTCGTTTCCCAAAAATAAAACAAAGAGATTGTTCGAGCTAGCAGTGCGCAGCAGGCTCATCACTCTGCCAAGTCCAAAACGTCCGTTGCAACCAGGCGATGTCAACGATCCCAATTATTGCCCTTACCACCAAGCGGTAAGCCACCCGATCGAGGATTGCTTCGTCTTTAAAGGATGGATCGAAGATCAGTACCTACAAGGCAAGTTCGCGCTGTCTGAAAAGTGGAAAGTAAACCCGCCACAACCACATGCTCCGAGAAAGATGGATATGACGGGGGCATCATGCTCAGTCATAGAGAAAGCCCCATAGACCGAAAAGTCAGTAAACTAGAGATGCGTCTCAAATACGGCGACGGCGGACCGAAACGTCCTTAAACTAACAGCGGACCGCAATGTCCTAAAACTTGCAAATGACCGAAACGTCGTTAAACTACTCCCAACCCGCAGCATCTTCAGGATGACGTGGTAATAAAAATAAAAAATAAAAAAAAAATGTTAGTTATATATATGCCCTAGAGGCCATTACTGTACATTGGATGTATATTGTAGTGGATGCTGGGACATATATAGGTAGGACTTTCTTGCTCGACATGATAGTACGCTATCTGGTTGCTCTTTATCTTAACGTGTATACTTTCTGTCTCTCTGTTACATGTTGATAAAGCCCTTAGGATGTGTACTCGACTTCCAGGACTATGATGTAGATCATACTAGTGGGGCCTGGGTAGTCCATGAGTACATCCTTGAAATGTTCCTAGTCGAGGGAATATCGAGACGGGGCATCGATATTCCAGAGTAGACTAGCGTATATCTTCTCGACCCATGCGATGGGCGATGGATGATCCCATATCCATTGGTGTTTGACATCGAAGATGGTATGCGGGTGCTCAGTGGAGACTGGGTACACTGAACGGACTCGCCGAGAACTCCCAGATGGTATTATACCTCACGTCAGATGGCAGTTCTCTGGTGACACTGGTACAGCTTAGTCTGTTGACCCGAGATCGTCATAGAGTCTTGTGTGTCTCCCACTGTGCTTTGATTTCCACCCTACCACGGCTCTACTGAGTCGTGCAAACATGTGGTTTTTGGGTACAGTCCCGATTCACATGGAGGCAATGAGCGATAGGAGGGGATTCGTCTCTCCCGGTATTGGGGGTTGATGTTGTGCCATGCTCGACTGGCCATAACAGGAAATCCCTGGCCAGGGTTGCAGTGATATACTGGTAAGAGTTATCAGTAGTTTCACGAATGTTATGGACCTCAAGTCGGCATGACTTATCGAGCTATTGGGGTCTGACGTTTACCACCCCTAGGCGAGATATGCGACATATCAGACGATCAGACCGGACTGTACGGTAAGTGTTACTGGTTGGATTCACAGGAGTGTGAGCGGGCTTGCTCGTCGATCTTCTGATCGCTCAATACCCGGGTGGCCGTTACGTTTAGCAGACCGCTTGCGGCTTGTGGGTGTTTGATATGATCATCATCCGCTACCGGCGTATTGACGAGTCTTTAGAGTCCTACACAGAGGTTTCCTGGCTCAAGCGAAACGAAATAGGAGCGCATATGAGATATGTGCGGGACCGAGAATAATGCGTGTATGTGATACCGTATTTCATTCTCGCGATGAATGTGTCGAATGGTTGTATGCGATATAACCTAGTTATCGAATCAAGGATTGATTCGATAAGCCAATACATTGGATACTAGCCGGTTATATGCGACATGACCGGATCATTGAATCAAGTGTTGATTTAATGATTTAATGTATAATTATATATTTGATATATTACTTTGCATTAACTAGTATTGGTTCACTTTAAATGGATTTACTCACTTGGTTTGTGCACATTGCATATGTGATATATTTTGTGCACATGATTGTATCATGTTTGATGATACATGCAAGCTAGGGTTAGTGTAAAGAATTAGACCATGGTTAAGATTATGATTAGGGTTTTCTTTTTTCTTTTTTTCTTATTTATTCATTTATTTATTTTGGAAAAAGATGAGAAAAGAATGGTTGCTAATTTTGTTTGCTAGTTGAAGATTCTTGAAGCTTTGAATTAGTCCACCATTCTTGTCTCATCCTTAACCCTAACCATTCAAGTTAACCATGGTCCATTCTCTACAACTAAGCAAGGGTTAGTAAATGATAAGTATTGATTTATTTATCATTTACTTAATACTTATGATAGCTTCTTCTTCTTCCTCCATGAGAAGAAAGCTTGCTACATCAATGGTGATTGATGAAAAAGTGTGTGAAATCCAAATCTAAAGTCTACCCACTTCCTATTTCTTCATCCTCTACCTCTTGCCAAGTAGTATAGGGTGTTTCCTTCACAAGTTTTCTTGACTTGGTGAAGTTGGAGCTTGATCTAGCGATGCCTCGACGTAGATCATCTTCGGCATCGTCGTCGATGACCTAGCCCGTTTTTCTCCGATGAAGCCGACGCTAGAGCCCAAGATGTGATTTGGACAGCGAGGGGACTTCATCACGGAGCTTAGGAGGTGGTGGAACGGATCTACAAAGGTTGTAGCCCCTTTCCTTTAGCTATATTTCCGTTTACTTGCTTGCTTCGCCTATTTATCTAGTTAACGATCCGTATTAGGGTTAATAGGCATTTGTAAAATTTCAATTGGCAATGTTTGATCACTTGTAAGACTCCATTAGAGTGCCTAGGAACCCTACAGTGGTATCAGAGCCTAGCTAGAGCCTTAGGCGAAGTCCCGACGGAGTTAGAAGTCTGATCGACTCGAAACCCCGATTTTAACATGCTCTCTGGACTTTTTTGAAATTCGTGGTTTTTTGTGAATTAAAAATATTCAGAAAAATCAGCAGGAAGATCTAAGACTTACTGTGAAATTCGTGGTCCTGATTCCATAAAGGCGGAGCAGATCCGCGGCCTTACAGGAGGCTCATGCGGCGGATCCGCGGCCCTTTTGTCTTTTTGTGCATCCTATTTTGCACAGTAATTCGTAGTTGTCTGTGCTGGTTTTCCTGGGGATTTTTAATAATTTTTCCAGAGTTGCATTTTCTCGGTTGTATTGGGAACTCGGTGTATCGATCGGATTGTCTAATTTTGTCGGTGTGTTTTTCCGGATAAATCTTAGAATATGTTAAAAAGTTCGACCGGATATAAATACCCACTTTTTCCCCTGCCGGGAAATTTCCAATTGTTGGATTTTTCCGTAGTTTAACGACGTTCTAAGTAGTGCAAGTAACGCGATGGACCCTCTAGAAGACAACAAACCTTAACTCGATTATGTGACCGTCTTGAACTGCCCTTTGAACCTTCGGGTTTGGGGCAGTACGGCGTGCCACATGTGAGGCGTTGGCTTGACCCTTCTACGGCTGGACCGTTGCTACTGAGGCACGAACTGAATGCTGTTAGACTTATTTCATGTGTTGAGCTGTTTCGGGAAAACTTGGGTGTTCGATTGTTCGATCGGAAAGTTTAACATTTTCTATTTATCCGGAATGTGATACAATAATTGGAATTCACAAGTAGTTATGAGATAACTGAATGAATGTTATAAACATAGCAGTTTAGTTTCACTTGATCGGTTGCCACGGAATTTTGATGTGATCAAAAGTCCGTCGCAATCACGTAGCGTACGCGGATACTCGCCGGGTAAACTTAATAGACAGCTTCACCCCATAGCCCCGACCAAGTGACTGTAGGAGAACCCCGTCGCCGAAAGCATTCGTTCGGGTGCTCGCGGTAGCGGTGTTCCGCCTTGGTGCACTTTGTCGACGGCGTCGGGGGTGCGGCCGCCTACTAAAGTTTGCGACGAGCATTCGATCAGAATGTCGGGAATCCTGTTGAATTGCCCGACTTGATATTGAAAAGTGTTTTCGATAATGAGACTAAAATGCGGGGTTTATAATTGTTAGGCATGCAATGTCTAAGTAATTCATTTGGTTAGGCATGCGATGTCTGAGGAGGTTGCGGATTCCAACTGTTGTAGTTTTACACTTTCTTTTCTGTGACCGTAAGTGTAATATGTGATATCGCCGGTTTCGTTGCTATATGTCAACGACAATTGGGATACACATGTTTGCTTACGTTGATGACATGTGATGTTATGTGTTGCTGGATATGTTATATTGGATCGTCGTGTTTGAATAGCCGGGGTTTTTTTATGTGAGATGAGTGTTTTTCATTTTCATTCATGTAAAAACTTGTATGTAATATTCTTTTATTGGGGTACTTCCAGGTTGTGGATGTTGTCACCACTTGTATATTATTTACTTTTCTGCACTAGGATAGACCCAAGGAGGGGAGCACAAGTAACCGGGTTCTGGGGTCCAGTGGGAGACCAACTCGAGGAGTCGAGTCCGGGTCTCTTAACCCTGGAATTGGTAGGGTTACTTGCCGCTCTCGTAGGGGTCTAGGGGTGTGGGATTGGCTATTCATCACGCCCGTGGAATCCGTGTTTTATACTGGCTCGTATTGAAAACACGGGCGTCCTAGTATATCCAATATTTTATATGTTTCTTCTGCTGTGATTTATCTGTGATCATGTGATGTTCTGTGACAGATATTATATATAGTATATATGATATATTATATAAACGTTGCTTATGTTTTACACCCGCGCTAGCCCTGCCCCGCTCTGCCATTAGTTACCTAACCTAACGGTGCAGACGGGAAACCGAGGCAAATGCGGATGGCATAAGCGTACGTTATATTTATCTGTGATGTTTAGGTGGACTTAATTGATGGGATATTCATTAATGAGATTAATGAAAGAAAATAAACCTAATTGATGTTGTGGAATCGAATTTCAAAATAAAAACAGGTAGCTAAAGTTCTTGCTTTGCATCGCGGTGTTCATTATAGAACATCCTGCACCTTATTCGATGAGGAAAGGACCGAGATCCCTTCACCGGGAGTGACTCCTTTAGCAATAACTGGCAGATGCTACAACCCTCGGTTTGTCTTTGATCGCTTCTATAGTTTCCGCTTTGCACAGTGATATATATGATATATCCCGCACCTCATTCGACGAGGAAAGGGCCGACGATCCCTTCACCGGGAGTGACCCCTTTAGCAAAACTAGAAAAGCCTCGAAAACATTCCATTTAAAAACCATTTGATTCCGCAACGAGATCAAGTTCAAAGCGTTAAAGGTTTTCACAAAAACCATTCGCAACCTTCCGTCATTTTAGGAAGTAGAGTACTTAGTATTCGTGCTGTGTTTGTTGACCATAGTCAAGGCACAGTGTACGGTAGCTAAGTGATGTCTTCCT
The DNA here is from genome assembly GCA_030015575.1 of Agapanthus africanus. NCBI lineage: Eukaryota > Viridiplantae > Streptophyta > Magnoliopsida > Asparagales > Amaryllidaceae > Agapanthus > Agapanthus africanus. The sequence continues at coordinate 880,324,631 of JASDDO010000024.1, forward strand.
ACACCGCATATGATGCGATTAGTTAGGAAAGTCATGTGGCTTTGTTGACCTTAGCCAAGGGTCATGTGGGTGGGTCTAATTAATCACGAAATTACGGGTAGAACTTGACTAGTACCTATGATTTGTTGACCTTAGCCAAGGTCATAGGTGCTAGGGGTAAAAACCATTATCGGGAGTTACAAGTGTTGAAATTTGCAATGAGATTGCATACCTTCTATGTGATGGTTGGATCCCGATACCCACTGCGAGTAATTGTTACTCCTGGGAGAGTTTTGCACTTTGCAATTAGCCGATCAAGTAGGTGTCTAGAAAGGTGTCAACGGGGTTACGCCTCTGGGAAAACGAGGTTTACTGTAATTAGGTCCGTGCGAAAGCACGGGGAACCTCCCTCAAAGTACCGACACTGGCCTGGCTGAAAGATTGGCGAACTTGTAGAGTGTAATTAATCCCGGCTAGTCTTTCCTTTTAAGGTTTGAAGGAAGATTTGATAAAAACAGTGGGAGCTATCCTGATTAGATAAAATATATAACCAATCTGATCTTGCAAGAGCGCACGCAGAGTGTTTTCTTCTCTCTCTCTCCTGGTAGCGACCATATCACGCCTTAATCAAGATAATAATACGGATGTATTGACCGAACCCGCTTGTTATACTGAGCTGGGGAACGTTGGTCCCGCTCCAACTTATAATTGTTATAAGACAGAGCAGAAAATTGGGGAATACCAGAATTCCTATGCCGCCCAAACGAAGAAAGTGCATATGATGCATCTCCTTCGGGTGCGTTCATTACAAAGAACTGTTTCTCAGTATCCTCTGCATCCTGGGTATATGATACCGGATCAGGATCCCAGATATGTAATCTGTTACATAGGGCTACAAAAGGGTAGAAAAACTGAGAACGGGTGATAAGTTTCATGAGACAGAAAACGGGGCAAGTGTTGCAGCCAAGTCTGTTGGTCACTGTCACCCTGTATTACGAATACATTGATTCTGAACAAATGCTATTAGATACCGAACCTGATATACAAAATCATATCAGTCTCTTTATTAGTAAAGAAAGGATATAATTTTGTATTGATGGATAATGTTTTGAACACTTCCTATATCAAAAGTTGATCGGTTCAGACACGTAATCTAAAAGCATTGACGTTCTAAATCAAACTACAGTTCCTCGTATACAGAACACACACAAGAGGAAGAGTTCAGAAATGAACGAATTCTTCTTAAGGCATTGTAGACTAGGTCATATCAATGCGACCCGACTGGCTGAAGTTACATTTAGATGTATATTTAAATCAGTTTGAATTTACATCTTGTGAAACTTGCCAGTCATGTCACAAAGATAATATGACCATAGCTCTGTTTATTGGAAACAGAGAAAGAGTTAATGAACTCTTGGGACTGATGCATGATGATGTATGTAAGGTCTCCTGTCTACACATGCCAGGACTGGTTCTTTATACTTCATTATATTCTCTGATGATCTCTCAAGATTCAGTCATATATTCCTGTTGAAATATAAGTTCGAACCTTTTGAGGTATTCACAGAATATAAGTAAGAAGTAGAGAACCAAAATACGGGTATAAGTATTATGTCCTATGATGAGATCAGGAAGGAGAATACTTGTGCATAGCATTCCTGGACTATTCTAAAAGAAAATGAGATTCTCTCTCAGCATTACTCCTCCGTATAAACCATAGCACGATGGTATATCGGGATGGAGCAATCACACCCTATATGATAAGGTGTGCTCTATGATGAGTACTACTGAGTTGCCTATTTCCTTTTTGGGAGTTATGCGCTTGAGAAGCTGCATACCTATTGAATTAGGTTCAAATCAAATCAGTGCCTACCACTCCATATAAGATATGGTGCGGGAAGATCCTATCTCTTAAGTAAGTTAAGATTTGGGATTGTCCGTCCTATGTCAAAAGTAAAATCCGGACAAGATCGAGGCAAGATCAGTTCTGTAGAACTGGAAAGGTTCCAGCTGTACAAAACTGCTAATGATTTGACAGAACCAAAGGATTCAATAGTTTCCGACGAACCTCAGCCTCTCCGCCGATCTAGTAGGGTTCCTCACCCACCTGAGAGATACCTCGGTTTCTCGATGACAGTGGGAGCGAGGATTGCATCATGAGATGATGACCCAACCAGTTTCTAGCAGGCCATCGAGAGTAGGGACTCTGTAAGAATGGCTGGATGCTTAGTGATCTGAGATGGAATCCTTATACACCAACAAAGTATGGACTTTGGTTGCTATAACTGAAGGGTTAAATCCACATCAGGAGCAAGTATATCTTGAGAAGATTGCTTGGTGTACATGGAAAGGTTAAGACTTTCAAAGCTAGACTTGTTAAAGGTTTTCGTCATCAACCAGGCACGGATAATGATGAAACCTTTTCCAGGGACTATGTTTAAATCCATCCAGATCCTACTTGCCACGGCTACATACCATGACTACGATATCTGGTGGTTGGGTGCCATGACTACTTTTCTAAATAATGATTTAGAAGAGAACGTCTATAAGAACACAGCCAGAGGGCCTCGTACACAGTGGGAGCAGCGGAAACGTGTGAAAGATGCTTTATAGGATAAAGCAGGCATCGCGGAGTTGGAACATCTATTTTGATGGATTAGTCAAATAAGTTGACATCATCAAAATGGTAGATGAACCTTGTATAAACAAAAGGATAGTAGGGAGTATGGTGACGATCCTCGTAGAATACGTGGATGACATACTCTTGTTGGGGAAGGAGTTTCCTATGCTACGCTCGATCAATCTCCGCTTATCACAATGATTTTCCATATAGGATCAAAGTGATACCTACTAAATCCTAAGCTTTGGATCTATGAGATAGATTTAATTGGATGTTAGGATACTCACTAGTTGAAGTGAGATGGTATCAATCGATCCTGGGGAGAATCACTGGAAAGGTTCCAGAGTATAAAGACGACTGAATGTCAGTCACAGGCATTGTCTTTACCCTCAGTAAAGGGACGGTATGTTGGAAGATTTCCAAGCTAGATACCGTGACAAACTAGACGATAAAGGCTGGTAACATCACTATTAAAGATACTACCAAAGAGGCAGTTTGGGTGTATATTGGTTCATAAGATGAACTAGGTTCCTGCCATTGTATGACAATGGAAGTGTAGCTTCGGCCCTGGAACCCTGGTCCCATCAGTGACCCAGACAAATTCTGAGGCAGCATCACCTGATCATGGAGATAGTTGATCTCCAGGTTGATCGAGGTTAGGAGAGAAGACTCAGAGGACAACACGGCGGATCCACTCACGAAGGCCTTTTCCCAGAGAGAGACTAATATGGGATGGTTGAGTATTAGATACTGCGACCACTGCTACAGATGGCCCTAGTGCAAGTGGGAGATTGTTAGTTATATATATGCCCTAGAGGCCATTACTGTACATTGGATGTATATTGTAGTGGATGCTGGGACATATATAGGTAGGACTTTCTTGCTCGACATGATAGTACACTATCTGGTTGCTCTTTATCTTAACGTGTATACTTTCTGTCTCTCTGTTACATGTTGATAAAGCCCTTAGGATGTGTACTCGACTTCCAGGACTATGATGTAGATCATACTAGTGGGGCCTGGGTAGTCCATGAGTACATCCTTGAAATGTTCCTAGTCGAGGGAATATCGAGACGGGACATCGATATTCCAGAGTAGACTAGCGTATATCTTCTCGACCCATGCGATGGGCGATGGATGATCCCATATCCATTGGTGTTTGACATCGAAGATGGTATGCGGGTGCTCAGTGGAGACTGGGTACACTGAACGGACTCGCCGAGAACTCCCAGATGGTATTATACCTCACGTCAGATGGCAGTTCTCTGGTGACACTGGTACAGCTTAGTCTGTTGACCCGAGATCGTCATAGAGTCTTGTGTGTCTTCCACTGTGCTTTGATTTCCACCCTACCACGGCTCTACTGAGTCGTGCAAACAGGTGGTTTTTGGGTACAGTCCCGATTCACATGGAGGCAATGAGCGATAGGAGGGGATTCATCTCTCCCGGTATTGGGGGTTGATGTTATGCCATGCTCGACTGGCCATAACAGGAAATCCCTGGCCAGGGTTGCAGTGATATACTGGTAAGAGTTATCAGTAGTTTCACGAATGTTATGGACCTCAAGTCGGCATGACTTATCGAGCTATTGGGGTCTGACGTTTACCACCCCTAGGCGTGATATGCGACATATCAGACGATCAGACCGGACTGTACGGTAAGTGTTACTGGTTGGATTCACAGGAGTGTGAGCGGGCTTGCTCGTCGATCTTCTGATCGCTCAATACCCGGGTGGCCGTTACGTTTAGCAGACCGCTTGCGGCTTGTGGGTGCTTGATATGATCATCATCCGCTACCGGCGTATTGACGAGTCTTTAGAGTCCTACACAGAGGTTTCCTGGCTCAAGCGAAACGAAATAGGAGCGCATATGAGATATGTGCGGGACCGAGAATAATGCGTGTATGTGATACCGTATTTCATTCTCGCGATGAATGTGTCGAATGGTTGTATGCGATATAACCTAGTTATCGAATCAAGGATTGATTCGATAAGCCGATACATTGGATACTAGCCGGTTATATGCGACATGACCGGATCATTGAATCAAGTGTTGATTTAATGATTTAATGTATAATTATATATTTGATATATTACTTTGCATTAACTAGTATTGGTTCACTTTAAATGGATTTACTCACTTGGTTTGTGCACATTGCATATGTGATATATTTTGTGCACATGATTGTATCATGTTTGATGATACATGCAAGCTAGGGTTAGTGTAAAGAATTAGACCATGGTTAAGATTATGATTAGGGTTTTGGTTTTTCTTTTTTTCTTATTTATTTATTTATTTATTTTGGAAAAAGATGAGAAAAGAATGGTTGCTAATTTTGTTTGCTAGTTGAAGATTCTTGAAGCTTTGAATTAGTCCACCATTCTTGTCTCATCCTTAACCCTAACCATTCAAGTTAACCATGGTCCATTCTCTACAACTAAGCAAGGGTTAGTAAATGATAAGTATTGATTTATTTATCATTTACTTAATACTTATGATAGCTTCTTCTTCTTCCTCCATGAGAAGAAAGCTTGCTACATCAATGGTGATTGATGAAAAAGTGTGTGAAATCCAAATCTAAAGTCTACCCACTTCCTATTTCTTCATCCTCTACCTCTTGCCAAGTAGTATAGGGTGTTTCCTTCAAAAGTTTTCTTGACTTGGTGAAGTTGGAGCTTGATCTAGCGATGCCTCGACGTAGATCATCTTCGGCATCGTCGTCGATGACCTAGCCCGTTTTTCTCCGATGAAGCCGACGCTAGAGCCCAAGATGTGATTTGGACAGTGAGGGGACTTCATCACGGAGCTTAGGAGGTGGTGGAACGGATCTACAAAGATTGTAGCCCCTTTCTTTTAGCTATATTTCCGTTTACTTGCTTGCTTCGCCTATTTATCTAGTTAACGATCCGTATTAGGGTTAATAGGCACTTGGAAAATTTCAATTGGCCATGTTTGATCACTTGTGAGACTCCATTAGAGTGCCTAGGAACCCTACAAAAACGGTATGTCCATAAGCAAAATGGGCACGGATGAAAACCCGAAAGGGCTCCGTGAGTAAAAACAACAGGGCTACCGGCGAGTGTTCGTGAAAACCCGAAAGGGCGCGACCTCGTTTAAAAAAAAAGAAGAGAAAAAAAAGGAAAAGAAAAAGAATAAAAAAACGGTATGTCCATAAGCAAAGTGGGCACGGATGAAAACCCGAAAGGGCTCCGTGAGTAAAAACAGCAGGGCTACCAGCGAGTGTTTGTGAAAACCCGAAAGGGCGCAACCTCGTTAAAAGACACTTATAGGGTCCTCTCGACCTTGTAAGGAGAAACCACCCGCGTGAGATCCTTACGACTCACAAGGGAGCAACACACTTAGGGATCCTCACGATTCCTAAGGAGAAATTACACTTGCGAGATCCTCACGACTCGTAAGGAGAACTCTCTTATGGGACCTTCACGGCTTATAAGATTTGAAAGTCTTAAGTTACAGAGACCTGAACCTGTTCTTAAGCAACCCCCACAACCTTTTTTCCCTACAAGCGGCTCAATACCGGCCCTTGTATACAATCCACGGACGCGAATAAACATTTCCCTAACCAAGTCCCACCCGTGACTGGGGATATGTCCATATAGTGAACAACCCTTGTAAGTCCTCTCGACTTATAAGGAGAAAACCCTTTTGTAAGATCCTTATGACTTACAAGGGAACATACACTTAGGAATCCTCACGATACCTAAGGAGAAAACACACCTACGAGATCCTCATGACTTGTAGGGAGAAATATCTTTGTGAGACCCTTACGGCTCATGAAGTCAAAAGCCTTAGTCGACAGGATCCTAACCCTGTTCGCTAAGCCACCTTTGTTCAACATCGATAGAGGCAAATGATGATTCGCTCCTGGCAATGTCCCAGTTGTAGCGATGCTGATGCCTAAACCGGTATTAAATTTCGAGTCCTTTCATAGCAAATGATGATTCGCTCCTGGCAATATTCCAGTTGTAGCGATGCTGATGCTGAGATTGGCACCATATTCCAAGTTCCACACTCGCGATAAAAAAAAACAGCGAGCCATACGTGCATACGAAATAGCCGAAATGATGGGGCAACTTGCAATAAAAATCAGCAAGTAAAAAAAATGTATGCATGAAAAATAGCCGAAATGATTGGGCAACTCGCAATAAAAAGCAGCGAGTAAAAATAAAACAAATAGCCGAAATGATTGGGCACCGCGAAAAATAGTCGAAATGATTGGGCAATCGCGACCTTCGCGATATAAAAAGCTAAAATGATAGAGCATCGTGGAAAGAATAAAAGAAATGATGGAAAAATGAAACCTTTTTGCCCTACAGGTGATGCTACATCAACCTCTGTATACAATCCAGGGGCGCAAATAAAGAAGGAGTCGCACTCCTCCTCCCCAGGTTTCATTAGAAGAAGAAGCCGAATCTCGACGGGCCACAAATAACCTAGAGATCATCTCAACACTCGTCTCGTCACAGCGGACACATCATCAAGCAAAGCGGAACAGCAGCAACTCCCAGTTCCATGACTCGACGATGTACTCCCGCAGAGAGTCAAATCCCAACTCCGTGAAATGCGGATATAATCAACAAAATTCCTGGTCACGTGGAACGTGGATAACGTCACTCTTTGACCCCGTGGAAAATGTCCAGAGCGGATCCTGGTCCTCGCAGAGCACGGCAGTGAACCCGTGTGAAGCATCCAGAGCGGAGCCTAGTCCTCGCCTAACACGGCAGTGAACCTGTGTGAAGCATCTAGTGCAAAATTCTTGGTCATGTGGAACGCGGACAACGTCACTCTTTGACCCCGTGGAAAACGTCCAGAGCGGATCCTGGTCCTCGCAGAGCACGGCAGTGAACCCGTATGAAGCATCCAGAGCGGAGCCTAGTCCTCGCCTAACGCGGCAGTGAACCCGTGTGAAGCATCTAGTGCAAAATTCCTGGTCACGTGGAACACGGATAACGTCACTCTTTGACCCCGTGGAAAACGTCCAGAGCGGATCCTGGTCCTCCCAGAACACGGCAGTGAACCCGTGTGAAGCATCCAGAGCGGAGCCTAGTCCTCGCCTAATGCGGCAGTGAACCCGTGTGAAGCATCTAGTGCAAAATTCCTGGTCCCGTGGAACGCGGATAACGTCACTCTTTGACACCGTGGTAAAGCATCCAGAGCGGAGCCTAGTCCTCGCCTAACGCGGCAGTGAACCCGTGTGAAGCATCTAGTGCAAAATTCCTGGTCATATGGAACGCAGATAACGTCACTCTTTGACCCCGTAGAAAACGTCCAGAGCGGATCCTGGTCCTCGCAGAGCACGGCAGTGAACCCGTGTGAAGCATCCAGAGCGGAGCCTAGTCCTCGCCTGACGCGGCAGTGAACCCGTGTGAAGCATCTAGTGCAAAATTCCTGGTCATGTGGAACGCGGACAACGTCACTCTTTGACCCCGTGGGAAACATCCAGAGCGGAGCCTAGTCCTCGCCTAACACGGCAGTGAACCCGTGTGAAGCATCTAGAGCAAAATTCCTGGTCACGTGGAACGCGGATAACGTCACTCTTCGACCCTGTGGGAAACGTCCAGAGCGGATCCTGGTCCTCACACCAACATGGAGTGATCACCACCGCGATATTCGTCTCGATACAGCAGACGCGATACAAAGCAAACGAAGCGAAGGCCAAATTCCTAGCTTCAACGTCTTAACGGCAAGTCATATAAAGCCTGAAAGACAAATGGAGATCATCCCACACCAGCGCGGAGTGGTCACCACCTCGACGTTCATCTCGATACAGCAAGTGAAATGTCACCCCAGCGTTCTTCCCCCAGCAGGATTCGGAAGCGACAAAGCAAACGAAGCGAAGGCCAAATTCCTAGCTTCAACGTCTTGACGGTAAGTCATATAAAACCGGAAAGACAAATAGAGATCATCCCACATGGAGTGGTCACCACCTCGACGTTCATCTCGATATAGCAGATGAAATGTCACCCCAGCGTTCTTCCCCCAGCAGGATTCGGAAGCGACAAAGCAAACGAAGCGAAGGACAAATTCCTAGCTTCAACGTCTTGACGGTAAGTCATATAAAACCGGGAAGACAAACAGAGATCATCCCACATGGAGTGGTCACCACCACGACATTCGTCTCGATACAGCAGACGAAATGTCACTACAACGTCCTTCCTCCAACAAGATCCGGACACACCAAAGAAAACGAAGCGAAGGCCAAATTCCTAGCTCCAGGGTCTTAACGGTAAGTCATATAAAACCGGAAAGACAATCAGAGATCATCTCATACCAACATGGAGTGATCACCACCTCGACGTTCGTCTCGACACAGCAGACGCAACATCACCGAAAGGAGTCACGGCAAAATCCCTGGTTCCAGACCTCGACGGTTCACCAGCAACCTAGAGACAACCACGACATTCGTCTCGATACAGAGGACGCAATGCCAGCAAACGAAGCGAAGGCCAAATTCTGTCACGACCCGAAAGTACGGAACATGACCGGCACTTAAACTACGAACGTCTCGAGGCGTACGTGATCTAAGTAAACCGAAAACCCAGAAATCCAAACCAAGAAAAGTAGTAGAGTGCAGGAAAAACCAACTTAAAGCAAGTAATTTCAATAGCATAAGCCGAATTATGCGGTTTTTTAAAACATCAAAATTTTACTGAAAATTTCGGCAGAGTCTCCTTTGTAAATACTGGCCCCCAAACGGGATACAACATGAATAGTATACGAAATCAAGAAAAAGGCATCCCCAAGCGGGAGCTAGCTCTTCGTCAATCGATGGTCACAACCACACAAGCAATATAATATACAACGCCAACGGCGAGGATCAAAACTCAAAAGGAAACTCAAAACCACCAAATATATAACGAGCGACTCTAAGGTCGAAAGAATAAACAACACTGGTCTCTATCTCAATAAATACATGTTTGGTTGATGGAATTTACTAGATACAACGGAATAATATTATACAAGGTAATATGATGGGTACGATACAAGAAAAACCCACCTACTAGCAAGTCACCCGAATGAAACTGAGCCCGCAAAGCCGTAAAGAAACCTGTACGGCAAACCTGCAAGAAACTGGGGCACAACGGGGGTGAGTTGCCAACTCGTGAATAGAAAAACATCTACGCACAGAAATCGCATAAATAACGCAATCCTAGGTCAATGATCATAATATAGCCTCAAAAATGTATATAACATGTAGCCTATAACAAGGCTAGGGTAAATATCTAACCCGAGTGTAATCTCATGTGCCCGTGTCTGTGCCTCAGGTAGCAATATATCATATGAATGAGGTATGCATGCATGAAACAGAATACATGTAAATGAAGAAACTGTTTTCATAAATTAGTGAGATTTTCTTCGTATTTTTAAACTGAGGTATCATAAATGAAATCAGTATCAACAGTGTCTAGCATCGACACAAAACATAAATCTCACTGTCTCGAAATATCAATGTCTCAATCTCAATATCTAGGGCGCCGTCAGTCCAGACCGGCCCCTACCATCCATCTCAAGACCACGACGGTATCCTCCGGATATCCGACGTGTCGGGTAATATCACCGGTAGGTAGTGCTCCCCAGCCAGGCTCAACGTCAACACCACATTCCTCTTGCCCCGGGGTACCATACCGGGCCCACCATGTACCCGAAACGGTTCCTCCACTCCTCGAATCGGGTCTCGAAATCCATCAGCAAACTCATGGTGGACGACTCATACATCATGGGAAAACCGCACTTTTTATTTTAAAAGGGAGAAAAGGTTTATTTATGTTTTTGCGGTTTTCCTCCAAATCCAAGAAATCTCATGAAATCCGAATCCAAGTCATCAATAGCATGTAAACAGTGAATATAGGCATGAGAATCCATGAATGCGACACAACAGTGAATAATAACATGCATGAAGTAGTAGGCAATAACTACAATGTCTAACTAGCATATAAGGCAAGTACACTAATATCATGTCTAAACTATTAGCTAACAACCTATGTCAAATGAAATAGTATTTTCTAAAGTGTTCGTGACATGTCAATTACCGATGAAGATGTGTGTGAGCCGGCAAGTAAGTGTACGTGGTACATACGCGTCATCGGTAATGGTGCTGGTGTCCTAACAGCATGATATTAATAATGCAATAAGAAATTATAATATAAGTATGCGATGCGGAGCGAACAGTAAAAATGAGCGGGAGCTGAATACTAGACGCAACTATAACTAATCTGCACTAATCTAATATAAGTCCTACAAATGGTGCCTTTTGAAATAACACGAATCATGGGGTTTTGAAAATAGGGGCTACGGTGTTTTTAAGAAAAGATACGTTTTTTGAAATATCCGTAGAATCCCTTGACCTGTCTTTTAAAATACGCATGATTCGTAAGCTTTGAAATAGGTAAGAATCGAATCTAATCTAACAACTAAACTAAGCTAAAGGGCTAAGCTAACAAGCTGGACTACAGGTAAGGAAACCGCCTAACGTCTGAGTCGATACATATACATACCTGTATATATATTAGTCGGTGATCCCGCCTCAATAATATCATATCCGATACCATATCTATAATCAGACATCCCAAGTCAAGAGTGCGGATCAATCATCAAGATATAGCTCGTACGTAAATCCGTCGTACGGCATCCTCCAATTCTGGGTACGGGTCAAAATCACATTCATCATACTATTCACCTGGTATCCTCTTTATCAATATTATGATCTGGTACTGATCTACGTCTAGTACAATACTGATATCGCCTAAGTATGCATGCACGTGTGTAAAAACTACGTCAAGGACCCGCTACAACGTCATGTCGTATCTCAAATATGAACCCCGCTATATCACCGATCTCACGGCCTCAAATCAAATCTCATCGACTCATCATAAATCCCAAGTACTATCCTCAAATCCGTATGTGAACACACAGTCCCATACCTATGTGAACACATAGCTATATATTCCCGAATAAGCACAAAAGAAAGAAGAAAGTATGCAAGTATGGGTGTGTGTGTGCAAGTGTGGTGCGACCGCTACTCTAGGGTTTCGCGACACTCAATCATCCAAGAACACCAAATATCCATATTTATCATCAATAACTCAAACAATATATAACCAATATATATATGTGTATACGTGTCCGTATACATCACCATGAACTGCGGGGGTGCTATACGCCATCCACCCGACTTCTCCCCGTAGATATAAATCTACTCACCTGGTCCTCGCTCGCCGGTGCCGACGTCGCCACGCGCTTGCTTGTCGTCTCGAAGTCCACATGGGTACCTACATATCATAACGCACCGTATCGCATTAAAATCCGACTTATGACCAAAACGACGCACGAAACCCACATAGGTCAAAACCTATGGTTGCTTTCACAAATCGACCCAAAAACCCTCGACGTCGGCGTACAAACGCCAGACCATCGAGAAAAATCCAAATACACTCATTTGCACATTCACGAACACTAATTTTAATATAAAATAGGTTAAAACTCACAAAAACCCCAATTTTACTTAAAAAGTCATTTTTCCGAAAAACTAGCAAGCAAAATTACCCGTTTTAGTACAAAACTCGATGTTTAAACAAATCTAGAGGCCACAATATTCACTAAATATCTTAAATAAGTCATAAAAACAATTCCCATAATTTAATCTCGTTAAATTCCAAAAACCCTAAAATTCTAGTTAACAAAATACCTAAATTTTAACAATTTTATAGCAAAAATGCACAAACTACAATCTAGTTTGGATTTCCATGAACTAAATCATTAAACAACATTTTATAATGTTAATAATGTTATGAATACCCTAATCACATTTTTCTCTTAATTATTTAACCAATTATAAAAAACCTAGTTAGCAAATTAGCGTAATTAACACAATTTAAATTAACAAAAATGCAACTAACAACTAGATTAGTTTTAGCATTCTATTAACATGTTAATCTCCATATTAAAATCATAAACTAATGATAAAAACCCTAATTAAATTCAAACCCTTCTCTTAGAATTTCCAAATCTAGAAATTAAACCACAATAATACCTAATTAGGCTAGATTTAGATAATTTATCAACAATGAAAATATGGGTTGAGATTTATACCTCACAATTTTGTAGATCTACAAGAAACTTAGCCTCCCAAATCTAGCTTCATTGCCCAAGATCCACACTTGATTGGCCAAGGAAATAAAGGGTTAGGAGTTAACTAGGAATTAGTGGTAATTTGGAAGCATTTTAATGGAAATGAGAAGATTTTTGAGCCAAAATGAGGAGGAGGATTTTTTTTGGGCTGATCATGGAGGAGGCTCGGCCATGGTGCAGGAAATGGGAGAGAGAAAGAGAGTGGAAATGTGGGTGTATGTGTAGAACCACCTTATTTAATGCATCTTTTCAAAAAAAAACCTTCATTACACCCTTTTTACAATTCCTTTTTCTATTAAATGATGAGAGAATGTGATGGGAATTGTGAAGAGAGAGGGAGGGCTGCTGTCATGTGGTGGTGGGGCCGGCCATGTGAGTGGGTGAGGATGAGAGGGTGTGTGTGTGGAGCAATGAACACCAAACACCAATACAATATGCACCAAAACCCTTTTATTTTCACAAAATAAGCCTTTTTCTTCAATATTTTCTAAACCGTTTTGGCAAACGATTTCATTCCAAAAACCACATGATAAAATTTTATTTAATGTTTTATGATGTACAAAATTTGTTTCAACTCATTCCAATTTGTAATTTTCCCTAATTAAATGTATTAGTGGCGGCTTAAAATAATAATAAAATAATTTTTTTCAGAAAATTTGAAATTTCACCAGCGGCTCAATAAACACCAAATAATAGCAATTACATAGCTAGAATATGTATATTTAATTTTTATAATAAGATATTTGTATTTTGACTTTTTACAGAAAACCCCCTTATTTTACCGATTTTTCGAAATTTCACCGAAACGATTTTCAAAACGTTACAATCTTCCCCCCTTAAAGAAATTCGGTCCCCGAATTTAAATTAAAACTCCCCCCAAATACTAAAACATCTAAGCCAAAACCATCAAGTCGTCGGGGTTCCGAATCGTAAATACATAAAACAAATTGTAGCGCAGCGCGTGCGCATGAAAAATGAGCATATAACTCAAAATTAAAACTCCGTCAAGCATCCCGCAATCATCGGAGTCATGGTAAAGACAAAAATGTCAAATCCAATACAAAACCAATATGACATAACTCGAAACTATACATGTAAAATATATTCAGGTACTGTCCTCTGACTAGCCCTGCTCAGTACGAAAACACATAGCAATATCATAAAAACGTACTGCTCTATAAGAAAAATCAATCCCAAAATACGCGTATGAATACTACGCGTGTCTTGTGCGCGCGGAAATCAAAATCCAAATATGTGCCATGCATATGCACAGAAACAACATCTAAGTGCATCGGGTGTGCACGAACATCTGTCGTAGGCAACATGTGTGCCTGACAGCAAAATCAGGTGCATCTGACATGCACGAAGAATCTCGATTTAGTGCATCTGGTGTGCACCAAAATTACACTTCAAAACATGCGCCCAACATGCGCGAAAATCCAAATCAGGTGCATCCATCGTGCACGAAATCATGAAATCCAATATCAAGTGCCGAACATGCGCAAAATCAAATCAGGTGCACAAGGTGCACAAAACAAATATCGAACATCACCATCGAAATCAAAGTCCAGTGCATCTAAATGCACAATATACGTAACACTGCACTGCAAGCATATATGAACTATACCGCGTGCAAAAACCAAATCGTGTGCGTATATACGCACAAAATCAACTCAAATGTCTAAAACCGTAAAATCATAAACATGTGAAACCAAGCATGAAAATGATATCAAGTGCAACGACTGTGCGAAAATCGTAAATCCTCAATCATCACGACAAAATCATGTGAATAATTCACCCCAAAACATCGAAATCTAGTATGGCGGAATAGTACCGCTCAAGTGCATCCTCTAAGAATCTCGGGCCAACTGTCGCGGTCACTAGTGGGACGTCTCGTCGATGATCATGAACTCTGGCCTGCTGGTGTGCGTAACAATGACCACTCCTGGGTCAAGGTCTTCACTGTGAATTACCAATCTTTCGGTCCATCGGCTCATCAGCCTGTCAGGTGTGCTAACGGGGACGATTCCATTCTGGCACTTCTCTGGTCATCTCTTGGTCAATCATCGCGACCACTCGTAAGACAGCGTATTACTGGCGTCGGTCTCTAGCTCTCTGAATGTACGTGACACATCTGATCCTGGGTGCAAGTATCATTGCAGCAGTGTCCTGGAAGGAATCCTGCTCATGGTCTCTTCCATGTCTCGCCTCTGCCAACTGTCTGGAAGTCATCGTCCTTTCCTATATCTGCATCTTGCTCCAGAACGGCTGCATACCCATCGCGACTCCTTCTGGAAGGTATATCCAGTACTCTGCCTCGGCATGCATATCGCATCTCTGATGTCGGCAGAGTGGAACGTCGTCTTATCCAGATCTTGTACGGACCTCTTTACTCCACTTTCTCTAATGTCGACTGCTTCGGAATCGTCTCATCATGGCTACATGGACTGGGCTCCAACGGCTATCCTCGTATCGGGAGTCTCCCAAGAAATGCATCTCACCACCTAGCATCCGAATTAAGTCGAGCCATCCGACCGAGTCGTCAAACCTCATAATCCCCCAAGAGCTCAACCTCTTGGGCACAGTTTAATAGTATCGAGTACATACCACAGCATCGGTGGTCCAGCCGTAGAAGGGCAAACCCAAGCCTCACTAATGGCGCCGTAGAACTGCCGCAAACCCGAAGGTTCAAAGGCTTTCACACGGTCATTAAGTCGAGTTAGGGTTTCATTCTTCTAGAGGGACCATAGAATTGCCTGCATGTCTTTCCGACTACTTTAAACTTGGAATAATAGGTTTCTGACATTCGATCGTCTCTGTCGACTCTCAACGTCTCCGCGTGAAGTCGTTTCCAGCTGGAATCAATCTATCTGATGACCTCGCATCGGGGTAGGCGAACGATCCACATGTCCTAGTCATTCATCCTCGATGACTAGCGACCTTCTAGCATCTATTAGTACAACTCGTCCCGCAATAGCTCCAACATATTGGGCGATATCTCGTCACTCGCAGCAACAACTAGCTCACTCGTCTACACGCTGAACAGTGCCTCAATCATCGTGAGTAAGCAACACACCAACGGTCATCAAGATCTGGCTGGCCTCTATCATTGGCTCAATCCTCTAGTGTCGATCAGCACATCCGAGTAACCTCATAAAGGCGATCCGCCAAACGCTCGTGGCGCGGAAACACAGTAAAAAGACACATCTCCGCAATCGTGTGTCGCCGGAATCATGCCCTGGTCAGTCCTCGTTCGTGACGAGCTTGTGCTGACCGCAACTCTAGCCATAGCTCTTCCTGCCATAACCGTAGCAGCAAAACCAAACTGGTACCGATGAGGCTAGATCAGGAAGGAATATAATACTGAACAAGGAAATGTACATCCTAAGGCTTCATAAGTGGAGTGGCGTGTCGTAAATATGCCGCGGAACATATCAACGGTACGTCACTCTACTTTAGTCACCTATTCCATCAACCAAGGGTCATCCTACGCTCCGAAGGTTAAAACCTAACGCTTTGATACCAACTTTGTCACGACCCGAAAGTACGGAACATGACCGGCACTTAAACTACGAACGCCTCGAGGCGTACGTGATCTAAGTAAACCGAAAACCCAGAAATCCAAACCAAGAAAAGTAGTAGAGTGCAGGAAAAACCAACTTAAAGCAAGTAATTTCAATAGCATAAGCCGAATTATACGGTTTTTTAAAACATCAAAATTTTACTGAAAATTTCGGCAGAGTCTCCTTTGTAAATACTGGCCCCCAAACGGGATACAACATGAATAGTATACGAAATCAAGAAAAAGGCATCCCCAAGCGAGAGCTAGCTCTTCGTCAATCGACGGTCACAACCACACAAGCAATATAATATACAACGCCAACGGCGCGGATCAAAACTCAAAAGGAAACTCAAAACCACCAAATATATAACGAGCGACTCTAAGGTCGAAAGAATAAACAACACTGGTCTCTATCTCAATAAATACATGTTTGGTTGATGGAATTTACTAGATACAACGGAATAATATTATACAAGGTAATATGATGGGTACGATACAAGAAAAACCCACCTACTAGCAAGTCACCCGAATGAAACTGAGCCCGCAAATCCGTAAAGAAACCTGTACGGCAAACCTGCAAGAAACTGGGGCACAACGGGGGTGAGTTGCCAACTCGTGAATAGAAAAACATCTACGCACAGAAATCGCATAAATAACGCAATCCTAGGTCAATGATCATAATATAGCCTCAAAAATGTATATAACATGTAGCTTATAACAAGGCTAGGGTAAATATCTAACCCGAGTGTAATCTCATGTGCCCGTGTCTGTGCCTCAGGTAGCAATATATCATATGAATGAGGTATGCATGCATGAAACAGAATACATGTAAATGAAGAAACTGTTTTCATAAATTAGTGAGATTTCCTTCGTATTTTTAAACTGAGGTATCATAAATGAAATCAGTATCAACAGTGTCTAGCATCGACACAAAACATAAATCTCACTGTCTCGAAATATCAATGTCTCAATCTCAATATCTAGGGCGCCGTCAGTCCAGACCGGCCCCTACCATCCATCTCAAGACCACGACGGTATCCTCCGGATATCCGACGTGTCGGGTAATATCACCGGTAGGTAGTGCTTCCCAGCCAGGCTCAACGTCAACACCACATTCTTCTTGCCCCGGGGTACCATACCGGGCCCACCATGTACCCGAAACGGTTCCTCCACTCCTCGAATCGGGTCTCGAAATCCATCAGCAAACTCATGGTGGACGACTCATACATCATGGGAAAACCGCACTTTTTATTTTAAAAGGGAGAAAAGGTTTATTTATGTTTTTGCGGTTTTCCTCCAAATCCAAGAAATCTCATGAAATCCGAATCCAAGTCATCAATAGCATGTAAACAGTGAATATAGGCATGAGAATCCATGAATGCGACACAACAGTGAATAATAACATGCATGAAGTAGTAGGCAATAACTACAATGTCTAACTAGCATATAAGGCAAGTACACTAATATCATGTCTAAACTATTAGCTAACAACCTATGTCAAATGAAATAGTATTTTCTAAAGTGTTCGTGACATGTCAATTACCGATGAAGATGTGTGTGAGCCGGCAAGTAAGTGTACGTGGTACATACGCGTCATCGGTAATGGTGCTGGTGTCCTAACAGCATGATATTAATAATGCAATAAGAAATTATAATATAAGTATGCGATGCGGAGCGAACAGTAAAAATGAGCGGGAGCTGAATACTAGACGCAACTATAACTAATCTGCACTAATCTAATATAAGTCCTACAAATGGTGCCTTTTGAAATAACACGAATCATGGGGTTTTGAAAATAGGGGCTACGGTGTTTTTAAGAAAAGATACGTTTTTTGAAATATCCGTAGAATCCCTTGACCTGTCTTTTAAAATACGCATGATTCGTAAGCTTTGAAATAGGTAAGAATCGAATCTAATCTAACAACTAAACTAAGCTAAAGGGCTAAGCTAACAAGCTGGACTACAGGTAAGGAAACCGCCTAACGTCTGAGTCGATACATATACATACCTGTATATATATTAGTCGGTGATCCCGCCTCAATAATATCATATCCGATACCATATCTATAATCAGACATCCCAAGTCAAGAGTGCGGATCAATCATCAAGATATAGCTCGTACGTAAATCCGTCGTACGGCATCCTCCAATTCTGGGTACGGGTCAAAATCACATTCATCATACTATTCACCTGGTATCCTCTTTATCAATATTATGATCTGGTACTGATCTACGTCTAGTACAATACTGATATCGCCTAAGTATGCATGCACGTGTGTAAAAACTACGTCAAGGACCCGCTACAACGTCATGTCGTATCTCAAATATGAACCCCGCTATATCACCGATCTCACGGCCTCAAATCAAATCTCATCGACTCATCATAAATCCCAAGTACTATCCTCAAATCCGTATGTGAACACACAGTCCCATACCTATGTGAACACATAGCTATATATTCCCGAATAAGCACAAAAGAAAGAAGAAAGTATGCAAGTATGGGTGGGTGTGTGCAAGTGTGGTGCGACCGCTACTCTAGGATTTCGCGACACTCAATCATCCAAGAACACCAAATATCCATATTTATCATCAATAACTCAAACAATATATAACCAATATATATATATATATATGTGTATATGTGTCCGTATACATCACCATGAACTGCGGGGGTGCTATACGCCATCCACCCGACTTCTCCCCGTAGATATAAATCTACTCACCTGGTCCTCGCTCGCCGGTGCCGACGTCGCCACGTGCTTGCTTGTCGTCTCGAAGTCCACATGGGTACCTACATATCATAACGCACCGTATCGCATTAAAATCCGACTTATGACCAAAACGACGCACGAAACCTACATAGGTCAAAACCTATGGTTGCTTTCACAAATCGACCCAAAAACCCTCGACGTCGGCGTACAAACGCCAGACCATCGAGAAAAACCCAAATACACTCATTTGCACATTCACGAACACTAATTTTAATATAAAATAGGTTAAAACTCACAAAAACCCCAATTTTACTTAAAAAGTCATTTTTCCGAAAAACTAGCAAGCAAAATTACCCGTTTTAGTACAAAACTCGATGTTTAAACAAATCTAGAGGCCACAATATTCACTAAATATCTTAAATAAGTCATAAAAACAATTCCCATAATTTAATCTCGTTAAATTCCAAAAACCCTAAAATTCTAGTTAACAAAATACCTAAATTTTAACAATTTTATAGCAAAAATGCACAAACTACAATCTAGTTTGGATTTCCATGAACTAAATCATTAAACAACATTTTATAATGTTAATAATGTTATGAATACCCTAATCACATTTTTCTCTTAATTATTTAACCAATTATAAAAAACCTAGTTAGCAAATTAGCGTAATTAACACAATTTAAATTAACAAAAATGCAACTAACAACTAGATTAGTTTTAGCATTCTATTAACATGTTAATCTCCATATTAAAATCATAAACTAATGATAAAAACCCTAATTAAATTCAAACCCTTCTCTTAGAATTTCCAAATCTAGAAATTAAACCACAATAATACCTAATTAGGCTAGATTTAAATAATTTATCAACAATGAAAACATGGGTTGAGATTTATACCTCACAATTTTGTAGATCTACAAGAAACTTAGCCTCCCAAATCTAGCTTCATTGCCCAAGATCCACACTTGATTGGCCAAGGAAATAAAGGGTTAGGAGTTAACTAGGAATTAGTGGTAATTTGGAAGCATTTTAATGGAAATGAGAAGATTTTTGAGCCAAAATGAGGAAGAGGATTTTTTTGGGCTGATCATGGAGGAGGCTCGGCCATGGTGCAGGAAATGGGAGAGAGAAAGAGAGTGGAAATGTGGGTGTATGTGTAGAACCACCTTATTTAATGCATCTTTTCAAAAAAAACCCTTCATTACACCCTTTTTACAATTCCTTTTTCTATTAAATGATGAGAGAATGTGATGGGAATTGTGAAGAGAGAGGGAGGGCTGCTGTCATGTGGTGGTGGGGCCGGCCATGTGAGTGGGTGAGGATGAGAGGGTGTGTGTGTGGAGCAATGAACACCAAACACCAATACAATATGCACCAAAACCCTTTTATTTTCACAAAATAAGCCTTTTTCTTCAATATTTTCTAAACCGTTTTGGCAAACGATTTCATTCCAAAAACCACATGATAAAATTTTATTTAATGTTTTATGATGCACAAAATTTGTTTCAACTCATTCCAATTTGTAATTTTCCCTAATTAAATGTATTAGTGGCGGCTTAAAATAATAATAAAATAATTTTTTTCAGAAAATTTGAAATTTCACCAGCGGCTCAATAAACACCAAATAATAGCAATTACATAGCTAGAATATGTATATTTAATTTTTATAATAAGATATTTGTATTTTGACTTTTTACAGAAAACCCCCTTATTTTACCGATTTTTCGAAATTTCACCGAAACGATTTTCAAAACGTTACAAATTCCTAGCTTCAACATCTTAACGGCAAGTCATATAAAGCCTGAAAGACCATCAGAGATCATCCCACACCAGCGTGGAGTGGTCACCACCTCGACGTTCGTCTCGATACAGCAGACGAGATGTCACGACAGCGTTCTTCCTCCAACAGGATTCGCACATGACAAAGCAAACAAAGCGAAGGCCAAATTCCTAGCTTCAACGTCTTAACGACAAGTCATATAAAGCCTGAAAGACAATCGGAGATCATCTCGCACCAGTGTGGAGTGGTCACCACCTCGACGTTCGTCTCGATACAGCAGACGCAACATCACCAAAAGGAGTCACGGCAAAATCCCTGGTTCCAAACCTTGACGGTTCATCAGCAACCTAGAGACAACCGTGACATTCGTCTCGATACAGAGGACGCAATGCCAACAAAATGAAGCAAAGGCCAAATTCCTAGCTTCAGGGTCTTAACGGCAAGTCATATAAAGCCTGAAAGACTATCGGAGATCATCCCACACCAGCGCGGAGTGGTTATGACTCATCGGGGATCTCCAAAATGAGCCTAACCTCAAGTAAAAAGCGGCATGGCAAATTCCTAGCGCTTGCTCTTCCGACGGTCAAACTGCCAAGGAGGATTGCTTGAAGACGTCTTGTCCAGCCCCCGAAGGGATCAGAGACACGACAGTCGCAGGGCTACTCGAACAGCATGATTGCCTATCGAGGAATATATCAGCTCATGCGACGGTACGATGGCCAAAACCCTAAGTACCACGACCCTAACGGACTTCTGTCGTAAAGAGCAGAGGTTAACTGTGACGTTTGGATATTCTTGCGAGATCTGCTCGATTCGTTTCGACTCGTGAGGAAATTGATGTCTTTGCGAGAACTTCTCGATTCGTCTCGACTCGTGAGATAAAGCCTTAGGCAATAGGGATTAAAAAACCTGTTTCCTAAGCACTGGGACCCTGCAAGTCGGCCCAAAACGGTCTCTTGCATACCATCCACGGGTCTCACTCTCCAAAGTCGAATCTCGACAAGGAGGGAAACAACCGCTTACGGGTCCTCTCGACTCGTAAGAGGGAAAATTCTCTTATAGGATCCTTACAACTTATGAGAGAAAACACACTCAGGAGTCCTCACGACCCCTAAGGAGAAAATACACCTACGAGATCCTCTCGATCCGTAGGGAGAAAAGTCTTTATGAGACCCTCACGGCTCATAAAGTTGAAAAGTCTTAAGTGGCAGATCCTAACCCTGTCTCCTAAGCCATCACTGCCCTACAAAGAGGTTAAGATGGACCATCTATGAGCCACACTTGCCAAAGCTACATGCCACTGAAGTGAAGAAGTTACTCATGAGCGTATAAACTACTCCACGCCAGAGTAAGACATAAAGAAATACAAGGGTGCGACTCATGGAGTTGAGAGTTGGGAACTATATCTCTTAAGAGTCGAGATTTGAGTTAATGATAAATGACGACGCTTGTGTCCGCTCGTTATCTTCTCAGATAAAGATTCTGAAAGTTATATACCAACCCGAAACTGGTCATACGCTATGTATAACTCTGCACTACTTCACCCACGTACATACTTACGTGGGCAAAGTAGTGGGGGGCATTTGTTCCCGCCAAAAATTTCTGCGCAAAGAGTCCAAGGTATCAAATGGCAGCGATATGCTTAAGGAAATGCGAACCAGTATCTTCCGGGCTGTTTTTTTGACAAACTCCCGAATGAGAAACAGATAAATTCTGATAGTATTGGAAGCATCTCGAAAAACCCTTCGATTTGATATATTATGGGCCCCATAATTCATCCGGGATCAAAAGTTATAAGGCATCACGTGTCCACACGTGATGGGCCTTTAAGAACCCGCCGGAGGAGCTAAAGATATAATAAAAACTCGGAAAAGACCCCAATGGGGCATCACGTGCTCACACGTGACCATGGGTCACGTGCAGACACGTGATTGGCTTTTAAAGCCTCTAAAATAATGAATAGAATTTAATTCTAAAAGTCAGAAATTACTACAACGAGGTATCAAGTGTTTACACGTGACCAATGGTCACGTGTTGACACGTGATGGTTAAAACTGAAACATAAATAAGCGGCTGAGAAAGGAACCCAATTGGGGGTCACGTGCTCACACGTGACCAAAGGTCACGTGCCAGCACGTGACTGGCTTTAAAAGCCTTATAATTTAATAGAATTGAATTCTAAAAGCTTCTGAATCTTTCCAAATGGAAAAGGGTCATGGGGAACCGCTGGATTAAAAATCCAAGGGTGATTAAAAATCACCAATTTATGGAAGAATCCCAAATAAGGAAAGATTCTCCCTAAATCTAACTGAGATAACAAATAGAATATCTTTTGGATTTAAAATCCACGGTGAATAAAATTCACTGAATGATCTAAAGGCCCAGAATTAATGATAAATATAAATCAAATCTCTCAACAA
Organism: Agapanthus africanus; assembly: GCA_030015575.1. Classification (NCBI taxonomy): domain Eukaryota; kingdom Viridiplantae; phylum Streptophyta; class Magnoliopsida; order Asparagales; family Amaryllidaceae; genus Agapanthus; species Agapanthus africanus. The sequence goes on from JASDDO010000024.1 coordinate 880,347,853, forward strand.
TCAAATCAAATCTTTCAATGAGAGATTTGCTAAACAAATTGATTCTTTTCCTTCTCCTATAAATAGGAGCCAAGAAGAGAAGAGGGGGATCTACTTTTTTGGGAGAGAAGAAACAGAGGGAGGAGAATTTAATTCTCAAGAAAAAAAAAGAAAAGGGAGGAGAATTTAATTCTCTGCAGAAGAAAAACCCTAGGTAAGAAAAGGGAGGCTTAAAAAGAGAATTTAATTCTCAAAAGAGTTTAACTCTTATATAAAGAAAAGAACTTAGTTCTTTCTCTGGTGGAGGATCTGCAAAGTGCACATCTCCCCATGAATTGAGAATTTAATTCTCATTGGGTTGAGATCCTACCACGCAGATCCAAAACATAGAGGAGGAATTAAGTTTTGAGAATTCAATGGTCACAAAATTATAGGAATTTAATTCCTTTGGGATAAAATTAGGGTTTTACCCTAAATAAGAATTTAATTCTTTTACATATCTGGGAATTTAATTCCTTTGAAAAGAAATCAGGGTTTTATCCTAAATAAGAATTTAATTCTTTCACGATAGGAATTTAATTCCTCCAAAATCATAATTAGGGTTTAACCCTACAAAGAATTCAATTCTTAAAAGATCTCTGTTCATGAAAAGAACTAGGGTCATGTGCCCCCACGTGACCCTTGAAAAGATCCCCTGCAAAGAACTTTGAAGCATCACCCCACGTGCTCCCACGTGACTCCCAAAACGCAGAAAGAAAAAGCAAAGGAAATGAAAGCTTTGGGCGCTCTCACGTGTTATCACGTGACCCCTCAGCAAATGCTTTAACAATTGGCGCACAGATCCCCATCATGTGCCAACACGTGATGCTCTAAAATAAAAATAGAAGTGTTTAACACTTGTTCGCAGATTTGAGGATAAACCAAAAGGAGATCTGGCTCCACATTTAGGGCGCCCTCACGTGTCACCACGTGACCCCTAATGAGCATTCTAACAGAACAGAGCGGGGGCCTTCATCACGTGCTCACACGTGATGGCCGCCAGAATTAAAAGAGTTAAACACTGATTTGCAGAATAAAATAAAGGGAATCAGGGCGCTCTCACGTGTCCACACGTGACCCCTCTCTCCTTAGTGTTTAACACTAATCTGAAGACTTTGTCCTCGGTGTTTAACACTGATTTTCTTAGTGTTTAACACTAATTTGGAGAACTCTATTGGCAATGTTTAACACTGATTTGCTTAGTGTTTAACACTAACTTGAAAACTCTGTTCCCAGTGTTTAACACTGATTATCTTTTAGTGTTTAACACTAACTTGCTAATCTTATTCCCAGTGTTCAACACTGTTGGTCTTTAGTGTTTAACACTAGTTTTAGCCCAATTGGCTAAGTTTCTAGAGGCAAAGCCTCTCCTTCAATGGACCAGCAGAGAGCCAATATTTCAAACACAATTGGACTTAGCCCAAATTGGCCATAAGTCCTCAAATCATCTTGAACTGAGCACATCTGCTCTTTCAACCAACTCATTGGTTCAAGGGTACATCTCGGAACTCCTCTGATATTTGTCGTTGTAATCCTTCAACGTCTTCAGAGAGGTGACGGGTCCCGACAACCACACATCAACACGGACTGTGGGGTCCTTAAACTCATGGACTTATGCGTCCCTAAACCAAGATACAGACTGTGGGGTCCTTAAACCCGCGGACTTATGCGTCCTTAAACTAACGGACTAATGCGTCCTTAAACACACCCATATGGACTGTGGGGTCCTTAAACCCATGGACTTATGCATCCTTAAACTACCAATGGACCACCACGTCCCTAAACTGGCGATGGACCACCACGTCCCTAAACTGGAGATGGACCACCATGTCCCTAAACTGGCATTGGACCCCTATGTCCCTAAACTGGAACAATAGAGCCAATTGCTCTTTTGTCGGATCTAAACGATCCCGTTAAGTCGATCTTAGTCCCAAACTGGACTAACGTATCCTTAACAAACGTTTGAGTTGATCTTAGCCCCAAATATGGCTAACGTATCCTTAAACTTTCAAACAGACTCTAGTCCCAAATCGGACTATAAACCCCCTAATCAACTCTGGCTCAAGGGTACATCTCTGAACTCCTCTGACATCTGTCGTTGTAATCCTTCAACGTCGTCAGAGAGGTGATGGGTCCCGACGGCCATACATTTAATGGACCACTATGTCCCTAAACTGGAACATTAGAGCCCAAATGCTCTTTTGTCGGATCTAAACGATCCCGTTTAAGTTGATCTTAGCCTCAAATATGGCTAACGCATCCTTAAACCTTCAAACAGATTTTAGTCCCAAATTGGACTATAGATCCCCCTAATCTACTTTGGTTCAAGGGTACATCTTTGAACTCCTTTGACATCTGTCATTGTAATCCTTCAACGTCGTCAGAGAGGTGACGGGTCCCGGCGGCCATGCATGCAATGGACCACTATGTCCCTAAACTGGAACAATAGAGCCCAAATGCTCTTTTGTCGGATCTAAACGATCCCGTTAAGTTGATCTTAGTCTCAAATCGGACTAACGTATCCTTAACAAACGTTTAAGTCGATCTTAGCCTCAAATATGGCTAACGTATCCTTAAACTAAAACACCAAACCCAAATCTAAGTAAATACGGATTTGGACTAATCCGCGTCCTACGGGCGACAACATAAATTAGTCTCCGTATACAATCCACGGGCAACCACAAACAAAACAAACACCCACGACACGAAGTGACCAGCTGGAGAAGGAGAAAATTGTTACCGCGATGCGGTAGCGTAATTAACTGCAGGGGCTTGTGCCTGCAGGGAAGAGCGTCCCCACAATCAAAAACCCCTCAGACGAGGGGGAATCTGACGAAGTCTGCTACATCGGCCGCATCCGTCTAAACCTCCGATACACGGTGCCATAAATCAACTTGGCATTTTCGGAGAGGTGGACGGATAGCACCTATTAGCATCTGCCCCGAACCTCAGGCAAGACAGCCCATGTCTCGGCCGCCGTTCGGAGGGGAACAACACTTTGTTCCGTATGGTATTTTGTTCCGTGAGTAAGAATCGGGTCCCGACATTCTCCCCACCTTTGAACAATGGTTCGTCTTCGAACCACAGACCTACTACTAAGGGAATTGCATGGGCCACCATAAATGTAACTCCCTATGCCCCAGTACAGATGGTATTTTCCACTCTGGTAGAAACCGCACGGTTTTGTCCTTTAGACCGAACCGGACCCGACCAAGGGCCACTTCCCAGGAGGTCACCCATCCCAGAACTTCCCTGGCCCGAGCACATTTAACTACGGAGTTCTCAAGCTCATGCAGTTCCGGTTCACTTAAAAGGCGCCTCTGTAATTGAGGGTGGCAACATTATATTTATAATGCAGTTCCGTCCTCTTTCGATATTTGTTCCGAAAATTCCTCATTGTTCTACAGTAGGTCCCACGGACCCAAGAGGTGACCCTAACATATTAAAGAGGTGGCCCCCACCCTCTTGGCATGACAATTGGCGTGGAACTTTGTTCCATGTGGCACTTTGTTCCATGAGCAAGAATCGACAGTCACAAGGTTCTAGAAGGCATCAACCATGCCAAAATCAAATTTTTTATGTGCCGAACAACCCTAACCAAGATCTCAGACTAGAGATTAGGCGAAACAAAAAGAAAGTAAACAACTTTAGTTCTAAGAGTTTGGGATTACAACCTTTGTAGTCCGTTCCTTCGCTTCATAAGCTCCGTGTTGAGGTCCCTTCGCCGCGATCATCATGTACCCGGACTTTAGAGAGGCTCCATGAAAAGAAAGATGCAAGCTTGCTTCCGATCTTCGATAACAAAGATGATCTACCTTGAAGAAACTCAAGCCCAAGCTTTTGCTTCACTAATCAAGTATTAGAAAATCAAACACCCTAATCTATGTGGCTAGAATAGATGAGCATGATGAAGTGGGAATTTAGCTCTCATTTGTTTTCTTTATCTCACTCATTTTCATCACTTTTGAAAAAGCTAGAAAGCTTTTTATCAAAGAGGAAGAAGAAGAAGAAGCAAAACCATTTGTGATGAATAATGAAACTTGTGTGAGGTTAGAAATGCAACCATGGGTTAAGAAAGAAAACTTAACCCTTGTAGAGATTTAACTAGGGTAAAGGGTTGGGTTGGGTTAAGGAAATATCTTTGCAAAATATCACAAAATATCAAGGTCAAGGTCAAAGCTTCAAGAAGCTTCATGAAAGCTTCATGAAAGCTTAACCCTAATCCAAACCCTAACCATATTTAAACTCCATAATTCATGTTACATTTATAACCATAACATGTTACAATATTATATATCACATAAACAATATTTATTGTAACAGAATAAAATAATACAATTAACATATATCACATATATATCAATGTATTACCCGAGCGAGAAAAAGAATCTTTAAGTGAGCTAATATTAGTTAATGTAATATAATATATCAAGTATATAATTATACATTAAATTATCGAATCAACACTTGATCCGATAATCCGGCTATTTCACAAATAACCGACTAATATAATCTGTATCAGTTCATCGAATCAACACTTGATCCTATGACCCGGCTATATCACATATACCCGGCCGATATCACATATCGCGAGAATCTAGTACGGTATCACATACACGTATTGTTCTCGGTCCCGCACATATCACATATGTGCTCCTACTCCGTTTTGCCCGAGCCAGGAAACCTCTGTGTAGGACTGTAAAGAATCGTCAATACGCCGGCAGTAGGTGATGATCATATCAAACCCCCACAAGCTACAAGCGGTCAGCTAAACGTAACAGCCACCCAGGTATTGAGCGATCAGAAGATCAACAAGTAAGCCTGTACATTCTCCTGCGAATCCAATCAGTAACACTCCCGTACAGTCCGGTCTCTTCGTCTTATATGTCGCATATCTCGCCTAGGGGTGGTAAACGTCAGACCCCAGTAGCTTGATAAGTCATGTCGATATGAGGTCCATAACAGTTCGAGAAACTACTGATAACACTTACCAGTAAATCTCAGCAACCCTGGCCAGGGATTTCCAGTTATAGCCAATCGAACACAGCGCAACATCAACTCCCTATAGCGGGAAAGACGAAACCCCTCCTATCGCTCATTGCCTCCATATGATTCGGGACTGTACCCAAAAGCCACCGTTTTGCATGCCCTAATGGACGTGGTAAGGTGGAAATCAAAGCACAGTGGGAATCATACAAGACTTTATGACGATCTCGGGTCTACAGACTAACCTGTACCAGTGTCACCAGAGAACTGCCATCTGACGTGAGGTATAATACCATCTGGGAGTTCTCGGCGAGTCCGTCCAGTGTACCCAGTCTTCACTGAGCACCCGTATACCTTCTCTGATGTAAAACACCAATGGATATGGGATCATCCATCGCCCATCATATAGGTCAAGAAGCGCATACGCTAGTCTACTCTGGAGTATCGATGCCCTGTCTCGGTACTCCTACGACTAGGAACATTTGAAGGATGTACTTAACGACTACACTGTCCCCACTAGTATGATCTGCATCATAGTCCTGGTAGTCAAGTTCTCATCCTAAGGGCTTTATCAATATGTAACATAGAGACAATCAGAGTACATGTTAAGATAAAGTGCAACCAGATAGCATACTATCATGTCGAGCAAGAAAGTCCTACCTATATATGTCCAAGCATCCACTACAATATACATCGTATATACAGTAATGGCCTCTAGGGCATACATATAACTAACAATCTCCCACTTGCACTAGGGCCATCTGTTGTGGTATCGCATACCCAACAATCAACTGTGGTTGAAGTATCTCATACTCAACCATCCCATAAAAGTCTCTACTGAGAAATAGGCCTTCGTGAGTGGATCCGCGCTATTGTCCTCTGTGTCTACTCTCCTAACCTCGATCTCCCTGGAGATCAACCATCTCCATGATCAGGCGATACTGCCTAAGAATATGTCTGGATCTCTGATGGGACGGGGGTTCCTAGGCCTAAGCCATAACTCCATTGTCACACAATGGTAGGAACGAAGTTCATCTCATGAACTAGTGTACATCCAGACTATTTCTTTAGTAGCATCCTTGGTAACGATGTATCTAGCCTTTAATCGTCTAGTAAGTCACGGTATCTAGCTTGGAACTCTTCCAACATACCGTCCCTCCATTGAGGGTAAAGACAATGCCTGCGACTGACATTCAGTCGTCCTTATCACTCTAGAACCTTTCCAGTGATTCTCCCCAGGATCTATTGATACCATCTCACTACAACTAGTGAGAATCCTAACATCCAATTACATCTATCTCATAGATCCAAAACCCAGGACTTAGGAGGTATCACTTTGATCCTTATGGAGAATCCTTGTGATAAGAGGAGATTGACCGAGCGTAGCATAGGAAACTCCTTCCCTATCAAGAGTATGTCATCCACGTACTATACGAGGATCACCACCATACTCCCTACTACCTTTTTGTATATACTAGGTTCATCTACCATTTTGATGAAGTCAAACTCTTTGACTACCACATCAAAACAGACGTTCCAACTCCGCGATGCATGTTTTATCCCACAAAGCACCTTGTATACGTTTCCGCTGCTCCCACTGTCTACGAAGCTCTCTGGCTGTGTACTTATAGACGCTTTCTTCCAAATCATCATTCAGAAAAGCAGTCATGACACCCAACCGCCAGATATCATAGTTATGGTATGTAGCAATGGCAAGTAGGATCTGGATGGACTTAAGCATAGCTTTGAAGGTCTCAACTTTTCCATGTACACCAAGTAATCTTCTCAAGATATACTTGCTCCTGATGGGGATTTAACCCTTCAGATAAAGAAACCAAAGTCCATACATTGTTGGTGTATAAGGATTCCATGTCAGATCGCTGAGCATCCAGCCATTCTTACAGAGTCCCACTCTTGATGGCCTGCTCGAAAACTAGTTGGGTCATCATCTCATGATGCAATCCTCGCTCCCACTGTCATAGAGAAACCGAAGTATCTCTCAGGTGGGTGAGGAACCCTACTAGATCGGCGGAGAGGCTGAGGTTCGTTGGAAACTATTGAATCCTTTGGTTCTACCAAATCATCAGCTGCAGTTTGTAAAGCTGGAACTCTTTCCAGTTCTACCTCATGCCCACTAATTTCTTCACAAGAAATTCCCTTTCATAAAGGTGGCATGCTGAGAAACAAAACATCTTTTGTTCCTCGATGTGGTAGTAGATATTCCCATTCCATATCACATAAGAAAAGGTAGGCATCTGATTTGATTGGAACCCTATTCAATAGGTATGCAGCTTCTCAAGTGCATAACTCCCAAAAGGAAATATGAAACTCAGTAGTACTCATCATAGAGCGCACCATATCAAATAGGGTGTAATTGCTCCGCCTCGATACACCGACGTGCTGTGGTGTATACGGAGGAGTAATGCTGAGAGAGAATCTCATTCTCCTTTAGAATAGTCCAGGAATCCCGTGCTCAAGTATTCTCCTCTCTGATCACATCAAAGGATATAATACTTATACATGTTTTTGGTTCTCTACTTCTAACTCATATTCATTGAATTTCTCAAAAGGTTCAGACTTGTGTTTCATCAGGAACATATGTCCGAACCTTGAGAGATAATCAGTGAATATAATGAAGTATAAAGAACCGGTCCTGGCATGTGTAGACAGGGGACCTTACATACATCATCATGTATCAATCCCAAGAGTTCACTAACTCTTTCTCTGTTTCCAATAAAAAGAGCTGTGGTCATCTTATCTTTGTGACATGACCGGCAAGTTTCATAAGATGTAAATTCAAACTAATTTAAATATGCATCTATATGTAACTTCAGCTAGTCGGGTCACATTGATATGACCTAGTCTACAATACCTCAAGAAGGATTCGTTCATTTCTGAACTCTTCCTCTTGTGTGTGTTCAATACGTTAAGAACTGTGGTTTGATTTAGAACGTCTATGCTTTTAGATAACGTGCCTGAACCGATCAACTCTTGATATAGGAAATGTTCAAAAAATTATCCAGCAATACAAAATTATATCCTTCTTTACTAATAAAGAGACTGATATGATGTTGTATATCAGGTTCGGTATCTAATAACATTCGTTCAGAATCAATATATTCTGGTAATACAGAGTGATATCTGCCAACAGACTTGGCTGCAACATTTGCATCGTTTCCAACTCTTGAAACTTATCACCCGTTCTCAGTTCTTTACCTTTCTGTAGCCCATGTAACAGATTACATATCCGGGATCCTGATTCGGTATCAAATACCCAGGACGTAGAGGATACTGAGAAACAGTTCTTTGTAATGAAACACACCCGAAGAAGATGCATCAGCATGCATTTTCTTTGTTTGGGCGGCACGGGAATTCTGGTAATCCCCAATTTCCTGCTCGGTCTTATAACATTTATAAGTTAGAGCGAGACCAATGTTCCCTAGCGCAGTATAACAAGAGGGTTTGGTCAATACATCCGTATTATTATCTTGATTAAGGCGTGACATAGTCGCAACCAGGAGAGAGAGAGAAGAAAATACTCTGCATGCGCTTTTTGCAAGATTAGATTGGTTATCAATTTATCTAATCAGGATGCCCACTGTTTTAGTCAAATTTTCCTTCAAACCCTAAAAGGAAAGACTAGCCGGGATTAATTACACTCTACAAGTTCGCCAATCTTTCAGCCAGGCTAGTGCTGGTACTTTGAGGGAGGTTCCCCGTGCTTTCGCACGGACCTAATTAAAGTAAACCTCGTTTTCCCAGGGGCGTAACCCCGTTAACACCTTTCTAGACACCTACTTGATCGGCTAATTGTAATGTGTAAAACTCTCCCAGGAGTAACTCTTACTCTCAGGGGGTATCGGGATCCAACTATCTCATAGAAGGTATGCAATCTCATCGCAAATTTCAACACTTGAAATTCCCGATAATATTTTGCCCCTAGTACTTATGACCTTAACTATGATCAACATATCATAAGCTCTAGTCAAGTTCTTCCCGTCATTTTATGATTAATTAGACCCACCCACATGACCCTTAATTATGGTCGACATAATCACATGACTGTCCTAATTAATCACATTATATGCAATGTAGGAAGACATCACTTAGCTACCGTACACTACACATCAACTATAGTCGACATACGCAGCACGAATACTAAGTACTCTACTTCCTAAAATGACGGAGGGCTACGACAGGTTTTTAAGAAAACCTTTTGCGTAATGAACTAGATATCGTTATAGAATCGAGTGATTTTGAAAAAAGGAATGTTTTTTAGGCTTTTCTAGTTTCGCTAAAGAGGTCACTCCCGGTGAAAGGATCTCGGCTCTTTCCTTATCGAATAAGGTGCAGGATATTTCATAAATACCGCTGTGCAAAGCAAGAACTATAGAAGCAATCAAAAGACAAACCGAGTGTGTAGCATATGCTAGTTTCGCTAAAGAGGTCACTCCCAGTGAAGGGATCTCGGCTCTTTCCTTATCGAATAAGGTGCTGGATATTCTACAAGAAATACCGCTATGCAAAGCAAGAACTAGAGCTACCAGTTTTTAATCAAGTTTCTACAACATCTTTAGGTTTTTTTTTATTTCATTAATCTCATTAATGAAGTCCCATTTTATTATGCTTCACAAGCATCACATTTGAAACGAAATCAACAATATAACATATATCTCATATATATAATATAAACATTCGTCTCAGGAAGTAATATGATCTCATCACAGAACATTGCAGCAGAAGATAACATATGAAATATGGGATATTCTAGGACGTCCGTGTTTTAATACGAGACTGTATAAAACACGGATTCCACGGTCGTAATGAATAGCCAAACCCACATCCCTAGACTCCTACGAGAGCGGCAAGTAACACTGCCAATTCTAGGGTTAGGAGACCCGATCTCGACTCCTCGAGATGGTCTTCCACTGGACCCTAGAACCCGGTTACTTGTGCTCCCCGCCTTGGGTTTACCTAATGCGGAAAAGTAAATAATATACAATGGTGACATCATCCTCAGCCCGGAAGTGTCCCAATAAAAGAATATTACATACAATGAATTTTACATGAATGAAAAAGAAAAACACTCATCTCACATAAAACCCCCGGCTATTCAGAACACGACGATCCAATATAACATATCACAGCAACACATAATATCTCATATCATCAACGTAAGTAAATATGCGTACCCTAATTGTTGTTGATGTATAGTAACGAAACCGGCGATACACCACATATTACACTTACGGTCGTAGAAAAGAAAGTGTAAAACTATAACAGTTGGAATCCGCAACCTTCTTAGACATCGCATGCCTAACCAAATGAATTCCTTAGGCATCGCATGCCTAACAATTATAAACCCCGCATTTTAGTCCCAATATCGAAAACACTTTTCAATATCTAGTCGGGCAATTCAATAAGATTCCCGACATTCTGATCGAATGCTCATCGCAAACTTTAGTAGACGGCCGCACCTCCGGATGCCGCCGACGAAGTGCACTAAGGCGGAATACCGTTGCCGCGAGCACCCGAACGGATGCTTTTGGCGACGGTGTTCTCCTACAGTCTCTTGGTCGGGGCTATGGGGCGTGGCTATCTATTAAGTTTACCCGGCGAGTATCCGCGTACGCTACGTGATTGCGACGGACTTTTGATCACATCAAAATCCCGTGGCAACCGATCAAATGAGACTAAACCGCTAGATTTATAACATTCAAATTAGTTATCTCATAACTACTTGTGGATTCCAAATATTGTATCACATTCCAGATAAATAGACAATGTTAAACTTTCCGATCGAATAAACAAACACCCAAGATTTCCCAAATAGCTCAACACTTGAGCGGAGTTCAAAAAGCATCTATCACATGCCACAGTACTAATGGTCCAGTCGTAGAAGGGTCAAACCAACGCCTCACATGTGGCAACGCCGTACTGCCCCAAACCCTAAGGTTTAGAGGCGGTGCAGACGGTCACATAATCGAGTTAAGGTTTGTGTTCTTCTAGAGGGTCCACAGATACGCTTGCATGATTTCCCGAAAGTTTTAAACTCGTGAAAAAATCCAACACTTGAAAGTTTTCCATGTCTGGAAAAAGTGAGTTATTGATATCCGTTCGAACTTTTTAACACGTTCTCAAATTACCCGGAAAAAACTTAAACGAAGTTAAACTTTCCGATCGAATCAACGAATACAAAAGATCTCCAGAAAACTCAACACCTGAGTAAAATTAAAAATTCCTAGAATTATTAAGAAGTACCCAAGAATATATCCATGAAGTATTAGACCCAAATTCCAAAGATTGGCCGCGGAACCGCCGCCAAACGCATGGTTTGGCCGCGATTCCGCGGTCCCTTGAGGGAATTAGGGTATCGTACTTCACAGTAATTCTTACATTTCCCTGCTTAATTTTCTGAGTATTTTTAATACAGTAAAAATCAACATTTTAAAAAATTTCCAAAGAGGGGGTGTATATCGACGTTTCGGGGTTCGATCGGACTTTAAACTTCGTCTAGACTTCGCCTAAAGCTCTAGCTAGGCTGATACCACTGTAGGGTTATTAGGGACAGTCACAAGGTTCTATAAGGTATCAACCATTCCAAAATCAAATTTTTCATGTGCCGAACAACCCTAACCAAGATCTTAGACTAGAGATTAGGCGAAACAAAAAGCAAGTAAACAACTTTACTTCTAAGAGTTTGGGATTACAACCTTTGTAGTCCGTTCCTTCGCTTCATAAGCTCCGTGTTGAGGCCCCTTCGCCGCGATCATCATGTACCCAGACTCTAGAGAGGCTCCATGAAGAGAAAGATGCAAGCTTGCTTCCGATCATCGATAACAAAGATGATCTACCTTGAAGGAACTCAAGCCCAAGCTTTTGCTTCACTAATCAAGTATTAGCATAGCAAACACCCTAATCTAAGTGGCTGGAATAGACGAGGATGATGAAGTAGGAATTTAGCTCTCATTTGTTTTCTTTATCTCACTCATTTTCATCACTTTTGAAAAAGCTAGAAAGCTTTTTATCAAACAGGAAGAAGAAGAAGAAGCAAAACCATTTGTGATGAATAATGAAACTTGTGTGGGGTTAGAAATGCAACCATGGATTAAGAAAGAAAACTTAACCTTTGTAGAGATTTAATTAGGGTAAAGGGTTGGGTTGGGTTAAGGAAATATCTTTGCAAAATATCACAAAATATCATGGTCAAAGTCAAACCTTCAAGAAGCTTCATGAAAGCTTAACCCTAATCCAAACCCTAACCATATTTAAACTCCACAATTCATGTTGCATTTATAACCATAACATGTTACAATATTATATATCACATATACAATATTTATTGTAACAAAATAAAATAATACAATTAACATGTATCACATATATATCAATGTATTACCCGAGTGAAAAAAAGAATCTTTAAGTGAGCTAATATTAGTTAATGTAATATAATATATCAAATATATAATTATACATTAAATTATCGAATCAACACTTGATCCGATAATCCGGCTATTTCATAAATAACCAACTAATATAATCGGTATCAGTTCATCGAATCAACACTTGATCCGATGACCCGGCTATATCACATATACCCGACCGATATCACATATCGCGAGAATCTAGTACGGTATCACATATACGTATTGTTCTCGGTCCCGCACATATCACATATGTGCTCCTACTCCGTTTTGCCCGAGCCAGAAAACCTCTGTGTAGGACTGTAAAGAATCGTCAATACACCGGCAGTAGGTGATGATCATATCAAACCCCCACAAGCTACAAGCGGTCAGCTAAACGTAACAGCCACCCAGGTATTGAGCGATCAGAAGATCAACAAGCAAGCCTGTACATTCTCCTGCGAATCCAATCAGTAACACTCCCGTACAGCCTGGTCTCTTCGTCTGATGTCGCATATCTCGCTTAGGGGTGGTAAACGTCAGACCCCAGTAGCTTGATAAGTCGTGTCGATATGAGGTCCATAACAGTTCGAGAAACTACTGATAACACTTACCAGTAAATCTCAGCAACCCTGGCCAGGGATTTCCAGTTATAGCCAATCGAACACAGCGCAACATCAACTCCCTATACCGGGAGAGACGAAACCCCTCCTATCGCTCATTGCCTCCATGTAATTCGAGACTGTACCCAAAAGCCACCGTTTTGCATGCCCTAATGGACGTGGTAAGGTGGAAATCAAAGCACAGTGGGAATCACACAAGACTCTATGACGATCTCGCTACAGACTAACCTGTACCAGTATCACCAGAGAACTGCCATCTGACGTGAGGTATAATACCATCTGGGAGTTCTCGGCGAGTCCGTCCAGTGTACCCAGTCTTCACTGAGCACCCGTATACCTTCTCTGATGTCAAACACCAATGGATATGGGATCATCCATTGCCCATCATATGGGTCAAGAAGCGCATACGCTAGTCTACTCTGGAGTATCGATGCCCTGTCTCGGTACTCCTACGATTAGGAACATTTGAAGGATGTACTTAACGACTACACTGTCCCTACTACTATGATCTACATCATAGTCCTGGTAGTCAAGTACTCATTCTAAGGGCTTTATCAATATGTAACATAGAGACAGTCAGAGTACATGTTAAGATAAAGTGCAACCAGATAGCATACTATCATGTCGAGTAAGAAAGTCCTACCTATATATGTCCAAGCATCCACTACAATATACATCGTATATACAGTAATGGCCTCTAGGGCATACATATAACTAACAGTCCCGACAACATGTTCGCGACTTCTTCATTTTCTGACTCACTTGAGTCAGATTCAATCCAAATGGCTTGAAAAGCGTGTTTTTCTGAACCCTTTTTCCATTTGGATTGTCGTTTTTGCCTTTAAGGTTCAGACAATCTACTTTTACATGACCTTCTTTGTTGCATTCAAAATATCGCACAACCTTATTTGAATTCAATTGTTTCTTAAAAGAGTTATTGTTGGGATTTCCTAACGTCCTGACCATCTACCGTAACCGTTGCAGAATAAAAATTTTTAGGGTTTTAAAACTGGCGCTAGAAATACCCGTCCAAGAATTTACCATAAATCTAAACTAGCTAACAAAGAGGATGTCTATCTACTATGATAGAAGTGTCTCACCAAAAGATCCGTGTCCTTCGGTCTTCTATCCTCTTTGTTTGCTCCTAAGAATCTCTTTGAACATGATTGATCGCCTTTCCTTGCTCCTTGAGATCTCCTAGATCGAGCTTGATCGCCGGTCTTCCTCCGTCGAAGATGATCAACCCGAGAGATGTAGTCTATGGCTCTATCTCCACACTAAGAGTCTAGTGGAGCAACTAGAGACTTTAGATTGCTAATCTAAAGTGTATAGGATGTAGTGTATGGTTCTATGTGTGTTTCTATCTCACATACTCTCTTGATTCTCAACACATGAGATTGTAGAGAGGAGGTTGAAGATGAAGGTGGAGGAGCTCAAGAACTAGTGAGGAGAGTGAAGCAAATGGTGAGAAAAATGAAAATCTTATGAGAGAGAAAAACTCAACCATGGTTTTGTAAAACAATTTTTACAATATAAAAAACCATCTATGCTTCAATAGTTTGCACAAATGAATTGAATATTCATTTGTTAACACTATAGAAGCATGGTTCTCACGATACTCCTTTCACCACCTTTTACACCTCATTTTTCATTTAAAGATAACTGGATAAATCTAAAATGAGGTGTCCACCTTCTAGAATGTTTTCCATATAAATACGGATTACACTCTACTGTATATACATAACTGTATTCGTATTAAAATACGAATACCCAAAGAGATAGAATAACACAAAGAACATATTACTAGAATATACAAATCGAAATACATATACGTAAATTATTAAATCAATACCTGATTTAATAATCCGGCTCAATCTCGAGCCGGCTAGTATTATCAACCGTCCGATCGAAAGTCCGGGTAACTAGTACAATCAATCGATCGGAACCTTGCACGTATCAAATACGGCCATTACATCATTTCGCCTGAACTAGGGAAACTCTCTGTGTGGGACTCTAAAGACTCGACAGTATGCCAGGAGTGAGTTACTGGATAAATCCATAACCACAAGCACGTCAGCGGCACTAATTGTACGTAACGGCTACCCGGGTACCTGTCTAAAAGGAAGGCCGACGAGCAAACTCATCTGGATCCCTATTGAGCCTATCCGTGACACTCTCCATACAGTCTGGTCTCTTCGTCTAAGAATATCACATACTGGGATTAGGGGGTGATAAACGTCAGACCCCTACTGTCCCGATAAGTCATGTCGATTTAGCTCAGGACCAATTCAAGAAACTACTGATCTAACCATCAGTAGTTCTCAACTGCCTTGGCCAAGCTCTTATGGTTCTAGTCAACCGGACACAGTACGATATCGACTCCCAATATCGGGAGAGACGAATCCCTGACAATCACTCACTGCCTTCATGTAGCTTGGGACTGCACCCAACCAAAACCTGTTTGCAAGACTCAGTAGAGTCGTAGTAGGGTAGTGATCAAAGCACAGTAGGAAATCACACGAGACAAATGATGACCTCAGGTCCTAAGACTAACCTGTACTCATGTCACCTGGAAACCGCTATCTGACGATATGTATAATACCATCTAGAGGTTCTCGGCAAGTCCGTCCAGTGTAATCACCCCAAGTAAGCACCTGTAAACAATCTTATGTGATAACACCAATGGTTGTGGGACCAACCACCTCCCCTCGTCGGGCTCTAGAAACGTATACATAAGTCTACTCTGGAGTATCGATGCCCGATCTTGATACTCCTGCGAATTGGGACCTTTAAGGATGTGTTTATGGACTACCCAGCCCCCACAAGTATGATCGCCATCATAACGCTGGTAGTCAAAAAAAAATCCTACGGGCTTTATCAACATGTAACCACCATATGTTATATCGAATATAACATATGTACATGTTAAGATAAAGTCAAACAATAATAGTATAGTACTGTATCGAGTCTTTATCAATATGTGCAAGCAGGATAAAGTATCAATAGAAAGAAATACACATATCAAGATAAAGACAACTCAAATAATATACTATATATAACTGAGTAAGATTGTCCTGTACATACATATCCTCAGCATCCTATACAATACAGGCCTCTAGGGCATACATATCCAAAAATCTCCCACTTTCACTAAGGCCTGTAATTGGCGTACCGAATATCCAACGTCTGCTCTAGGGCCAGCTGTTGGCATATCGCATATCCAACATCTCAAAAAGTCGATCGAACTGTGCTTGAGGTAGGGCCTTGGTTAATGGATCCGCCGTGTTGTCTTTCATATCTACTCTCCGGACCTCGATCTCCCGACGATCTACGATCTCCCTGATCAAGTGATACCACCTCAAGATGTGTCTGGATTTCTAATTGGACCGTGGTTCCTTCGCTAATGCTAAAACCCTATTGTTATCAAAATACAGAGGTATCGGATCAATAATGAATGGAACCACCTCAAGTTCAATAATGAACTTCTTCATCCATAATGCTTCTTTTGCGGCAACGTTCGCAGCAATGTATTCAGCCTCCATTGTCGAGTCTGCGACGGTGTCCTGTTTGGAGCTTTTCCAACACACCGCCCCTCCATTGAGGGTAAATACAAAACCCAAGACAGACCTGCTGTCATCCTTATCACTCTGGAAGCTTGAGTCGGTAAAGGACTTTACCTTAAGGTCTCTATTACTGTATACCAAGAACATCTCCTTAGTCCTTCTCAGATACTTGAGAATGTTCTTCATAGCTATCCAATAATTCTCACCACGCTAAGTGCGTATGCTACATCTGGTCTAGTACACAGTATCACATACGTTATAGATCCTACTGCCAAAGCGTAGGGTATAGTGCTCATGCGAAGCCTCTCCTCATCAGTCTTGGGAGACATCTCTTTGGAGAGGGTGATTCCGTGCAATGCGGGTATATTACCGCGCTTGGAATCTTCCATACTAAATCTCTTTAGTATGGTCTCTATGTACCTGGAATGTGAAAGTCCTAATAATCTCTTGGATATATCTTTATAGATCTTAATCCCCAGAATGTAGGAGGCATCGCCCAGGTCCTTCATGGAGAACTTTTGTGACAAGAACAGCTTAACCGATTGCAGCATAGGAATGTCATTTCCTATCAAGAGAATGTCACCCACATACAGGATGAGGAATACGACGGTTCTCTCTACAATCTTCTTGTAGATATATGGTTCATCTTCATTTTTGATGAAGTCAAATCCCTTGAATGTATCATCAAAACAGATGTTCCAGCTCCGCGACGCCTGCTTTAATCCATAAATGGATTTAAGCAACGTGCACACCTTCCCGCTGCTCCCACTGTCTATGAATCCCTCCGGCTGATCCATGTAAACGCTCTCTTCTAAACTTCCATTTAGAAAAGCCATTTTTACGTCCATCTTCCAGATATCGTAGTCATGGTAAGCAGCAATGGCAAGTAGGATCCGAATGGGTTTCAGCATAGCCACTAGAGAAAAGGTTTCATCATAGTCCAATCCTGATCTTTGACGAAAGCCTTTTGCAACAAGTCTAGCCTTATAGGTTTCCACCTGTCCATCTGCACCAATCTTTTTTTTGAAGATCCACTTGCATCCAATGGGTTTTACCCTAGCAGGAGCAACATCCAAAGTCCAAACTTTGTTGGTGTATATGGACTCCATTTCGGATCGCATGGCATCCAACCATTTATCAAAGTCCCTACTGATAATGGCCTGCTTGAAACTAGTAGGATCATCTTCTTCAAAGATGCAATCCTCTCGATCTCCGTCTATAAGAAAACCGTAGTATCTCTCGGGCAGATGAGAAATCCTACTAGATCTACGGAGTGACTGAGGTTTGTCTGGGACTACTGAATCTAGCGGTTCCACCAAATCTTCAGTTTGAGTTTGTGGTTCAGAAATTTCTTCCAGTTATATCGTACTCCACTAATTTCTTTTGCAAGAAATTCCCTTTCCAAAAAGGTGGAGTGTCGAGATACAAACACCTTCTGTTCCTCAGTCTGGTAGAATAGATATCCTAATGAATTCTTAGGATATCTCATAAATTTACATAGAACTGATCATGCTTCTAGTTTTCCAGTTTTTGTGTTTTCACATAGGCCGAACAACCCCATATCTTAAACCGCTTAAGATATGGATTCTTTCCACTCCATATTTCATATGGAGTATTAGGCATAGATTTGGATGGAGAATAATTCAGTAAGTATGCTGATGTCTGAAGTGCATAACCCCAGAATGAAAGAGGCAACTCAGCACTACTCATCATGGAGCGAACTATATCCAATAGCATACTATTCCTCCGCTCCGATACACCGTTGTGCTGTGGTGTATACGGAGGAGTAAGCTGAGAGAGAATTCCATTCTCTTTTAGGTATTCTAGGAATTCCGTAATTAAGTATTCCACTCCTCTATCAGATCGGAGGATCTTCATACTTTTGCCAGTCTGGTTCTCTACTTCGTTCTTATATTCTTTGAATTTCTCAAAAGCTTCAGATTTGTGTTTCAAAAGATACACATATCCGAACCTAGAGAGATCGTCAATGAATGTAATGAAGTACGAGAACCCATCCCTTGCATGTATAGACATCAGACCACATACATCACCGTGTATGAGTCCCAAGAGCTCTTCTGCTCTTTCTCCGTGTCCGGTGAACGGAGTTTGGTCATTTTTCCCTTGAGAATAAACTAACAAGTTTCATAAGATGAAAATTCGAACGTATTCAAATATCTATCTTTATACAACTTACTCAGTCTTTTCTCTTCGATATGACCAAGTCTACAATGCCATAAGTAGGATTCGTTCACTTCTGAACTCTTCCTTTTGCATGTGTTTTGTACATTGAAAATTGTGTTTTGATTTAGAACATAAATACCATTACACAGTGTACCTTCTGCAACCAATACCTGATTAAGGTAAATGTTCATGATATTTCTATCAAGAACAAAGTTATATCCATCTTTATCAAGTAAAGAAACTGATATGATGTTGCAAACCATAGAAGGTACATAGTAGCAATTGTTCAAAATCATAGTATTGTCACTTGATAATGCTAGGTGATATTCACCGACGGCAGCAGTATCAACTTGTGCTCCGTTCCCTACTCTTAGAGACATTACCAGGTCCAACCATCCTACTTTTTCTCACTCCCTGCAATAATTACAGATATGAGATTCTGATCCGGTATCTAGTACCCAGGAGTCAGGACTGATCGAAAAACAGTTCTTAATAACAAGATACCTGAAGGAAACGCAATAGTATACTTCTTCTTCGTTGGGTTTATGAAGGAATTCATGCAATCATCTTTCCTTTGCTCATTCTCATGACTGTTGTCATAAGTTAGAACCAAACCGACGTTCCCCAGCCCCGAATAAGAATTCGGATCGGTCAAGCGATACATTTTATTATCTTGATTAAGACATGAAATGGTTGCTACCTGGAGAGAGAGAAAAGAAACACTCAGCATACGCTCTTGCAAGATTAGATTGGTTGTTAGTTTATCTAATCTTGATGGCTCCCACTGTTTCCTCGAATTCTCCTCCAAACCTTTAAAAGGAGAACTAGTTGGGATCATTAACACCTTACAAGTTCGCTAACCGTTTAGCCAGGTGAGTGTTAGTACTCCGAGGGAGGTTCCCCGTGCTCTCGCATGGACCTAATTAAAATAAATCTCGTTTCCGCAGAGACATAGCCCCGTTAACACTTTTCTAGACACCTAATATGTCAGTCAATTGCAAAGTGAAAAATATCTTTCAAGAGTAATCCTACTCATCAGTGGGATCGGGATCCAACTATCATTGCATGATAAACTAGATGGAATCTACTCTAATCACCACACTCCAGAAGGTATATTTGAAACTCTCGATGTGGTTTTTGCCCCTAGGACCCTAGCGACCTTGATGGAGTCAACAAATCAAAGAGTCCTAGTCAAGTTCAACCCATCATTATCTTGATTGCATTAAACCCACCCACATAACTCTTGACGAAGTCAACAAGATACACGACTGTCCTAACCAATCGCATCTAATGCTACAAACAAGCACCACTTAGCTACCGTACACTACGCATTGACGAAGTCAATGTAGCATGAATACTAAGTACTACTCATAGGAAATGACGGAGGGCTACAGCTGGATTTTTGGCGAAAAACCCTTTAACGTAATGAACTTGATATCGTTGAAGGAACCGAATAGTTTTGAAAATGAGCGGTTTAGGCTCCGCCTTTGAAAACTTGTAGTTTTGAAGAAAACCGAATAATCTACAGTATAAACTTTTGCTCAAGATGTCACTCCCCACGAAGGGATCTAGGCTCTTGCCTCCTAGAATGAGGTGCTGGATATTCATAACCGAATACCAACTATGCAAAGCGAAAGAATATGACTATGGTTTTTCGAAATTTGTTCCAACAACATCTTTTAGGTTTATTTTCTTGCATTAATCAAAATTAATACGGTCCCATCAATTAATCCGTATCACACCAGAAAAGAACGAAAATACAATGTAGATATATGCCATCCGCATTCGCCACGGGGCCCCGTTATGCACCTTTAGGTTACTTAACTAACGGCAGAGCGGGGGCTGGAATAGTGCGGGTGCAAAACATATACAACATTTACTAGTATATATAAATATATATATATATAACATTTGTCCTAGACATGATATAAGCAACATCACAGAACATCAATAAGAAACACAAAATGGTGGATAATTTTGGAGCCTCAGGTTTCATTTGAGACGCAAATGAGACCCGACGTTCCCGGTCGTGTGGATAGCCCGTGCGATGAAAACCTAGACCCCTACGAGCGTAGCAAGTTACCCGCCAATGTCAGAAGTGAGGCAACCCCAAGCAACAAAGTGAATGGGCCACCAACACTTCATGAAATCTGGTAACTTGAGCGTCCCTCCGTTGGTCATCCTATACCCCCTACGAGTGCGGTAAATAGTCTGCCAATACTAGAGTAAGGCCCCCTCTGTCTCAATACCATGAGATGTGGGCCTGTTGCCTTCTAGAACCCGGCTCTTCGAGCACTCCACATCGGGGTAATCCTAGTACACAAAAAAATATATGTACAATGGTGACATCGACCTCAACCCAGTCGTGCCCCAATAAAATAATATACAATCCGGCAGAAACGGCTGTCCACATGTCGGACGCTCGCCCTGCAATAATGAATACACAAATGAATCTGAACTGTACTGCCACCATTGCACCATAGGTTATCCACCACGACAATCCAACCACAATATCAGCACATTACATGTCACGCCTCGCTTCCCAGAGTGCGCTAACTATGGCATGTGACAGAGCCAACCATGCTACCTGTGGTTAGGAAACATCCATCCACAGTCATATTACGGCTGTCTATAGGATATCAAGAACAGTAAAAATATAAAATCTATCTACTACATGTCCATTTTCCAGAATAAAGAGTCAAGAAAAATATATAAGCAAAAACGAATAGATCCAATAAATAACAACATCTGAAAATACGTCCCAATACGGGCTCACATCAAGAAATAAAAGTGCGAAAAAAATAAACTAGACTAAGCATCACTAAACTCAATCCTCACTGCGCGACTTGACAGCTAAAATACTCATGTTCAGCCTGCGATAGAGATAGAGAACTGGGCCATGCAAAACCCATACGTCGATGCGTCATAATATCAAACAATAGTAATAACCAGATAGAAACCAGATATACAGGTATGAATATAAATCAACAACATGAATATAACAGTGAGGTATGTATATGTATGTGAAGTGCGATGAGTAATCTAAACCGTGCTACTGGGTTATCTACTCTAAAGTTTTTGAAATAAATTTAATGGAATCGTTGATGTAACTCAATAGTATCCCGTGCGTGCCCGGGACCACGGTCAAGACTCTCGGACTGAATCCGAGACGTGCCGCTAGGCAATAAACAGGTAACATGTACAGACGAATGATGTCAGCAGCATCATTCCGGGGCTGGCCTAGCCCGTAAAGACTGATCAGTATAAGTATCGAACTGTCGAGTTACAAATCAGGTTTCATTATTGATTTCCTCTTACCCCCAAAGTTATGTGTTCAAGTCAGGTATTGATAATATGGAACTAATGCCAACAGAGGATCAAGCAGGTACAGGTTTTATCTATGCAGACAACATGTTACATCCGTCAAGACAACAAGTCAGGATTGTCGGCATTAGTGACAAGATCAAGTATCAAGTCAAGTAGTGTATCATGGCATGTCATGTGGTGCATATATATCAAAAGGATACCCAAAAGTAAAATTGTAAACGATATTGGGATCACGGTAAGCACGATGGATATCAAGATGCATATGTGTCTATCTGTAACAACCTGTATACGTATCCATGACTACTTATGATGCAAGCTAGATAACATGTCATGATAATATAATAGTGAAAAAACATCAGGGTGTTCCGGCATGTAATTAGATATGCAATTGTCAATATGGATATGCACGGGTATCGTAAAACGGTAAAACTATAACAATGGATGCATAATTAAAATACATGTAATATTTTTATTCATATGGATATAAATATATTAACATAGCATGTAACAAGATAAACTTGCCTAATCGAATCTCACGACGGGATGCGTACGTCACGTTCGACGTCGGGTAAACGTCATGATGCGAACCACATGGGTACAGAATTGAACCAGGCTACATAAGGACGTGACCACGCTGGATGAGGACGATGACTAGGTCGCCCGGATCATCGGCGACTTGCGCGACTCCGGCAATGTCAAGAACAGAAAAGAAAAGAGAAAGAATGAAGAAGAAAAGAAGAAGAGGAGGACTGTGGTTCGTGGTGCTCTGTCTTGGAGTCAGAGACAAGGAGGCAAGGGGGTGACGACGAGGTCTCCGGCGATGAGGGGTGCCAACGTCGGTATATGCAGGGGTTTCATCGGGTTGCGGTTGTTGGGTGTCGGGGATGATGAGGAGCTTGGGAAGAGAGAGAGAGAGAGAGAGAGAGAGAGAGAGAGGAGCGGAGGAAGATGAAGTGGTCAGGGTATGGCTGGTGATGGCGGGGTGATGGGACGGCGAAATTTTTCAGCTAGGTAAGGGTTTTCTTGGGTTGCAGTGGGTTTCCTGGGTCGTCGTCGGGGTTGTCGGGGTTGTAGTGGAGAGAAGTGATGAAGGTGGAGGTGATGATGACGAGGGTATGGAGATGAGGGATTCGGCGGTGGTGGAGATGGCGAGGGTGAGGCATGGGTTAGGGTTCAGCGTGGGTTTGGCGTGAGGTGGGGAAAAGAAGAAGAGATGTGAGGAAGAGAGAGGCTGTGGGTTTAAAAATTAGGTAATTATAATATAAAAATATATGATATATATGTAGAGGAGAGAGAGTGACAGAGAGAGGGATACAGATAGAGAGAGAGTGAGAAATAGAGTGAGGATTTTAGTTTAAAAAATATTTAAAATATATATTATAATAATAGTTATAGTATAAGGAATATAATAATGTATATTATAGGATTTATAGCAAATATCAAATATACTCCGAAAAATATCCGGGTCCTGCCTAAAAATCTAGTTTGAAAATACGGATAATATGCGTATCAACCAAAACCATAATGCGATATCCGGTTAAAGAAAATGCATACCTCCAAGAACGGATACACGTAAAAACACGTTGTGATCCAAACAAGTCCGTTACATCAAACAGGAAGTGAACACGATATACGGATGCAACCATAGGGTATGGGGTATGATGTAAGCCATCCTAGGTATTTAAAATATTATATTTGATTATATTTGTATTATTTAAAATATATGCAGATGCCAAATATATGATATAGGTATATAAAGCAAATATATGTGCACGGAACCTCTATACTAGCAAGGATAAGACGTAATCTAGAACCAAGGTGAGTTTCTAGTATATAGATCAGGTCGGATACTAAAGACAAATACCAAAAAACTATACGCACCCAAAACAAATAATAATCAAGAAATAGCCACAAGATTAAGAAATACTCAAGTAAATATGGTATAAATGAACTAGGGTGTTACATTATACTTAACTACAAAAGAATTTCGTCTTCGAAATTCTCGGAATAAGAAAAGACAAGCAAATATGAATCTAAGAGAATAAGTGTGGAAACTTCTGTCGAATCTCGTCTTCTCGTTCCCAAGTTGATTCTCCGTGCGATCCCCCATGAAACAAGTACTAAAGGAATAACCTTGTTCTTGAGGACCTTTTCTCTTAGATCTACAATCTCCATCGGTCATTCTTCGTATGTCAAGTCCTCCCTTACTGTCATCTCCGAATGATCTAGGACGTGCGTCTTATCTTGAATATACTTGCGGAGTTGAGATATATGAAACATGTCGTGAACACTCGCCAAGGATGGTGGTAAAGCCAATCGATAAGCTACTTCTCCAACGTGTTTGATAATACCGAAAGGCCCCACAAATCGAGGACTAAGCTTGCCTCGACTACCAAATCGAATCACTCCTCTGGTCGGTGATATCTTCAGGAATATAAGATCACTAACTGTGAACTCCAGAGGTCTTCATCCTGTATCGGCCCAACTTTTCTGCCAATCTTGCGCTGCCTTCAAATGATTTCGGATCGTATTAACTTTCTCCACGGTTTGCACGATAAGATCCAGTCCTAACAGACGGGCGAGCGACATTTGAGACCATATAATGCTTCGAATGGAGCCATATGAATATTCGCCTGAAAGCTGTTATTATAAGAAAACTCCACCAAGTATAGATGATCCTCCCATGAACCTTTGAGGTCCAACATGCAAGCTCTCAACATATCTTCAAGAGTTTGGATTATTCTTTTTGACTGGCCATCTGTCTACGGATGATAGGCTGTGCTAAACTTCAATCGAGTCCTCAAACTTTCCTGTAACCTCCTCCAAAAGTGTGATAGGAATTAAGTATTACGATCGGAAACGATGCTCACAGGTACTAAATGTAATCTCATAATTTCCTGCATGTACCGCTCTGCTAACGCTTCCGTCGACTAATCAACTCTAAATGGTATGAAATGAGCTGCCTTGGTCAATCGATCAACAATCACCCAAACTGCATTATTACCCTTTGGACTCCACGGTAAAGCTGTCACGAAATCCATGGTTATATATTCCCACTTCCACTGAGGAATCGGAAGTGGTTGCAATAAACCAGCTACTCTTTGATATTCAGCCTTGACTTGCTAACACAAAAAGCACTTAGCTATATAGTGAGCAATCTCTCTTTTCATGCCTTCCCACCGGAAATGATGTCATAGATATCGGTACATCTTCGTGCTTCCCGGATGTACGGAATATGCGGAACTGTGCGCCTTCTTCATAACTTCTTCACGAAAATCTTCTTTCGGCACATATAAGCGGCTTCCATATCGTAACTGTTCACCACCGCAGACCGGGAAGAAAAACTTCTTGCCTGAATTTGGGGGCAGATGCTATTTGGATTTATCCGTCCACCTCTCCGAAGATGCCAAGTTGATTTATGGCACCGTGCATCGGAGGTTTGGGCGGATGCGGCCGTTGTAGCAGACTTCGTCAGATTCCCCCTCATTGGAGAGGGGTTTTTGATTGTGAGGACGCTCTTTCCTGTAGGCGCAAGCCCCTGTAGTTAATTATGTTACCGCATAGCGATAAACACTTTCTCCTGCTCCAGATGTTCACTTCGTGTCGTGTTTTTTTTTATTTTTGGTTGCCCGTGGATTGTATACGGAGACTAATTTGTGTTGTTACCTATAAGGCGGAGATTAGTCCAAATCCGTATTTTCTTAGATTTGGGTTTGTTTGATTTAAGAATCGTTAATCTCGTTTGAGATTAAGATCAAACTTAAACGGTTGTTGAGGATACGTTGGTCTAATTTTAGACTAAGATCTACTCAACAGGGTTTTGGGGTCATTCAGATCCAACAAAAGAGCATTTGGGCTCTATTGCTTTAGTTTATGGACGTTGCGGTCCGTTGTGTTTAAGGACATTATAGTCCATAGAGTTTAGTTTAGGCACGTTGCGGTCCATTGGGTTTAAAGACATCATAGTCCGTAGAGTTTAATTTAGGCACGTTGCGGTCCATCATTAGTTTAGGGACATTGCGGTCCATTATTAGTTTAGGGACATTGCGGTCCACAGTCTTTGTTGATTGTCGGGACCCGCCAGCTCTCCGAAGACGTTGAAGAATTACAACGACATATATCAAAGTTGTGGGGAGATGTACCCTTAAACCAATGTCATTTGAGAGATCTGTAGTAGGGTTTAGAACTAAGATCAAATTTAGAAAAATTGTGAGTCCATGGGCTCGATTGATCTGAATTATGGACTTTTGGTCAGCTTGGATTCAGCCCACTCAATTTTTGAATAAAGTGTTAAACACTTGTTTGGGCTCGGTCTCTTTTGTTCAACAATACTGAGCATTGATATGAGCTTTGATGCTCACCCTTTTTTGTTTTTTATTGAGTGTTAAACACTCTTTATGACGCTGGGCTCTATTTACAGAGTGCTTTATGTTAAACAGCGCCCACGTGAGAAGCATGTGGGGCGCTCAGCGCTGGGCGCCAACCATTGAGTGCAGAGCACTCTTTATTTTATCAGCGCCCACGTGAGAGGCACGTGGAGCGCTTGGCGCTGGGCGCCAACCACTGAGTGCTAAGCACTCTTTATTTTATTAGTGCCCATATGAGGGGCACGTGGAGAGCTTGGCGCTGGGTGCCAACCACTGAATGCTAAGCACTCTTTATTTTATTAGCGCCCACGTGAGGGGCACGTGGAGCGCTTGGCGCTGGACGCCAACCACTGAGTGCTAAGCACTCTTTATTTTAGCAGCACCCACGTGAGTGACGCGTGGGGCACTCGGTGCTGTTTCCATCTTTGTGCATTTTTTTGAAGAGTTCAATTCTTTGTTCTTCCCTGGGTCTTCAATCCCCAAGAACAAATTCATCCCTACGAGAATTAAATTCTCATTTGTGGGAGATTTGTCTCATGGATCTCAGATCCAAGGAAAGAACTATGTTCTTTTTTTAGGGTTAAACCCATGGGTATGCAGATGAGATACTATGATCTCTATTTACCTTGAAGAAAATTCTTCTTCTTTCCTCTCTGTTTTTAAAGCTCTTTTTGCTTGCTCTTTTTTTGAACTTGAAGTTTATGGGGAGGGGGGGTTCTTCTGTACAAGACTTGAAGTCTTGGGTCCTTTATATACTGGAGGCCGATTTGTTGATTCGGTTAAGGAAATCTCTCATTGAGAGATTTCTTAATTGATTTGGGGATTTTATCTACCGTTGGATCTTTGATCCAAGGACTTCTGTTTTATAGAAGATATTTTTCTTATTTTTAACAATATTGGAAAAATATTTTCCATACAGAGCTTATTCTGTAATTTGGTGATTTTTTAATCACCATTGGATTTTTGATCCAACGGTGCTCTGTTTTACAGAGCATAATATTTCTTGTTTAGAAAGATTGGGAAAATATTTTCCCCTACAGAGCTTATTCTGTAGCTTGGTAATTTTTTATCACCATTGGATCTTTGGTCCAATGGTGCTCTATATTACAGAGCATAATCTTTCTTATTTAGAAAGATTTGAGGAGTATTTCCTGAATCAGAATTTAACTTTGATGATTTATCATATCCGTTGGATCTTTGATCCAACGGCAGAGAACTTTTAGTTCTGGCGCCAGCACCCTCGTGCGGGGCACGTGAGGCGCTGCCTCAGAGTTTTTAACTCTTGGCGCTGGTGCCCTCATGCTTTGCACGTGAGGCGCTGCCTCAGTTCAAATTTTGAATAGAGCCTTGCTCTCTTATTGGGGGGAAACAAATGCCCCCCACCGCTGCGCTCACGTGGCTCACACGTGAGTGCAACAGTGCAACCTGTCCACCGTTGGATCATCTTAGAAGTTGGATCGTCTTCCAGCACCTATAAGTAGGGCCTTTAGCCTTTGAGATGACTTCTGTTCATTTTCTTGCTTTCTTGTTTCTGAGAATTTAATTCTCCCTTCAGAGCTAAGATCTCTGCCCAAGAAAATTCCTTTTTAGCGTTAGAACTCTGCCCAAATTTGATAATGATTGAACCTATTAACAAAGTTTTGCTCTTCTCAGATCATAGATCTTAAAATGGATTTTTAGGGTTACTTAACCCATTAGTTAGAACATTGTTCATCTTTATGAAGAACTCTTAGAGTTCGTTTTGTAGATCTTAAAGATCTTGGAGTTTTTACTCTGTAAAAAGCTTTACTTTTTTAAGGTTCTGATGGATTACTCCATCGTTTTCACAGAGCATGGCTCTTAGAAATTTGGGGAATTTTTATTCCCCTCATAATTAAAGTTGACAGATGTAATTTCTGTTTGCAGAGCACTGCTCTCGAGGGAGTTTAACTCCTTAGCCCAATGAGTTTCTCATTAAATGAGAATCTTTTTAGGATTTTCTTCTTAATGATTGACTGTCTCATCAATGATGAGCCGTCATTTTGATTTTGTGGGTCCCCCTCGGTGCCTTTTTCCTGCATTGTAGTGTAGTACAAATCTAAAGTACTAAATGTCAGAATTTGTAACGTAGTATTGACATCTAACCCTCGTTTCTTTTCGCGCAGGTACTAAGTCTTTTAACTCTTCTTTCCCATTTGTTCGCCCAGAGAGTGCATACGCCGACGTGCCTGTGGATCGAGAAGTTTTTGCATTGATTAAAGATCACGACCCGGAGCAGAAATCTCTTCAGTTATGAGGGTTGTGGTACAACCAAATTATTCAGGGTCAGCACAGTTTCTCTTGTGCGGTGCCTTCAGAGCCAATTTCCACCATTCATTATGCTGACTCACCCTAGGTGAATTACGCTGTGGAGGAGGTTAATTGGATTACGGATGGACGCCTCCAGCCTTCTATGGGCTCGATACCCGTACATCCACCGATGGCTTTAGATATTCTGGGGCGGCGCATATGTCAAGGCGAGTCGCGCCCTTGGGGACATGCATACATGATAGGCCCGATTCCTTTCCATTCAGCCGGATACTTGCAGTGGGCTCAATATATCTTGTCGGCCAAAAAGTCGCTGCTGCTGAAGCTCGGGTTGTACCCTGCTATCTACGCGTCTCTTTTCCAGTATCCCACGCCTCACGTATGGTGGGTCAAGACTTTCTTGGAACAATGGAATACCCCGACTCATACCTTTCTTTTATCAGATCGGGAGGTTTTGATTTTCTTAAAAGAATTTGTAGAAATTTCGGGCCAACCCATCAGAGGGGAACATTATGAGAAAATACACCCCCCGACGAATACATCTTCACCACCAAATCAGTGGTGATGGGTCTTACTCCGGAGAATGTTATTCAACATCGATTCCCGAGTCTAATCAAGGAGTTGAACATTTACGAGAGTTTGTTTCTCGAGTCCAGAGGGCACGGAGTCAGCTTCGCGGATTTCATCGCCTACTTTCTTCACCCGAAAGTCTTGTCAAAACAAACCACGAAATTCTCCAAGCTTGATGATCCTTTTGGTTTTGGCTTGGATATCCAGCTGACAGCGGAAGCAGATCAAAGGAATTTCTTCCTCCCAGACACCCGGGTCGTCCCCTTTGCAGAGCTCGCAGCTTCAGACATCGATGAAAAGGTGTTCTTTTTGGGGTTCCTCGGCCTATGGTTAAGCTAGTTTGTGCTCCCAATGCACTCTCACTATATGAGGTCATCCGTCTTCTATCCGGCTCATCGAATGGTTGCTGGGACGCGAGTGGCCGTCGGGATCGCTAGGCTGGCTCACCTGTATCATGGCCTCAGCTTAGCGGCAGACACTACTCAACCGGGGGTACAGCCCGTAAATCTATCGCTGCACTATTTCACGTCATGGATCGAGCTGCATGTGCTCGGCGCTTTTGGAGTCCACAAACGGCCTTGTTTCTATGACAGTTATAATTTCCCCTGGGTTATGTTTCTAGTTGACGCTTCTGCTTTTGATCCGACACAGCGAGAGGCTCGAGGTCTGGTCCTTCGCCCGCGTATGGTCGGGGATGGCATGACTTTCGTTGATAAGGTCTTAACTATCGGCAAAGAATCCACTAAAACGGTGCAGCCGCTGCACGATACCTTCAAAGATGGGGCTCCTACATTGAAGGCTCGGGAGATTCTGCATTTGTATTCAATCAGGCAGGGCTTTTTAGTGTTCAGGCAGAACGACTCGGCGCTGTTCATGAGGTACAACATGCACCGTTTTGCTCAACAGTCGAGTTACGATCAGGGTGTCCCGCTTGAGGCTTTTTTAGCTGAGCCGGTTGCTATGGAAGAGGGTAATCGCAATGCGCTGCACCATTTCATGTGGCTAAACACCGGGTCCAACTTTTTTATCAGTGAGCCGAGCTGCGTTCTGAAAGCCTCGAACGCATACGTGGCGTGGTACCAGCATACGACGGGTGCTGTTATTAGGGAAGAAAGGCGGTTACTGCTCGATCGCAAGGGTGCGGTCCCCGCCGGCAATCCAGCTGTCCCCTTAAAGTGACGAACCACTGTTGGTTCTTCCTAAGAGAAGCTGCTGCAGTTACGGTCCCGCACGCCTTTCCTGAGAAGCCTCTACCCCGTGTTTCTGTAGAAACGGTAGCTGCAGCGTCCCCGGAGTCTGGCATGGGTACGGAAATCGGGATCATCGCCCAAAAATGCCCGTCAAGCGCAAGCTCGTGTCATCAGCCGCCGGCGTTCACTCACAGAAAAAGAAGAAGTCGCTTTTTTCTGCTGACGTTGTAGTAAGTCAGGAGCCCCATGCTCCCTACAGCGAAGGCTTGTGTGGGTATGGCACTAACAATGGCTTGTTCGCCACGCCTGTGACCGACACCGATTTACAGGCTGCCCTTGTGGCCTTCGAGCGACTGGCTCGTGAAGAAGCGGTGCTGATCACCATCGCGAAGTCAGGTATACTTCAGTTGTATTTTTCCGCATTCCTTCCTTCCTTATTATTAGCTTTTACTAATGCCCTTTTCTTCAACAGGTATTTCTGCCGAAGAGGCTCTCGCTGCTTCCATCAAGACGTTCAAGGAAGAAGAGAGGCTCCATGCTTCTTTGGGTCTTGGTATAATTCAGCTCATTGTGCCTTCATTCCCCTTTTTTTATTCATGCTCTGACCCTCTCCCTTATTTTATTGCAGGGACTACCTTGACTCGGGTTATTCCGAGCGCGGTACCGATCCCGAGCGGTGATGCAGCGACGCTTCCAGAGTCAGCTATTGTGGCCCCGGCTCCCCCAACATTACCGCATAAGGCTTCACTAAAGCAGCCGATGGCAGACGCCATAACGGCTCCAGAGGCAGAGCATGGTTCGGACGACGACGTCCTTTTGTCAGAAGGCTTGAGGTGATCATTTCTCACTGCTCAGGCCGAAAAGAAGCGTAGGAAGCGTGTGGTGAGGGAATGCGATGCCAGTTTGGCCATGGGTGCAGGCTCAAGCAGCATCCCCCTTGTTGATACTCTTTTGGCGGATGTTCCCGCTACGTTGTCTACCGCCCATAGACAGGTTGCACGCGCGGCTCGGGAAAGAACTGAAAAGCTTCCCCAAGGTAATGTAATGCTGAGTCTTTTACTAGAACTCGATCTTCGAATTTTGACACATGCATTTTTTTAAGGCCGAGTCTTAGCGATAGGATGACGAGTGAAAGCCTGGCGGTTACCGTGCCCAAAATTGCTACCCTCTCTTTAGAATCTGGGACCGTCCAGACCATTGCTCTTTCCCCGTGTGGCTCCCTGGTATCGACGGGCGTTGCAAGCGTCACGACGGCCCTCGTCGAATCAGGGGATGAAGCCATGGGCGCAAAAACTACTCCTCTGAGGGAGAGCGAAGAAGCCGCTACGCCTGGTGATGTTTCCGTCGCGGTTTTGGTTGATGACCCATCAGGTAAGTCTTGAGTCACTGTTCTCTTTTTATTTCTCAATCCCGTTCAGCTTCTTCTGATGATATTATGTTTGTAGGTGCAGTGAATGCTGAGATTGTGCTATCTGAAGCACCTCCGGTCGCCGCCATGACGGTTGTTGTTTCCTCGCCTTCTCCTATGTCCTCCGAAATACTGGAAGGTATAGGTTTGTGATTTATTTAGTTTAACTATGAACACTATCTTCCTTATATTGACAGTATATTGTCGCAACTATGCAAGAGTCCTTTTCGACCATCTATACCAGGTGTTGAACCCGCATTTCTCCTTCCAGTCGGAAGTCATTCCGCCCCTGGTACTGATTAGTATATTCTTCATCTATTGTCTTCTTTCTTTTATGAATATCCATATTGTTGCTAAGTCATCTTCAGATTGATCGCAGCGTCACAAATCGGAGGAGGGGACGAGAGAATAGCCACGCCTCCGGTACTCCCAATTTTGCCTCCTGCCACAGCCGGTATAGTAGACTCCATCGCTCGTGAATTTTCTTTACCTCCTGAGTCGACATTTGACCATAATTTGTTTTGCAGCAATCGCACCGGCTCCAGCTCCCTTTGATTCTCGCATCCTAATACCGGCAAGGCCTTTTGCTAAACGCCCATCTTCCCGGGACGCTGCGAATAGCCGGCGAATGTTGAGCGAATTCGTCGAGGATCTTGACGCCGAGGTCCTCACATCCACCGCAGATTTTGTTGCTGAGGTTAATCCTATGCTGGTGATGCTCGTGAACTTCCATGATGAAGGTGTCGTCGAGTCTTGGGTTAATTACTGCAGAAAGATCGAGGCTTGCCTGCACGAGGTTGAGCTCAAGCGTCCCGCTCCTGAAGTATTAGCTTTGAACTCCCAGCGGGTTGCGTGGGTCAAGGGTAGTGTTCCCTTCATCCGCCATTTTGAACAAGAGGCGACCCTGAGGCGAAAGGAATATGAAGTAGCCTCAAGCGAATCTGCCCGGTTACGTGCTCAGATTGAAGCGAATGCTGCGCAGTTAAAAGTTATCTTCGACAATCTCCAGCGATGCATTTCGGATGGGTTGACGTTGAGACGGACGCTTGACTCTACCGAGTGGGTCATGCAGGACTGCGAAGCTGCCATGATAGGAACCGATGAAAAGCTTTCGTCTTGTTTGCGACAACGGGTCCGAGTCAAAGCGGAGTTGGCCGCGGCGGCCGATTGCGAGAAAGGATTGAGAGGAGCGCGCAAGCAGCTGGCTGATTTGTTGAAAATGCCTCCTCCTCAATAACCGTCTTTGTACCTCCTTTTTTTACTGTAAACTTGCGGTTTATGAATAACATGTATTCATTTTGACTCCTTTGTGAAATGTATTTTGTATTCACTTGAATTCATGAATAAAAGATGTCTTTCATTTTATATGGGCGTGTCCCTTTGGCAAATGTATTTTGTAGATAGTCTATCTTGATCTCCTTTGCAGGGCAGCGATGGCTTAGGCGATGGGTTCAGGTTTGCAGCCTAAGACTTTTCAACTTTATGAGCCATGAGGGTCTCATAAAGACGTTTCTCCCTATGAGTCGAGAGAATCTCGTTGGTGTAATTTCTCCTTAGGGGTCGTAAGGACTCTTAAGTGCGTTTTCTCTTGAAAGTCATAAGAATCTCATAAGAGAGTTTTCTTTTTATGGGTTGAGAGGTTGCGCAGGGACACCGATTTCCCTGGGGGTCGAGACGAGTCGAGAGATTATTGGTTGACTTGTTTCCGAGACGGAGCGTTGCTTCGGCGGGGAGGTCATTGGTTGACTTGTTTCCGAGAGGGAGCGTTGCTCCGGCGGGGAGGTCGTTGGTTGACTTGTTTCCGAGACGGAGCGTTGCTCCGGCGGGGAGGTCATTGGCTGACTTGTTTCCGGTCGAAGCATTGTTCCGACGGGGAGGTCATTGGATGACTTGTTTCCAGGTCGAAGCATTGTTCCGACGGGGAGGTCATTGGATGGCTTGTTTCCGGGTCGGAGCATTGTTCCGGCGGGGAAGTCATTGTTTGACTTGTTTCCGAGACGAAGCGTTGTTTCGGCGGGGAGGTCATTGGTTGACTTGTTTCCGAGACGGAGCGTTGTTCCGGCGGGGAGGTCATTGGTTGACTTGTTTCCGAAACGGAGCGTTGTTCCGGCGGGGAGGTCATTGGCTGACTTATTTCCGAGATGGAGCGTTGTTCCGGCGGGGAGGTCATTGGTTGACTTTTTTCCAAGACAGAGCGTTGTTCCGGTGAGGAAGTCATTGGCCGACTTGTTTCCAAGACGGAGCGTTGTTCCGGCGGGGAGGTCATTGGCTGACTGTTTCCGAGACGGATCGTTGTTCCGGTGGGGAGGTCATTGGCTGACTTGTTTCCAAGACGGAGCATTTTTTCCGTTCTTTAACTTGTTTTTGCCTCCGCATCGGGCCTTTTTCTTGTCTTGGGAATGCATGGCGGGTTGACGGTAGAGGGCATTGTCATCATCCATAGCCTGCTAAAGGAGGCGTTGCGTCTTGGCTTTCTCGTAAATGGCCATTTCGCGGTTGTGGTCATTCCGAACCTTTTGACTCGCTTCCCTTACTAGCTTGTCCATCTGTTCTTCCAACGACCGACTCGGCATTTTTATGATAGGACCTCGTTCTAGTTCAACGTCAGCATCTTTTAAAAGAGCACCCCCTTCTTCATCGAGGTCATTTATGACATGGCAGCCATGGAATTGCTCCCGTTTCTTGGACTGGTGATTGTTAGAGATTCTGCGTGTTCAAGTTTAGTTAATTACCGCAATCAAAACGGTTTCGCTTGTAGCTAGCCGGTTGAGTACGGGTCGTCCGCAGGGAGATGGGAATATTTTTCTATGTGCTTTAACGAGTTAAGTCCGAAAGTCCAGATTTGTTTGTGATTAACTAAATGTTAAAATGATATGTAAAGAGAGCTTGTTAGGGTTAGGATTAGGTTAGTTTGAGTTAGGAGTCGCTCACTTCTTTCGTTGCCACTCTTAATATCGGTGTTACGGTAATCGGCAACAACGGGGATTAGCACGACTAGGAAGGAACTTGCGAGTATAAGCTAGGCTTTCCAACGCTTAAGTTCTTCCTTTTGGTGCTTGTCCGTCCGTTCTTGGCTCTTAGCCATAACCTCCGGTTAATTCAACCACAACCGGTCTCACTACGGAATCACCGCTATCATATAGGATAGGGTGCCGTAGGGAGCGGATTGTGGTTCAATTAACGGGAGTCGATGTAAGATGTTGGGCAAGGAAAGAGTGAGAGAGATTTCCTTCTCTCAAACTTCTCTTATCCTACCCTAACAAGTATGAAACTACTCACCCATTATACGGAAAAGAAAATAAAACAAAAGAGGAAGATAGAAAGAAAGAAATTAGAAGATAACAACTAGCTATTTGCGACCTCACCTTGGCAAGGATCAAGCGTAAGCATCATGGTTGTTTAAGGATAAAGGAAAAGAGAAAAGAAAGAAACAAACACAAATAACAACAACTAAGTTAACAATTAAAGATTACAAGCAATTAACATGACAAGAGTAAGACAAGTATAATAACAAAATGAACTTCTTTATTCATCATTCTTCACTCACAAAAGCTCACTACATGTTTTTCAATGGAGAAGAGATGAGAAGAAGAAGAAGAAGAACAAGTATTCTTAAACCTAAAATACAAGATTAAGCACCCTTCGCTTCACAAGGTTCTGGTCTATTTATAGGCTGGGAAATGAAAATTTAGGGCAACATTCAGAACATAGATGAAAAGACAAAACAACCCCTAAAACTTGGTCGACTGCCGCCACCATACGGCCGTGGAACCGCGGCCTAGACCCCCTATTGGCCGCGGTTCCGCGGCCATTTAGAAGAGTTGGATCCTCTACTTTCTTGTGATTCCCTGGTCTTTCATGTCCTTTATTCTGGCATATGATTTTTCTCAGAATATCTTCACGATTTTTCCAGAATTTCTGTTGAGCAAAAGGTGATTTGATGTGGATTTTTTTGTCATGATTTCCTCGAGCCCCGTGTAGATTTCTTGGATCTTGTGTTGCCATTGAGCCTTGTGCATGAAAACGACATTGATTTGTTATTTTGTCTCTTAAACTGGTGTGCGGCAACATACGGATAGAGAGCGGAGATCCGTGTTTTATCTGTGATTGGCAGGAACCCAGGTTTTGTCGTGTTTTTCCATGAATTTCACCATTTAGAGCCGAGGACCTGTATCCTGCAATTGACTAGCAAACACGGCTCAAGAGTATCTACCGATAAGCAATATGATAAAAATTGGACGGTATAAAAATGCAAAAATCTGATATGAACAAATACCCCCAAACTTATCATTTGCTCGTCCCGAGTAAAGCTAATTTATTCACAAAAAATTTCCTAACCTCACTTTCGCAGGGAACGCGATTGCACTGAGCATGTGCAACAAGCCGTTAAACCTCTAGGTGTCCCTAGTAGGAGGAGTGTTGTCTCCTGAGGGTTTTCAGCGGATACTCCCCATAAAATCCGGTCAAGCTAGTTTTGCAAAATAACTATGATTCAAACCCTAAAGTTTTGTTTCAGAAAATAACAATTCTATTATCCTAAGTCTAGACTATCGAACCCTTATTTTTCACACCTCGCTTTATATTTAACTACAGATTTTATATGTCTTTACGTGCAGTGCAAATAGTGTCGTTAAGTTCCAGAAGGATCGAATAAAGTCATCATGTTACACAATTAAGCCCTGATAAAATTTTTTAAAAGGATCACATAAGTTTTATAAAGAGTTAAGCATTTTTCAAGTTTCGTTTTCCAGTAAGGTTTCAACTTCAGAATTTCTATCTTCCTTAACAGGAAACTAGGTCTTATTTTTCACTCCACCTTTTTCTTGTTTTCATTTCATACACACCTCTGTGAACGTGCAATTGTCTTTATTATAGAATAGAACCCTCATATCTCCGCTAAATTTTTTTTATAAAAGCCTGTCTTTTATCAAGATTATTCTCACACAAAGAACCATTAGGAATTTTAACTCGGAGAGAACACTTGCTTGACTTTGTTTTAATCTGGACTCTCTAGGCTTCTTAGCAAGCTTTGGGCCAATGCACCCAAACCAGTTGGCTTTAGGGCATTAGGTGTAGAAACATCCCAGCGGACTTAATTACTCAAGTTACCTAGGTCCAAAAACAAAAGACAGTTTGGCGTGAAAATCATGATGATTCAATACGAGCGGAGACATAACCGGCAGTTCAATTATTTTTTTGGATAAAAGACGTGTTTAGTGGGTTCGGTGTGTAATCATTCCAATCAAGTTTCAGATGGGTTATTTTTCAGACTTAGTTCCAATTAAGGCATCAATAATATCCCTTCATATTCACTTCACTTCATAAACTATTCTTGATATTACTTATTTCAGAACAAACCTATTT
Organism: Agapanthus africanus; assembly: GCA_030015575.1. Classification (NCBI taxonomy): domain Eukaryota; kingdom Viridiplantae; phylum Streptophyta; class Magnoliopsida; order Asparagales; family Amaryllidaceae; genus Agapanthus; species Agapanthus africanus. The sequence goes on from JASDDO010000024.1 coordinate 880,385,139, forward strand.
GATCCTCAGAAAATCATTTATCCATTTAAAAGTTTTTAGACATAAAAGACTTATCATCTAATTTCCAAAACTTACGACACGTGTAGTGTGATGTAAAGACGTATATCAGCTATAGTTAACTTCAAAGGAGAGTTATCTTTCAGGTTTTCAAAATCTAAAAATAAGATTTAGTTATTCTTATCTTATCAAACAAAACCGTCGAGATGTTGAATCAGAGTTTTCCTACTAGCTAACTTGACAGAAAAGTTTTTATATTTTTAGAAAATTTTCAGATTTTTATGGATTTTATGGATTTTCATATGCAGATGCAAAATATACATATGAATGCGAAGGTAAGAAATGCGTACCGAGCGTACCCCCAAACTTAAACTGGACAGTGTCCTCACTGCTATTGCATGAAGAGATTATTTGAAGGGTCAAAATTATCGGTTAGATATACACAGAAATTTTTTATTTTTATTTTTTTTGTGTTTTTGGTTTTAAGAAAAAGAAAAAGAAAAAGAATATCCACAAAAATGTACAAAATGGTATATACATACCCCCAAACTTATTTGGAACAATGTCCACTGTTCATGGCAGGATAACCGAAGTTTGGTGGTAGGCAGAGGAAGATTATGCAGGGTAAACCGGCTCCTGTAAGAACAGGAGCTCCTCTGTTGGTTCGGCGCTAAGGTACGGTTTTAGCCGGTGTCCGTTCACTTTGAAAAATGAACCGTCCTTTGGATTTTCCAAATCCACAGCGCCATGCGGATACACATTCCGCACAAAATACGGCCCTTTCCAGCGAGATCTGAGCTTTCCTGGATGGAAGTGTAGTCGGATGTCGTAAAGTAGTACCTGCTGACCAGGTACGAAGGTTTTGCGCAAAAGGTGTTTATCGTGAAACACCTTCGTTCGATTCTTAACGACAACCGCGTTATCGTAAGCCTCATCCCTAAGCTCGCTTAATTCGTTCAACTGCAGCTTCCGATGGCTGCCCGCATCTTTGAGAGACAGATTCAGCTCCTTTATCGCCCAAAATGCGTGATGCTCTATTTCGACAGGTAGGTGGCAAGCCTTTCCGTACACAAGCCGATAGGGAGACATGCCAAGATCGGTCTTATAAGCGGTTCGAAATGCCCAAAGGGCATCAGTGAGTTTCAGCGACCAATCCTTACGGTTCTTGGAAACCGTCTTTTCCAGTATCTGCTTGATTTGCCGATTTGAAACTTCGGCCTGCCCGCAGGTTTGGGGGTGGTAGGGCGTAGAGAGCTTATGATTAATGGAATATTTCCGCATCAAGGCCTCGAAAGTCTTGTTGCAGAAATGACTTCCATTGTCGCTAATGATCGCTCGGGGGTGCCCAAACCGGGAGAAAATGTTTTCTTTAAGGAACCTAACGACAACCTTGTTGTCGTTAGTCCGGCTGGACACAGCCTCGACCCACTTAGAGACGTAATCAACAGCGAGAAGGATGTACAAGTTCCCAAAAGAGCTGGGAAACGGCCCCATGAAATTTATCCCCCAAACATCGAAAATCTTCACAACCAAGATTGGTTGGAGCGGCATCTCGTTCCTCCGGGATATCCGGCCCATGTGTTGGCACCGGGAGCAAGTCTTGCAATAGTCATGAGCGTCTTTGAAGAGTTGTGGCTAGTAGAAACCACATTGCAAGATCTTCTCAGCTGTCTTTCTGGGGCCAAAATGCCCGCCACACGCTTGATCGTGGCAAAATGACAGCACACTCTTGAATTCATCGTCAGGGACACACCGACGAATAATCTGGTCGGGACAGTACTTGAACAGATAGAGTTCGTCCCAGTAAAAGTGTTTTACTTGGGATAAGAAGCGAAGTCTGTCCTGACTTGACCATTCAGTCGGTAGTAATCCTGTGGCCAAATAGTTCACAATATCTGCGAACCAGGGTTCGCAAGATACTGTCAAGAGCTGTTCATCCGGGAAAACGTCGTTGATCGGAATTGGAAGCGAAGGCGAAGAAGGAAGTCGTGAGAGATGGTCGGCAACTACGTTTTCACATCCTCGTTTGTCCTTAATGACAAGGTCAAACTCTTGAAGCAAGAGGATCCAACGTATTAGCCGAGATTTTGCATCTTTCTTCGCAAAAAGATGGCGCAGAGCAGAATGGTCTGTGTAGACAATGACTGGAGAGCCGATGAGGTAGGGCCTGAAATTTTCTAAAGTAAATACAACAGCCAAGAATTCCTTCTCAGTTGTTGTATAATTGAGTTGGGCATCGTTCAGGGTTCGGCTCGCATAATAGATTACGTGCGACATCTTGTTGATGTGTTGTCCAAGGACAGCACCAATGGAAAAGTCGGATGCATCGCACATAATCTCAAACGGGTGCGTCCAGTCAGGTGAAGAAAGAATGGGAGCAGAAGTGAGTGAGCTTTTTAATGACTCGAATGCAGTCACACAGCTCGAGTTGAAGTCGAATGGCGTGTCCTTGGCCAGCAAAAGAGTCAAGGGCCTAGCAATCTTGCTAAAGTCCTTGATGAACCGTCTATAGAAACCGGCATGGCCAAGGAAGGCTCGGATGTCTCGGACGCATCTGGGAGGAGGTAGATTGGAAATGACCTCAATCTTTTCTTTGTCAACCTCTATGCCATTTTGCGAGATGATATGTACTAAGACAATACCTTCGCGCACCATGAAGTGGCACTTCTCCCAATTCAAAGTGAGATTCTTGTCCTTACATCGGGTAAGGACAGCATCAAGATGCAGCAAACACTCGTTGAAGGAATCGCCGAAGATGGAGAAATCGTCCATGAAGATCTCCAGAAATTTTTCCACCATGTCTGAGAAGATTCCCATCATACACCGCTGGAAGGTAGCGGGCGCATTGCATAACCCAAAGGGCATGCAACGATATGCAAACGTGCCGAAAGGTTAAGTGAATGTGGTCTTGTCCTGGTCTTTTTCGGTGATGGGAATTTGATTATAGCCGGAGTAGCCATCAAGAAAGCAGTAGTACTCGTGTCCGGCCAATCGTTCAAGCATTTGGTCAATGAAAGGTAGCGGAAAGTGGTCCTTCCGCGTTGCGGCGTTGAGTTTTCTGTAATCGATGCATACTCGCCACCCAGTTTGGGTGCGAGTAGGGATTAACTCATTTGCCTCGTTAGTGATGACCGTTATACCTGATTTCTTGGGGACAACATGAATGGGGCTAACCCACTGGCTATCAGAGATAGGGTAAATGATACCACTATCCAGACATTTTACGATCTCCTTCTTCACAGCCTCTTTCATGACTGGGTTGAGATGTCTTTGTGGATCCCTGGCTGGTTTGGCATCATCCATCAGATGAATGTGATGTTCAACGATCAGGGGACTAATCTCCTTGATGTCCGCCATGGACCAGCCAAAAGCTTGCCTATTGCTGCGCAAGACCGCAAGAAGGGCTTTCTCTTGCTCGGGAGCTAGAGAAGCCGAGATGATAACCGGGAGGGTCTCGTTCTCACCTAAGTAAGCGTACTTAAGGTGAGACGGCAAAGGCCTGAGTTTGAGCGTTGGAGGTGAAACGATGGAAGGCAAGATTGGTGCAAAGGTCTCAAACTCAAAAGATTCCAGCAAGGTTCAAAACGAGTGTAAGCGACCGAGTTGGATGGTTCAGGTAACTCATCCGGAAATTTGAAGGATTCAAACTCGGCTTGTGAGCGGCTAAGATCGTTCAAGAACGTGAAACACTCGTAGTCATTGTCGGGCGCAGAAACAGCAGCAGGTTTGAGGAGGAACGCACTAGTGGCGTTAAGGTTATCGTGATCGAACAGAAACTCCTCGAATTCACACTCTTCAGGGGTGATCTCCTGGATTGAGCAAACGTCCAGTATATGAGCATTAGGTTCGGAGGGCTGATTCCCCAACCTAAAAATGTTGAGTTCAATTGTCATATTTCCAAAAGATAGGTTCATCGAACCATTGCGACAATTGATCACAGCATTTGAGGTTGCAAGGAATGGGCGACTGAGTATCACCGGAATTTGATTCCGGGGGTTAGCTACAGGATGTGTGTCTAATACAATGAAGTCAACGGGGAATATGAAGTCCCCGATTTTGATTAACACATCCTCTAGCTCACCCCTAGGATGGGTGATCGATCGGTCGGCCATTTGGAGAGTACAGTGTGTGGGCTTCAGCTCTCCTACGCCTAATTGCTCGTATACTGAGTACGGAAGCAGATTAACACTGGCACCAAGATCTAATAGTGCGCGGTTGATGTTCTTATCCCCAATGGTAATAGAAATCGTAGGACAGCCAGGGTCCTTCCGTTTTTGTGGTAAAGATTGGGTAAGAGCATCACTCACAGCACTAGCCAAGAAAACTTTCTTTGGTACCTGAGACTTCCTCTTTTTCGTGCACAAGTCCTTTAAGATTTTCGCGTAGGATGGGACTTGTTGGACGGCATCTAAAAGAGGAATGTTAATGTTAACCTGCTTAAATAACTCCAGAATCTTCTCCATTTGAGGATTTTGTTTATTAGACCTCAACCGGTTTGGAAATGGGACGTTTTTAACATTGGTTGAGTCTAATGCTTGTGGAGGAGATTGTGGAGCTGGAACGGATCCCAGAACAGGTGTTTTTGTGGAGTGAGAAGCGGGTCCGTTCAGAGCAGAAGAAGAAGAAGAAGGAGAGCCTTTTGAAGAATGGAGAATAGGCTCAGAAGACGAAGAAGCAGGAGAAGAAGAAGAAGAAGAAGCAGCGGCCGGGGTGTCATCGTTGATCCGTGTGCCAATGTTGTTTTGCAGCATCCTTCCCGATCTCAATGTGGTCACGACACTCACATTATGGTTCTGTTGTTCAAGAGCAACATGTACATTATGTGGGTGACCGGGATTTGGGAGTGGCTGGGACGGGAGCTTCCCCTTCTCTCGCTCGCTTAAGGCCGCATTCAGTTATGCAATCTGGGCCTCGATGGTCTTGATGCTTTGCCCGTGAGCGGCAGTGTGTTGCACTAAGGACTGAATGGAAGACTGGATGTTGGCGGTGGATTGTGTCGATTATTTAACGAACGCCTCCAGACTTCGTTCGAGCGAGGAAACCTTATCGTTGTTTGACGGAACAAAGTTGTTTTGGGGAAAAGAATTGTTGGGTGCAAAGTTGTTCGTCTGATTTTGAAAAGGTTGGGGTTGGAAGGGCTGCTGAAATTGATGTTGAGTTTGTTGTTGCGCTTGTTGTTGCGACGGAGGGGACCTTTGGAAATTGTTGCCTTGGAATTGATTCTGATTCTGATTCCAGGCGAAATTAGGGTGGTTCCTCCAACCGGGATTGTAGGTGGAAGAGTATGGATCATTCCTCGGTCTTTGCTGAAATGCAGCATTAACCTGATCCTGTCCTTGCGATGGTGGATTGTAAGGACACTCTTCGGTTAAGTGAGAAGGATCGGAACAACAAGCGCAAATGGTACCAAGGGGGAGAACAGGGGTAGGAGCAGGAGAAGAAAATTTGCTCTCTATTACTTCAAGCTTTCTCGTTATTGCAGCCATTTCAGCTTTCATCGCAATAGAGACATCAAGTTGGTGAATTCCTACCCTAGATTGACCGGTAGAAGTGGAGGTAGAAGAAGAAGTCGGTCTGGTGCTCTCCTATTGTAGCGTCTGTTCCGCAAGATCGTCAAAGAATTGCCACGCTTCCTGGTCAGATTTTGATAGGAAGTGGCCCTGACAGATGGTTTCCAACAACTGCTTGGTTGCTGGGTTCAGGCCCTCGTATAAGGTTTGGCAAAGTTGCCATTTCTCTATACCGTGGTGAGGACACTGAACAAGAAGGTCTTTGTACCGATCAAAGCACTTCCAGAAGGGTTCAGAAAAAAGCTGAGAGAATTGGTTGATTTCGTTACGTATCCTTGCGGTTTTATGATTCAGATAAAATTTCTTTAGAAACGCTTTAACAAACTCGTCCCAACTGGTTATGGAGTGGGAAGCGGTGCTATACAGCCATTTTTCAGCAAGATCACATAAAGTGAACGGAATGACCCGTAGACGTATAGCATCGTCCGACGGTTGGGTGGTTTTCATCATGGCACAAACGTTTTGAAATTTATTGATGAAGATATAGGCATCTTCAGATTCAAGCCCATGAAATCGTGGAAGCATGTTGATGAAGTGGGGCTTAATTTCAAAATTATCCCCATTGGCCGGTGGAAGAGAAAGGCAGGTGAGAAGTGCAGAACGGGTGGGATAGAAACGATCCTGGAGCGCGATTCGCTGTGGCGCTACAACAGGCGGTGGTGGTGGGTTATTGGTCTCCGTAGGAGGTGGAGCCAATCCAGGGGTAGTCAAAGAGATGTTTGGATTAAATCCTGACATCGCGGAAAAAGAGGTTGGTGATGGTGAAGGTGAAGATGTATGAACAGAATTCCGGTCAACGTCGGAGTTGGCCGGCAAAGGTAAAGGTGAAAGAGGTGTGGACGGAGTTTCGACGTCTGAGTCGATCGCGTAGTCGGTAGCGACTAACGTAACGCGGACTAGACGGGCGCTAGTGTCTCGAGTCCAAGCGGACATACACTAAACGAGTTTAGTATAGTCAAAGCGGAGAAGATGAGGGTAAGAAAACGTCAATGGAAAAATGCGATGGGTGGTGGGTGAAAAATGGATTCTGGCGACAAAGGGCGAGTTTTTATAAAAGTTTTTGATTTTTTCCCCTTTTTTTTATTTTATTTTTAGAAAGAGCTTTACAGAAATATGTACGGACTTATGGCTTTAAGCAATCACAAACAAAATATGCACAATCACACCTAGATCTAGGGTCACCTAGGTCTGCTAGACAGCTCCTAACTGTTCCAGAGGGCTAGAAATAGGACCTCAAACCGCCTCTTCTCCGTCAATTGCGACCAGGTAAGTGCCAGGTAAGTGGGAGGTTGTCCAACGCTTTCATGAAGTTCCTTAATTAAATAACCACTTGCCTTCGACACACTTGCCTAGACACCGCAAAAGTCAGATAGGATAAACGGCCGATGCCTGTAACTAGTCCTCTGTCCTATTGAGCGCGAAGTCCTTAGGGCTGAGTCTAGTATTTTTTAATTAACAATGGTCAATGCATATGCTTTTGTGATTTCTGGGGTCCTGGGAAAGGTGATGAAATCCCCACCCAATCTGAATTGGTTTCAAGCCCCTTAAGTCCGTATTAATGAATGCAAAGCGGTAATAATTCAACTGCAAACAATTTTTATTTTTTTAGCGCGGCGCAAAGAATCCTGCACAAGAACAGTTTATTGGAAGGGGGAAGAGAGTTTGCGCAAAGAATGCTGCAGAAAACACAGTTCATTAGAGTCCAGAGGAGTGGGGAAGAGAAAATGAGGACTTACAGAGATTTTTGCACACTGACTCCACCAAGTGGCCGCGGTTCCGCGGCCTAAGCCAGCTTATGCCGCGGTTCCGCGGCGAGGTAGTGGAGTTGGGGCTTTGAAATTTTGGGGTGTGCTGCAGTGTTGTCCTCTTCTTGTCTGAATTTGCTGAATCTTGATTTGCTCACTGTAGCTGCTCCAGATTTTTACAGTAGACCGTTTGCTTTGTTTTGATCCGTCGCAGTAAAGCCGCGAAATATAGGTCTATCTTCCCACGTCTTTGGCACTGAACTTGAACTCCGTATTATCCTGCACACTTGCACAAAAACTAATCAAAAAAATAACAAGATGATTTTTTTTTACAAAGTATATTTTTTTGTTTTGTTTTTCGGTTATATTTATATTCACAAGTTAACCCGAAATTACACAAAGAAATAAACTACCGTCTCCCCGGCAACGGCGCCATTTGATTGTTAGAGATTCTGCGTATTCAAGTTTAGTTAATTACCGCAATCAAAACGGTTTCGCTTGTAGCTAGCCGGTTGAGTACGGGTCGTCCGCAGGGAGATGGGAATCTTTTTCTATATGCTTTAACGAGTTAAGTCCGAAAGTCCAGATTTGTTTGTGATTAACTAAGTGTTAAAATGATATGTAAAGAGAGCTTGTTAGGGTTAGGATTAGGTTAGTTTGAGTTAGGAGTCGCTCACTTCTTTCGTTGCCACTCTTAATATCGGTGTTACGGTAATCGGCAACAACGGGGATTAGCACGACTAGGAAGGAACTTGCGAGTATAAGCTATGCTTTCCAACGCTTAAGTTCTTCCTTTTGGTGTTTGTCCGTCCGTTCTTGGCTCTTAGCCATAACCTCCGGTTAATTCAACCACAACCGGTCTCACTACGGAATCACCGCTATCATGTAGGATAGGGTGCCGTATGGAGCGGATTGTGGTTCAATTAACGGGAGTCGATTTAAGATGTTGGGCAAGGAAAGAGTGAGAGAGATTTCCTTCTCTCAAACTTCCCTTATCCTACCCTAACAAGTATGAAACTACTCACCCATTATACGGAAAAGAAAATAAAACAAAAGAGGAAGATAGAAAGAAAGAGATTAGAAGATAACAACTAGCTATTTGCGACCTCACCTTGGTAAGGATCAAGCGTAAGCATCATGGTTGTTTAAGGATAAAGGAAAAGAGAAAAGAAAGAAACAAACACAAATAACAACAACTAAGTTAACAATTAAAGATTACAAGCAATTAACATGACAAGAGTAAGACAAGTATAATAACAAAATGAACTTCTTTATTCATCATTCTTCACTCACAAAAGCTCACTACAAGTTTTTCAATGGAGAAGAGAAGAGAAGAAGAAGAAGAAGAACAAGTATTCTAAAACCTAAAATACAAGATTAAGCACCCTTGGCTTCACAAGGTTCTGGACTATTTATAGGCTGGGAAATGAAAATTTAGGGCAACATTCAGAACATAGATGAAAAGAAAAAACAGCCCCTAAAACTTGGTCGACTGCCGCCACCATACGGCCGCGGAACCGCGGCCTAGACCCCCTATTGGCCGCGGTTCCGCGGCCATTTAGAGGAGTTGGATCCTCTACTTTCTTGTGATTCCCTGGTCTTTCATGTCCTTTATTCTGGCATATGATTTTTCTCAGAATATCTTTACGATTTGTCCAGAATTTCTGTTGAGCAAAAGGTGATTTGATGTGGATCTTTTTGTCATGATTTTCTCGGGCTCCGTGTAGATTTCTTGGATCTTGTGTTGCCATTGAGCCTTGTGCATGAAAACGACATTGATTTGTCATTTTGTCTCTTAAACTGGTGTGCGGCAACATACGGATAGAGAGCGGAGATCCGTGTTTTATCTGTGATTGGCAGGAACCTGGGTTTTGTCGTGTTTTTCCATGAATTTCACCGTTTAGAGCCGAGGACCTGTATCCTGCAATTGACTAGCAAACACGGCTCAAGAGTATTTACCGATAAGCAATATGATAAAAATTGGGCGGTATAAAAATGCAAAAATCTGATATGAACAACTGGACATATCCAAGCCCAATCGTTTCTATTTTTCCTTTGGGCAATTTTCGCTGAGTTCCAGAGACGTTCCAAATCATGTTGTAGAACTGAGCCTGTCGAGAAGTCTGTTTGAAAGGTAAGCTTGGCATCTTAATAAACTTCTCAATCCTTCCATGTAGTATCTGGGCAGATGGATGGGTTGGAGCCTGTCGAGTGCAGAATCGACACCATGCCAGACTTCTCTTTCGAATTTAGTCTCTGTGGATCCATAGAATAGGATCGCATTTTCGCCTCTACGCCTGGGAGGGACGTAGAATGTCTGCAGCTCTTACACACTATATGTCTCAAGCGCATCAAGCTCTCTGTAGTACTGCCACGGAACCATGGCGATCTGCAAACTCTGATCACCTCCAGTGAGGCCTGCATTGATGGACGGACCGAAAACACTGCGTTGACTTCGACTTCAGAGTCACTGCCAAAGACCAGAATAGAGGTAGATGGTCCCGGCCTATTGCATTGGGGCGGCCCCGAATAGACTATCTCTTCTTCCTCCTCGGTATCGCTCCCAAAGACCAGAATAGTGGTGATAGCTTTTTGCTTATTCTCCGATTTATGGCATCTTTCCGTGTCTTCAAAGTCTGGTATGAAATACTTTGCATCTTCGTACTTTCGGACTTCATTTACGGAGAATGGATTTAGTTCCCCCATCACGGTAAACGCGAGACCACCTTTGAAATATTTCATACACTGATGTTGTGTAGAAGGGATGATGTTGTATTCGTGTAACCAAGGCCTGCCGAGCAAAGCGTTGTAGCAGGTCTTGGCATCAATGACATGAAATTTGATATCAGTAATTAGCATCCCAAAGCGTAACGTCAGTATTACAGACCCAAGCATCCGTGATGACTGGGAGTCGAACCCGGAGATGGTAATTTTATCCCGAGCGAGGTGCTGAACGCTCATGCAGATTTATTTTAGCACCCTCACATTTAGGAGGTTAACAGAGGACCCGTTGTCAACTAAGATTTTCCCTATCTTGATGTCATGGCAGTACCCGATGACATACAGAGGACGGTTGTACTTGCACGTTCCGAGGCGGAGATCTTTATCGCCGAAAGTGATGTCAGCTGTATGCACTTCTTCCAGCTCGTCCTTCAACTTTTCTATGGCAAGGAAAACTTGAAACTACTCGGGCTCTTGTAATACCCTGATCAGAGAATCTCGTGCCTCTTTAGACAACAGAAGGGCATCTAAAACACTTAGCTGTGAGGTTATCTTCCTCAGGTATGCTAGGACATTGTAATCCACTTTGTTTTCCTTGGACGGGTCCTTGGCTGCCAGCTTTTCGACGACTTGGCTATCGAGGGCGATATCCTCAGGGACTTTTTCCTTCCCCTTATCCTTTTTGTTCGATCGCTTTTTTGTGGGTTCGAGATTCTTTTCGGGCAACGTACGATTACGCAGCCGAATGCTTTCACAGTTCTTTATCTCTTCCTCTTTTCCTGAGGTGGATTCTCTGAAGAGAGGGCCAGGAGCTACTTCTTTGTCAGAATCGCTTCTGAAGATGAGAACTTGCGATCCCCTGGTATCAACCATGTGACAGTTGCCGGCAGTTCCTTTGTGCTTGTCTGTCGCATTTCTCTGCTCCCGATGAGTTTGGCGTTTCAACCGCTTGAAATGTTGTCGGTGAGCAACGTATCCCTACCACCACTTTTTAAAGGCCATGCATTCTTCGGTAGGGTATGCAATCCTCTGATGGTATAAGAAGTAGTTAGGATGTACATCCGTTTCGTCAAGGTGTATACCGCCAGGAGTATCTCCTTTGAAAGGTGGCAGCTTCATTCCCATTGACAGGGCTTTAGCGAACCGTTTCCTTGTCTTAAGCCTGTTTTTGTCTGCTGCGGGCGTGCTTCGATCTGGTTGGAATGCTTTATGACTTATCGCTACCATGACTCGTTTAACTTGATGCCGACGCCTGGCCCTTTCTAATATGGCCATTTCATGCTCTTGATTAGCTTTGCTCTTCTGACGGGCTTCATTCAGCAGCATGTCAATCATCTCGTCTGACGGTTCCAAGGATTTTGGCACCGATCCTGCCCCCAGCTCCTCTATATTATCTTCTGATGCCGAGTGAGCTTCTTCGTCATTTATTTGTGAATGAGAGATCATGTTACAACTTGCCACATAATTCTCGGGTTCTTCTGACGAGTCGTTTCCATCGTCATTGTCATTATCTTCGCTCTCAAGAATATGGTTGAGAAACTCTTAGAGTGTGACTGGGGTTCGCACCTTCTGGTTATATTTCTCCAGTGCGTCAATATGCCTTTGCAAATCCGTGCGTTTGTCATCGGACTGCACGGGTTTTTTGGTCTTCTTCTTCGAAGACTTCGATGGCTGGGCCTAGATGTTTTGCCCATCGCTACCAACTCCCGATGTTGGGCGCGGTTTCAGCATCCCCTCAATGATCTCTGGCTCTAGCGGGCTTTTCCACCTAATCACCGGACATGCTTGAAGATCTTCCAGCATTCTTTTAGTTTTAGCTGAAAGAATAACTTCCCATGGAGCTTCCGCTATAAATGAGCATGATGCTCCCGGCATGTCCATCTTTTTAGGAGCGTGCGGTTGTGGCGAGTTTACCCTCCACTTTTCAGACAACGCAAATTTGCCTTGTTGGTACCGGTCGTCAACCCAATTTTTAAAGATGAAGCAATCTTCGATTGGGTGGCCAACTATTCGGTGGTAGGGTCAATAATTGGGATTGCTGACGTCGCCCAGTTGCAGTGGGCGTCGTGGATCTGGTAGAGTGATAAACCTATTACGCACCGCCAGTTCGAACAGTCTTCTCGTTTTATCCCGAGGGAATGAGTAGGGACGTCTCAGCTTTTCTCCAAGTGAACGCTGTTTATCGTTTTGGCGAGCAGCTGGTTTCGGATCACTCGGCTGTTGCTAAGCGTTGGCGACGAAGGTTGCTTTCCCTTTACCCTTATCATTTCGAAGCTCCATTTTTTAGGAGGACGGTCTATGACCCATCTGGTCCATTTGAGCCAGCTTGTCGATCAAGGCCTGGAAAGTGGTCGGCTTAAAGAACATCATAAATTGGGATATAGTGATGTTAATCAAAGGATCCAAGCTGGTTGGTTGAAATGGAGGAGAGCAACAGGGATTTTGTGTGATCGTAACTTTCCGTTAAAATTGAAAGGGAAGTTTTATCGGAGCGCTATTCGGCCTGCTTTATTATATGGTACAGAATGCTGGGCTCCTAAGAAGCATCATACACAGAAGATGCACGTAGCGGAGATGCGCATGCTTCGTTGGATGTGCGGTAACACTAGAAAAGATAAGGTGCGAAATGACGATATTCGTGCAAAAGTTGGTGTAGCACCTGTGGAGGAGAAGATGCAGGAAAACCGGCTAAGATGGTTTGGTCATGTGCAGACCTATGGAAGCACCGGTTCGACGAATAGATACTCTCGATATGGGCAATGGCAAAAGGGCAAACGGGAGACCGAAGAAAACATGGATGGAGGTGATACGAAACGATATGGTTGCCAAAGGACTCGATGAAAGTATATTGTTCGATAGGAGTGAGTGGAGGCGGAGGATTCATGTGATGGACCCGGCGTGATTCTCATGTTGGTTCATGTAGCCTACCCTATATGCTTGGGATAAAAGGCTCAGTTGTTGTTGTTGTTGTGATAAATTGGGATATAGTCGCTTGTGGGTCAAAGGTCCCTACAAACATGCCCACAGCAGGAGCTTCTTCTATGCGTTGTTCGCATTTCGACCATAGGTTCCGCCACCGAATTGCATACTGAACCCAAGTCTCTCCTAGCTTCACCCTGGCATTGATCAATGTCGTGATCGGGGTGCGTTCGCTGGCGCTTGCGAAACGCTGGGTTAATAGCAACTCCATTTCTGTGAATGTTTTGATGGAGTCATTTGGAAGTTCCAAGTACCATTCAAATGCCGTCTCCGCTAAGCTGCCGACGAATTGGCGAAGCAGCAGCTTGTCGTCACCTCCAGTACTGCCGCATAGAGCCCTGAACTGAGCGACGAGCTAATGGGGGTTGCCTATCCCCTTATACACGTGAAATTTAGGGATCGTATATCCCGACAGGTACTTAATTTGATCATACCAACTTGGATAGGGTCGCCCAGTTCTGACGACTTGGCCAGTAGCTTCACTTGCCTGATGAGCTCGTATTTATTGAGCTATATAGTCATCAAGCGCAGCCTTCGAGATCGTCTCCTACCTGGCTGTTGATAAAACCGGAAGAGGGTTTGATGTTTCCCCTCTGTCGTCTTCAATGATTATTGGGGGATCTTCGGCTGGAGGGTCCGGCTGGATCATCATCCCCACCATATCTTAGAACAGGAGCGCCATTTGTTTTATGTTAGCCGCTTGTTCCGTGGCTTCTTTATCTTTCTTTTTGAGCATTCTTCAGAGGAACTCAGCGTCGGTTTCCTACTCCTGGCGTTGATCTAATGATACTTCCGAGCTTAACTTCTGCCCAGTGAGTGCGGCTATTTTTGTCAGCATCTCCTGGAGCCTTCGTTACGGATCGCGTAAGTGGTCGATGACCCCCTGAGGCACGGATTTCCTCTTTTCCGTAAACCATATAAATGGTGTGCACTACGATGCCCCCATACTTGGGCCGTTTAGGTTCAGTGCCCTTGAGATTTGCCGTAGACACGGGGATCTTCTCTAGACTTCTCCTTTTATGGGCGGTCGAAGTTGACGGGGCTGTTGCAGACGATACTTTCCGTGGTACGACTGTGGGATGATCTTCCTCTTGCTGGACCTCCATTTTCTTCTGTTGGCGGGATTAGTCTTTATCGATCACAGAATCTTGGACTATTCGCCAGACCCTGTGGATTTTGGAGGATAGCCGCTGAGGGGGCTCCTCCGGCTTCGCTTTAGTTACATTTTCAGCGGGTGGAGGAGACCATTTCTGCGAGTTGATTCTACACCCATTTCTTTTTTAGTATGGCAATTAGGGAGTTCTTGTGCACCCTCCTAAGTGGCTCAAAGCTATTCCCAGTTGGAACAGCACCATCAACTTCCGCCATTGGAGCTGGTGGAGCAAGTCCAGAAGGAGAACTGCCCTCGACTTTCCTCACTCGGCGTCAGTGACGATGTCGAGCATGTCATGTAGCCGGGATCACCTCTATCATTGGAGTAGCTTCGTCATGCCCCTTCTTTGAGGAGAGGCTGTTATTGGCACCAGCCTGTCAAAGACCGACATCCGCTGGGAAGGAATGGCCAACCTGTCGAAGGCTGACTTTCGAGTAGGGGAAGTAGTTCGAACGACTTCACCCACAGCAGGAGTTGGGATAGCCTTCTCCGGTATTGCGAGCCTCTTCGCAGGCCCATTTGAGCATAGACTCAGCCTGTTGAAGACTGAGGTAGTAGGCTTGGACGACCCGTTGAGAAGGGCCGTGATAGTTGTAAGCCGGTCGAAGACCGACTTCTTTAGAGCTTCCTATGACGGCACTGGAGCGTTGAAGCTCATTGGTGGGAGCATGATCCCGAAGAACAATCCAGTGGTGGCCTGTGTCACCTGTTCCACCGGCATTGCGAAGATGGAGGCCGCTTGGGGCCCGTAAGTTACTCCTCCAGACAGGGTGGAGCGGGGGTTGTTGCTGCAGTTGGTGCAGCTGGAAGCCATTGATCTTCTTTTCTCTGCACGGGAGCAAGACACCAAATCTTAGTACCTTGAATCCACAGGTAACCATAGAAGACCGCAATTCGTTTGCGAACACGACACACGAAATGTGGAGTGGAAAGAGGAAAAGGTCCCACCGGGCGTGCTAGAATCTGTTCACCGCCGCAGACTGGGAAGACAAATGTCTTGCCTGAATTTGGAGGCAGATGCTATTTGGATTTATCCGTCCACCTCTCCGAAGATGCCAAGTTGATTTGTGGCACCGTGCATCGGAGGTTTGGACGGATGCGGCTGTTGTAGCAGACTTCGTCAGATTCCCCCTCGTTGGCGAACGGTTTTTTATTGTGGGGACGCTCTTCCCTATAGGCGCAAGCCCTTGCAGTTAATTACGTTACCGCATAGCGATAACCAGTTTCTCCTGCTCCAGATGTTCACTTCGTGTCGTGTGTGTTTGTTATATTTTTGGTTGCCCGTGGATTGTATACGGAGACTAATTTGTGTTGTCGCCCGTAGGGCAGGGATTAGTCCAAATCCGTATTTTCTTAGATTTGGGTTTGTTTGATTTAAGCATCGTTAATCTCGTTTGAGATTAAGATCAAACTTAAATGGTTATTGAGGATACGTTGGTCTAATTTTAGACTAAGATCTACTCAACAGGATTTTAGGGTCGTTCAGATCCAACAAAAAAGCATTTGGGCTCTATTGCTTTAGTTTAGGGACGTTGCGGTCCATTGGATTTAAGGACATCATAATCCATAGAGTTTAGTTTAGGGACATTGCGGTCCGTTGGGTTTAAGAACATCATAGTTTGTAGAGTTTAGTTTAGGGACGTTGCGGTCCGTTATTAATTTAAGGACGTTGTGGTCCATCATTAGTTTGGGGCCGTTCAGATCCAACAAAAGAGCATTTAGGCTCTATTACTTTAGTTTAGGGATGTTGCAGTCCGTTGGGTTTAAGGACATCATAGTCCATAGAGTTTAGTGTAGGGATGTTGTAGTCCGTTGGGTTTAAGGACATCATAGTCCGTAGAGTTTAGTTTAGGGACGTTGCGGTCCGTTATTAGTTTAAGAACGTTGCGGTCCATCATTAGTTTAGGGACATTGCGGTCCATCATTAGTTTAAGGACATTACGGTCCACAGTGTTTGTTGATTGTCGGGACCCGCCACCTCTCCAAAAACGTTGAAGAATTACAACGACATATATCAGAGGTGTGGGGAGATGTACCCTTGAACCAATGTCATTTGAGAGATCTGTAGTTCGGTTTAGGACTAAGATCAAATTTAGAAAAATTGTGAGCCCATGGGCTCGGTTGATCTGAATTAGGGACTTTTGGTCAGCTTGGATTCAGCCTACTCAATTTTTGAATAAAGTGTTAAACACTTGTTTGGGCTCGGTCCCTTTTGTTCAACAATGCTGAGCATTGATATGGGCTTTGATGCTCACACCTTTTTTTGTTTTTTATTGAGTGTTAAACACTCTTTATGGCGCTGGACTCTATTTACGTGAGAAGCATGTGGGGCGCTCGGCGCTGGGCGCCAACCATTGAGTGCAGAGCACTCTTTATTTTATCAGCGCCCACGTAAGGGACACGTGGAGAGCTTGGCGCTGGGCGCCAACCACTGAGTGCTAAGCGCTCTTTATTTTATCAGCGCCCATGTGAGGAGCACGTGGAGCGCTTGGCGCTGGGCGCCAACCACTGAGTGCTAAGCACTCGTTATTTTATTAGTGCCCATGTGAGGGGCACGTGGAGCGCTTGGCGCTGGACGCCAACCACTGAGTGCTAAGCACTCTTTATTTTAACAGCGCCCACGTGAGTGGCACGTGGGGCCTTCGGCGCTGTTTCCTTCTTTGTGAATTTTTCTGAAGAGTTCAATTCTTTGTTCTCCCCTGGGTCTTCAATTCCCAAGAACAAATTCATCCCTACGAGAATTAAATTCTCATTTGTGGGAGATTTGCCTCATGGATCTCAGATCCAGGGAAAGAACTATGTTCTTTTTTGAGGGTTAAACCCTTAGGTATGCAGATGAGATACTATGATCTCTATTTACCTTGAAGAAAATTCTTCTTCTTTCCTCTCTGTTTTTTGAAGCTCTTTTTGCTTGGCCTTTTTTTTGAACTTGAAGTTTATGGGGGGGTTCTTCTGTACAAGACTTGAAGTCTTGGGTCCTTTATATAGTGGAGGCCAATTTCTTGATTCGGTTAAGGAAATCTCTCATTGAGAGATTTCTTAATTGATTTGGGAATTTTATCCACCGTTGGATATTTGATCCAAGGACTTCTGTTTTACAGAAGATATTTTTCTTGTTTTTAACAAGGTTCGGAAAATATTTTCCAAACAGAGCTTATTCTGTAATTTGGTGATTTTTTAATCACCGTTGGATTTTTGATCCAACGGTGCTCTATTTTACAGAGCATAATCTTTCTTGTTTAGAAAGTTTGGGAAAATATTTTCCCCCACAGAGCTTATTCTGTAGTTTGGTGATTTTTAATCACCATTGGATCTTTGATCCGACGGTGCTCTGTTTTACAGAGCATAATCTTTCTTATTTAGAAAGATTTGAGGAGTATTTCCTCAATCAGAATTTAATTCTGTGCTTTGATAATTTATCATATCCGTTGGATCTTTTGATCCAACGGCAGAGAACTTTTAGTTCGGGCGCTAGCGCCCTCATGCGAGGCACGTGAGGCACTGCCTCAGAGTTTTTAACTCTTGGGGCTGGTGCCCTCATGCTTTGCACGTGAGGCGCTGCCTCAGTTCAAATTTTGAACAAAGCCTTGCTCTCTTATTGGGGGAAACAGTAACGAACCATCTTCATGAATCAACAAGTCTGTTTGAAGTCCCGCTTCTACCTGTTCTTGAAACTTCTGCAATCTTGGATCGTGTAGCTGAGCTGCTTTAATATTATCGATCAGTGACGACTGTACTTGCAGCTGCATCAACTGTCCCGAAGAATGCTGTAATACTATCTCCAACTCGAGTCTCTGGAAATCATCTATAAGCTCTTTCTGTGTAATCAACATCTGTATTGCTGGCAACCGACTTAGCGTCAACATTAACTTTCCCCGGATGGTATTTGAGAAGTCGACCATCAGCTTTAACCATCTGCGCTGCCTCATGTTGAGCTCCTTCTGCGTAAACACATACTTTAGGTTTTTGTAATTGGTAAATATTTCTACCCTTTCGTCCAATAAGTAGTGTCTCTAAATCTTCAAAGCGAAAATCACTGCTGCAAGCTCTAAATCATTGTTTCCCCCAATCAGATCAAAGCTCTGTTTTGAATTTCAAAATTCAAAAATTGAAGCAACACTTCAGATCCCTTGCGCTGCGCGCTGCGCGCCACGTGTCGAAAGCAGACACGCCAGCGCCAGGAGCGCTGCGCCCTAGGCAGCGCACCCCCAATCAGAGCAAAGCTCTGTTTCAAAATTTAAATTTTAAAACTGAAGCAACGCTTCAGATCTTTTGCGCTCTACGCTGCGCGCCACGTGTCAAACACAGGCACGCTAGCGCAGTTGCGCTGCGCTCTGCGCTGCGCGACACGTGTCAAACACAGGCGCGAGCGCAGTTGCGCTGCGCGCTACGTGTCAAACACAGGCGCACTCGCGCCAAGTGCGCCAGCGCTGGAATTAAAAGAATTCCCCACCGTTAGATCAAAAGATCTAATAATAATAATAAATTATTAATCAGAATTAAAATTCTGTTCTGGAAAGATCTTTCCAATCTTGTTGAAAACAAGAAGATTGCCTTCTATAAAACAGAAGCCTTAGGATCAAAGATCCAACGGTGGGGAAATATCCCCAAATCAATCAGAGAAAGATCTATTCAACTAATTTAACAAATCAATTGGCCCTATATAAAGGCCCCAAGACTTCAAGTCTCATATAAAAAAAAACTCCCTGCAAACTTTGAGAAGAACTCAAAAAAAAGAAAGAAAGGCAAGCCTTTGAAGAAAGAAGATCATTTCTTCATCATTAAAGGTAAAAACAAGTAATTCTTGAACAATAGAGATGAAAACATCTCATAAAAAGAAGAATCCTCTTCTAAAAAGATCATAGATCTAAAAACAAAGAAAAAAGACCAAGATCTTTGATTAAACATAAAGGATTAAAAGATCCAATCCTTAAAATAAAGAAGTACTTTACTTCATTCACAGATCTTTTGATCTATAAAGGCAGAGCCTTTTGATAAGAACAAGAACTTTGGTTCTTGGATCTTGAGGCAATGCCTCCTTTGAAGAAAAAAAAACTTGTTCTTTGATCTTAAATTTGATCTGATGCGCTTTGCGCTAATGGACAGTGCTTTGCACTCTTGAATTGCGCCTTTGCGCTTATTGGACTGGCGCATAGCGCCAAAACGCGCCACGTGTCAACAACAGAACAGTTTGTGCTTTGCGCTTCTAAAAATAGCGCATTGCGCTCTTGGGTTGGCACTCGGCGCCAAGCGCGCCACGTGTCACTCACTGGCGCACCCATAAACTGGTGCAGCGCACTCATAAAGCGCAGTGCGCTAACAAACCAACGCTTAGCGCTAAGCGACACGTGTCACCCTTATGTGCGCTAGCGCAATGCGCTCTTTAATTGGCGTAAAGCGCCTGACGCGCCACATGGCGCGCTGTCAGAACATACCCTGTTCTAATAAATGCCATGCATTTAATTCCAGACGAAATGTCAGAGCCCAATTAAAAAGGCAGAGCCCAAACAAAGGCATAACAGGCAGAACAAAAATAAAATGTTGTTTAACTGAACTTAGCCCAATTCTGGCCATAAGTCCTCAATTTAAATTGAACTGAGCACATCCGCTCTTCCAATCAATTTACACCCGGTTCGAGGGTACATCTCTTTACTCCTCTGATATCTGTCGTTGTAATCCCTCAACGTCGTCAGAGAGGTAACGGGTCCCAACAACCACACATTACTACGGACTGTGGCGTCCTTAAACTCATGGACTATGATGTCCTTAACCTCGACCGTGATGTCTTAAAACTAATGTCGGACTGTGGAGTCCTTAAATCCACGGACTATGATGTCCTTAACCTCGACCGTGATGTCTTAAAACTAACACCGGACTGTGAGGTCCTTAAACTCGTGGACTATGATGTCCTTAACCTTGACCGCGATGTATTAAAACTAACAATGGACCGCAATGTCCTTAAACTAA